>CM048841.1:41797490-42397490 GCA_026545765.1 Plantago major
TTGAAGTCCAATGGTCAGGATTAAAATCTCCTACCAGTCGGTTGTTCATAATAACCAACTCTGGTGCTAGCTTTTCAGCAGTACCAGGGGAGGATTGAGATTTCAGTGTAGAAGAATTCTTTGGGGCCATCTCTTTATATAGTGTAGATTTGGATTGGTGTTTGAAAGAGATTTGATTTAGTAATTCTTTGCAGAAAAACTTAATCGTGATTTGCAGAGATTGTAGAAGGTTTGCAGAGAATCAAGAGAAGGTTTTGCTATTTTTGTGTAAGTCGGAATTTTCGATTAGGCGAAAGTGATTTCTTTTGCCAAAATCCTATATATATAGCAATAGAATCTCAACAGACAAATACATACAAATTGATTTTGTGTGTACGTATCTGTGATTTGCAAGCAGGCGTGAGCAAAAGCTAGTTCGGCATTAAATGCAACGTGGGCTTTGTCAGAATTTTTACAGTCCACTATTTACTGTGAATTAATTTCCACCGTATAGATCAATCGCTTAATTTCATCAAGGGTCACAATTGCTTCTTCAGCAATGATCACAATCAACAAGTGTAATGGTGCCCATTTAATGAATTTTGGCTATTAGCTATCTGAATCACGTTTGTGTATGACCAAGAACACTGTTTGCATCTGAATCTGTCTTATACTTAGGATTTTTCCAAGTTTTTCATCAAGATAGAAATAATGCGAATTTCAAGAGAGTAGTTATCGCAGATAGTTGTACTATTCTCCTTTGTGTTCACCGTTTATAGAGTGATTCGGATATCCGAGTTCCGTTTGAGAGATCTTAAGTCGTCTTTTGCTCTTTAGCCATTTTGACTTACGGATACCGTTCGCATTTCTCTTTCTCTCTCTCTGGATGCCGTTCAGATTCTGAACTCTTCGGTTCATTGGTAGTTCCATTAGTCCAAGACTATGTCTTAAGGCTAAGAATCTACTTTCTTGTAGTGGCTTAGTGAAGATATCCATAAGTTGGTCTTGGCCAATCTTGAGTATCTCTATATTGCCTCTTTCAACATGGTCTCTGATGAAGTGATGTCTAACATCAATATGCTTTGTTCTGGCATGAAATTTAGGATTCTGTGTAATTGCAATAGCACTTGTGTTATCACAGAAAATGGGAGTTTTCTCTTCAATGAGTCCATAGTCTTTAAGTTATTGTTGTATCCACAGAATTTGTGTTGCACAACAACCAGCAGCAATATATTCAGCCTCTGTGGTAGAAGTTGCAATTGAGTTTTGCTTCTTGCTAAACAATGAGATTAGTCTAGTACCCAGAAACTAACAAGTTCCTGAGGTGCTTTTCCTATCAAGCAGTGATCCAGCATAATCAGCGTCTGAGTACCCAGCTAAACTCTATCCGCTTTCTTTAGGATACCACAATCCTACATCTACTGTACCTTTTACATACCTTAATATTTTCATAGCAATGTTGTAGTGTGTTTGCATTGGATTTTTCTTAAATCTAGCACACACTCCAACGGCGTATTGAATATCAGGTCTACTTGCAGTGATGTAAAGTAGTGAACCTATCAATTTCTTATACTTATGTTCTTCAACACTCTTGTCCGATTCAGTATAGGTCATTTTGGTTCCAATACTCATAGGTATCTTAGCATTCTTTTTAGAAGGCTTAAGATTGAATTTTGTGAGCATATCTTTTGCATACTTTGTTTGACTAATGAATATTCCATCATTGAGTTGCTTGACTTGCAATCCTAGAAAATAATTCATTTCTCCCATCATGCTCATCTCAAACTTACTTTTCATGAGATTTGCAAAGTCATTACAAAGTTGCTTGTCCTTAGATCCAAATATGATGTCATCAACATATACTTGAACTAAGAGTAGTTTCCCATCATGGTTTAAGGTAAATAAAGTTTTATCAACTTCACCTTTTTTGAAACCACTTTCCAGAAGGTATTTGGCCAAAGTGTCATACCATGCTCTTGGAGCCTGTTTCAGTCCATATAGAGCTTTCTGTAGTTTATAGACCATTCTACTTTCTGAGGAAACCTCAAAGCCAGGTGGTTGCTCAACATAAACTTCTTCTGCAAGTTCAACCTTCAAGAATGCACTTTTGACATCCATCTGATAAACTTTAAAATCTTTATGAGCTGAAAAGGCTAGAAAGAGACTTATTGCATCCAATCTGGCAACTGTGTATATGACTCATCAAAATCTAAGCCTTCAGTCTGGGTAAATCCCTTGGCAACCAATCTTGCTTTGTTTCTGGTTATTTCACCAGATTCATTCATTTTGTTTCTGAAAACCCATTTAGTTCCAATCACAGATATTCCTTCCACGAATGGAACTAATTTCCAGACTTTGTTTCTCTCAAATTGATCCAACTCTTCTTGCATTGCAGAGATCCAGTCTTGGTCTCCCAATGCTTCTTCTATATTTTTCGATTCAATATTTGAGATGAAACATCCAAAGAGAGAATTAGCATTTTCAGCCATTGCTCTCCTAGTCCTACCACCTTGATTAATTGGTCCAATCACATCTTTTGCAGGATGATCCTTGATCCATCTCATCATAGGTTTAGTGCTAGTAGGATCAATATCCAAATGATTTGAATGTGAATCACTGGGATTTTGATTTGATACTTTTCAAGATTCAAGACATTTTGCTCCTCAGAAGGGCAATTAATGTCTGACACTTGTTCAGCGTTTGAGCTATCTGGAACATGTCTTTCAGAGAGATTATTTCCAGAGATAGCTTCATGATGAACATCTTCAGTTTCCATTTCTGGAAGTTTCATAGGAAATTCTTCATCATGTTTGTGAGTCATCTTGTTGTTACTAGGCACTTCATGCTTTTCTACGTCAGAGTCATCCTCACTTTCCGTAATGATGTTTCTCCTTTCTGAGGATTCTTCTTCAGAATCCCTCAACATTAGTTCTTTGAACCTTTCCGAGAGTTCATCATTAGGAGGTGTTTTCTTGCTTCCTTCATAGAATACAACATGAACTGATTCTTCAATTTTATTTGTTCTTTTGTTGTAAATTCTGTAGGCTTTGCTATTCGTGGAATAGCCAAGAAATACACTTTCATCTGCTTTTGGTTGAAATGTTCTCAGATAATCTTTTCCATTGTTTAGAACAAAACATCTACAACCAAATACTCTCAGATGTTTGATATTAGGGGTCTGACCAAGATTTCGGGGTGGGTCTTGGTGTTTGTTTATCAAACTGTTTACGAGTGTAGTAGGTGTGTTTACTTCAACCATATAAATTTCACTTATTTGATTATGCTAGCATCGTCTTGCGGCTTCTTTAAACATTCTTTTTTTTTTCTTTTCACCATTTTTTTGTTGAGTGTTCTTGAGGAAAGTTGATGTTGTATACCTTTGCGGTACAAAACTCCTTTATGTCTTTGGTTGACAAACTCAATACCATCTGCATTACGATTAGATACCTTGTCATATTTCATGACTTCAAGCTTTTTCAAGTTTGGTATCTCCACCACAGGCGTCGGTTGTGTTTCGAAAACAACCCAAGTGAATCTTGAGAAGTCATCTACAACAACCAGACCATACTTCTTTCCTGCATAACTAGTTACAGATGATTCAAAAAGATCCATATGTAGTAGTTGCAGTGGTCTAACACTAGAGTGTCTAGTTTTGGACTTGAAAGAGATTTTGGATTGTTTCCACATCTGACATGCAGAACAGATACCATCCTTTCTGAAAGATGTTTTGGGAAGGCCAACTACTCTTTCTTGGCAAGCTAGTTTTAGTTTGAAGTTCAAGTGACTCATTCTTTTATGCCATAAGTGCTCTTGACAGATGACTGACTGAGACATGAGATTCTTGATGGCGGATGATCGGCAACATAAAAACATAAAGGCGCTTTCGAAGGAGCAACCAAGGTATGCCTTTGCTTTGACTCATTGTCAATTAGTTTGCATTTTTTTGCTTTTTTTATAGTAAAACCTTTATGCAAAAGCGGCTCATGCTAAATAGATTATATTTCAAATCCTTAACATGCAATACGTCAGTGATTGTTAAAGTTCCCAATTTGACGTTGCCAAATCCCAAAGAGGGATTTAATTCTCCTCTAGCAAATCTGATATCTGGTCCTGTGTTGCAAGCTTTGTAATCGACCAGATTTGCTTTGTCTCCTGTCATGTGCTTTCCGTATCCACTATCAAACAGCCATTTTGCTTTAGTCCAGGAAGCATTCTGCACATAACAGGGAACAGGAGATTAGGTTCTCAATTTACAGTTGGAACCATCAGGACTAAACAATCTTTCAGTAGGAATCCATTTTTGAATGAATTTCCTTGGAACATTATTTTGTCTGATAGGAACATAAGGAGGAATTCTTATTGAATGATTATCATTATTAAGAATTATTTTCTTCCTTGGTGTGTTCCTAGGTGCTCCATTTGGTGCTTTCAGATTACTTAGTGTTTAGGTTGCTTTGCTTCATTTCTTAGCTTTCTTCCTGTCGATTTCTTCTTGCATTCAACTTCCAGCATTTTGATTCAATGGCTTGATTAATTGCTTTGAGCAATTCTAGCCTTTAGCCATCGTTCTTGCTCTTGTTTGTATGCCTTTATAGCGAGCCCGTTTTCGAGCACTTAAGCTATCTCGAGAGATCTTTTCTCAGGGGTTTGCTAATCTCTGGTTGATCCAATTTCTTTCGAGAAAAAAGTGACATGAGAGAATTTGCCACTCGCAATTCTACCCTTTTGAGAGACATAGCTGTGGGTGTTTACACTTTTCATGGTGTTGTGTTTCTTTTCGAGACGTGCCCATCGCTTTTATTTTTGACTTGTTTTTCCCACAAAGGTTTAGTCGCAACTGCCTTTCCTTTGTCAACAATCTTCGTCTTCTGACCGATACTATAGATTGCATGGGAACCATCTTGCTGAGTACTTACAAATGTTCTTCTTTTCCTCACTCTTATTCAGAGTGATAGAACAATCTGTATTCAAATTTCAAGTCCTTTCTTTTCTGAAGGATCTCTTAAGTAAGATTGTACTTCAGTAAGAGTGTCACTAGCTTTGGCATAAGATTGAAATGATAATTCTTTCCTTTTGAGTTCCTTGTTCTCAGAAAGAAGATCTTCATATTTCTTTCGTAATTCAGCCATTGCTTCTTTATGTGACTTTTCAGTCTCAGATATCTGAGCTTTGAGAAATGCATTTTCAGCATCCTTTTTCTCAGATATCTTAACTAATTGAGAATTTTCCTTTGCAAGAGAATTATTTTGTTCTTCAAGATTTTTGGCTCTAGCTCGGATCATTAGAAATTCCCTTTCATAGATGTCAAGATCTTTCCTGAGATTTTCTAGATCTTTTATTTCTTCTTCATCACTTTCATAAGTATAACAAGAAGTATGTGTTACCTCATCAGCCATAAGACAGATTTCTATGTTAGAGATGCGGACCGTCAATCTCAAAGAACTCCACATTTCATTCTTCTTGAGGCCGAAGTCGATTATATCATGAGTAACTCCACATAATTCTGGTGATGGTAAGATTGAGTCATCTGAATTGTCATCTTCAGAATCTGTCTCATAGTCTAGAGCATCCAGTTGAGTTTGGATTTTCTTTCTTTCTTCAGTTCATAAAGCTTTCTGGCTTCTTCTGAAGATTCTTCTATCTTTCTTGTCACCTGTCCTTAGTTTGTTGAAGGCAGGACAATCCTTCTTGAAGTGACCAGGTTTCTGACAATAAAAGCAGATATCGTTTCCAATTTCTACTTCCTCAGTACATGATGCTTTCTCGAAATGGGCTTTGCATATTTTTGTACTGGTGATAGTTTGAGCCTAGATGCTTTTTCAGCTTCTCTTTGGATTTTCTTCTCTCAATTTATCGACTGACATATTTGCTCATTTGCTTTGCAGCAAGAGCATCCTCAGTCTCTTCCTTGCTTTTCTTCTTTTCAGAAGTTCCTTGAGCAACTAGAGCAATATTCTGCAACTTTTCAGTTGTTTGTTCTCTTTGTGTTGTCTCATAATCAACCGTAGCAAGATGTGAGAAAAGTTCCACTGGAGTGATATTTGGCATACCTTGATTAAAATAAAATAATTTAGTATGCTCCCAGTTGTGGTTAAGACTTCTGACAATAGTCTTAATCTTTTCTGACTGAGAGTATCTGTTGCTTTCCCCAAGTGCTGCCATATCACTCATGAGAGTGGTAAATCTGAAATCAAGTTCTTCCAGAGTTTCAGTGGGTCCTTGTTTGAAATTTTGAAATTTCAACTTGAGAACTTCGAACTTGTTTTCTTTGGTTTTCTCAGTTCCGACATGGATTTCTTCAATCGTTGCTGTGCAACTTTCGCGTTTATCACCCACGTTTACCTTTGTATGTGCTCAGGTGTAGATCTGATGATGATATTACGAGCTTGACCATCCAGACGATTTCTCTTGGTGTTAGATATTTTGTTAGAAATATCTGTTTAGATTTTGATCAGCAACATGATGACTTATCTTAGTCTCAGAAAGGTGATTAGTACTCTTGGTTCACTTGAACATTGTAAAAGAGGAAAACCACTAAGTATGATAGTCTAGCTAATCTTGTATAGGATGTTAGGTCTCAAAATGTAATTTTTATTTTATGAAGAGAAGACCAAGAAGAAGACATCCAAGGTAGCTCAACGACATTGAAGACTTGAAGAAAAGCGCACAAGATTATCGAATCATTGTTCGGGATATCTTAGCCAGATATCTTAATGACACGAATAGTTTCAAACAAACTGTGTCACAAAGAGATATCTGAGAATTAAGATACATATCTGAAAACAAGGAAAGTGTCCACATATATCTACTCTCAGATACCTTGAGCTTTAACCACGTTTCTGAAAGAGAAATATATATTGCAAACAAAGTTGTTTCAATAAACACAAGTGGTATCTGAAGAATGAAGATAAGGACGTGCAAAGAATCAGATAACACTAGTCTCTGATACAAAGCATAGTTCCGTTAGCACTACAGGACAAAAAGTATAGTACAATGCATTTAATGCACGGACAGAGATGTCTGAATAAAAGCAACGGCAGCTTCTAAGAAGAAGACAAAACCTGCTACAGTACTATACACAGATATCGATAGTTTGAATTTGAGCCTAAAGGATACTATTCAAACGGCACTCAAATTCATCTATAAATATCAATACTTAGACAGCTTGAGAGGACACACTGGAGATACTGAATACGCTGAAAACACAGAACTCTGAACATCTTACTTTCTCAAAGCAACTTACTTATCCTCAAAGCTTTCTGTTGCGACCAAAGCTTTTGATCTTGAGTAAACACTGAAGTTCTAAGTGTCCTGATCCTAAACAAGCAAAGCTATCTGTGAAGGAGTTGAATCAAAAGATCAACTATCTGAGATTCATTCTCTTGAACAGATATCATAAGACTTGGGTCAGTAAAATCGAACAAGATACCATACGCTGTAAAGTGTATTAAGTAACTTGGTTCACAGAGCTATCTGATTAACTGAAAAGTTATTAAGACGCTCATCTGACAACTCAAACCAAAACCAACACCATAACTGGCGTGGAGTACAGGAAGTACTTAGTTTGAAAAATCAGGGAATAACTCCAAGGTTACCGGAGTATAGGAAGTACTTGATTTGGGAAACTAAGGAATAACTCCAAGGTTATTGAGTATAGGAAGTACTTAGCTTGGGAAGCTAGGGAATAACTCAAAGGTTTATGAGTATAGGAAGTACTTGGCTGTGAAAGACGGGGAACAACTCAGGGGGAACATTTGGTTGGGAACCAATTGTTAAGAATCTTAGAATAGGATTATTGTAAGGAGAACTCAATTATCTGTTCTAGTGAATTCTAGGTCTCTGATAGACCGAAGTGGATTAGTTGGAGGATTACGCCACCTCCAGATACCACTATACTTGCTGTGTCATTTACGATTCTGTATTTATACTTCAGTAACACACACACACTTATTAACTGTTTCTGCACTTATCTTTATTAAGTCTTCCGCACTCTGATTCTAAGTATCAGATATCTATTTAGATATCTGAGAAATAGTTGTTTTCGACAAAAGTTTTAAAAGACTATTCACCCCCCCCCCTCTAGTCTTTTACTTTGCCGTTATCTGGACCAACAAGTGGTATCAGAGCAGGAGGTTCACCAGCCTTCTGCACTGAACCTAGATCCCTAGATAGGTGAAGGAACTTTGTCCACTTTTGAGGACTATATAATTTGTTTGTTAAGTGTGCAGGTATGTCTCTGAGTGATGCACCCGTTCTCAAACCAGAGAACTACGAGAAATGGAAAAATAACATGATGCTCCACCTTGAAGCCATAAGTGACGAGATGATCGAAGTAATAAAGAATGGCCCAATAGTCATTCAACAACTTAAGCAAGTCATGGAGGTTTCGAGTGGAAGAGACAGAGATCAAAGCGAAGGATCTTCACAAACAGATGCGTCAACTAGTGGAAGATCTACTGGTCAAGTTATTTACGAACCAAAGCCCTGAGAACTCTGGACATCGGAAGATGCCAAGAGGAATCGTCTGGATGGTCAAGCACGTAACATCATCATCAGATCGACACCAGAGCACATACAGTGTAAACTGTGGGGTGCTAAAATGGCGAAAGTTGCCTGGCAACTGATTGAAGAAATCTGTGCCGGAACTGAGAAAACCAAGGAAAACAAGTTTGAAGTTCTAAAGTTGAAATTTAAAAATTTCAAACAAGGTCCCACTGAAACTCTGGAAGAACTTGATTTAAGGTTTACCACTCTCATGAGTGATATGGCAGCACTTGGGGAAAGCAATAGATACTCTCAGTCTGAGAAGATTAAGACTATTGTCAGAAGTCTTAACCACAACTGGGAGCATACTAAATTCTTTTATTTTAACCAAGGTACGCCAAATATCACTCCAGTGGAACTTTTCTCTCATCTTGCTACTGTTGACTATGAGACAACTCAGAGAGAACAAACAACTGAAAAGTTGCAGAATGTTGCTCTAGTTACTCAAGGAACTTCTGAAAAGAAGAAAATCAAGGAGGAGACTGAGGATGCTCTTGCTGCAAAGCAAATGAGCAAATTTGTCAGTCGAGAAATTGAGAGAAGAAAAGCGAAGAAAAAAGCATCTAGGCTCAAACTATCACCAAGACAAAATATACAAAGCTTCATTGAACAAGCCCATTTCGAGAAAGCATCATGTCTTGAGGAAGTAGAAATTGGAAGCGATATCTGTTTCTATTGTCGAAAACCCGCCACTTCAAGAAGGATTGTCACGCCTCAACAAACTAAGGACGTGACAAGAAAGATAGAAGAATCTTCAAAAGAAGCGTAAAGCTTTGTTAATCAAGAAAGAAAGAAAATCCAATTTCAATCGGATGCTCTAGACGTTGAGATGATTCGAAGATGACAATTCGGATGACTCAACCTTACCATCACCGAATTATGTGGAATTACTCATGATATAATCGACTTGGCCTCAAGAAGAATGAAATGTGTGGGTTCTTTGAAATTGTGGACGGACATCTCCAACATAGAAAAGCATCTTATGGCTGATGAGGTAACACATACTTCTTGCTACACTTATGAAAGTGATGAAGAGGAAATAAAAGATCTAGAAAATCTCAGAAAGGAACTTGATATCTATGAAAGAGAATTTCTAATGATCCGTGCGAGAACTGAAAATCTAGAGGAGGAAAAGAATTTTCTTGCAAAGGAAAATTCTCATTTGGTTAAGATATCTCGAGAAAAGAATGACTGAAAATGCGTTTCTCAAAGCTCGAGATATCGAGACCTAAAAGTCACATAAAGAAGCAAGCGGTACTTCAAAAGAAATATGAAGATCTTCTTTACGAAATAAGGAACTCAAAAGAAAGAACTATCTTTTCAATCTTATGCCAAAGCTAGTGACACTCTTCTTCAAGTACAATCTTACTTAAGAGATCCTTGAAAAGAAAGGACTTGAAATTTGAATACAGACAGATTGTTCTATCACTCGAATAAGAGTAAGGAGAAAAGAACATTTGTAAGTACTCAAAAGACGGTTCCCATGCAATCTATAGTATCGGTGAAAAGACAAAGATTGTTGACAAAGGAAAGGCGATTCGACTAAACCTTTGTGGGAAAAACAAGTCAAAACAAAAGCTGGTAGTGCGTCTCGAAAAGAAACACAACACCGAAAAGTGTAAACACCCATGCTATGTCTCTCAAAAGGTAGAATTGCAGAGTGGCAAATTCTCCCATATCACTTTTTCGGAAAGAAATTGGATCAACGAGACTAGCAAAGTCTGAGAAAAGATCTCGAGATAGCTTCAAGTGCTCAAAGCGGTATTAGCTACAAAGGCATCGGAAAACAACTTGCTCATGAGTACAAGCGGGAGCAAGAACGATGGTAAAGCTAGAATTGCTCAAAGCAATTATCAAGTGGAAGTTAAATCAAGCCATCGAAAATCAATGCCGAGGCTAGAAGAAATCTGGCAAGGAAGGCTAAGTTTGCTGAAAAGCAAACTCAGAAAACTGACAGGTATCTGAAAGCATCATATGGAGCACCTAGGAACACACCAAGGAAGAAAATAATTCTTACTAATGATAACATTCATTCAAAGAGAATTCCTCCTTACGTTCCTGTCAGACAAAAGCATATTTCAAAGAAATTCATTCAAAGGCAACGTCAAATTGGGGACTTTAACAATCACCGACGTATTACATGTTAAGGATTTGAAATATTATCTATTTAGCATGAGCCAGTTTGCAGACAAGGGTTTTACTATAAAATTCAAAGCTAAATACTGCAAACTAATTGACAATGAGTCAAAGCAGACAGTCTTAGTTGGTCGGCGGAAAGGCAGTCTTTATGTTGCCGATTGGGCATCTGCCACAACTGAAGAATGTCTCATGGTGAGTCAATCTGGTCACACAGAAGAGCACTGGTTATGGCACAAAAGAATGAGTCACTTGAACTTCAAAACTCTGAATAAACTTGCCAAGAAAGAGTTAGTGGTTGGCCTTCCCAGAACATCTTTCAGAAAGGAAGGTATCTGTTCTGCCTGTCAGATGGGGAAACAATCTAAGATCTCTTTCAAGTCCAAAATCAGACACTCTAGTGTTAGACCACTGCAACTTTTACACATGGATCTATTTGAATCATCTGTAACTAGTTATGCAAGAAAGAAGTATGGTCTGGTTGTTGTAGATGACTTCTCAAGATTCACTTGGGTCTTTTTCCAAACACAATCGATGCCGTGGAGATACCAAACTTGCTGAAAAAGCTTGAAGTCATGAAAAATGGCAAGGTATCTGCAATCAGAACAGACCATGGTACTGAGTTTGTCAACCAGTACATAAAGGAGTTTTGTACCTACAAAGGTTTACAACACCAACTTTCCTCTGTAAGAACACCTCAACAAAATGGTGTTGCAGAAAGGAAAAACAGAACCCTTAAAGAAGCTGCACGGACAATGCTAATCGACCTTTGAAATAAGTGAAATTTATTGGGTTGAAGTCGTAAACACACTTGCTACACTCGTAATGGATGTTTGATAAACAAACACCATGACAGGACTCCCTATGAAATCTTGGTTGGTAGACCCCCTAATATCAAACATCTGAGAGTATTTGGTTGTAGATGTTTTGTTCTAAACAATGGGAAAGATTATCTGAGAACATTTCAACCAAAGGCTGATGAAGGTGTTTTTCTTGGCTATTCCACAAACAGCAAAGCTTATAGAGTTTACAACAAAAGAACAAAGCAAATTGAAGAATCAGTTCATGTTGTATTCTATGAAGGAAATAAGAAAACACCTCCTATTGATGAACTCTCAGAAAGGTTCAAAGAATTATTACTGAGGGATTCTAAAGAAGAATCCTCAGAAAGAAAAAACATCATTATGGAAAGGGAGGATGACTCTGACGTAGAAAAGCTTGAAAAGCCTAGTAACAACAAGATGACTCACAGACATGATGAGGAATTTCCTATGAGTTTTCCAGAAATGGAACAGGTTACTGAGAACCTTCATCATGAAGAGGTATCTGAAAATAAGAATGCTGAAATGCATGTTTCAGATATCTCTAACACTGAAAAAGTGTCAGATATCAATGACATTTCCCATTTGTCAGATATCTCAGATACTGAAAAAGTATCAAATCAAAATCTTAGTGATTCACATTCAGATCACTTGGATATTGATCCTACTAGCACTAAACCTATGATGAGATGGATCAAAGATCATCCTACAAAGGATATAATTGGACCAATTAATCAGGGTGTTAGGACTAGGAGAGCAATAGCTGAAAATGCTAACTCTCTCTTTGGATGTTTCATCTCGAATATTGAACCTAAAAATATAGAAGAAGCATTAGGAGACCAAGACTGGATCTCTGCAATGCAAGAAGAGTTGGATCAATTTGAGAGAAACAAAGTCTGGAAACTAGTTCCATTTATAGAAGGAATATCTGTGATTGGAACTAAATGGGTTTTCAGAAACAAGATGAATGAATCTGGTGAAATAACCAGAAACAAAGCAAGATTGGTTGCCAAGGGATTTACCCAGACTGAAGGCTTAGATTTTGACGAGTCATATGCACCAGTTGCCAGATTGGATGCAATAAGACTCTTTCTAGCCTTTGCAGCTCATAAAGATTTCAAAGTTTATCAGATGGATGTCAAAAGTGCATTCTTAAACGGTGAAATTGAAGAAGAAGTTTATGTTGAGCAACCACCTGGCTTTGAAGTTTCCTCAGAAAGTAGAATGGTCTATAAACCATGTAAAGCTCAGTATGGATCAAACAGCTCCAAGAGCATGGTATGACACTTTGGCCAAGTACCTTCTGGAAAATGGTTTCAAGAATGGTGAAGTTGATAAAACTTTATTTACCTTAAATCATGATGGGAAACTACTCTTAGTTCAAGTATATGTTGATGACATCATATTTGGATCTAAGGACAAGCAACTTTGTAATGACTTTGCAAATCTCATGAAAAGCAAGTTTGAGATGAGCATGATGGGAGAAATGAATTATTTCCTAGGATTGCAAGTCAAGCAACTCAATGATGGAATATTCATTAGTCAAACAAAGTATGCAAAAGATATGCTCACAAAATTCAATCTTAAGCCTTCTGAAAAGAATGCTAAGATACCTATGAGCATTGGAACCAAAATGACCTATACTGAATCAGATAAGAGTGTTGAAGAACATAAGTATAGGAAATTGATAGGTTCACTACTTTACCTCACTGCAAGTAGACCTGATATTCAATATGCCGTTGGAGTATGTGCAAGATTTCAGACAAATCCAATGCAAACACACTACAACATTGCTATGAAAATATTAAGGTATGTAAAAGGTATGAGATGTAGGATTGTGGTATCCTAAAGAAAGTGGATTGAGTTTAATGGATACTCGAATCGATTATCCGGATCATTGCTTGATAGGAAAAGCACCTCAGGAACTTGTCAGTTTCTGGGTACTAGAATTATCTCATGGTTTAGCAAGAAGCAAAACTCAATTGCAAATTCTACCACAGAGGCTGAATATATTGCTGCTGGTTGTTGTGCAACACAAATTCTGTGGATACAACAACAACTTAAAGACTATGGACTCGATGAGAAGAAAACTCCCATTTTCTGTGACAACACAAGTGCAATTGCGATTACACAGAATCCTAAATTTCATGCCAGAACAAAGCACATTGATGTTAGACATCACTTCATCAGAGACCATGTTGAAAAAGGCAATATAGAGATACTCAAGATTGGCACTGAAGACCAACTTGCAGATATCTTCACTAAGCCACTACAAGAAAGTAGATTCTTAGCCTTAAGACATAGTCTTGGACTAATGGAACTACCAATGAACTGATTGGACAAAAGACAAACACTTTTACCAAATCCGAAATTTCAAACTTGCATCAAAATAGCAAAATCTCTCAAGATTTCTGCAAACCTCCTTCTGCAAACTCAACTTTTTGTGCTTAGTCTTCTGAAAAGATAAACTAATCTCAATTACTTGTACAAAATCCTTCTGAAAAACCACTTATTCAAAACTTTATATAAAGAGATGGCACCCAAGAAGATGACCACCAAGAACCCTAAGGCCGGATCATCTACTCATGCTGAAAAGCAAGGAGGAAAAGAACTTAAGGTGTTGAATAAACACCTTCTGGGAGATTCACCCCTTCGGACTGGAACCCTAGTCATAAAATGAATTGGGGAGCATTCTTAGTGAAGAAATATGTACCAGCAGTTATACCTTCAAAACCAGAAAGGAAACTAATATTGGGAATGTTGCAGAATTCCCATATCTACAGGTTTTTATCTGCTGCACCCAGTGGCCTATCCACACTGGATGTACTAGAGTTCTACAACAACTCCAAAATCTTCACAAAGGTTGTGAATGATAAAGAAGAAAAGTACATGCAGACTGAAGTCCAGGGACAAGAAATTGTTCTTGACTGCAAGGCTTTCTGCAAATTGTTCCGATTGATAAATCGATGAACTATTGAAGATATCAACATCAAGGATGCCTCAATGATTCAAGGCGTCAAAGAACTTTTTGAGGCAATCCAGTTGGAAAATGCAAAAGGTTGCCCAGGAGACTTTATTCTGAAAGCTATCAGAACAAGTCATCTTCAGAAACACTGGAGTACTTTGGCTCTCATCCTGGTCCGTTGCTTTGATGGCAACAAAGGTGGAGTAGACCAGATAAGTATGGAGAGATGGATGATGATGCATCTTCTGAACCAGAAGAATGAAGGGCAGGAAACCCACTTCAATTGGGGGAAGTACGCCTTCAACAAATTCCTTGGACACATTGAGGAATTTGAGACTAAAATCATCAATGGCCTTGCTGAGCCAAAAGCCAATATGCACTTTGGTCTCAGGATATGTTACATTCTGGAAACCATGGGGATTACTCTTAGAGAGAAACAAGAAATCCCAGTCACCAACTCCCTTTTCAAAAAAACCTTTGAAGAAAAGGAGAGAATTGCTGCTGAGCAAGTACTCAGAAAGGCTGAAGAAACTACACTGCAAGGTGAGGAGGTTTCTGAGCAAGCTCAAGCTAAACCTCCAGCTGCCAAAAGAAAAAGGGCTCAAGGCAAAAGGACCTCCAAGTCCATAAACATTCAAGAGGCACAACCTTCTGGAGACAAGGTCTCAGAAGATGTTCTTCGCCTAGAAAGGAGTTCCAGAAAGCCCCAAGAATCCTGAAACAGACTGCTCCAGAACTCTCCCAAGATGATAGAAATATCATAGATGGGTCTACGCCAACACAGAACAGTGATTCTGAGGACGTTGAAGTAATCGCAACAGTGCTCAAAAGATTTAAGCTTGAGACCCAAGGAGGAGCATCAAACTTAGCTCTTCAGAAAGATAAGAGCCCCTCTGCCCAGTAGGAAGAAGAAGGCCTCGGTAAGGAAGATAGAATGATGGAAGATACTGACATTGCTTCCACATTCACAATACCAGCACTCAATATTGCTGAAGAAAACCCTGTTCTTGAACAGGTTCCTCAACCTTCTGAGAGAGCTCAAATCTCAGAAAGGGATCAAACTGAGATGGAGACTCAGAATGATACTACAGAGGAGAACAACAATGAGCACAGAGAGACTGTGGATTCACCACAAGTCCAAAAGATCAATGATCAGCCTGACTCTTTTCAGGTAGCAAAAGTAGTTTATATCTAACTTGTCGACATTTCAATGTTAACTTGTTACTCATAAGCTTCATTTTGTTACAGGCCATATTGGAGACAAACTTTCAGGGGGAAGTTAATTTGTCCACCCTTCTGAATGAAGAAGAGGTTTCTCCAACCTCAGAACAATAAGAAGAGCCTGTTCTACAGGTAGCTAAGTTATCTCTGAATAAGAAATAGCTTGCTTGAAAAATTAATATCTTGTGTTCTAAATTTCTTTTTGTCTTACTTTAGGCTCTAACTGAGGAAGTAGTGGTGGAGGGACCAACACTCCAAAACCAAGAAAATCCAGAAGCTGAAAAGCTTTCTGAAGAAGCATTTACTGAGCCTTCTGATGAGAAGGTAAGCACTCAGTAATAATCTTCTTCAAGAATGCTCTGGAAATCCCACTACTAAATCTCTTATGTTTGTTCTTACAGGCTCAGTCAGAAGAACAATTGGAAGGAGAAAAATCCTTGAAAACTCCTCCAATAGAAAGCAAATCACGAACAAGCAAGATTCGCAGAAAGGTGTCGAAACCCCAAGGTTTCTGAGAATGATGCAACTGAGCTTCCTCACTTGGAAGTAAGTGAAGTCTCAGAAAGCATCTCTCTATTTATCTTCTCTGATAACAGTTTCTAAACATACTTGATTTTGTTTCTCAGGCTCAAGCAGAAAGAAAGGTTGTTGAGGATCAGACTTCTCCTCACAACAAGGTATCTGAGGCCTCTGTACAAAACAAGCACAGATCCAAGCAAATGAGCCTGGTGTTTCTACACAGGTATGCTTAGAAAGCTTACTTTTGCACACAGATACCAACTCAAGTGGTTTGAACAAAACTAACTTGATCCCTTTCTTTCAGGCTCAAAGTTTTGTGCCAGTTGATTTACTCAAGGTTTTCCAGAAGCACACTCTCAAGAAACATCTAAAGTGCTTTTATTAATGGCGTAAACTCGTAAAGGTGACCTTTCTGAAATAGCACGACTAATCGATGTCCCAGAAAAGAGAGCAATAGCCCTAAATCTGGAAGACTACATCCATGCATTGTTCCCAACAGAGTCTTATTCTTTTGCCAATCTGATGCATGAAGACTTCACTCATGAAGTAGCACAAAAACTTCTAGTAGATTTCAAAACTGCGGATGCTCAAACCCAAGAGCAGATGGTAACCCATCCTACTTTGCCTAGTAAGCTCACTACTTACCCAGCTGAGCAAGAAGAAGTGAATGGGAGAATGATTACATTCCCAAATGTGATCAACATGATTTCAGAAGATGAAGAAGAAATGGACGAGAATGATTATCAAGAACCCCCTTCTGAGCATCCAAGTCAAGAAAACAAGAAGGATGATGATGATAATGATCAGAATGATGATCCCCAACCTGGACAAGGCGGGATTCAGAAGGCTAGCAAAGGAAGTAAAGACAAGGCCACTCCTTCCAATGCTCAGAAAGCCCCATCATCATCACCTTCAAAGTCTCATCAGAAAACCCAACACATAGAACAGAACGATATACTTGAAGAGATATCTGCCGCTAAGTTCAACTTAGAGTGCCAAGCTCTTGTTGATGAAAAGGAAGCCAAAATTCAAAAGCTCAAAGAAGCTAACACCCAGGAATTGGCGCTCCTAGATGAGCAAAGAAATCTGAAAGATGCCATTGTTGTCACAGCTGCTGAAATAGATTCCATGGATGACAATGATGATGAAGAAGATGATGCGGAGACTGCATCAGAAAGACCTTCTACATCTTCTCAGAAGGCCAGCAGACTTGATGGAAAGCAGAAAAAGGTTGTCAATCTGCAAACTATTCAAGAAAAAGATAATAAGAGTGATGCTGAAAACAACCAAAACTTGATTACTGACGCAGAAGATGAGAGACTTGTCACTCAAGACAAGAGAGCTCTACTTGCTCCTAATATATTCTCTGCACCAAGTAGTTCAAGAAGTGAAGAGCACCGTGCCAGAAATAGTATCTTTTTGGAACTCAGAAAGACACTAATTGCTCAAGACACAGAAGTGCTAAAATCCGTCCCAGAAGAGATGAAGTCATTAGCTGCTGCGTTACTCAATAGATCAACCAAAGATAGCTCTCTCGTAAAGACCTAGGGTTGGTCAGGATGAGGATTGTAACAATGCTAATGCAAGACTCAATGAAGCCACCATGTCGCTACGCAAGCCAACACCATTCTTAGGCCACTTGAAGAGCTTAACATAAAGGAGCAGGAACTGGTTAAGCAGAACCACGAGCTGAAGAAAGAAATCCAAGAATTGGTCAGGGTGCACAATAATCTCCAGAAAAACTTTGACTCACTCTCTGAAGCTTATGCCATTATGAGTCAGTCATTCATGACTAAGGGGGAAGAAGAAGAGATGCCTCAGAAAGGCAGAGGAAGAAAGAGAAAACAATCTATGCCTCCCTCCTCAAGTCAACTAGTCATTAAGGACACCACTGGAGACACCCCTGTTGAAGAAGTTGTTCCAGATCAACCAGCCAGAAGGCTGAGAAGTATGGTCACTAGGGGAACCAAGTCCCTTAGGATCTCAGAAGGGAACAACCAGAACAATCCTGAAAAAGGAGAAGACCAAGAAGAAGGAGAAGTGAGAGACCAAGAAAGCTGCAAGCCTCCTTTGTTGAACTTCAATGATGATGATGAGGATGAATCTGATACAGATGAACATCCACTTCACAAGAGAAGAAGGCAAGCAAGCACCTCACAACCCCTCTGGCAAAGAATTCCTTTGGCAGTAACTCCTTCCGAAATACCAAGTCAATACAAGGAACTTCCACAAAGACAAATTTCAAGGGAAGAAAGGCTTAGAGGATCTCGACGAAGGCCACCCAATGTAAAAGCAAGAAGGATTCGGTTTAAGAACAAACAGAGAAATTGTTCAAGAAAAGCCAACTGATGCCCACATTGAATATGTGAAGACGAGTAATGAAGAGTCTTCATATAGGTGCATTCTGAACAAGAGAGGGTATTGGATTCTGGAACTACAACATTTACTTGTCAATGATAAGTTTCCAACTCCCATCCTCAACCAGATACTGAAATGGAGAGAAGGCAAGCCAGAATTGCTAAAATCTGAGCACCTTCATGCCTGGCTAAACATTGAAGTAGAGAAGAGAAACGATGCCAGAAAGATGGACCTCTCCTTTGCCTGTCCTTACCCAAAGCCCGATGATGTACACAAGGTACGAAAAATGGATGGTAGCTACAGCAAGAAGAACAAACTAGGAGTTTCAACCTATGAGTCATTCTATATGACATTGGATGAATACCTAGATGATATACACTATCTGGAAGAAATATACAAATATTTCAACCTATCTCAGCTAAAAATGGATGGTAGACCATGCGTGGGTCTGGGGAAAATACTTATGGGTCAAACATTTTCTGAGGAATAATCATAAACTTGGCAAGAGTTACCAAGAAATATGTGATTTGTCCAGAAAGACAGAACTCTCTGTCAGAAGGACTCTTTATGACTATGTCCAAGAATGCAGAAAAGTGGATGATTATGTCAACTGATCCAGAAAGGGTGCTGAAGAACTTGAGGTTTCTGAACCTAAGTTATTTTTGAAGACTTGAAGACTAGTATCTTAGAATGTTTACTTGGAGCTTGGATTCTCCTGTTGTTCTAATTTACTTAGTATGTTTTGTTACTTTTTGTAATCTTGCTGATTGTTTCTGAATTTCTCTATCTGTAAAAGTTGCATCTCACTCTGTAAACTGTACCTATCTGAAGATCATACTCTCAGATACATTTTAATAGATGACGACTTATCAGCAAAGGTCACTTCTTGTGATTTGGTTGATGTTTACTTTCTGCACTTAATTCAACTAAAATTGAATATCATTTGAAATGATTAAGTGGTGGATTGTTTTCTCTTCCAGGATTACAAATTTTAATAGGACTTTAAAAGATAGTCATGGATGACTGATCAAAAAGGGGGAAATTTGTTAGGAATATCTGTTAGTATTTTGATCATTCATCACATGTTCTTATCTTTGCCAGAAAGGTGATTAAGTACTCTTAGTTCACTTGAACATTGTAAAAGAGGAAATCACTGAGTATGATTAGTCTAGTAAATCTTGTTTTAGGATTATAGGTCTCTGAATGTATTTTGTATTTCCAAGAAGACCATGAAGATCAATCCTAGCAATGGAGCTTTTCTGAAGATTACAAGATCGGAGCAAGATTTATGAAGACACCAAGGTTTAGTCTCACACGGAAAGACTATGTCCTTAATCCTTTCTCAAGTGCATTTAGTTACTTTTGAAACATGATTCTGGAACATATGACATCATGAATATGGAGCATGCAAGCCATCAGAAAGGCTAATGTATCCATTGAAGACTACAGGACAAGAGATAGTACATATGCATTAATTGCATCGGCAGAAAAGCCGCTAAAGCACAGTCCTCTCTGAGATATGAGACAAGGACTTCTGAGTACTCTTTTCAAGATAAGTATAGACTGAATTTGAATTGTGTCTAACAGATAACATCCCAACGACTCTCCAATTCATCTATAAATATCACACACTTAGATGCTGAGAAATACAATGACCAAAGAACGATCTAACTTGCAAACTTACAATCTAGCAAAGTATTCTCTCAAGCACTCTACTACCCTTTCTGAAAGCTTTCTGTTGCTTGAAGAATCACTAGTAGTTCTAAGTTGTCCTGAACCTTAACAAGACATTGTTATTCGTGAAAGAGTTGAACTATCAGATAACCTTTCTGAAGCTCATTCTCCAGAACGGACATCAATTACTTGGGTCAGAATGAGCAGATTGCCATACACTGAACAAGTGTATTAAGTAGTCTTGTTCTATTAGGCTCTCTGGAAACATAACTGAAAAGTTATACAAGAAGCCTCTCTGACAAACCTTATAACCAACACCATCAAGGCGTGGAGTAGAGGAAGTACTTGATTTGGGAAATCAGGGAATAACTCCAAGGTTATCTGAGTAGATGAAGTACTTAGCTCTAGGAGCTGGGGAATAACTCAGGGGGAACATTTGGTTGGGAACCATTTGTTTAGGATTCTTAGAATAGGATTATTGTAAGGTGAACTCAATTATCTGTTCTCGTGAATTCTAGGTCTCAGAAAGACCGAAGTGAATTAGTTGGAGGATTACGCCACCTCCAGATACCACTATACTTGCTGTGTTATTTACCTTTCTGCATTTATCTTTCAGCAAAGCACACACACATATTTTTTGTTTCTGCACTTACCTATCTTAAAGTCTTCCGCGCTCTGAATATAAGTATCAGAAACCCCCCAAGTTTCTGAGAAACTGTGTTTATCGATAAAAGTTTTAAAAGACTATTCACCCCGCCCCCCTCTAGTCTTTTACTTTGCCGTTATCTGGACCAACACTTGTCAATTCCTTGGAGCTTGTTTGATATCGTGGTTCAGCAAGAAACTAAACTCAATTTCCACCTCAACCACAGAAGCAGAGTATATTGCCGCTGGATGTTGTGCATCACAAATGTTGTGGATTCAACAACTCAGAGACTGTAGACTCAATGTAGAGAAAACTCCCATTTTCTGTGACAATACAAGTGCTATTGCTATTACTCAAAATCCTAAGTTTCATGCAAGAACCAAGCACATTGATGTCAGACACCACTTCATCAGAGACCATGTCGAAAAAGGCAATATAGAGATACTCAAGATTGGCACAGAAGACCAACTTGCTGATATCTTTACTAAGCCTCTGAAAGAGAGTAGATTTCTAAGTCTAAGACATAGTCTCGGACTAATGGAACTACCAAGGTGCTAATATTGGTCTCTGAGACGGGAACTCATTGAACCAATAAAAAGGGAATAAAAGGTTTCTGAAAAGAAATTCAAAAGGAAAACGAGAGTAATTTCTGAGACGGGTACTCAGAAAGTTGCTACTTCAGAAAGATACTTGAAACGGGTATTCAAATATCTAAGGCATTGAAGAAAAGGCTACTTAGAAAGGTCTCTGAAGTGGGTATTCAGAAACCATGAAACATCTAAGTCGGGGGGGGGGGGGGGGGGGGGGGGGGGGAACACAAAAGAAGAATAGTTTGACCTTAAAGACAATTCCTTTCAGAAGTCAAATATCTTTGTTTGTTGAAAATTTCCTTTCCTGTGAAATATTTCAAACAAGTACTGGAGGATCATTTAATGATTTCTTAATCCAGTTTTGTGTACTAATTACAGGGTTCTGTGAAGTTGAAAGATACTTCAGCGAGTTGAGACAAATTCAATTAATGGGCACAATTACAAGTGTTGATTAATATCATTGCTAAGAGAATCAATCTCAACCCTTCAGTAGAAACGCTTGTAATTCAACGACCGAGATGCATCCACAAAAGCCCACTCGCACATAAACCAAGTGACTGACCCCACAGGCATTTAATGCTAAACTGCTTTTTCATCACGCCTGTGCAGAAGTACAAGATATATACGTATAGAATTCATCTATATCGAATGTACTTTCCTTGCTATATAAACGAGGTTTTGGCAATTAGAATTACTTTTTCCTAAACCTACATTTCAATTTGCACCAAGAATAGCATTCTTTCTCTCTAAATCTCTCTGCAAATTCTATTCAAAACCTTCTGAAAATCTGCAAAAAGTATTTATGCAATGAAATTCTTGATATGTTCGGCCCAACTCCCTTTCATCTCTTTCCAATTGTACTATTATAAAAGAGAGATGGCACCCAAAAGAGCTTCTACTCAGAA
Organism: Plantago major; assembly: GCA_026545765.1. NCBI lineage: Eukaryota > Viridiplantae > Streptophyta > Magnoliopsida > Lamiales > Plantaginaceae > Plantago > Plantago major. The sequence continues at coordinate 41,819,849 of CM048841.1, forward strand.
GACTCAAGAAACCACATCTGTTACTGCTGAAAAGCAAATGGAAATCAAAAACTGAAGAGTCACTGGTGATTTTGATTTCAAGATGTGGAACGAAAACTCGAAAGTACTCTGGGTCTGGGGAGGAGTACATGTCGACAAGTATGTGATTAATGGTTCGAAACATCCACGTGATGTGAGGCGAGGACTACCTCTACTTGGAAAGGTAGGGATTAAAGAATTCTTCTCTGCACAACCTTCTTGTGCCTCACTCATAGATGTACTCGAATTTTATAACAACTCGAAGATAATCGATGAAGACACAGAAAATGTGTCTATAGAATCTAAGGTTCAAGAAAAGGTGGTTAAACTGAACCTTAAATCCTTCTATGAACTTTTTTGCCTTCCCAAAAATGGCACTGAATTCATCCCTAGCACCTCCGTCCAAACTGCTAAAGCATTTTACTTGGAGCACATCAATGCAGATGATACAACAGTTCCAGGTTACTTTAACAACCACGATGTCAAAAGAAAACATCTGGCAGAACCTTGGGATATAATTGCATTAATCCTTCACAGATGTTTTGACTACAATGTTGGAGGAGTAGACAAAGTAAGCATGGAACGTTGGGAATGTTGGCTTTCCTGAACACCCTGAGCGAGCAGCCAGAGGATTTCAATTGGGGAAAATACGCTTTCCTAAGGTTCATTAGCAAGATAAAGGAATTCTCTCCTCAGATTGTTGATGGAAAAGCAGAACCTACAAAGTCAGTGGCCTTTGGTCTGAAAATCTGCTATATCCTTGAGAAATCGGGGATAATACTCAGAGATCAGACACCAATTGCCAAAGGTGATCTGATAAACAAGCACAAGGTTGTGCCTAGTAAAAGAAAAGCATTCGAAATTTCTGAGGGTCCAACTCTTAAGAAGCCAAGAACCTCCAGAAAGAAAAAGGATGCTAAGAAAGTGGAAGAACCTGCTAAGAGAGAAGATTCTAAAGAGATAAAATCTGATGAAGACATCAATGTCAATGCATCCTTAGCACGAGGTACCAAAAAATCCAAAGCCATGTCTGAAGAAGAAGCCAGCATCTTCTGCTTTACCCCCAGCATCTCTTTTATTGAGAAAGACACGAGGGAAAAACAACCAACCCCTCCAGAAAGTGCAAACCCTGCAGAAATGCAAGAAGTTCCGAAGGAAGAAGATCTGATAAAGGAAGAGACGTTTGCTCAACATCACGACCATCTAAGTGATGATGTCGATATGTTGAATGCATTTCAAGAATTTACAGAGCTACCAGCATATGTCACTGCTGAAAAAAATCCTGTAAACAAGCAGGTTCCCCAACTCTCTTCAAAGAGGAGTCTTTCTACTGTTGCGACCAAGAAAGACGCCCAGGGGATGGCAACCGAGACATTGTCTCTGGAAGGACCCAAAGTGCCAGAAACTTCAAACAAAGAAAAAGTCACTCAACAATAAAACCAAGACGTGGAACCCACTCGAGTTCCAGATACCAATCAGTCTGATGTAAATCAGGTTACTGGATAGTTCAAATAGTTACATGATTTTCTGTGTCACTTATTTTGTTCTAACAAAGTGATTTGTTCTTTGTTTAGGCTGATCTTGAAAGTTAGGAAGGACAAGAAGCAGAAATGGTTTCAGAGAAGGAGAACACCACTTCTCCAATCATTCAAGAATATGAGTCTGTTATACAGGTAGACCATGATTCACAAGTGATCTCTCAGAAATCTTCCTCTGAGGATTTCATTAACCCTTATATTTCTTGAAGGCTCAAACTGAGAAGAAAGATGAAGCGGCTGAAAAGCCAAAGGCTTCAGAGGACACACAAGAAACCACACAGGTTTCTGAAAAACATGCTTCTGAAGCTCCAGTGAACGAGGTAGAAAACTCAGAAACTATTGTGTGGTAGAATCCTTTGTAATCTTTCTAAGTGTACTAACACTTCTATTTCTCAAGATCAGAAAGAAAAGGAAGTTGAAAAGGAGAAAAACCTCAAGTCTCCTAAGTCAACTGAAATATCTGAACCACGGACCGCCTCTCCCAACAAGACTTCTGAACCTATTGTTGCGACACAGGTAACATCAAGTCTTGTACTTCAAAAACCTCAGATATCGACTGAAGTACTAGAACTAAAACCCAATTATATTCCTCTACAGGTTGTTTTTGATACGCCTACTCCTCCGAGTCCTTCAACCTATGATGTTGAATCTTTCGATGGGGAGTATCTCTCATTACTCGATAAGTACGAGACCACCGTTCTGACGAAGCAAATGGAATACTTTTCACAATGGCAGAAAGTCAGGAGACTTAGCCTTAAAACTCTGTTTAAAGATGGTGATGATGCACAAATGAGAGAGCAGTATGAATCCCTGGAAGAATTCGTTCATCGATTGCTACCAACTGATAAACAATGGCTTAATGAATGTATAAGTACGGGATTTAGAAATACTGTGTGCGACCATTTGGTGGAACTCTTTCAGAGTGCGGATAAGCAGAAGTAGCTTTATATGATTCGTCATCCTATACTTCCACGTCACTTACAATAAGGAGCTTCTTCTGCTAAGACTGCAACTTCCGATAACAAAGAGGTGATAATTATGTACCATCCTCCTGTAAACATGATGCGTCTAAGGATAATTCAGATGGTGATAATGATAACAACGATGATCAGCCACTTGGAGCAGGCAGAACAATCCCTACAAAGCAACCCTCAGTTGTTGCAAAACAATCTGAGAAGAAACCAACCACTTCTGCCTCTCACCATTATGATGATTCCTCCAGCAAGAAGCTACACAGGGACATCTTAGAACTCACTAATGATAATCTGACTCTGCAACAACTGCCAGAATTAGAGTCCAAGATATATCATCTCAGAGACTTGCTGACACAGGAAGCTACACTGCATCTTGAGGTACAAACCAAGATGACAGAAAAGGAAGCCGACCTCAATAAAGTTGAGGATCTCATTCTCAGAGAGGAAGAAGCTCTACAGGAATTACAAAATCTCCAGAATGCTAGACAAGCAGCAATTGACAAGGAGAATCAAGATAGAGACACTGCTATGGAAGAACTGAGAGCTTCAATTAAACAAGGTAAACAGGCTGCTGACAACCGGAATTTTGAAGAAGAAGCAGAACATAGGGATTCAACGCCTCTGAAGGACAAATACACTTCACAGGACTTTTCTCCACGAACGCTTGACCCCTTGATGATAATTTCAGTGCCAAAATCTGTTGGTGATGTATGGAGTGAGCAAGAACAGATCTTTGAGAATCTGTTTAAGGAATGCTCTGATCAAGAGAAGGATCTTATAGAGTCTGCACCTCCTACCTTCCAGTAACTTGCAGCACTACTTGCCAAAAGGATCACTGCTTTATCCTTCGTCCAGAGAGAAGAGGCCCTGCAAAGAACGGAAGATGAGGATTTGATGTAGCTCGTCGCCTACCTCTCCACTGTGGCTATTGAGAATATACCAAAAGTGGTCTCTGAGGTAGCAAAGATAAATGATGAAGAAACTGGTTTTGCTAACCAGAATATGCTTTTAAGGGCTGAATTGCAACAAATCACTCAAGCTTATAAAGGATTACAAGGAAGCTCTGGCTCCATCTCAGAATCCTTTGTGAAGCTGTCAGAACGTATTCATCAGCCTCCTATGACTAGGGGGGAAATGGAAAAACCAAGAGGAAAAGCAAACAACTGACTTTATCTTCAGAAAAGAAGAATCTTTAGAGCCTATGCAGTAGATGTTGAAGAGCCTTCTGAAAAGAAGAATAAAGTTGGTCAAGATGGAAACAAGGCCTCAGTGGCAACTCATCAGGAAGAAGATGATGAGGAAGAAGACCCTACACCTCTTATTCGAAAGAGAAGTGTGGGATTTCCAATTGGACCAGGAGTCACTTCTGCAGTTCATGTGCTCAAATTATTAGTTAGTAAACAAGTAGTAAGCAGTTGTTGTAGACAGAAAATGCTAACCACAGAATCGTTCTCTAAGGAACCAATTAAGCTACCACAACGAGTTGAGAGCAAGCAGTTACTTGTGAAAACAAACGAATGATTTGGGTTTTGAATACTTTTTAAACTAGAAATCAAAATAATGCAATGTAAAGGTTTTAAATCAATGAGATAGAGAGAACACAGTAGTTTTGATCGAGTAATGCTAATTCGCTCAAGGGAAATCGTTCATACTTGTCACACGGTCGGTGTACATAAATCAATCAATATAATTCAACCAATCGTTATTTGAATGTTTTGAAATAGAGAAATCATGGGTCATCAATCCACGGTCCTTAACGGAAAATGATTTTGAATGTCTTAATCTAGCTTATTAGATTGAAGGTTTTACGAAGATTTTAAGATAGACGAACCTATATGAACGAATATAAACCCTAGAAGTGAATATGCAAAACCGTCACATAACTACCGTGTTCGCCTTCTCTCTTTAATCAAAACAGTCTATTTACTTTACGTTAATCCAGCTTTAGAAGTACAAAAATCTATAAAACCAAATCGTTACTTGCAAATAACTGTTTGCTCTCATTCATTGCATAGCCTGATTAATTACTTAGCGAACGATCCTGTGGTTAGCTAGTCTGTTTACAACAACTGCTTACTACTTAGTTTTTTGAGTATTAATTTGAGCATATCAGTATGCTGTAGGGTTGATGGTTTTGTTTCCAAAATGCATGCCTAATACTACCTATAAACCAGCGCATGGGCGGTGCTCGTATGTTCTGAGGGTTGTTGGGTTGTATACCAAACCGACACGTACAAAAGTACGGATCTTAGGCAACCTATTGGGATACACTTGGAACATTGAGATAGAAAAAAAATGATAAAAAAATAAAAAATTTGTACATAAAGAGCAAATCACAAGAAAAAAAAAGAGAAAGAAATAAACGTGCAAAAAAAGAGCAAAGCACGAGAATAGCAGCTAATTTTATTCCCTTGTATTTGATTTCGACCCCTTTCCTAAAAAGTCCTTTCTGACTCGTTTGTGTTGAATGCAAAAGCATGTTATATTAGTGGCAACTTTGTGACGTTTGTTGTCACCATCCTAAGTTAAGTCTTGAGCGAATACCCTTATTGACTGGACACTTCCAGATGAGAGACTTGAGAGTTGCACTATTATCTTCCTTTGTGACGGACTACTAGTTTTATTTACTTGTGAAACGGAAGATTGTGATCTTTGCAAAGCTACTTGTCAAGGTTAGAGGGGATAGAAGTTTACATCAGAATAAGGGCTTATCTCTGGCAATACTTGTCCTGATAGCTTGTCAATTGAACTCTTCTGTTTGTTTGTCGTGTCTATGTGTTTTTTCTTTTTGTAGGTTTTAGAGGAGATCCACTAGCTAGAATTCAAAAGGATGATCTCTCCTCACAAATCATTAGCAATCCCAATGACCGCAGGCAGTTGAGAGACAATCCTAGAATGAACTATAAAGACATGATGAAATCTAATGTCTGCATTGAACACGAAGAAAAATATGCTCGGAATCTGATCAAGAAGTTTGGCATGGACAGTTCTAAAAGTTCATCCACACCTATGTCTTCTGTCACCAAACTAAGAAAGCTGGATGTTGGTGAAACTGTTGATTCAACACTTTATCGCTCAATGATAGGTAGTCATTTGTATCTCTCGGCCAGCAGAGCAGACATTATGTTTGCAGTCTCCGTGTCTGCAAGGTAACAAGCTAACCCTTTAACAACTCATATGTCTGTAGTTAAATGCATACTCAAATATGTTTCTGGTACTGCCAACCTTGGCCTATGGTATACCAAAGAAACAAACACTGATCTCATTGCATTCAGTGATTCAGATTGGGCAGGTTATATTGATGATCGAAAGTCCAATAGTGGTGGTTGTTTCTATCTAGGGAGAAACTTAGTATCATGGTACAGTAGAAAACAAGACTGTGTTTCCCTATCTACTGCTGAGTCCGAATATGTGGCTGCAGGTAATTGTGTCACTCAACTAATCTGGTCGAAAAATATGCTCTGTGACTATGGTCTTAAGAGTGACAAATTACTCATGTTTTGTGATAACCTTAGTTCCATCAACATTTCTAAGAATCCTGTGCAACACTCTCGCACCAAGCATTTAGATATGAGGCATCACTTCCTTAGGGACTTAGTTAATTTGCAAGTTGTTGATATCCAGCATATAGAAACCAATAACCAACTTGCTGATATATTTACTAAACCCTTAGACTCTGAGAGTTCTTTAGCCTTAGAAGATCTCTTGGTTTGTGCACAATGTGATAAAAGTGTTGCATTCACTGTTGACTTAACATCACAGTCCAACAGTATATTTGTTTTTGATGTACGTACTTGCTTATCTGAGGTCCTTTTAGTCTTTGTTTTTGCGAGTTGGATGTGTGGTGAATCTTGCTTGATGTGAGTACTTCGAAAGTTCCTTGGATCCTTTTACTGGTTTTCGCACATTCTTCTCTTTCACTCCCTATCATGCCTTACTGCAGTTTCATGTTATGGAAGCAAAAAGATGGAAAAAGAGCCCAATGGAGGCCATTGCAAAAGAGCCCAATGTAGGCCAAATGGAAAAAGAGCCCAATGGAGGCATATTTTTTTACTTTATTTGTTGGAAATCTCTGGGTTTACCACACTTCCTTAATCATATGGAATTTTGACTCCTAAAGACTTTGAGTCCCTTTTGGAAACATAAACAGAGCCCAACACTTGCTTCTTATTTTTAAAATCTGCAGTTATGTGCTTCTCTCTTCCTTCCTTTCTTTGTGTGCTGATCCTCAGTTGAGTGGTCCAGTGTAACTATGCCCAGTGCCTTTGATCTCAAGTGAGATATGGCATTTACCTATCCCTCTTGCTTGTTATATTTGTTAATTTTTACTTTATTCTTTTTATCTGGTTTCCTTGAGGGGTAGTGGGAATCTTTTTATCTGGGTCAAGTTAGGATGCATCTTAGTTTGAGTCATTATTCAATCAGTAGTAGCTCTGGAAACTTATGCTTCTTTCTCTGACCATGATACTAGAAATCTCTTGACAACGCAGATTTTTACCACTCTTGGACTTCTTGGTTGTTTTTTTGTCATTTCTGGAGTTTTTCAATAAAATGAAAATTTTTTTATTGTAGTTTACCAGACATATATTGTGAGTTTCTATTTAATAGCAGCCATAAATCGTTGTTTGGGTGTTTCATCACAACAAGGGGGAGAATTTGCTGTTAAGGGGGAGGTGTTGTGAAGAAAGGCAATAAGGGGGTGATTCAAAGTTCACTGTTTTGTACTTTGTTACATCAACAGTTAACTTAATAACTCTTTTGTTTTATTGCAGGTTATTTCTATAATATTGCCTTCCTCACTAATCTTTAACCTAGTTCGACAGTTGTAGTTTCTTGTGTTAACAGGGTGTAGATTTAGGAGATTTGGAAGAAATAAAGGAGTCCTACTTAGCTTGATGTATTTAAGGAAAAAGATCAATGATTGGATTCTTTGAAGACAAGATATCGAACTAGACTATTGCAGATTTGATAAGCTTGGAAAGAAAACTCTGGAAGATTTGTCTTTGGTTGAAGAACGATGTTATATATAAAAGGTCAAGGACGATTTGAAAGTAGCGAGACTAGAGTGAACACTTTCACTTTATTCTATCAAAGCTGTCAAGTTACTTTGTGTTTTGCAAAAATGTGCTGCTGTTATTGGATAAGATTGTTTCTCAATCATCTATGTTAGACTAGATTAACAGCAATAGAATTGGTGATACTGTTCTGTTTGTTTTAGCTTTGAAGTTCAAGGTTTCGACTTGTGAGATCTTGAATATTGTTTTGATAAATTTACTTATAAATATAGTGGATATTTACCTTTGGCTCGGCTGGTATATTATACCAGCTAAGAAAAACAACTCTGTGTTCTATAATTTATTTTCGATGTGTATTATTTTTCTGTTTGAGTCACTGTTACATTAACAGTTATATCAACATTGATATATACTATTGTGTGATTGCAGTTTAGTACAAGTCCGGGTCCTTACGTTCTTTCAGGTTTATTAAAGACTTTTCTAAAGTTGCTAAAAGCCTATGTAACCTTTTGGGAAAAAGATGTCCCATTCGTTTTTGATAATGCTTGCATGAAAGCTTTTTCAACTCTTAAGGAGCGACTAGTTTCAGTACCAATTGTTTCTGCTCCAGATTGGAATCTTCCTTTCGAGATTATGTGTGATGCTTCTGATTATGCATTAGGTGCTATTCTTGGTCAGAAAATTGACAAGCACTTTTGTGTTATTTATTATGCGAGTATAACTTTGAATGATGCTCAGATAAATCTTTGCTCTTGATAAGTTTATATCTTATTTGTAAGGTTATAAAATCAATGTGCATAGTGATCATGCGGACTTGCGCCATTTAATTGCTAAGAGTGACTCGAAGCCTAGACTAATTTGATGGGTGTTGATGCTTCAAGAGTTTGTTTATGAGATTGTGGATAAAAGTGGAAAAGAGAATCTTATTGCTGCCCATCTTTCTAGATTGATTGGAAGCCCTGAACAGGATAAGTCTAGAATCATACTTGATGACTTGCCTGATGAACAACTTATGGTCGTAAGGCTTGAGCCCTGGTATGCAGATATTGCTAACATTTTGGTTGCAGGTCCTTCATTCCCACATTTGTCACCAAATGATAGGCGTACTTTGTGTAAGGCTAGTAGACATTATGTTTGGGAAGACCCACATCTCTACATGATAGGAGCTGATGAGCTATTGAGAAGATGTGTTCCTTATGAAGAAACCGAGGGAATCCTGAGTTTCTGTCACGAGGGAGACACTAAAGCGGAAAGAAGGCCGCATTGAAGATACTTGAGGCCGGGTTTTATTTACCGACATGGCACAAAGATGCTGTGGACTTCACTAAGAAGTGTGATAGGTGCCAGAGAAGTGGCAACTTAGGTACGAGGTAAGAGATGCCCCAGGTTAGTAATCTTGTTGTTGAACCTTTTGATGTTTGGGAAATTGATTTTATGCGCCCTTTTCCTATTAGTAATGGATATGAATACATACTTTTAGCTGTTGATTATGTTACAAAATGGGTGGAAGCAATACCTAACAGAACTAACGATGCACAGGTTGTAGTTCAGTTTCTCAAGGAACTCTTTAGTAGGTTTTGGATGACACGCACCATCATTTTCGTTGGGGGGAAGCATTTCGTTAATAATTCATATGCATCACTTATGCGAGAATTCGGTATTTCACACCGTGTTGCAACCCACTACCATCCTCAAACATGGACAAGTGGAGGTCAGCAACCGACAGATAAAGAAGATCCTGGAAAGGGTTGTGAAGCCTAGTCGGAAGGAATGGGCAAAGAAGATACCAGGAGCACTTTGGGCATACCGTACATGCTTCAAGACTGTGATAGGGACAACTCCTTACCGGATGGTTTACGGCAAGGCATGTCACCTCCCTATAGAGCTGGAAAAGCAATCTTATTGGGCGATTCATGAGCTCAATATGGACATGGATAAAGCAGGACAGCAAAGGTTCCTTCAACTCAGCGAACTCAAGGAGTTACGGCATAGGGCTTTTGAGAATGCCAAGATCTACAAAGAAAACACCAAAAGAAACCACGATCGAGGGATTGTGAGGAAGGAGCTTATTACGGGTAATAAGGTACTTCTTTACAATTCACGTTTAAAATTTTTTTCCAAGAAAATTTAGGAGCCGACGGGAAGGCCCTTATGAAATAGTGCAAGTGGCACCACATGGTGCTATTGAACTCTTGGACTACAAAACCGGAAGAACTTTCAAGGTGAATGGGCAAAGGGTGAAATAAAAATAACAAAAAATATTTACATAACTTTCCTTTCGATTTTATTTTGTTTCACTAACCATTTAATTAGATATCTCTTTAGTTTGTATTACTCTTTAGGTTCCTTTCTTTCTTTCATCTTGAATCACTATCTCGCACGAGACGTGCAATCGCTCAGGTTGGGGAGGGGACATCAGAAAGCAAGGAACACCTTTGGTAATTTTTTCTTCCTTTCTTTTATCGCTTCCTTACTTGGCTTTCTTTTTAATTTTTTAGTGTCCTTTTGGCCTACCCTTTTTGGCCAATTTTTTAAATTTTTTGTAAGTGTTGAGTCGAATTTCCAAGTTTAACATCCTTTGTTCGTGACAAACTCTTTTGATGCTCAAGTTTTGAGTATATGCTAATTAGTAGTGGTTGTTGAGTTTAAAATTTTTTCAAGTTCATTTCCCTTGTAAATAAGAAGTCTGTTTAGTTTTGTGGTCCAAAAAACCTGTGAGAAGCCTTATTTAAGCTGATGAAAAAATATTATACCGGCAAGAATTATTTTGTGTGACTCCTGGGATGTGCAAATTATTTTAAAGTTTTATGCGCCATTTCATACTTATGTGTGTTCTGATTAGATGGGAATGACAAATGGCATGCTTTGTACTTTTGATACCTTTCAAAATCCATTCTAAAGAACAGGTTTGGGGAGGGGATTTCCATTTTTTATGAGTGATTGAGAGATGTGTAGTTTTGATTGCTGTTCCAAACAAAAATATTTTTTAAATAAGGCTCGAGGTGTATCCATGGTCTTAAGTGATCATCGTAGGTCGTGTTGGGCGTGTTCAAATACTACCATATACCGGCGCGGCGTTTTATCAGCCATATGACCGTGAATGTTGATGACACGTAGCTAACCGACACGCACAAAAGTGCAGACCTTCGGTAAAATGGACACCAGCAAAATTGAAGCCAAAAGATCCCAATGAGGACAAATGAAGCACACGAGTTACTCAAACCCCAAGTTGTGAGTCGTGCGGAATTCCTTGTCTACATGAGAAAAATCTTTGGACTGGAGCCACATGGGGAATAAGTCCTTCTGATAACGGGGTCACACACCAGTGATTTTATCCACAGATTCACCACAATTTCGAGTAATTCTAAAAAATAAGTGTGCAAGGTTTTGAGAAATTTGACAGGAAAAAGGGAACAGTAGTCGGAGTAGGATGTCTCCATTTTTAGTCTTTTGAACTAAAGTCTCTTTGGACTCATTGAAAGGAACGCATTTGCATAAGAGATTTTTGGCAACTTGTGGTGAAAACCACCTTCCCAGCTTTACTTTTGAGTGTTAACCATGTTGGACATGTCAAGAAGAGTGAGAGTTGCTTTAAAATTCCATGTGAGGTACCGCCGAGTTAGACTTAAGTTTTATTTACTGTGGAAACGAACTAGTTAGATTTTTTCTTGATTTTTCACCAACTTTGGTAATAACTCAAACACTTTGCATCTTTGGAGTTTGTTTCTGACAAATGTAGATTCAGTGGTTGTTTGACTCGTTCCTTGTTTTAGTTTTTTTAGAGTCTAGTTTCTTTCTAAGGTTTGTTGTTTGCTCGAGGACGAGCAAAGGTTCGGTTTGGGAAGTTTTGATGAGGCGTTTTTAGGACACATCATCAGGATCTGTTTACCTTGTTTTTACTAACATTTAGTTTAGTTTTTCCATTATTTGTATATATTTTATATTTTGTTTGTGTTTCTTGTGTTTCAACCTTGATTCCAGGTTTTAGGTACTTTTCATGAAGAAAAGGAGTCAATACGATGCATTTTAATGCACTTTCTCAGAGATCACAAGCTCCAAGACTCCAATAGATGCCACGAAGGTTCCCGGAATGCCAAACGGGTCAAGAACGGAAGAATAAGACGGAATCGAGCCCGAGGAGGAGAGATGCGATCGCCTGGATGACTGGACGCAGCCATAGAGAGCTGCGTCCTGGAGCCGGAGCACGCAATCGCCCACTCAGGCTGGGGCGATCGCCCGCCCCGATCTGGTTCCTGTTTCTAGCGTTACATTTTTGGTTTTGGCATTTTAAACTCCAGATTTTGTATTTTGAATATCACTTTTTTCATTTCCCACAACATTTGGGAGAATATTGAGAGGTCTAGTCTTCCAAGAATCATCCATCTGATTGAAGTTGGAGTCTTGGTTAAGCATTTAGCTGATGATTTCTTCCTGTAAACTAGTACTTTCTCCATTGTTATCCATTGGAGCTTCGTTATTCAAAGTCATTCGGTAATTCTGTATCGTTTCTCATTGTTTACATTCTTGTGTATGTTTATGCCTACGTTTATCATATTTCTTGCCTGTGACAACATGAATATGAGTAGCTAAACAACACCCATGGGTTGGTGGTGAAATTTGAGCATGCTAGTATAGGTCTTTGGATAAATTACAATGTTCTTAGTTTGTTGAATTCTTGCGAATCATTTGATTAGTTCAAAGTCTTAGCAATCATTTTCTGATATTGAAAATCCACAAGAGGGATTCGGACCCTTAAGGTTAATTACAATTTAAGCCCAACGCTTTTGACTACAAACATCAACTAGTAGAATTGACGACTCTACTACGTTGATTAAACGTTTTCACTTTCAAAAGTCGTGTATTCCATTGAATCCTTTTACTAGCTAGCTCTTGATGAAACCACCACCCCATGTCTCCTTTAATTGATAACAAACCTGTGTTTGCTGTTTGATCTTTATGTGATTTGTGAAACAAAATAATTGGAGGTCGTAAGACGCAATTCTAGACAAACTAGTACATTAAAAATCGACAAGCTTAGTTAAGTCCTTCGAGAACTACACTCGGGGCAACTTATCAACTCGCTACGTGCTTTTCTAGTGATCCATGATATTGCTCTTCGCTTTATAAATTAAGGACTTGATTTGACGCATCAGGACACTTAGAACTTTCGCGCTACTTAGAATACAAGAGCTTTAGTCGCAATAGTAAGCTAGAGAGTAAGTAGTTAGAAGGCTTGTGATATGTCAAATCATGTGATAAGTGCACATGCTCAGCAGAGTAAAGTGTGTAAATACTTAACAACATGAAAAAATAAAGGTAAATGGAGTAAGTAAATAACACAGCAAATTATAGTGGTATCTGAAGGTGGCGTAATCCTTCAACTAATCCACTTCGGCCTTTCTCAGACCTAGAATCCACTAAGATAGATAAATGAGGTACCCATACAAATATCCTATCTCTCGATTCCTACAACACTTGGTTCCCAACCAAATGTTCCCCCTGAGTTATTCCACATCTATCTGAGCCAAGTACTTCCTCTACTCAGAAACCGTTTTGAGCTATTCCTTAGTTTCCAAAACTAAGTACTTCCTGTGCTCAGTAACCTTAGAGTTGTTCCTTAGTTTCCCAAACTAAGTACTTCATGTACTCCACGCCAGTTGGTGTGTGGTTAAAGTAGTTTGCCAAGTGAGCTTCTTTATAACTTACACAGTTATTTCAGAAAGCTCTATAGAATCAAGATTACTTAATACACATCACAATGTATGGTAACTTGTTCTTTACTGACCCAAGTTTTTGTTAAATGTTCTAGGGAACGAATCTCAAATACTTGATCTTTTGATTCAACTCCTTTACAGATAGCAATGATTGTTAAGGATCAGGACACTTAGAACTTGTATACTACTTAGAGTTCTAGAGCTTTAGTCGCAATAGAAAGCTAGAAGGTAAGTAGTAAGAAAGCTTGTATGCTTGAGAGATCACTTGAAGATATTCAATAAGTTGTAGTTTCAATGTGAGTTCAAGTTGTAAGTAAGTTCTTGGTGTCTTTTCAAGCATTCTAAGTGGTGATATTTATAGTTGAATTTGAAGCCGTTTGAATAGTATCCGTTAGGCTCAATTTAAATTCAAACTATTGATATATGTATATAGTACTGCGGAGTTCTTTGTCTTATTCTTCAGTCACTTCTGCTTTTGTGTAGACATTTCTGTCCAAGCAATAAATGCATTGTACTATATTCGTCCTGTTGTCTCAATGGATACGTGAAGCTTTCTGAGACTCGACACGTTCCTTACTCAATATACTTGTGTTCTCAGATATCCTTTGAGTAACTTGTTTAATCAAAACACTTGTTGACACAAGCTTTTTGTACATAGGTATCTAAGGAGACTTTTCTACTTAGTCTTCATCAATCTTGAGCAAACTTCAGTCTTATGGAAATGAGTTCCTTTGCTTGGATGCTTCCTTCTTGTTCTTCTTTAACTAAATAAAAATTACATTTAGAGACCTAACATCCTATACAAGATTTTCTAGACTAACATACTTAGTGATTTTCCTCTTTTACAGTGTTCAAGTGAACCAAGAGTACTAAGCACCTTTCTAAGCTAAGATAAGTCATTAGGTTGCTGATCAAAATCTAAACAGATATTCCTAACAAATTTCCCCCTCTTTGATCAGTCAACGATGACTATCTTTAAAGCCTATTACAACTTGGAAGAGGGAACAATCTAATACTTAATCATTTCTTATGATCTTTTCAATTCGTTTAATTAAGTTCAGAAGGTAAACATCAACCAAATCACAAGGTGTGATCTTTGCTGACAAGTTATATTTTTATTGATTGATATCTGAGAGTTGGTTCACAGATAACTTTTACAATGAATAAAACACATTTCAGTACAATCAGCAAAATCACAAAAACTACTTAATCAAATAGAACAACAGGAGTAACCAAGCTCCAAGTGAGCATTCTAAATGACAAGTCTTCATGTCTTCAAAAACACTTCAGGTTCTCAGCAGGCTCAAGTCTTCAGCAACCTCTATGAGTCAGTTAGCAAATTTCCTAACTCCAAGCCTTTTGATGTCATCAGCATAATCATAAAGCAGTGTTCTGACTAACATTTCTATGTCTCTGGCAAATCCATAGACTTCTTTGTAGGACTTGGTGGGATTCTTTCTCGCAAAGTGCTTGACCCACAGATATCTTCCCCATACCCAGGCATGCTCAATTATGAGATCAGAGGGTTTGAAATACTCATAAATGATCTTAAGATATTCAATGTCATCCAGATATTGTTCCTTAGTCATGTAGAATGACCCATAAGGTTCAACACCCAGTCTTCGCCTTGTGCCTGTTCCAGTCATCTTGGGAATTCTGTGCACATCATCTAGTTTCCCATAAGGACATTCAAAGGAGAGGTCCTTTTCCATGACTTCAGTTCTTTTGGAGACTTCAAAATCCAGCCATGCTTTGACATGCTTTGGATTTATCAGTACTGGCTTGTCTTTTCTCCATGCCATAAGTTGTTCATGAAAGTGCAATTTATATTGCACTTGTTTTGTTAATTCGGCCTTTCTTCGTTTTAAAAATCGGTCCGACAATTGTAGTTGTTTTTTCTATGGTTATTTTGTAGGATATATCAAGTTGGGCCTCAACATGCTTAATGGATCACGATTGGTTATCAGTAGCCATCGTACCAAAACGGCAATCAGAAAGGTGCACTATAGCAGTTACTGTAGCAAAACGGGCACTGTAGCAAAAAAGAAAATAAGAAGCATAATGCAAGAAGGAAGCTGCCATATGTTCAAGGAAGAATTTGATGCTATAAGGAAAGTGAGATTTAAAATAGATTGATATCTAGAAGACTCCTTATACCATTAATACATAAAAGGAAGTTTCCTTACCATAGAATCCAAGTTTGTTAAGACTTGGGCCTTCCTGCTGCCGACTTGTTCTTCCTGGACATGAGTTATCG
This sequence comes from Plantago major, assembly GCA_026545765.1. Classification (NCBI taxonomy): domain Eukaryota; kingdom Viridiplantae; phylum Streptophyta; class Magnoliopsida; order Lamiales; family Plantaginaceae; genus Plantago; species Plantago major. Next base: position 41,835,365 of record CM048841.1, read on the forward strand.
CAATTATATATATAGAGGAAGAAGGAGGCGTTGCAAGATTGCCGATTTGCCTTTGAAGAACGAAGATTATATGTTTTAGGCGTCTTGCTTTACTAGACCTTTACCTCGGTGTTTACTTGTGAGTGTTCTCTAAAGATTGAGAATTACTCTAGTATCATTGAACTAGAATAGGTTTTTCTTATCTGTTCTAGGTCTAGTTTTCTGTAAGTTTAATCAATCGTTTGTGATTGAATTAAACTTCTTTTTGTAATTCTACTTTTCAATTTTAGTAAAAGTTTTGCTACGGCACCGTCGGTATCTTTATTTACCGGCTTTAGAAATCTCGTGTTCAGTTTTATTCCGCTGCACTTTACAGAGTTCTGTCAATCACAGTTTACTATTGTCGTAGTCTTGTCGATCAGTGTTCACTGTTTAGAAACGGTGTTGACTCAACATCAATAGTCAACATCGTTTGAAATCCAATAGAATGAACGAAAAGGTACGAAAAACCATAGTATGTCATTGCACTTAAAATCGAAAATCCCTGAGTCTGAAAGCAGTAGTGACGATTCTGATGAGATAACTGAAGAGGCCTATAATGCTTTGGTTAGGAAGTTTAACAAGCTTAGGTTTAGGAAAAATTCTAACAAAGGCTCTTCAAGTAACTCTAAAGGCACTAACAAGTTCAAGAAAAGTGTAGACTCTTCTGGTTCTAGTCCTTTTTTGAGTCCTGCTCAACTTAGCAAAGTTAGATGTTTTGAATGTCAAGGGTGGGGACATTATCAGAATGAATGTGCTAACACTCTTCGAAAGGAGAAAAAGACCTTGCTTGCTTGTCTCAGTGATGTGTCAGGTGATGAACAGGAAAAGGATGATCCAGAAGAGAACGTTGCAGCTCTATCCTCTGTTCTGGACGACGTTGGAAATCGATGTTTAGTCAACAATGAAAACTCAACATCATCACAGATTCTCTTCTTTGACTATGATGATTCACATACGTGTGAAGAGATATTCAGTGGAAAATTTTCTGACTCTGAAAACTCAATATCTACTAATGTCTACTGTTTGCATGGTTCAGTTGATTTGTCTGCAGATCTTTCTCTTGAAGAAGAGTTCACTGACGAACAAATAGTGGAAGAACTGAAACAGATGTATGAAGATCTCCTTAAGGAATGGAAGAAGCTTAAGAAGCTCAACAAGAGACTTGTAAAGGAGAATGATAGTCTAAAGGAAACCACTGTGGAAGTGGCACTGACACGCAAAGAAGCAGAACTGGAAAAAGTAACCTCTGAACTTAATAGAGAAAAGGAAGTCATTGCCAAGTGGAACTCTTCTACATCAAAGCTTGACTACATGCTTGATCAAGACAACGAAGGTAATCTTGCCTAGGTTATACAGGTACCTTTGACTCCTCTTTTGATAATAAGATAGGGTGCAACATGCATTGCAATTCTGACTTGAATGATTCAACTAAAATGCAAAACATTAAGTCTCTGTCTGAACTTGTCAATGCTCCCGTTTTTGTCAAAGAAAAAGGTAATGTCACAGAAGAGACCAAAAAGACCTTTGTGTGTCAATATTGTCTTAAGATTGGTCACTTAAAACATTACTGCTTTACTTTTCTGACAGATCTAAAAAGAGGCAAGATAGAGAAATATGTGCAGGATTCCAGCTTGAGTGTTTCAGCTCTAAAAACAGAAAAATCAAAAGTGTCGATTCCAAAATCTGGTCACGTAGTTGCCTCTGTTAAGCTGAATGAAAAGTCCAATGTTGAGTCAGATGTTGAGTCAACATCGACTTCAACAGCATCTGATTCCAGGATCTCTTTGTCAAATTTTCACCATATTGTCTCTAGTCAGAAACAAAAAGTGTCTAGAACTGTAAGAAATATGAGAGAAAAGGTGAAAAGAGTTTGGACTCCTAGGGAGAATATAATCTGCAATGTTGCTTTCTCTGTTGCTACCTCTCCTAACAATGCAGGAAAATGGTACTTTGACAGTGGATGCTCACGACACATGACTGGAACCTTAAGTAATCTGTCTAACCTTGTCTCTCAAAAAACTGGGAAGGTTACTTATGGAGGAGGTTACAATAGTCAAATTCTTGGAAAGGGAATGTTAACCCTTGAAGGTGTTCCCAACTTGGAAAATGTCCTTTTGGTTGAGGGACTTACTGCTAACCTTCTCAGTGTTAGTCAATTGTGTGATGATGATTTAAAGGTCAAATTTAACAAGCATTCTTGCAAGGTGTACACTTGTAGGGAGAAAGTTGTTGTGATGACAGGTACTAGATCTGCTGATAACTGCTATGTGGTGGCTGATCCCCACAAATGCAATGTGGCAAAGGATGATGAAGCTGTGACATGGCATAAGAAACTTGGCCATGTGAACTATAGGAACATGGAAAGGCTCATCAAACTGGATGCAGTTAGAGGATTACCGAAGCTGAACAATGCCGGGAAGCAAGTGTGCGGTGATCGCTAAAAGGTAAACAAACCAGTAATGCATACATCCTTGCAATCTGAAGGACAGAAAACAGGTACATCCAGTTGCTTTGAACTCTTACATATGGACTTGATGGGACCAATTGAGGTAGAAAGTCTAGGTGGTAAGAGGTACATCTATGTCATAGTTAATGATTTTTCTCGATTTACTTGGATAAACTTTTTAAAAGAAAAATCTGAAACTTTTGATTCCTTCAAGAAACTGTACGCTAGGTTTAACAATCAATATGCTACTGTTGTTCAACGCATTAGGTCGGACCATGGTAGGGAATTTGAGAATCAAACCTTTGCTGAGTTTTGTGACAAGAAAGGAATTTTTCATGAGTTTTCTGCACCCAAAACTCCACAGCAGAATGGAGTTGCTGAGAGAAAGAATCGGACCCTACAAGAAATGGCAAGGGTTATGTTAAGTTCCATGAACCTCTCAAAAAGATTATGGGCTGAAGCTGTAAATACAGCTTGCCACATAATAAATAGAGTCTACCTTAGACCAGGAACTTCCACCACTCCCTATGAGATTCTTAATGGCAAGAAACCTAATCTTAGGTACTTTCATGTGTTTGGGTGTGCTTGCTATATTCTCAATGATAGAGAACCTTTAGGCAAGTTTGATGCTAAGAGTGATAAAGGGATTTTTGTAGGTTATTCTCTTAATAGCCATGCATATCGAATATACAATTCAAGGACACAAACAGTTCAAGAATCTGTTAATGTTACTTTTGATGACTCTATGTCTTGTGAAAAACAGCAAAATGAGACAGGTACTGTACCAGAAAAACAGATTGCTGAATCAGAAACAGGTACTAAATCAGATGCAGGTTCTGGACCAGATTCCCCAGACATTGGAACTGTCAGAGAAGATGGAGGCAATGTTGATCACAATGTTGACTCAACATTGCACCCAACATTGCAGGGGGAGAGCTCATCAGATGAATCTGTCTCAGAACATGAAGAGGAACCTGTTCTGGAATCAAATGTGCCACTGGATTCCATAAGACGTGATCCACCTCCAAGGATTCGCAAAGATCACCCAAGCACTCAAGTCATTAGTGATCCAAGGGTAAGAATGACTCTTAGGGGAAACACCCGAAAGAACTACAAGGAAACGCTACGCAATGCAACCTTGTGCCAAACGGTAAGTTCTTCTTGCTTTGGTTCGCTTATTGAACCCAAGAATGTGAAAGAAGCCCTAAAAGATGAGTATTGGATAGAGGCCATGCAAAATGAACTGCACCAATTTAAAACCAATGAAGTTTGGTCTTTAGTGCCTCGTCCTCTAGAAGTGAATGTCATAGGAACAAAATGGATATTCAAAAACAAAAGTGATGAAAATGGGGTAGTTATTAAGAATAAAGCTCGTCTTGTTGCTCAAGGTTACACTCAAGTTGAAGGAATAGATTTTGATGAAACCTTTGCTCCTGTGGCCCCAGATTAGAATCCATTAGACTTCTGCTTGCTATTGCGTGTGCTTTAAACATTAAACTGGAGAAAATGGATGTTAAGGGAGCCTTTTTGAATGGCTATATCGATAAAGAAGTTTATGTGGAACAACCTAAGGGCTTTGAAGATCCAAGTCACCCCGCTATGTGTATAAACTAAAAAAGGCCCTGTATGGTTTGAAGCAAGCTCCCTGTGCTTGGTATGCTCGATTAACTGATTTTCTAGTTGATTTTGGTTTCAAAATGGGGGAGGGAGATCAAACACTGTTTATTCTTAGAAAAGGACATGATCTGTGCATTGCTCAAATATATGTTGATGATATTGTGTTTGGCTCAACTAATCCCTCTATGGCAGATCAGTTTGTGAAAGCTATGACAGGTACCTTTGAGATGAGTATGATAGGAGAACTCAGCTATTTTCTTGGACTTCAAATCCAACAGAAGGAAGATGGCCTATTTTTGTCCCAGGAAAAGTATGCGCGCAACCTGATCAAAAAATTTGGGCTCGAAAGTGCCAAACCGTGCAGTACTCCGATGGCTACATCATTGAAGATAAGCAGAATCGATGTTGGGGAGGATGTTGACCCAACATTGTACAGATCAATGATTGGAAGTCTCTTGTATCTATCTGCCAGTAGACCAGATATCATGTTCTCAGTTTGTGTATGTGCCCGGTATCAATCTAACCCTAAAATCCCCAATTTAACTGCTGTTAAGAGAATCCTTAGATATATATCAGGAACTGTTAATCTAGGATTATGATTTGCATGTGATACAAACACTAATCTGGTGGGATTTAGTGACCCTGATTGGGCTGGTGATCTAGATGATAGAAAATCCACTAGTGGAGGTTGCTTTTATCTTGGTCCAAATTTGGTGTCTTGGTATAGCAAGAAACAAAACTGTGTGTCACTTTCAACTGCTGAATCTGAATATGTAGCAGCCGGAAGTTGTGTGTCTAAACTAGTTTGGTTGAAAAATATGTTACATGATTATGGTCTACAAAGTGCTACCCTCTTGATGTTCTGTGACAACCTTAGTGCCATACATATTTCTAGAAACCCTGTTCAGCATTCTCGCACTAAGCACATAGATATTAGGCATCATTTCCTTAGGGACTTGGTCAATAAGCAAGTGATTGACATAGAACACATTGACACAACAAACCAACTAGCAGATATTTTTACCAAACCCTTAGACAGTGAGAGATTCTTCAGTCTCCGGAGATCTCTCGGTATGTGCTCTCTGTGACTGTCAGTGTTGAGAACCAATGTTGACTCAACATCACGGTCAACATTGGATGTTTAGTAAGAGTGATGTTGTTGTCTTTTTTTTTTTTTTTATTTCACTGTGTGTTTCTGTGCTCCGGTGCTTCTGCACATGTCTTTGGCTGCTCTTTCTTTGTAGCTTACAATTGTGATGCTTAGGGCCTGAAAGGCTGTTTGAAACCAAGGTTGAAAGGGATCGAGTCTCTTGTGTGTTTGCTTTATGTAAAACCCACTTTTGTTGTTTTTTGGGCTATTTTTACTCGTACCTTGCCTCGCACTTGATGTTGCCTCCTGCTCTTTATACTTAATAAATCTAAGGAATTATGATAAAAAAGGGCTCGAAGTGTTTCCGTCAAGGATCGTGTTGGGTAGGTTTCAAATACTATCCAGATATCGACGTGGCCAATGTGTCATATGTCGTGAGGGTTGATGGCCTGTACTGGAAACCGACACGCACAAAAGTGCCGATTCTTGTAATGCTGCTGGTTCACTTTCTGAGTACCAAATTACCCAATATAGTCAAATGAGTGATCTTTATGCCATGAGACGTGTGTTTGCCTATCTCCGCATAGGCTTCGGCTTTGGAGCGGATTCATACGTGTTCCAATTATTTGACATGGTTCACGGTCTCATGGTCACCCCCACTTAAACTTATGCTAATTGTTCAATTTACTTTTTGAGGCAATGTTGGGTGTGTTTCTTTGGTATTCCTTTCTCTTTCTGTTTTTCCTGCAGCATCAGTGGTGTTAATCGAATCTGCACATTTTGAGACTTGGTTTCCTGGCTGACTTACATTAAGAGTGGTCTGATTTCCCGATGTTGTCATCAATGTTGAGTCAACATTCAGGTCAACATTGACTGTGCATGAAGTACTATTTGCTCTTTTGTTGTGCTCCATTTTTTTGTGCTCTATTTCTGTGTGTTTTTAGGTTTGAGGGGGAGTAGGTCTAAGGTGTTTTCTTCGGGTTTTGGGTTTCTGCTTTCCTGTACGTGCATTTCAAGTCACTTTCTTTTAAATCAAGATTTTTGGTCAACCTCCCTAGGGTTTATCTGTTTATCTGATTAAGTTGACTTGACGGATAACTGTTTTATTTGCAACTTTAATCTTTAATTAACAGTTGTGCATAGTTTTTCGTTGCTTTGATATATATCTGCAGGAATCTACAATGAAGCAAACCCAAAAACACCTATCATGACTTATTTTGTAAGATGTGTACTTGACCATCCGCTCTCTTCACATCACTGCCCTCCATCTGACCATCCACTCTATTCTGACACGCCTTCAAATTGATCATCCTATAGTCCTGCTTTTGCTACTTTCTTTGCCAGTGTTGACTACAATGTTGAGTCAACATCGTTTCGACAACATTAGTACTTTGTCTGCAAGTCCTCAACAGATTACCAAGATGGTGAAGTTTCTGTAAAAGAACTTTGTTTTCTTTCTTTCCTCACAAAAAATGGGGAGAATGTTTGTACTCTTGGTTTTTTGTATTAAGGGGGAGTTCTTGGAGCAAGGGGGAGTTGCTTGATATTACCTTGTGTTTTCCTACTAACTACATTTCAGGTTTTTGTGAAGAAAGGCAAGAATTAAGGGGGAGATTGAAAGTGCAATTTATATTGCACTTGTTTTGTTAATTCGGCCTTTCTTCGTTTATTAACCGGTTCGACAAATGTAGTTGTTTTTTCTATGGTTATTTTGTAGGATATATCAAGTTGGGCCTCAACATGCTTAATGGATCATGATTAGTTACTGTAGCGATCCTTTGTACCAAAACGGCATCAGAAAGCGATAAGAGCAAACGGCAATCAGAAAAAAGGAAAATAAGAAGCATAATGCAAGAAGGAAGCTGCCATATTGTTCAAGGAAGAATTTGATGTTATAAGGAAAGTGAGATTTAAAAGAGATTCATATTTAGAAGACTGCTTATACCATTAATATATAAAAGGAAGTTTCCTTACCATAGAATCCAAGTTTGTTAAGACTTGGGCCTGCCTGCTGCCGACTTGTTCTTCCTGGACATGAGTTATCGCAATTATATATATAGAGGAAGAAGGAGGCGTTGCAAGATTGCCGATTTGCCTTTGAAGAACGAAGATTATATGTTTTAGGCGTCTTGCTTTACTAGACCTTTACCTCGGTGTTTACTTGTGAGTGTTCTCTAAAGATTGAGAATTACTCTAGTATCATTGAACTAGAATAGGTTTTTCTTATCTGTTCTAGGTCTAGTTTTCTGTAAGTTTAATCAATCGTTTGTGATTGAATTAAACTTCTTTTTGTAATTCTACTTTTCAATTTTAGTAGAAGTTTTGCTACGGCACCGTCGGTATCTTTATATACCGCCTTTAGAAATCTCGTGTTCAGTTTTATTCCGCTGCACTTTACAGAGTTCTGTCAATCACAGTTTACTATTGTCTTAATCTTGTCGATCACTGTTCACTGTTGAGAAACGGTGTTGACTCAACATCAATAGTCAACATCGTTCGAAACTGTCCAGAAGTACCAATCCCGGTCCTACAGTTCTAACAGTTCACATATAGGAACTGGGAATTTTTCATTTACTAGCAGGTGCTTTAGTTCCAGAATCCAATGACCATTTTTCTGGTGAATGCATCTGTAAGAGATTTGACTGTTGTCAGTCTTGACATATTCAATCAGGGCATCAGCAGGTTTTTCAGGAGCAACCCTGCCAAATTGATTGTCTCTTCTCCTCTTTCTTCTTGTTTTGGCATTCTCTCTTGGGGGTTTGCTTGAAGAACCGCCCTGAATGGATATGGTATTTCCAGAGGGTATTTTGGTTGCCAATTGCTTTGCAGAAATAGGCTCAGATAGGCTATCAAATCTTTTCCTTTTCCTTTGAAGAGGAGCTTCATCTTCATCAGTCTCTTCATAATCATCATCAATGTTAATCATTGTGGGAGATTTGTGGCCTTCTTTATTGCCCAGGGATTTGATTTGGCCTTCTTCTTCTTCTTCTTCTTCTTCTTCTTCTTCTTCTTCATAAGACTCTTCAATCCCTTTTACTTGTCTTCTCCTTTTGGACTTGGTTCCCTTTGGAGGTCTCTGTGATCTTGTCTGTAATATGGCCCTTGTTGTCATTCCTTATTTAGGAATCTGCTGAGTTGTTGCTACTATCTGAGTAACAGCTTGACTGAAGGAGGGCCATTTATTCTGAGAGGTGGTTGTTCAGATTTTCTTTTGTTTCCTCTTCCTCTTCCTCTTTAAGCACCTTGAGATCCTTTCCCCCTTAGTCATTATTGACTGACTAAGAATCACAAAAGATTCTGAGAGGGAGTCAAAGTTTCCTTGCAGATAGTTGTAAGCAGTAACCAACTTTTCCAGATCAGCCTTGAGCTCCTGATTCTATTTGATAAGTCATGTTTCCTTATTAGTGAGCTCTGCTAGTGGACCTTGAGTAGCATCTGGTTTTTCAGCAGCATAGCTAGCCTCATTGAGGGCTTTTTCAGCAAGAGTGTTGTCATCATCCCTCACCATGCCTAGGTCTCTCTGAGCAATAACCAAGCTTGTTGTTCTCTGAGTGATTAACTCAGTGAACTTCTTCATTTCAGTAGGGACTGATGCAATGACTTCTTCATTTTGTTGAGACAACTCCTTTCTTAGAGTTGCCAGAATCGGGTATCTAGCCCAGTAATCATGGGAGTTGAGATTTGGTATCTTACTGAAGCTTTGAGGAGCAATCAGTTTTCTCTTTAAGTGAGAAACTCCCAAGTGAACATTTGCATGTTCTACCAAGGTTTCGTCTTCTTTATCATCTGAGTCTTCATCCCAGTGATCTTCATCCTCTTGGGCATTTTCATCAATATTTTGTAGCCCAACAACCATCTCAGAGATGGGCTTCTTTCTGTACAGTGAGGACGAGGAGGGTACATCTTTTGGTAATGCAGCCTTAGCATCATGCTTGTCTTCAGATACTTGCTCAGTATCTAATTCTTCAGCAATTGCCTGAACATCAAGCTGGAGTTCTTTCATCTCAGCATAAGCTTCCATTTCCTTGCTGATAAGATCTTGAATCTTTTGGAGCTTTGCTTTAGATTCAGCTATCTTTTCTTCCAGTTGAAGATTTAGTTGTTGTTCTTCATCCAACAATTGTTTGAGTTGAGCAACTCTAGCTTGTGCATCCAATCTCTTCGGAGTGTTGTCCTCAAAGTGCTCAACTACTTGTTCAGTAGTGTCTTTTTGTTAGGGAGAGGGATGTGTAGACTTCTGAGGAGATGGATGAGAGGAATTCTGTGAAGTCCTCTTAGTGTGCTTTTCAGGAACTGAGGTATTATTACCTTGTGCAATCCTTCCTGTCCCTGGTGCAGGGGCATCATCATCATCCTTTTTGTCATCATCATCCTTGTGATGATCAGAAGGAGGTTCTTCAAAATTATTCTCATCTGTTTCATCCTCATCTTCAGAAACTAGATTGATCACTTCAGGGAGTGTGACCTATTGCCCATTTACTTCCTCTTGTTCAGAGGGTATGCACTGTAGGGACTTAGGCAATGGAGGCTTGAATGCCATCTCCATTCTGGTCTGATCATCAGCCTTCTGAAAAGCTTCTATGAGCTTGTGTGCAACTTCTTTGACAAAGTCCTTATGCATCAGAGTAGCAAAAGAGTACTGCTCTTTTGGGAACATAGCATGGACATAATTTTCCAAGTCAAAAGCTCTGACTCTTCTCAATTTTTGATCAGTCACCTTTGTTAATTCAGTCAGATATGAGATTCTGAGCTTTTGCCACTTTCTGAAACACTTGAGGTGTTTCTTGAGAGTGTGGTCTTTGAAGAATGGAAGCAGGTCTTCTGTGGAGAATGCAGAGACCTTGGGCACACTTATTTGAGCCTGAAAGAAAGAGTTTTGAGTTAGATTCAAAACTTGTGTAGATATCTGAGTACTTGTATAGTTAGGTTTCTGGGTTACCTGAATAAGTACATCAGGCCTAGAGACTTGTACTACTGAGGCAGGGGGTGCCTCAGATATCTTGTTCTGAGGTGGAGACATGGGATTCTGGTCCTCATCAACCTTTCTTTCTGCTTGAACCTGAGAATTAAAATTATCACAATACTTAGAATATTGTCATGAAAGAATTTATGCAATTAAGCTTCAATGATCTCTGAGTTTTTCACTTACTTCCACAATAGGAGGCTAAGAATCATTTTTCTCAGAAAATTTCTCAGTTTCTGGTGATGTTTCCTTGGGGGCTTCTTCAATTTCCATAGGTGCAGGGAAGGTCGCAACTCTTTCCCATTGCACTTCTACTTCTGAATGAGCCTCTGAGTAGAAAGTATTGAGTAATTAGAGATTAATTGATATTAACCCATAATGAAGAATGTTTATCACTGATTTTTATATACCTTCACACTAGAAGGCTCAATGAAATTTTCTTCAGAAACCTTGACGGTTTTTGGGTCCTTTTCTGGCATTTCTACCGTATCTTCTTCTTTCTCAGTTGGAGCCTGTTAGAGACAAACACCAGATTAGAGAAATATGATATTTGAAGCAAAATTGAGAATAAATTTCTTGTCTCAGAAACTAAGTCTACCTGTAAAACAGGTTCAGTTTCGACAAATGTTGAGGTTGTGGGAACGTCATTCTCATTTTCTGAGGTATGCTTTGCAGCTCCCTCCTGTGCTGGTGTCTCTAATATGGCCTGTAACAAAGAATGCATATAAGTAACAAGATATAGAAGACATAAAAATATCACAAGTGTAGAGTTAAACCACTCAGCTACCTGAACATTATCAGGTTGATTGGTCTCAGGTCCTTGTGAAGATCCCATGTCATGGTCTTGTTGTTCAATGACCACTTCTTTGTTTGTAGTTTCAAGTACTTCAGACCTTTCCTGAGTGTGGGACTCAGTTTCCTCCCCTGTGTGATCTTTTTTAGTAGAGGTCTCAGTTTGATTTTCACTCATTGAGTTGGGGAACCTGCTTATTTGCAGGATTTTCTTCAGCAATCAGAAGTGCTGGTATGTCAAACTGCAATTCATTCACCATGTCTTCATTATCATCAGGTGAATCATGTGAATTCGATCTGGAAGGTGAATCAAAGTGTGGCTCATCCTGATCCTTTTGTGACAGTTTGTATAGTGTGGAGGCAATGTCAGAATCCTCCATCACTATATCACCACTCCTCAAAGCTTCTTCTACCAGCTTGAGTGTGTCTTATCCAGATTCCTCAGACTTAGATGCTATCTCAGCAACCTCTGTACTAAGTGCTTCCCCAGCAACCTTAGTAATGGGTGCTTTCTCAGCAACCATTGAGATAGGTGCTTATTTAGCAACCTGTGGTGTAGGTTCTTCTTCAGATACCTCTACTCTTTTAGTAGCCTTTGAACTTGTTGCTTTTTCAACAACCTTAGCCCTTTTTGATTTCTGTAGGACTTGAGAGATGACTAAATCATCATCATCATCATCAGAGCTCTCATCATCATTAGGAACTGATTGGTCCATAATCCTTGTGGTTTCTGCAGATAAGGCTTGATACCTACCACTACTCTCATTTTTACGAATGGGTTCATCAACAAGGCTTTCCTTGGTAGCATTGATGAGTTCATCCGCAGTTGTATCTTTTCCAGCAATGATGAGTTCTGTTGATACGGAATATGTCCAATCCGTCATAAAGGACCGAGGAGCGAATCCTAAGGCATCCCAAGTCATCCAATGGATCCGAGGCACTTAGGTCCGAGCCAATGGTCCGATCCGGGCAGACCATCTATGGTCCGACCCACCCTAAAAGAAAGGGACAAAGGATTTGGACCTGCAAGGCCCGACCCGGAACCATAGGTCCGACCCACCTTGGTCCGAGCCTCCCTGGGAAAGGAGCATAGTGCTAAGTCAGTACCCTCTCCGACCCAAGGACTCCGATACGGATGTCAACTCGGATCCAGCATGACCATCTCATAAGGCTAACAAGCAAGTGGGCACCAAAGAGTGAGATGTCTGAACCCAGGAGCTCCGAATCGGAAGAGTGGGACAGGCAGGAGAACTTCCTCAGCTGACAACCAGGTACTGTCCGGATCAGACATCCGGACCGACCTCTCCGAACCTGGGATCTCGGCAGACTCTGTCACATCCTCAAGAACTCTCCCAATAATGACCAAACTACCCCTAAAGCCCAAGATGGCATGGGCTAAAGCTTCATTATTGGGCTATGGGCCTCATCTTAGCATTGGTGGCTCAAACCTAGCCGTACACATGGCGCAATCCTAGCAAGGCCTTCCACTTTGATGATAGCCTATAAATAAGGCACACATCCCAACAAGTAAGAAACTCAACTTCACTTCGTACAAGTCATCTCGCTAGTCACATCACGATCCCGATCCCCAGTATATTACAGATTTGATCCTCAGTCACTCTCGAGTAAAGTCTCATCCCGGTTTGACACTTAGCAAACCGGGCACTGACCTCCCCCACTCAAGTGTGCAGGTCCTTACCGAAGTAGTTGATCGCTGGTTCTTACGCCTTGGCCCTCATCCAGCAAGGAGCCCCTCATCTTGGTACCCATTAGAAGAGTTAAATAAATCTAAGTAGTTGGGGAGTTACACCCCCAACATTTTGGCGCCGTCTGTGGGAATCTTTACAAAAAGTCCCGTTCTCTTCAGTAATGGCAAGAGCAAGAAGGTCCACAAGAACCACGCCACTGCCATTGGTACGCCTGCTCCAAGACAAAGGGGGAGACCTCCCACTAGAAGAGGGGGAGTAGCAAGAGCCTCAACAAGAGAAGTAGTAGATGATCCAAGTGATGGCCATACCGCTAGTCTTTCTTCTAGCGAGGGAAGAGCCACTAACCCACCAGTGAGGATCCAGACACTTGGGGACGAAGGACAGGTTCCTCCGTCAGGAACACATGGTCCTCCCCCAGGTGGAAACTTTACCCTCCGGAATGGACAGATCATTCGTCCTAGTGAATTCGGAATGAATGGGAATCATTTTGGCCTCTTACTCACCACTATTCAAGGGTGCTTCGGATCAAACAACCTCCAGCCTCCTCAGCCCACCCCGCCTACGCCAATCCCAAGGCAAGCTGAACCCGCTCAATCAAGAAATGAGCACCGTCCGATCCAACAAAGGTTGGGGGAGCAAGCTCAACCAGAAGATCTGAGACACCTTCTCAATAGAAGAGCCGCTGCTTCTCATGAACAACGAGGGAGAAGTCTAGAATTGCCGCGAGTAGACGAAGTGGGAACCAGTCGGCGAGGAGCTCAACCACAAGTGCCTTGAGATCAAATGGCAGAAAGCACCCCGATTGTTCCAGTCGGTGATCTTCCTCCAGATGTAGCTATCAACCCCAGAACTCGTGAAAGATTGACAGCTGAGCAGATCTACCTCCAACAGAAGGCCTTGGAAACACAAATTGCCACCTTGAGCAGGATGGTCAAAGCACATGAGAAGGTGGTAGTTAAAACTCCCAACCTCCGTATGCGAGATCAGAAAAGAAAGAAAGCGCCCCGACTGTGTTATCCCAAACCTTGAGCATTACTATGGAGATACTTGCCCTGTAGGGCATCTTACTAGGTACGAAAGTAAGATGGAAAGCAATGGACTCAACGACAACATGAAAGCTCTCAATTTTTCCACCACACTCTTTGGAGAAGCAATGGATTGGTGGACCTCACTACCTAATGGTTCCATCAAATCCTATGTGGACGTCGCCTCCCTTTTCTTGAAAAGGTTTTAGAAAGCAAAAAGAAGGAAGAGATCAGTTGAGCACCTGGCAGGCATAATCCAGAAAGAGCACGAGGACCTCCGAACCTTCCTTGATCGCTTCAACGCTGAAGTACGACAGGTAGAGCCTCGTAGCATCAAAGAGCGGGTCCGACACCTATATGCCAACACTTATAATGATGAGCTTAGAAGGAAGCTTTCCAACGAGGAGATCACCACTGAGAAGTACTTGGAAGACATCTGCGAAGGAGTATTGTATGGGGAAGATTACCGAAGGAATGTCCCGATAAGAGCAGGGATCAAGAAGGGAAAAGAACAAGTACGACAGGAACTCCCTCCTCGTCAAGGGAAGTTCGAGCAAAAAAGAGATCTCAGAGACAGAAAAGAATGCCATAGAGAAAGAACTCCACCCAGGAGATATGCCGAGTATACTCGCCTCAACAGACCAAGATCCAACATCTTGGCTTCTATCGTTGAGAAGGACTTAGATATACAATGGCCTAAACCTGTCAAGAGCAGCAAGAAGAGTAAATTCTCTAAAGAGTACTGTAGGTTCCACAAGCAGAAAGGTCATCCGACTGAGGATTGCATCCAATTAAAGACAGAAATTGAAAGACTAGTGAGAAGTGGCAAGTTGAAAGAACCAACAGGCGAGGAAGAGCCCTCCAGGCATAGAAGGAATGAGCAAAGAAGAGAGGAGCGTGGTTCTGAACCTCCGACATGATCTTTACCACCACCTCCAGCAGAAATGCCACCTCGACAGGCCCAAATATATCAAGGGTACCACGAAGAGACAGGAATGGAGAACCTCCCCTACAGTGGAGTCATCAACGCCATTGCAGGAGGACCAACAGGAGGAGATAGCAGAAATGCAAGGGAAAGGACCGCGCAACACTTGAGAAACAATGACAGGGCCTACGGCCCACCAGCCTTAAAAGGCACAAATGCAATCACCTTTGACAATAGCGAGATCCCCCCACCAACGTCTGGCGGAGGAGATCTCAAGGACCCCGATGTCCCTTTGGTTGTTTCTCTAGTGATTGCCACTTACAAAGTCAACAAGGTACTAATCGACACAGGAAGCTCCTCCAATGTCCTATCCAAAAGGACTGTTGAGCAAATGCATCTGGGGCAAATACAATATGGACGAGTATATACCTTATTAGTAGGTTTTGGAGGATCTGTAGTACGTCCCATTGGAAGTATACCACTGCAAGTCTCCATGGGCACTTTTCCGACAAGAGTGACCCAGACTATCCTCTTTGTGGTAGTAGATAGCACCTTCGACTATAACGCGATCTTGGGCCGCCCGGGACTTAACCAATTCAGAGCAATCGCTTCTCCCCTACACAACAGGGTGAAGTTTCCAACCCCGAACGGCGTAGGGGAAGAAATGGGCAACATTAGAGAAGCCTGGGAATGCTACATCATGTCAACCAGAGGGGCCACAGAACCTGTCCTTTCGGTCACTAAGGGCCCTCTTAGCCATTCTCCCATTACTCTAACGCCACCGAAGGAAGAGATCGGTATCGGATCGTTCAGAGAAAAGTTCCCCAAGACAGCTAGAATAGAATCCCATGAAGCCTTGAAAGAGGTCCAACTGGTCGAAGGAAATCCGGAAAGAACAACTCGGATTGGAACGGAGATGAGTACGGAAATAGAGCTGAAGCTCATCACTTGCCTTCGTGACAATCGCGACATCTTTGCTTGGAGCACAGATGATCTCAAGGGGATAGACCCAAGGATTGCAGTTCACCGTCTGAACATGGATCCTACGGTCAAGCACATCCGCCAAAAGAGGAAAGACTTTGGACCAGTTGAGGATGCTATCATAGCAGAGGAGGTTGACAAATTGATGAAAGCAGGTCATATCGAAGAAGTCAGATACTCTGATTGGGTCTGCAACGTGGTCCTCGTCGAAAAAGCTCCAGGAAAGTGGAGAATGTGCAATGACTTCACCAGACTCAAGAAGTTTTGTCCAAAGGATCCCTATCCATTGCCACGCATAGACCAGCTGGTCGATTCCACTGCAGGATGTGCACTTCTAAGCTTCATGGATGCATACCAAGGCTTCTACCAAATTAGGATGGCTCAAGAAGACATCAAGAAAACGGCATTCTTTGCGGCCGGAGGAGTCTATTGCTTCAAGGTCATGCCCTTTGGCCTCAAGAATGCAGGAGCTACTTACCAACGGCTGGTAAATAAGATGTTCAAGGAAGAATTGGGAAAAACCATGGAAGTCTATGTGGATGACATGCTTGTGAAAAGCAAGACTGAAGAGGAGCACATCGAACACCTCAACAATTGCTTTTCTATTCTCCGGAAATATGGAATGAAGCCGAACCCTGAAAAGTGCACTTTCGGGGTAAAAGGAGGAAAATTCCTCGGTTACATGGTCACAGAAAGAGGCATCAGCGCCAACCCAGAGAAAATAAAGGCAATCGTAGATCTACCATGCCAAGATCACAATGAAGTTCAAAAGCTTCTAGGAAAGGTGATGGCGTTAAGCCGTTTTATCTCCAGGTCCGCCGAGAAGAACCTTCCCTTCTTTAAGATCTTACGAAAAGGAAATAAGTTCGAGTGGACAAAGGAGTGCGAAGAGGCCCTGGAAAACTTGAAAAAGTACCTCCTCTCGCCGCCCCTTCTGTCTAAACCCATGGAGGATGAAACCCTTTACCTCTATTTGGCCACCACTGAAGAAGCAATGAGTTCCGTACTGGTACGGCTACAAGACAACGAGCATTTACCAATTTACTATTTGAGCAAAGCTCTTTAGGCTCCGAGGCCAGATATGTCAAGGTTGAGAAGCTCGCCTTCGCAGTGGTTTACACTGCACGGCGACTGAAACCTTACTTCAAGTCGCATTGGATTGTGGTCCTTACAAATGAGCCACTCAAACATGTCTTGGAAAAACCGGATCAGTCAGGACGCCTATCCAAATGGGCTATTGAGCTAAGTGAATATGATATTGGCTACCAAGCCCCATCTGCCAAGAAAGCGCAAGTTCTGGCCGACTTCCTAGTAGACTATCTAGAGAAGGCAGAAAAAGAGAACGAAAATTCCCAGGAAAAGGCTAGTCATGTGGTGATAGCCCAGATCAAGGAATCAAGTGGAGATAAAGAAGCTGAAGAGACACAAAGAAGTAGCATCCAGCCTAAGACTCAGTATCACCAACCTATGGATGATTCACTAAGAGTGAGGCACATGTTTCTTTTGGACGAAGAACTCGATACCTCGACAACTGCATCTTCCGACAAGAGGCAGGAGGCTGAGAAAGCACTCACTCCCACTACGGGGGGAAAGGGAGGATACAAAGAATGTTGGACATACAAGTAGATGGATCATCAACCGGACGGTTGGGAGGAATAGGAATTTTCCTTGAAAGTCCTGAAGGAGCCAAGCTTGAGTACGCCATCACCCTCAATTTTAAGGTGACGAACAACGAGGCCGAGTATGAAGCACTTATCACCGGCCTAAGAATGGCGAAAGCCCTTCAGGTGAAAAGGATCAAAGCCTACACAGACTCGCAGATCGTACAATCCCAGTTTTCCGGGTCTTTCACCACCAAAGGACCTAACATGATCAAATACTTGGAACTCCTCAAGAAAGAGGTTGAGCAATTTGAAGAATTTACTCTGGACCAATTTCACAGAGAATGGAATGAAAAGGCCGATGCCCTCTCCAAGTACGCCTCGGCCTTAGGAGCTTTGGACACAAGAAGTGTCATCCTAATGACCCGCGCGGAATCCTCCCTGGCAAACCCCAATGGAAATATGTTTCTCTTGAGCACAGAAAGAAACTGGATGACCGATATATTCCGTTACCTCAAGGATGGTACTTTACCTATGGATCCTAGAGAGGCCAGGAAGATTCAATGTCGAGCTAACAGATACTTTATTCTGGGAGAAGATCTCTACAAGAGATCTTACAGCGGAACTCACCTGAGGTGCCTAGATCCTCAAGAGGCGAAAACAGCAATGGAAGAAATCCACGCCGGAAGTTGTGGAAGTCGTTCGGGGGGAAGAACTTTGGCACAAAAGATCATAAGGCAAGGGTACTATTGGCCAACTATTGACATGGATGCTGCCAACATCGCCCGCGCCTGTGAAGACTGCCAATACTATGCCAACATACCACACCGCCCGACCAACCCTATGATTCCGTCAATCATAGCATGCCCATTTGATCAATGGGGCATAGACATAGTTGGTCCCTTTCCGCGAGGAACACATCAAAAGAAGTTCTTGATAGTGGCAGTGGAGTACTTCACTAAGTGGGTCGAAGCTGAAGCAGTGTCAACCATCACTGAAAGCAGAGTTCAGACATTCATCTGGAAGAACATCATCTGCCGGTTTGGACTCCCACAATTGTTAGTGTCATACAATGGAGCACAATTTTCTGGGTCAAGACTGAAGGAGTGGCTTCAGTCCTTCAAAATAGAACAACGCTTTACTTCCGTTGGCCACCCCCAAGCCAATGGCCAGGTGGAAGCCACCAACAAGACCATAGTCAAAATTTTGGAGAAAAGGTTGAGAACTTCCCAAGACAGTTGGGCGGATGATCTTGACGCGGTCCTTTGGGCGCATCGAACGACAGCCCGAACCGCCACACAAGAAACACCTTTCTCCTTGGTCTATGGATCCGAGGCGGTCATCCCTTCGGAGACGGTGGTGGCAACCCAGAGAATCCAGCAATACAACCCAGTTGGTAATGAGCTCGCAAGGATCTATGACCTTGAGCTCCTTGAAGACAAGCGCGATAAGGCATTGGCCAACATCCTTCGGTACCAAGCCATGACCGCTTGAGCCTACAATAAACGTGTCCTTCCCAAGGACATACAAGTGGGAGACTTAGTCCTCAGAAGAGCCGATATACTAAGCCATGTGGGGAAACTTAAGCCCAAGTGGGAAGGACCGTACAAGGTTACGGGGGCAAGAGTCAATGGAAGCTTTGAACTAGAAGATGAACAAGGGCGGGCCTTGAAGAGAACTTGGAATGCCAAGAATCTCCAAAAGTTTTACACTTAGAGAAGTAGGGCAACGACTGTCACCTTCCTCTATCTCGTCGACCTGTTTTTTGTGTTTTGAAAAAGGCCTCAAAGCCCTCAAGTTGTAATCCGATTTCCGTCAAATCAATACAACTGTGATTCCATAAACATTGTTGATAAACATGTCTTCCGAATCTCATGATTCGAACGGGCCGTGAAGATATTTAACTACTTGATCCGAACCTAGATCATACATTGATCCGGATCAGATTAACACAATCAAATAGTGTCCGACCTTGACAAAGGCAAATACGCTTTTATTAAAACAGTACAGATTTACAAAGTCAGGGTCCGAAGAGCCCAAATCAAGCTTACAAAAACAAGCTCCTATTCTCTCTCTTTTCTACTATTACAACGAAGCTTCCTAGTTAACCCTGAACTGCCGAACCAAACCCCGTCTGAACACTGTTAACTGCATCTGTAGGCACTCCGAAGGAAGAAGGAACTATACCATCCGAACTTTGATTGCTTACTAACAAAGGTTTCAACACCCCTTCGGACGATCCAAAGTCTAACAGCAGCCGGACGATGTAACTTAGACCATTCATTGCTTCCAGAAAGGATACTTCGTCACTTCTGAACGAAAGAAAGCTCCGAAGCAAGCAAGAACCACACTGACAATCCGGATCGCCTCATAACAAATACTATGAATACACCCCAAATTCAGAGTATTTGGAAAGCGACCAACCCGGACAGTCGGGTCAACCCAAGTCACTCCGGAGGCTACCGTTGGTCCGAGTCCCAACAAGAGGGGCATTGTCAGGGACTCCGTTCCAGAATTGTAAGTCGTTCCCTCGAGCCTTCAATTGTGGAACGCAGCCACCAACAAAACCAAGCTGCTCGGACGAAAGACCTTTGGTGCAAGGCAAACGAGTCACCAGAAAGGTTACTTCCGGAAGTCCCCAGTGATCCGACTCCGAACAAGCTCAGCACTGTTGGGGACCCCTTTCCAAAATTGCAAATAGCTCCCTCGAGCCTTCAATCCGGGAAATACAGTCACCAACAAAATCAAACTGCTCGAATACACATCCTCAAGGATGAGCTAAAAGACCTACTCAAAAGGGATACATCTCCCTCCATCCGAGAAACGAGCAACTAGACACAACAGGATTGGTAGAAAACCTCCCAACATTTCGGGTGGTTTTTTACGACCGAACCACGAAATACTGGAAGGGATTCTATCAAACCAATTCTGCCGACTTCTCGCCCCCCCGGGCACATAACCAGAGCGGAATGCCTCGGATGCATTGAGATTCAAAACCAACTATTTGAAGATCCCCGAACCATCCAGCTAATCTACCTCTCCGGGGCTAAAAGTCACGAATATAGACCACAGCCCCAGAGAAAGAAGATTAGCCTGACGATCAGAGGAATTGATTGTCAAAAATTTTAGGCCTCACTCGGTACGGACCATATTCTCGACGATCCGAGGCTGGCTTTCCGAGCAATCTGATTTCCACGACTCTCACCGAAGAACCAGCCCGGGTAGACTTCCGAAGCATCGGAGAAACCCTTGGGATGAGATCACGGGCGAGAGTAATGGCATAAACATGCTCACTAGCCGCTCGGACTCGAGCTCCGGACCTTTGATTACTATAAAAGGGCGAGATGTCTTAATGAAAAGCCGTACAAAGCAGGAGTATATATAGAAAGAGAAGACCAATTGGAAGCGGACACGTGTCCCATATTCACCGGAAATGGGCTTGGGCCGAACATGGCCTGGCTCCTCGGCTTCCATTGACCCAACCCAACAATCCGTCCACACGGTCGAGCATACCGACTAAGCTACTCACTCGGACGTATCAAGCTCGGGGCTAACATAACAACATCCGGAGCAACTGTGATTCGTATAGAGTCACCCTGTACTTAATGCTGATCATCTTTTTACTATCTCACAAGTCTGCATGACTCGGGAAGACACACCAAGTCAACGTCCGAATCGTCTTAACTTATCACGATACGAGGCGATTCTTTTTCTCGCAAGCCTGGCCACTCTAAGACGTGGCTCCGAACCAATTCGTGATCCGGTTTATTTCTATTATAGCTTCCGATTCGGATGGGCACAACGGTTGATCGTCCCCCAAGACCCGCAAAAGAGAATTTGCATCAGGAAAATTAAGGTCCTGGCGGTACGGATCTCAAGGGGCCGAACCCACTATCCGAGTCTACGAGAATTGACGAATTTCTACGCAAGTACGAAATTAAAACGCGCAAGGATGAACACACCAACATTAGTATTCTTGTGACAAAAATAGTTCCGAGCCAGCAAGGGGCCCGAACCAACAAACGTTCATCAAAACCAAGTATATATTTATCCAACAAAAGATGATGAGCAAAAGAAAAAACAACATTGTTTTTTAGGCCCGGAGGCACCCTACTACAAAAAACCCGGGGCATACCCCATCTTCACTACCTACGTCGCTCGGACGAACTAGGTTGAGACCAAGAGGGCCCCCCCGTATTATTCTCCGGAGGCGATTGACCTTGCTGTTAGGCTGCTTGGGCTAACCTCCGTTCTCTCCGAGCCTCAACCTCTTTCAGGAAGGCCGGACACTCCTCCATCAAGTCAAGGTTGCGGTCAAAGCCTTGGACAGGCCCGGGCAAAGTCAGCCAGTCTCGGTTGTGCTCTAAGTGGTCCTCCAAAGGAACGAAAACACTGGACATGAGCACCCGAGGGACGAAGGATGGGAGATACGGACCGCCGTGGTTGTACTTCTTTCCCTCCAACTCGTCGCAAACCAGCTCCACAAATTCGCATTTGAGCAGGTCTTCGTCCAAAACACCCTCCGGAGCAAAGTCCGAGTCATCTCCATTTTTAAAGGCTGATACCCCCTCAGCCTCCAAGTTACAATCATCCGGTATCCAACCCTTCCTCCGGCACTACTCCACAGCTGCATCAAACCCATCTTGACGGGCCTCATCATACTTTGACTCGAGCAAAAACTTGTAGGAGTCCGAATCAAGGAAATCTTGGACAGCCCTTGTCCGGACACCCCGAAGCTCCTTCAGCATCTTATCCTTGAAAGTCCGAGAGACGGCCACGAAATCGTCCAAACTATCTTAGTGCACTTTCAAATCAGCCTCCAAAGATCGAATGGCACTTTTCATCTTGGCCGTCTCCGACTCGGCCTCTTGTTCACCAGCTATGGCCTTCTTCAGGCGCTCCGAAGTGTTGTGCAACCGGGACGCTTCAATCGCCCGGGCAGCCTCAGCCTTGGCTAAATCTTCCTCTAGTGTAGCCCTCCGACCAGCCACCAAGGAGCATGCTTCAACAGCAGCAGCAAGCTGAAAACAAAAACCAAAACATCGGAAGTATTAGATACCTCCGAACCACAAGAAGATGTAAAACCAACGGAAAACTTAAACTCACTTTGCGTTGAGCGGCAGTTAACTCCGAAATCCGCTCCAACTCCGAAGCGGCAACCAACCGAGCAACTTCAGCATCCGAATCCAGCTCGGGCGCCTCACTCACCTTTCCCTTGCCTTTCTTGGCGGGAGGATTCGGACCTTCGGAGGAACGCTTTTTTGGAGCTGCAGCGCTCGATCCGCTTGCGGGAGGATCTCGGGACACAGATCTCGGAGGCTTCTTCGAGCCCTTAGTTCCAACCACCTTACCCTTGTCTGGAGTAGGGATAGTTTGGGCCTCTTCGCCCACAACAGCTCTCCGAGACTCCTCCACTCAGAACACAGCAGCATTTCTTGGCTCGTTCATCGGGAGTACGGTGGAAGTCTTGATAATCTGGGTCCGGGAACCCTCTGCCAACTCCTTCCGCTGCGCAGCATTTTGCTGACGCTTCAACTCCTGCATGGTCGACATCGTATACTCGAACCAAAAATCTGCACATCCGAACCACAATGAGTTGCCAGATACAAAAGAATCTACTAATAGTAATCATATAGTCGACAAACAGACAACCGACTCGGACGACCAACCAGAGGTAGAGAGAAACCACTTACTCAAATCCTCCATGTTGTCACAAAAACTTGGGTCGGACAAGCCGGCCAAGAAAGGCAGAGGCTGACATATCAGACCTCGGAAGAAGTACTTCTCCGGCTCTTGACTCCGATGGAACACTTGCATCCACAAGGGGATGTTCCGTGCCGGTGGCTTCCAATCCGGCAGTTTGCCTCGGAAGATCTTCTTCTCGAAATGCCACGTGGGCCTCTCCGCTTCGGATTGCCCGGGCCTCAGAGCCGGACGGACAAAAATGTACCTCTTGAACCATTGGATTCCCAACGAGGACAAGGGATCAACAAAAAATGTGTACGCCTGGCGACGTACGAACGTATAGAACCATGTGTTCCTATTACTAACACTAATGTTGAATAATTTACGGAAATTATCGAAGGTGAGCGGGATGCCTTTATATTTACATAGCACTCCGAAGCACATCAAATTTCCGAGGGAGTTGGGGATGATCTGGTGCGGACTCAAGCCCATGCTGTTCAAAATCTCCAGAAACTCGGACGATACTGGTAGCCGCCACCCGCAATGGAGACTTATCTCATAAACCGACATGTAGCCCGGGGGCGGATTATAAAAAGCATGAGATTCGTCCGGGATGAGAATCTCCACACAATTCGGAATCTCATATCTTCTCCGGAGCTCATCTACTTCATCGGCTCGGATGGTTGAGGCATAAGTAGGCAGAGTACCATCTTCATTCATCTCGCCCTCCGGATCGAGGTGAGTGACCTGGTCTCTAGACCGAGGGAACTTCACTTGGAAAACGTCCTCACCCTTCCTTAGCCTCTCCGGACGCTCTTCCTCAGCCACCTGCCGACTCGGCCCTGCTTGCCCGGAAGTTTCCACACGAAGCACATTAGCGGATGGCTCTGCACCTTCTTCCTCCTCGGAACCAGAATCTTCGCCCCGCACACCTTCTTCTGCCTCATCTTCCTCGGATGAGGACGCTAACTCTACAACAGTCCGAATAGGCGCAGCGACTTGCACACGATCCTCCTCACCCGCTTCGAAGATGCTCAAATTGGGAGGTGCTTCCGAAGTATCATGCACTTCCTCGATAGTTGGCGCCTGCGGATCCGGAACGAACGGGACTCGATTAGGATTACTCCTAAAGTTATAACCTAGGGTGCGAATTAAAGTTCGGATCTCTACCGGAAGTTCGGATTCCTGGCCAGCTCGGCCCGGGCGACGAGTTCCTATAACTCGTGAGCTTGTCTCTTGAGCCGCTACAATAACCTGCACATGCGACACTCGCAGGTAATCCGGACGCCTCGGAGGACCAGAATGTGGAACAACTAACCGAAGTAAGGAACTTACCTCGGGCTCTTCCCGACTCGGATGGGGCGCTTGCTCCACCTCCAGTACTTCGTCATCATCCATGATCTCAATCTCCTCGGAGCTATCGGTTAAGGATATCGCCTCGGAGTCATATCCCTTAGCCTCGGATTGATTTTGGCTATCACTCTCGGACATCCTAGGGAAAGGAGAAAGCAATATCGTAAGCTTTAAGATCGCAGTCCGAGAGGTCGTTTATGTATATTAAAGTGGCCAGTTCAAAGCCAAAACTAGCGGCTTTACTCGGCGCTGTTAGATCGGAGTCAGTACTACGCTTATTCGGTGTTAGTCAACATCAAGTACGTATTGGTTATCAACTATACTACACACCATAAGCATACATCCGAGTAACTTGAAGATGAAAGACAACAGAGATAATTTAATCATAAGACGAGACAAGTAAACTTACTTGGACTCGGATGATTAGATAGAAGTGACTTGACTCTGCACAGGATCACGCGCTTCGAACCGCTCGTCGCTCGCTTCGGATTGATTGTAGTTGCTTCGAATGTACTCGGAATGCAAAAATTATCTCTCTAAACGGTGAGAAATGAACCGGCCAACCCCTCTATTTATAGAGGGCCATATTGGGAACTCCAACCGTCGCGATTTTTCGGATTTAATCTCCACCGTCGATCAAATACCATCCAACGGTATAGTACAATTATACCAAGTGAAATGACGATTGGGTACAACAAATTTACTTCTTGGATAGATGAATACAACAACTCTCCCTCTCTCGGGCGGCAGACAACACGAGAGCTCCGGAGTATCGTCTTCTCGGACGCCTAGCGGCTTATCAGCCCAGCATAACTTGTCCACACAAGGAATCTCGTATACTCGAGCGATTACCCTTCGGACCTTCCCGCAACCACAGAGGCTGGTTCGGACGGGAAACGCACCTACGGTCCGCCACCATAGCTCGTCAAAAGTACACTACCGATGTTCGGAGCCTAAACTTAGTCTCCATTACAAATACCCTTTTTTCTTTTTTTCTTCACGTCGTTGCCCTCCGGACCTAGTCCCTCGGATGGCGAAGATGTTTTAGAAAAAGAAAAAAGGGGGGGGGGGGAGAGAGACTAAGTCAATGGCCACACGAAGTACGGAGTACACCTTTTTTCAATAAAATCGAAACGGATTGGACTGGAGAACGGATTCTTTTCCTCAAAACAGCTTCCCAAACCAATAGTTCCACAACTATCTTCTACTAAGATACTTGGAAACTAGGGGGACATATGTTGATACGGAAATATGTCCAATCCGTCCTAAAGGACCTAGGAGCGAATCCTAAGGCATCCCAAGTCATCCAATGGATCCGAGGCACTTAGGTCCGAGCCAATGGTCCGATCCGGGCAGACCATCTATGGTCCGACCCACCCTAAAAGAAAGGGACAAAGGATTTGGACCTGCAAGGCCCGACCCGGAACCATAGGTCCGACCCACCTTGGTCCGAGCCTCCCTGGGAAAGGAGCATAGTGTTAAGTCAGTACCCTCTCCGACCCAAGGACTCCGATACGGATGTCAACTCGGATCCAGCATGACCATCTCATAAGGCTAACAAGCAAGTGGGCACCAAAGAGTGAGATGTCTGAACCCAGGAGCTCCGAATCGGAAGAGTGGGACAGGCAGGAGAACTTCCTCAGCTGACAACCAGGTACTGTCCGGATCAGACATCCGGACCGACCTCTCCGAACCTGGGATCTCGGCAGACTCTGTCACATCCTCAAGAACTCTCCCAATAATGACCAAACTACCCCTAAAGCCCAAGATGGCATGGGCTAAAGCTTTATTATTGGGCTATGGGCCTCATCTTAGCATTGGTGGCTCAATCCTAGCCGTACACATGGCGCAATCCTAGCAAGGCCTTCCACTTTGATGATAGCCTATAAATAAGGCACACATCCCAACAAGTAAGAAACTCAACTTCACTTCGTACAAGTCATCTCGCTAGTCACATCACGATCCCGATCCCCAGTATATTACAGAGTTGATCCTCAGTCACTCTCGAGTAAAGTCTCATCCCGGTTTGACACTTAGCAAACCGCACGACTTCCACTCAAGTGTTCAGGTCCTTACCGAAGTAGTTGGTCACTGGTTCTTACGCCTTGGCCCTCATCCAGCAAGGAGCCCCTCATCTTGGTACCCATTAGAAGAGTTAAATAAATCTAAGTAGTTGGGGAGTTACACCCCCAACAAGTTCATCTTTATTGTTGAGTTCATCATCAGTGGCGGCAGATATTTGAGAGTCGACATCCACAATGGGTATGCCTTCTGATTTGCCAGCAGTCTTCTTTCGTGAAGTTCTGGGCTTTTTGGTCATAACTGATCATTCAGATACTTCATCAGTATTTCGTTTCATAGAACCTTTCTGAGACGCAGTAACCTTTTTCATGATGTTTGTATACTCATATTTGTAGAGCAGGTTACTGTTGGCTATGTCAGCCTTCTCTCTGAGCTCAATGCCAAGCTTCTCCAGCAAGAAGCATATCTTTAGTCCAAAGCTGACTGTGGCTCTTGGCTCAGCAAGGCCTTTGATAATCTTTGGCTCAAAGCTTTGTAGCTTCTTCACAAACTTCACATAGGCATACTTTCCCCAATTAAAAAGATTTTCCGACCTAGTAATTTCTTCCTTCATCAGGAACATCATCATCCACCGTTCCAAGCTTATTTGGTCAGCTCCACCTTGTAGACCATCAAAGCATCTGTAAAGGAGGCAAGCCAAGACATCCCAATGAATGTATAGATGTTTGGTCCTTATATCAGCAAGTTTGAACTCAAGAGTAGTATCCGGCTTGTCCATGTTGCAAACATCACTGTACAAGGTCTTAACACCTTCAACGAGTGTTTCATCCTTTTTGTTAATCTTGAAATCATTTCCTTGATTTCGGAGACCAAAGATATCACAGAATCTTTGGCAGTTAAGGAAAATTTCTTTTCCTTGAACTTTGGTTATAATGGACATTTCTTCAATGCCATTAGTACTGCTGGTGATAACACGAGAGTTATTATAAAACTCAAGTACATCTAGTGAAGAGCAACCAGTGGGAAGAGCAGAGAGAAAACCCTTGATTTGTGCCTTTTCAAGCATACCAAGTATAGTCTTCCTATTTGCTTGTTCTATGATTACAGCAGAAAGGTGTTGCTCAATCATAGCACCACCCCAAATCATTATGTGGTTTGAAGTCCAATTCTCAGAATTAAAATCGCCTAAGAGACGATTGTTTGCTATCACTAGCACTGGTGCTTGCTTTTCAGCAGCAGTAGAAGTAGTAGCACTGGTATCCTTAGCAGCAGCACGTTTTGGAGCCATCTCTTTAAATAGAAGGTTTTTGAAAACAAGAGAAAAGATTATCAGGGGAGATTAGTAGTTCCTTTCAGAAACACTAAGAGAGATGCAGTAGATTTGCAGAGAGATTTGCAGAAAAACATCGAGAGAAATTTCTGTTTCTGTGCAAGATAAAATGTTGGATTAGGCGAAAGTGAATTCTTTTGCCAAAATCCTATATATATAGCATTGTACTCTCAGCAGACATGTACATACAAATTGATTTTGTACATATATATCTGTGAAAATGCAGGTAGGCGTGGGTAAAAAATCGCTTTTGCATTAAATGCTAGTGGGCCACATCTGTGTTTTTACAGTCCACTGTTTTACCGAGACTTAATCTTGTCTGTTAAGATCAAACGCCCATTTCATCAAGGGTTCCGATTTCTTCTTCAGCAATAACTACAATCAATAGTTGTAATTGTGCCCATTTAATGAAATTTGGCGAATAGTTTTCTGAATCACATCTCTTTTCTGTGACTAAGGGACAGTCTTTTGGACTTATCTATTAAGTTCAGAGACTGTATGTAACTTAACATATAAATGGAAAGATACACAACATCAGAGATGTGGTTGACTGACTACAATTGTACCACATTTCTCTTTTGTGTTCCTCCTCACTTTGTGATCTCACAGATGTCTGTGTACCCGTCTCAGAAATCTTTTTGGTAGGAGTTTTTACCTTTTGCCTTAGATATCTAGATGCCCGTTCCAGATATCTTTCTCCCTTCTGAGTTCCCTACTCAGAGATTATAACTTTTCAGTTCTTTCGGTAGCTCCATTAACCCAAGACTATGTCTCAAGGTTAAGAACCTGCTTTCTTGCAAAGGCTTTGTAAATATATCTGCAATTTGGTCTTCAGTACCAATCTTATGTATCTCTATATTGCCTTTTTCAACATGATCTCTAATGAAGTGGTGTTTAACATCAATGTGCTTTGTTCTTGCATGAATCTTAGGATTCTGAGTTATGGCAATAGCACTTGTATTGTCACAGAAAATAGGAGTTTTCTCTTCATTGATCTCATAGTCTCTGAGTTGTTGTTGTATCCACAATATTTGTGAAGCACAACACCCAGCAGCAAAATATTCAGCCTCTGTGGTGGATGTGGCAATTGAGTTTTGTTTCTTGCTGAACCATGATATTAATCTGGCACCAAGAAATTGACATGTTCCTGAGGTGGTTTTTCTATCAAGCAATGATCCAGCATAGTAAGCATCAGAATAGCCAACTAAATTCAATCCACTGTCTTTTGGATACCACAACCCTACTTCTACAGTACCCTTTATATACCTTAATATTTTCATAGCAATGTTGTAGTGTGATTGCATTGGATTTTTCTGAAATCTAGCACACACTCCAACTGCATATTGAATATCAGGTCTACTTGCAGTGAGGTACAGTAGAGACCCAATCAATTTCCTATACTTGTGTTCTTCAACACTCTTATTAGATTCAGTATAGGTCATTTTGGTTCCAATGCTCATAGGTATCTTAGCATTCTTTTCAGAAGGCTTTAGATTAAACTTGTTGAGCATATCTTTTGCATACTTTGTTTGACTAATGAATATTCCATCATTAAGATGCTTGACTTGCAACCTTAGGAAATAGTTCAATTCTCCCATCATGCTCATATCAAATTTACTTTTCATGAGCTTACCAAAGTCTTCACAAAGTTGTCTGTCTGTAGATCCAAATATAATGTCATCAACATATACTTGAACTAAAAGTAATTTCCCTTCGTGGTTGAAAGTAAAGAGTGTTTGATCAACATCTCCTTTCTTGAAGCCACTTTCCGGCAAGTATTTGGCTAAAGTATCATAGCATGCTCTTGGACCCTGTTTCAGTCCATGCAGAGCTTTCTGAAGCTTATAGGCCATTCTACTTTCTGTGGAAACTTCAAAGCCTGGTGGTTGTTCAACATAAGCTTCCTCAGCAAGTTCACCATTTAGGAATGCACTATTGACATCCATTTGATAAACTTTAAAGTCATTATGAGCTGACAAGGCTAGAAATAGTCTAATTGCATCCAATCTTGCAACTGGAGCATATGACTCATCAAAATCTAGTCTTTCAGTCTGGGTGAATCCCTTGGCAACCAACTTTGCTTTGTTTCTGGTTATTTCACCAGACTCATTCATTTTGTTCCTGAAAGCCCACTTGGTTCCAATTACAGATATTCCATCAACAAATGGAACCAGTTTCCAGACTTTGTTTCTCTCAAATTGATCCAACTCTTCTTGCATTGCAGAGATCCAGTCTTGATCCTTCAATGCTTCTTCTATAGTTTTAGGTTCAATGTTTGAGATGAAACATCCATAGAGAAAGTTTGCATTTCCAACAACTGCTCTCCTAGTTCTAACCCCTTGGTCTAAAGGACCAATCACATCCTTGACAGGATCAATATCATTTTGATCTAGTAGGATCAATATCATTTTGATCTGAATCTGAATCATTATGATCTTAACAAGATAGTTGTTCAGTATTTGAGATATCTGGCATATGGAAAATGCCATAGATATCTGACACTTTTTCAGTGTTAGAGATATTTGGGATTGGATTTTCAGGAATCTCATTCTCAGAAACCTCTTCATGATGAAGGTTCTCAGTAACTTGTTCTATTTCTGAAATTCTCATAGGAAATTCTTCATCATGTCTTAGAGTCATCTTGTTGTTACAAAGCAATGGTTGATTTTCATCGTCAGAGTCATCCTCTAAGTGAATGACAGAATTGTTTCCTTTTGAGGATTTTTCTTCAGAATCGTTAATCATTAGTTCTTTGATCCTATCTGAGAGTTCTTCATTCAAGGGTACTTTCTTGTTCCCTTCATAGAAAACTACATGAACAGATTCTTCAATCTTTTGCGTTCTTTTGTTGTAGATTCTGTAGGCTTTGCTATTCAGAGAATTACCAAGAAATACTCCTTCATCTGCTTTTGGTTGAAATGTTTTCAAGTATTCTTTTACATTGTTATGAACAAAACATCTGCAACCAAACACCCTTAGATGTTTGATACTAGGGGGTCTACTAATCAAAAGTTCATAAGGAGTTTTGTCATGGTGTTTGTTGATCAAACATCTATTTTGAGTGTAGCAGGCTATGTTAACAGCTTCAACCCAATAGATTTCACTTATTTCAGTGTCAGCAAGCACTATTCTTGCTGCTTCTTTTACGGTCCTACTTCCTTTCAGCAACACCATTTTGCTGTGGTGTCCTTAATGAAGATAGTTGATGTTGTATACCTTTGCAGGTACAAAACTCTTTTATGTACTGGTTCACAAACTCAGTACCATGGTCTGTTCTGATTACAGATACCTTGTCATTTTTCATGACTTCAAGCTTATTCAGCAAGTTGGGTATTTCAACCCTTGCATCAGATTTTTGTTTGAGAAATACAACCCAAGTGAATCTTGAGTAATCATCAACAACCAGACCATACTTCTTTCATGCATAGCTAGTTATAGAGGATTCAAAAAGATCCATATGTAACATTTGCAGTGGCCTTTCACTGGAGTGCCTAGTTTTAGACCTGAAAGATGTTTTGGAATATTTCCCCATTTGGCATGCTAAGCATACACCATCTTTTCTATATGCCATTTTGGGTAATCCAACCACCAACTCTTTCTTGGCTAGCTTGTTCAGGGGTTTGAAGTTCAAGTGACTCATTCTTTTATGCCATAGCCAATTTTCTTCAGTGTGGCTTGATTGACTCACCATGAGACACTCTTTAGTTGTGGCAGATGCCCAGTCAGCAACATAGAGACTTCCTTTCCGCCTAGCAACCAAGACTGTCTGCTTTGACTCATTGTCAATTAGTTTGTAGAGATTTGATTTTATCTTTACAGAATAACCTTTATCTGCAAACTGGCTCATGCTTCAGAGATTATATTTCAATCCCTCTACATGTAAAACAGCTGAAATTGTAAGAGCTCCCAATTTCAGATCGTCAAATCCTAACGTAGGATTTTATTCTCCTCCAGTAAATCTGATATCTGGTCCAGTGTTGCAAACTTTGTAGTTGACCAGATTTCCTTTATCTCTTGTCATGTGTTACCCACATCCACTGTAAAAATCCAAGCTGGTTTCTTCTTTGGAGTGTTCTGCACAAGACCTGAAATAGGAGTTAGGTTCTCATTTCAATAATGGAACCATTTAGACTAAACAATCTTCCAGTAGGAATCCATTTCAGTATGTGATTCTTAGGAACATTCTTTTGTCTATTTGGAACATAAGGAGGTATTTTTTGTAAATGACTAGTAACATTGCTATCTTAAACAATTTTCCTTCTTGGTGTGTTCCTAGGTGCTCCTCGTGGTGCTTTCAGATAACTGTCAGGTTGCTGAGTCTGCTTGTCAGCAAACTTAGCTTTCCTTGCCAGATTTCTTCTAGCCCTAGCATTCAGATTTTCAGTGGTTTGTTCGTTTTTCCACTTCTGATGATTACTTTTAGCAATCCTAGCTTTCATCCATCGTTCTTGCTCTTGCATATGTTCCAGACAAATTGTTTCCCGATAGCTCTATAGCCAATGCCATTTCGAGCACTTTAGCTATCTGAGATCTGTTCTCAGCAGCTTTACTAGTCTCTGGATCACTGTTTCTTCCGAAAAATGATATGTTAGGAAAGTGGCTGCTGCTGCAATTTTTCCTTTTCGAGAGACATACCAATGTGGATGGTTGCACTTTCCAGTGTGTTGTTTCTTCTCAGAAACCTTTTTCATTCTTTTTTGGAGACTTGTTCCTCCATCAAAGGTTGGGTCGCAACTTTCTTTCCTTTGTTAACAGCCTTAGCTTTTTTACCAATGCTATAGGTTGTTTGGGAGCCGTCTTTTTGACTTCTTACAAACGTCATTCTATCATCACCCTTTTTCAAAGGAGTAGATTTAGAGGTTTATGTGTCAAGCCCAAGTCCTCCCTTTTCTGTAGGATTTCTTAGATAAGATTGTACTTCAGTAAGAGTATCACTGGCTTTGGCATAGGATTGAAAAGATAGTTCTTTCTTTTTGAGTTCCTCATTTTCAGAAGAATATCTTAATATTTCCTTTGAAGCACGTTCAAAGCCTCTTTGTGATTTCTTTGTCTCAGATATTTAAGCCTTTAGATATGCATTTTCAGCATCCTTTGTTTTAGATATCTTGTTTAGCTCTGAAATCTCCTTTTCAAGAGATTTCTTTTCTTCTTCCAGAAACTTAGTCCTTGATTGAACTACTAAGAATTCTCTTTCATAAAGATCAAGTTCCAAATCGTGAGTAATGTCATAACTCAGGTGAAGGTAGCTTGGAGTCATCTGAATCTTCATCTTCAGATTCTGACTCAATCTCAAGAGCATCCAATTGTATTTGAATATTTTTCCATTCTTTAGTGAGCAAAGCTCTCTGACTTCTCTTGATGTTTCTTCTCTCCTTCCTGTCACCTGTCTTTAGTTCGTTGAACATAGGACAATCTCTTTTGAAGTGTCCAGGTTTCTGACAGTAGAAGCATATATCATTTCCAATTTCTGCAACATCAAGATTGCCAAATTTTTGAAAGGTGCTTGTTCAAATGAAATGCTTTTGTATATTTTTGTACTGATGGTAGTTTGATCCTAGATGCTTTTTCAGCTTCTCTTTGGAATTTCTCCTTTCAATCTCTTGACTCACAAATCTTTTCATGTGTTTTACAGCAAGAGCATTTTCTTCAGTCACTTCCTTGGTTTCCTTCTTTTCAGAAGAACCTTGAGTTAAGAGAGCAACATTATGCGACTTTTTAGTAGTTGTATGTCCTCTGTGAGTTGTCTTATTGTTGACAGGTGTTTAGTGTGAGAAGAGTTCCACTGGAGTGATGTTAGGCATTCCTTGGTTGAAGTAGAAATACTGAGTATGTTCCCAGTTTTGGTTTAGACTTCTCATAATAGTCTTAACCTTTTTCAGAATTAGTGTATCTATCACTTTCTCCAAGTGCAGCCATTTCCCTCATTAGTGTTGTGAACCTAAAGTCAAGTTCTTCAAGTGTCTCTATAGGACCTTGTTTGAAGTTTTGGAATTTGAGCTTCAAAACTTCGAACTTGTTTTCTTTAGTTTTCTCAGTGGCGGCACAGATTTCTTCAATCAATTGCCCAGAAACTTTAGCTATTTTTGCACCCCACAGTTTAGAATGTATGTGCTCTGGAGTAGAACATATGATGATGTTACGTGCTTGTCCATCCAGCCTATGTCTCTTGGCATCTTCTACTGTCCAGAGCTCTCTGGGCTTATCTTCATATTCTATTCGACCGGTGACTCTCCCAGTTTCTGGTGAGGAGGAGCCACTGCTTTCATCACCCTTGTTGGCTGGTGCTTTGACTCTTCCATTTGAAACTCCTATGACTTGTTTGAGTTGTCGAATGTGTTAGGAATATCTGTTCAGATTTTGATCAGCAACCTAATGACTTATCTTAGCTCAGAAAGGTGATTAGTACTCTTGGTTCACTTGAACACTGTAAAAGAGGAAACTCACTAAGTATGATAGTCTAGCAAATCTTGTATAGGATGTTAGGTCTCGAAATGTAATTTTTATTTTATGAAGAAGACCAAGAAGAACGACATCCGGCAGGAAAAGTTCAACAATTTTGAAGACTTGAAGATTGCACAAGATTGCTGAGGATAAAGGTTTTTCAGATACCTATGACCAGATACCTTGAAGACACAAGCGTTTTTAAATAAACAGTGTTACAAGAGATATCTGAGAACTAAAAGGTTTCTGAAACAAGGAAAGTGCCCACAGATATCTACACTCAGATACCTTGGACATAAACTATGTTTCTCAAAAGAAATATTTTATAACAAAGTTGTTTCAACAAGTGGTATATGGAGTTGTGATAATCTATGGAAAAGAACATGCAAAGCTTCAGAGAACTCTGATAGAATAAGATCTCTGATACAATGCATAGTTTCGTTGGCACTACAGGACAAAGTTTAGTACAGTGCATTAAATGCGCAGACAGAAATGTCTGAACAAAAACGGTAGCTTCTGAAAAAGAAGACAAACCTGCTACAGTACTATACTCAGATATCAATAGTTTGAAATTGAGTTAAGCCTAACGGATACTATTCAAACGTCACTCAAATTCATCTATAAATATCAACACTTAGACTGCTTGAGAAGACACCTTAGAACACACAGAACTTACACCAAGAACACTGAATACTCACACAAGCTCTCTCAAGCATACTACTTACCTTCAAGCTTTCTGTTGCGACCAAAGCTCTTAATTCTAAGTAGCACAAAAGTTGTAAGTGTCCTTAAGTGTCCTGATCCTTAACAAGCATTGTTATTTGTGAAAGAGTTGAACTAAGATCTCATATCTGAGTTTCATTCTCTTGAACACTTATCATAGACTTGGGTCAGTAAAGAACAAGATACCATACATTGCAAAGTGTATTAAGTATAGTTGATTCATAGAGCTATCTGAATAACTGAACAAGTTATTAAAGAAGCTCACCTGACAATTTACCTTAACCAACACCTTAATCGGAGTGGAGTACAGGAAGTACTTAGTTTGGGAAACTAA
This sequence comes from Plantago major, assembly GCA_026545765.1. Taxonomy (NCBI): domain Eukaryota; kingdom Viridiplantae; phylum Streptophyta; class Magnoliopsida; order Lamiales; family Plantaginaceae; genus Plantago; species Plantago major. The sequence continues at coordinate 41,870,423 of CM048841.1, forward strand.
GGAATAACTCCAAGGTTATTGAGCACATGAAAAACTTAGTTTGGAAAACTAAGGAATAGCTCAAATGTTTTCTGAGTACAGGAAGTACCTGGCTGTGAAAGTCGGGGAATAACTCAGGGGGAACACTCGGTTTGGAACCTAGTGTATTTAGGAATCAAGAGAAGATATTTGTAAGGTTACATCATTTATCTGTCTTAGTGGATTCTAGGTCTGAGAAAGGCCGAAGTGGATTAGTTGAAGGATTACGCCACCTTCAGATACCACTATAAAAAGACTTGTGTTATTTACTTTCTGCAGTCTATTACTTGCTTTACTTATCTTGCAAAGTACTTACACTTATGTTGCTGAGCACGTGCACTTATCACAGAAAAGTCTTCCGCTCTCTGAAATTAAGTATCAGATATCTGAGAAACTGTGCTTATCGACAAAAGTTTTAAAAGACTATTCACACCCCCCCCCCAAGATAAGTGCCCACTAACTGCTTTTCACCTACACTTGATTTGTTTGTTTAGTGTGTTTGCTGCAGGATATCTTTAAGTGACACCCCAATTCTCAAGCCAGAGAATTATGAAAAATGGAAGAACAACATGATGCTCCACCTAGAAGCCATCAGTGACGAAATGATTGAAGTAATAAAGAATGGCCCAATAGTCACTCAACAACTCAAGCAGGTCATAGAGGTTTCTAATGGTAGAGACAGAGAACAAAGCGATGGGTCTTCACAAACAGATGCGTCAACCAGTGGGAGACCTGCCAGTCAAGTCATTTACGAACCAAAGCCCAGAGAGCTCTGGACATCAGAAGATGCCAAGAGAAATTGACTGGATGGTCAGACTTGTAATATCATCATATGTTCTACTCCAGAGCACATACAGTGTAAACTATGGGGTGCAAAAACGGTGAAAGTGGCCTGGCAACTGATTGAAGAAATCTGTGCCAGCACTGAGAAAACAAAGGAAAATAAGTTCGAAGTTTTGAAGCTCAAATTCCAAAACATTAAACAAGGTCCCACGGAGACTCTTGAAAAACTAGATTTCCGGTTTACAACACTTATGAGTGATATACCCAGTCAGAAAAGATTAAGACTATTGTGAGAAGTCAAATCATAACTGGGAACACACAAAGTTTTTCTACTTTAACCAAGGAATGCCAGATATCACTCCTGTGGAACTTTTCTCTCACCTTGCCACTGTTGACTATGAGACAACTCAAAGAGAACAAACAACTGAGAAGTTGCAGAATGTTGCTCTAGTTGCTCAAGGAACTTCTGAAAAGAAGAAAGGCAAGGAGGTGACTGAGGATGCTCTTGTTATAAAGCAAATGGGAAAATATGTCAGTCGAGAAATTGAGAGAAGAAAAGCCAAAGAGAAGCTGAAAAAGCATCTAGGCTCAAACTATCACCAGTACAAAAATATCTAAACCTCGCTGAACAAGCCAGCTCAGAAAGCATCAAGTACTGAGGAAGCAGAAATCGGAAACGATATCTGTTTCTATTGTCAGAAACCTGGTCATTTCAAGAAGGATTGCCCTGCCTTCAACAAACTAAAGACAGGTGACAAGAAAGACAGAAGAATCTTCAAAAGAAGTCAGAGAGCTATGCTCACTGAAGAAAGGAAAAAAATTCAAATCCAACTGGATGCTCTAGATATTGAGTCTGATTCTGAGGATGAGGATTCAGATGATTCCACACTGCCTTCCCCATAAATTTGCGGTGTTTCTCATGAAGTAATTGACTTTGGTCAAAAGAAGAAAGGTGTGTGGAATGGCTGAAGAAATCTTTCCAGATATCTCCAACATTGAACCTTCTCTAATTACTGATGAGGTAACACATACTTCCTGTTATACTTATGAAAGTGATGAAGAAGGAATCAAACATCTGGAAAATTTCAGAAAAGAACTTGATCTCTACAAAAGAGAATTTCTAATGGTCCGAGCTAGAGCCGAAAATCTTGAAGAAGAAAAGAATTCTCTTGTAAAGGAAAATTCTCAAATAATCAAGATATCTGAGAAAAAGGATACTGAAAATGCATTTCTCAAGGCTCAGATATCTGAGACCGAAAAGTCACATAAAGAAGCAATGGCCAATCTTCAAAAGAAATATGAAGATCTTCTTTCTGAAAATAAGGAACTCAAAAAGAAAGAACTATCTATTCAATCTTATGCCAAAGCTAGTGACACTCTTACTGAAGTACAATCTTATTTAAGAGATCCTTCAGAAAAGAGAGGACTTGGGCTGGACACACACAGACAGTTCCACCACTCTGAATAAGAGTAATGAAGGACGAACATTTGTCAGTGCTCAACAAGGTGATTCCCAAATAATCTACAGTATCGGTCAGAAAACTAAGATTGTTGACAAAGGAAAGGCAGTTGCGACCAAGCCTTTGTGGGAAAAACAAGTCCAAAGGAAAACTATTGGGCATGTCTCTAGAAAGAAACATAACACTAAAAAGTGTAATCACCCACAATGCTATGTCTCACAAAAAGGACAAATTGCAGGAGCTGACAAATTCTCCTATGTCACATTTTCTGGAAAGAAAATAGATTATACAGAGACTATCAAAGCTGCTGAGAAGAGATCTCAGATAGCACCAGGTGCTCGGAATGGTATTGGCTATAAAGCCATCGGGAAACAACTTGCTCGTGAGTACAAACAAGAGAAAGAACGATGGTTAAAGGCTATAATTGCTCACAACAATTATCAGAAGTGGAAGTTGAATTAAGCCACTGAAAATCTGAATGCCAGGGCTAGAAGAAATCTGGCTAGGAAAGCTAAGTTTGCTAAGAAGCAGACTCAGAAACCTGACAGGTATCTGAAAGCACCAAATGGAGCACCAAGGAACACACCAAGGAAGAAAGTAGTTCTTAATAACAATGATACTAATCATTTAACTAGAATTCCTCCTTATGTTCCTGTTAGACAAAAGAATGTTCCTAAGAAATTCATTAAAAAATGGATTCCAACTGGAAGATTTTTTAGTCCAGATGGTTCCATTATTGGTATGAGAACCTAATCTTCTGTTTTCTGTTTTGTGCAGTACACTCTAAAGAATAATTCAAAGTGGCATTTTGATAGTGGATGTGGGAAGCACATGACAGGAGACAAAGTAAATCTGATTGACTACAAAAAGTGCAATGATGGACCAATTATCAGGTTTGCTGGAGGAGATGAAAATCCAACCATAGGTTTTGGCAATTTGAAGTTTGGAACCCTTACAATCTCTGAAGTACTTCATGTAAAGGGATTGAAATATAATCTCCTAAGCATGAGTTAACTAGTAGACAAAGGGTACACTGTAAAAATCAAGTCAAAACTATGTAAAGAGATTGACAATGAGTCAAAGCAGACAGTCTTGGTTGCAAGGCATAAAGGAAATCTTGATGTTGCTGATTGGGCCTCCGCCACAACTGAAGAATGTCTCATGGTGAGTCAATCTGGCCACACTGAAGAAAATTGGCTATGGCATAAAAGAATGAGTCACTTGAATTTCAAAACTCTGAATAAGCTAGCCAAGAAAGAGTTGGTGGATGGTTTACCCAAAATGGCACATAGATAAGAAGGTGCATGCTCAGCTTGCCAAATGGGAAAACAATCCAAAACATCTTTCAATTCTAAAACTAAACATTCCAGTGAAACTCCACTGCAAATTTTACATATGGATTTGCTTGAATCCTCAGTAACTATTTATGCAGGAAAGAAGTATGGTCTAGTTGTTGTTGATGATTACTCAAGATTCACTTGGGTTGTCTTTCTTAAACACAAATCTGATGCAAGGGTTGACATACCTAACTTGCTGAATAAGCTTGAAGTCATGAAAAATGACAAGGTATCTGTAATCAGAACAGACCATGGTACTGAGTTTGTGAACCAGTACATCAAAGAGTTTTGTACCTGCAAAGGTATACAACATCAACTATCTTCTATAAGGACACCACAACAAAATGGTGTTGCTGAAAGAAAGAATAGGACCACGAAAGAAGCAAAGAAGAACAATGCTTCGACATCGAAATAAGTGAAATCTATTGGGTTGAAGCTGTAAACACAGCATGCTACACTCAAAATAGATGTCTGATTAACAAACACCATGGCAAAACTCCTTACGAGCTTTTTATTGGTAGACCCCCTAGTATCAAACATCTAAGTGTGTTTGGTTGCAGATGTTTCGTTCTTAACAATGGAAAAGAATACTTGAGAACATTTCAACCAAAAGGCAGATGAAGGAGTATTTCTTGGCTATTCTCTAAATAGCAAAGCCTACAGAATCTACAACAAAAGAACGCAAAAGAACGAAGAATCTGTTCATGTAGTATTCTATGAAGGAAACAAGAAAGTACTCTTGAATGATGATCTCTCAGATAGGTTCAAAGAAATATTGATTAAAGATTCTAAAAAAGGATCCTCAAAAGGAAACAATTCTATCATTCAAATAGAGGATGAGTCTGACGATGAAAAGCTACCTATGCTTAGTAATAACCAGATGAATCAAAGACATGATGAAGAATTTCCTATGAGAATTCCAGAAATGAACAGGTTACTGAGAACCTTCATCATGAAAATGTATCTGAAAAAATAAGATTGCTGAAATGCAAGTTCCAGATATCTCTAACACTGAAAAAATGTCAGATATCCATGGCATTTCCCATGTGTCAGATATCCCAGATACTGCACAAGTATCTCATCAAGATCATATTGATTCACATTCAAATCAAAATGATATTGATCCTACTAGTTCAAAACCCATTATGAAATGGATAAGAAATCATCCTGCAAAGGATGTGATTGGTTCCATAGACCAAGGAGTTAGAACTAGAAGAGCAATCGCTGAAAATGCAAATTGTCTCTATGGATGTTTCATCTCAAACATTGAATCAAAGACTATAGAAGAAGCATTAAAGGATCAAGATTGGATCTCTGCAATACAAGAAGAGCTGGATCAATTTGAGAGAAATAAAGTCTGGAAACAGGTTCCATTTGTTAACGGAATATCTGTAATCGGAACCAAGTGGATTTTCAGAAACAAAATGAATGAGTCTGGTGAAATAACCATAAAAAAAGCTAGGTTGGTTGCCAAGGGATTCACCCAGACTGAAGAACTAGATTTTGATGAATCTTATGCATCAGTTGCAAGATTGGATGCAATAAGACTCTTTCTAGCCTTTGCAGCTCATAATGACTTTACAGTTTATCAAATGGATGTCAAGAGTGCATTCCTAAATGGTCAAATTGCTGAGGAAGTCTATGTTGAGCAACCACCAGGTTTTGAAGTTTCCTCAGAAAGTAGGATGTTCTATAAGCTTCAGAAAGCTCTGTATGGGCTGAACAAGCTCCAAGAGCATGGTATGATACATTGGCCAAATACATACTAGAAAGTGGTTTCAAGAAAGGAGATGTTGATAAAACACTCTTCACATTGAACCATGATGGGAAACTACTTTTAGTTCAAGTGTATGTTGATGACATTATATTTGGATCTAAAGACAAGAAACTTTGTGAAGACTTTGCTGAACTCATGAAATGTAAATTTGAGATGAGCTTGATGCGAGAACTGAATTACTTCCTAGGGCTGCAAGTCAAGCAACTCAATGTTGGAATATTCATTAGTCAAACAAAGTATGCAAAGGACATGCTCAACAAGTTTAATCTAAAGCCTTCTGAAAAGAATGCTAAGATACAAATGAGCATAGGAACCAAAATGACCTATACTAAATCTGACAAGAGTGTTGAAGAACACAAGTATAGGAAATTAATTGGTTCTCTACTATACCTCACTGCAAGTAGACCTGATATTCAATATGCAGTTGGAGTGTGTGCTAGATTTCAGACAAATCCAACGCAATCACACTACAACATTGCTATGAAAATATTGAGGTATGTAAAAGGTACTGTAGAAATTGTATTGTGGTATCCAAAAGATAGTGGATTGAGTTTGGTTGGCTATTCAGATGCCAACTATGCTGGATCACTGCTTGATAGAAAAAGCACCTCAGGAACATGTCAATTTCTTGGTGCTAGATTGATATCATGGTTCAGCAAGAAACAAAATTCAATTGCTATCTGAAGAACTGAAAAAGTTCAGATATCTGAAGAAGATATCAAATGAGAGAGAAAAGGGATCTGGAACGGGTATCCAGAAACTAAAGGCTAAAAGGTAAAATGGCTATTTGAAGATCTCTGAGACGGGTACTCAGATATCTAGATCACTCAGTGAGGGGGACACAAAAGAAAATAGTACAACTGTCTACAGTTAACTACTATCTTGAAATTTGAATTATTTCTATCTTTGTGAAAAAGTTTGAAAAGACAACAAGTATTAGATAGAATCAGATACAACAGTGTTCTCATTCACACAGAAACGTGATTTAGATAGCTAATAGCCAAAATTCATTAAATGGGCACCATTACATTTGCTGATTGTGATCATTGCTGAAGAAGCAATGGTGACCCTTGATGAAATGGGCGATTGATCTTTATGGCAGAGATTAACTCTCAGTAAATAGTGGACTATTGAAATTGAAATTCGGAGGCCCACTATGCATTTAATGCGAACAAGCTTTTACCCACATTCTGCAATACACAGATAACTACACACAAAATTAATTTGTATGTATGTGACTGTTGAGATTACATTGCTATATATATATAGGATTTTGGCAAAAGAATTCACTTTCGCCTAATCCAACATTCAGACTTGCACAAGAATAGCAAATTTCTCTCTTCTATTTTTCTGCAAATCTCTGCTCCCAAATTAGTTTTTCTGCAAAGAATCACTAATCTTTCACCTTAATCTCTTTCAGACCTTCGAAAAACTCACGCTACATAAAGAGATGGCTCCAAAACGTGCTTCTACCCAGAAATCCCAAAATACTACCACTAGTACTGCTGAAAAGCAAGCACCAGAATTGGTAGTTGTAAACAATCGATTGGTAGGAGACTTCAATCCCAATCATTGCACTTCAAATCACAGAATGATTTGGGGTGGTGCCTTGATTGAGGAATACCTCACGGCTGCTGTTGAAAATCAAGCCGATAGAAAGCTGATACTTGACATGCTTGAAAAGGCAAAAATCAAGGGTTTTCTATCAGCTCTTCCCCGTAGAATTTCTTCATTGGATGTGTTAGAATTCTACAATAACCCCAGGATTATATCCTGTGTTTCTGAAGGCACGGCAATAGTGTCTATAGAAACTAAGGTCCCAGGAAAGGAAATCCTTTTGGACTTAACAACTTTCTGTAAGTTGTTTGATCTTCAAAATCTTGGAAAGGATTTTGAAATAGACACCAAGGATGATGATATCCTTGAAGGTGTAAAACAGTTGTACAATGATGTGTGTGATCTTGAAAAACCAGATACACCCACTGATTTCAAGCTTGCTGACATCAGAACCAGACATCTGCTGGTTCACTGGGATGTGTTGGCATGCATTCTTCACAGATGCTTTGATGGTCTACAAGGAGGTGCTGACCAGATAAGCCAAGAACGCTGGATGATGATGTTCTTGATGTAACAACAAGACAAAAGGCTGAAAAACCCTTTCAATCGGGGAAAGTACGCCTTTATGAAGTTTGTGAAGAAGATTCAAGGCTTTGAGACTAAAATCTCTAAGAGACTTGCTGAGACCACAGTAAGCTATGGTCTAAAGATATGCTACTTACTGGAAAAGCTTGGCATTGAGCTCAGAGAGAAGGCTGACATAGCCAACAGTAACCTACTCTACAAATATGAGTATACAAACACGATGAAAAAGGTTACTGGATCTCATAAAGGTTCCAAGAAGCAAAAGACTGAAGAGGTATCTGAGGGAAAGGTTGCCACCAAGAAGCCCAGAACTTCACGAAAGAAGTCTGCTGGCAAATCAGAAGGCACACCCATTGACGTTGTCGATTCCCAGATACCTGCCGCCACTGCCGATGAACTCATAAATGCAGATGAACTCATCAATGCTGCAAAAGAGGTATCGGCTACTGAAAAAGTAGACTCAGCAAAAGAAAGTGCTTTCAGAAATGTTGAGACTATTGCCGAAAGCCTTGCTGATGAACTCATAAATGCTGCTAAAGAAAGTAGTGATAGATACCAAGCCCTTTCTACAAAAATCGCAGGGATTATGGACCAATCAGTTCCTAATGCTGATGAGAGCTCTGACGATGAAGATGATGAATTAGTCATCTCTCAAGTCCTAGAAAAATCAAAAAGGGCTAAGGTTACTGAAAAAAGTAACTAGTGTAGAAGTATCTGAAGAAGAACCTACACCACAGGTTGCTAAACAAGCACCTATTTCAAAGGTTGCTGAAGAAGCAACTGTGTCCAAGGTCACTGGACAAACTACACCATCAGAGCAAGAAAGACTGAAAGATATTGAAGATGCTCTGATGAGTGATAGCTTAGTGTTGGAGGATACTGCCATTCCCTCAACACTCAACAGTCTGTCTCAAGCACAACAACCACAACAGCCAGATAAGGATACTGCTGAAATGGTACTTGAGCTCCAGATACCAGCATCTTTCATTGCTGAAGAAAATCTTGCAAAAGAGCAGGTTCCCCAACTCAGTGAGAGGGATCAAACTGAGACATCTACTCAGAATGATCAACCAGGGGAGGCAACTGAGTTTCATACTTAGGAAAGGTCTGAAGTACCTGAAACTTCAAATAAAGAAGCTGAAATGGAACAACAAGACCAAAACATTGAAGAGTCACAAGTTCCAGAGACCAATCAGCCTGACACTGCTCAGGTAGCTGAATGGTTTAACTCTCTACTTGTGATAATTTGTGTTTATTAATCTTGTGAGTTAATAAAATTTCTTTGTTACAGGCTGATTTAGAAACACAAGAACAAGAGGAAGCTGGAAAGCTTACCTCAGAGACTGAGAAAGAGGCCACCACAACCTCACCTCTTGGGGAATCTGAGCCTGTGCCACAGGTGATAAATAATTCCTTAAGATGTTACTTTTCAGTTATATGTTAAAATACTTAACTAATTAAGTGGATGTTTCTAATAGGCTCCAACTGAGAAACAAGAAGATAAGGCAGAAATGACAGAAAAGGACCCAGAGACCGTCAAGGTTTCTGAAGAAAGTATCATTGAGCCTTCTAGTGAGAAGGTATATAAAACTCAGTGACAAACATTCTTCATCATGGGTTAATGTAAATTCTTCTCTAATTACTCAATACTTTCTACTTACAGGCTCATTCAGAAGTAGAAGTGCAAGGGGAAAGAGTTGCGACATCCCCTGCACCCATGGAAATTGATGAAGCCCCCAAGGCAACATCACCAGAAAGAACACCTGAAACTGAGAAAGTTTATGCGAAAAATGATTCTGAGCCTCCTGTTGAGGAAGTAAGTGGAAAACACAGAAATCATTGAAGCTTAATTCTTTCATTACAATTTCCTAAGTATTGTGATAATTTTATTTCTCAGGATCTAGCAGAAAGAAAGGTTGATGAGGACCAGACTACCAAGTCTCCACCTCACAACAAGATATCTGAAACACCCGCTGCCTCAGTAGTACAAGTCTCTGAGCCTGATTTACTCATTCAGGTAACTTAGAAACCTAACTACACTCATACTCAGATATCTACACAAGTTTTGAATCTAACTCAAAACTCTTTCTTTCAGGCTCAAACAAGTGCCACTAAGGTCCCTGATGATGAGAAAAAGGACCTGCTTCCTTTCTTCAAGGAACACACTTTGCCAAAGCATCTGAAATGCTTTAAGAAATGGCAAAAGTCTGGCGTCGATCTTTACGAGATCTTAAAGGTGATGATCACCACACAAGGAGAGCACGAGCCCTTGATTTGAAAACTACGTCCATGCAATGTTCCCCATTTGCAGGTATTCTTTGAACATTGATGGATAAGGAGTTTGTCAAGGAAGTGGCGTAAAGTCGATCCAAGCTTTCAATCAAGCTGATGGTCAGACCAGACTACAGATGGCATTCAAGCCTACTTTTCCCCAGACTCTACAGTATATACACTCTGAACAAGAGGAAGTTAATGGGCAAACGGTCACTATTCCAGAAATGATCAACCTGGTCTCTGAAGATGAGGAAGAGAAGGAAACTGATGAAAACAATTATGAAGATCCTCCTTCTGACCATCACAAGGATGAAGATAAGAAGGATGATGATGATACCCCTGCACCAGGGACGGGAGGGATTTCACAAGGACACATTGCCTCAGCTGCTGAAAAGCACACTGAGAGGACATCACAACAATCCCCTCCTCATCTCCTCAGAAATCTAATCATCCAACTCCCCAACACAAAGATACTACTGAACAAGTAGTTGAGCACTCTGAGGAAACAATTCAGAAATTATCAGATGCACAAGCCAGAGTTGCTCAACTCAAACAACTATTGGAGGAAGAACAACAGCTACATCTTCAACTGGAATAAAAGATAGCTGAATCCAGAGCAAAGCTCCAAAAGATTGAAGATCAAACAATCAAGGAAATGGAAGCTTATGCTGAAATGAAAGAACTCCGACTTCTTTCGGACAATTCTTGAGGAATTAGAATCGAGCAAGTATCTAGTGACAAGCATGATGCTAAGGCAGCATTTCAAAAAGATGTACCATCCTCCTCACTGAAAGGAAAGAAGCCCATCTCTGAGATGGTTGCTGGACTAGAAAACATTGATGAAAATTTCCAAGAGGATGAAGATCACTGGGCTGATGACTCAGATGATGAAGAAGACAAGGCATTGGCAGAACACTGCAATGAACACTTAGCGGTTTCTCATTTGAAAAGGAAGCTGATTGCTCCTGAAATATTCAGCAAGCTGCCAAATGTCAACTCCAATGAATACTTGAACATATATCAAGTACTGGCTAAATTCAAAAAGGAGTTATCTTCTCAAGATAAAGCCGCCATTGCATCAGTCCCTGCAGAAATGAAGTCATTCACTGAGCTCATCACTCAGAGAACAACCAGTCTGGTCGTTGCTCAGAAAGATCTAGGCGTGGTTAGGGATGATGACCAAAACTTGGCTGCAAAAGCCTCTGAAGAGGCTAGCTATGCTGCTGAAAAAGCAGATGCTATTCATGGCCCACTGGCAGAGCTCACTGATAAGGATACTGGTCTTATCAAACAAAACCAGGAGCTCAAGGCCACTCTAGAACAGTTGGTTGCTGCTTACAACTATCTACAAGGTAACTTTAACTCTCTTTCAGAATCATTTGTGATTCTTAGTCAGTCAACAATGACTAAGGGGGAAGAATATCAAGATGCTCAGAAAGGAAGAGGAAGACGAAGAGGAAACAAAATAAAATCTAAACAACCACCTCTCAGAATAAATGAGCCCTCCTCCAGTCAGACTGCTCTACAGATAGTGGCCACCACTCAACTTCCTGAAAGAGGAATGACAACAAGGGCCAGAGCACAGAAACCTCCGAGGAGTACCAAGGATCCAAGGAGAAGAAAAGTAAGAGGGATTGATGAATCTTCTGAAGAAGAAGAAGAAGAAGAAGAAGAAGAAGAAGGCCAAATCAAATCCCTGGGCAATGAAGAAGGCTGCAAAAGTCTGACAAGAATTAATATTGATGTTGATGAAGAGAATGATGAAGATGAAGCTCCTCTTCATAGAAAAAGGAAAATTGATAGCCTTACTGAGCCCATAGCTGCAAAGCCTTTGGCAGCTAAAACACCCTCTGGAAGTCTATCCAGGGTGGTTCTTCAAGCATTACCCCAAAGGAGAATTCAAGACAAAGGAGTAACAGACTGAGAGCTAAACAAAGACAACTTCAACTACCACTCAGGCCTGAAGAAGCCAAGATTGAGTATGTGAAGACCAACAGTGACTCCTATGTCTACAGGTGCATTAATCAGTAGAATGGCTACTGGATTCTGAAACTTAAGCATCTACTGGTAAATTCAAAATTTCCAGAACCAATCCTTAAACAGCTCATGGAATGGAGACAAGACAAGCCAATCTTGGTTAACACCAACCACATCAAAGCCTGGTTGGATTTTGAAGTAATCAAGAGAATAGAAGCCATGAAAAAGGACCTCTCTGATGAATGTCCTTATGGAAAGCCAGATGATGCGCGTAATTCTAACATCATCGAACAGGCACAAGAGCAAGACTTGCTGTGGAACCCTATGAGTCCTTCTACTTGACTGAAGATCAATACAAGGGTGACATCAGATATCTGAAGATCATTTATGAATACTTCAAGCTATCAGATATCAGAATCGAGCATGCCTCGAAATGGGGAAAGTATCTGTGGGTCAAGCATTTTGCCAAGAAAAATCCTACAAAAACGTACAAGGAAGTCTGTGGATTTGCCAGAGACACAGAGATGATTGTCAGAACACTTCTCTATGACTACTCTGATGATATCAAAAGGTTTGGTGATAGGAAATTTGCAGATTGATCCATGGAACTACTTTTGAAGACTTGAAGTGTTGAAGACTTGAAGACTAGTTTATTAGGATGTCTACTTGGAGCTTGGCTACTCCTGTTGTCCTAATTTACTAGGTATTTTTGTATCTTGCTGACTGAGCTGAATGTACTAAAGTTATCTGTAAACTTTCTGTGTAACATATCTGATGAACTTACTCTCAGATATCTTTTTCTATAAAAGATAACTTGTCAGCAAAGATCACACCTTGTGATTTGGTTGATGTTTACTTTCTGCACTTAATTATACGAATTGAAAAATCATAATAAATGATTAAATGATGGATTGTTTCCTCATCCAGATTTGTAATAGGTCAGATAGTCATCGTTGACTGATCAAAATGGGGGAAATTTGTTAGGAATATCTGTTTAGATTTTGATCAGCAACCTAATCACTTATCTTAGCTCAGAAAGGTGATTAGTACTCTTGGTTCATTTGAACACTGTAAAAGAGGAAACTCACTAAGTATGATAGTCTAGCAAATCTTGTATAGGATGTGAGGTCTCGAAATGTAATTTTTATTTTATGAAGAAGACCAAGAAGAAAGACATCCAGCAGGAAAAGTTCAACAATTTTGAAGACTTGAAGATTGCACAAGATTGCTGAGGACAAAGGTTTTTTTCAGATACCTATGACCAGACACCTTGAAGACACAAGCGTTTTTAAATAAACAGTGTTACAAGAGATATCTGAGAACTAAAAGGTTTCTAAAACAAGGAAAGTGCCCACAGATATCTACACTCAGATACCTTGGACATAAACTATGTTTCTGAAAAGAAATATTTGATAACAAAGTTGTTTCAACAAGTGGTATCTGGAGTTGTGATAATCTATGGAAAAGAACATGCAAAGCTTCAGAGAACTCTGATAGAATAAGATCTCTGATACAATGCATAGTTCCGTTGGCACTGGAGGACAAAGTATAGTACAGTGCATTAAATGCGCAGACAGAAATGTCTGAACAAAAACGGTAGCTTCTGAAAAAGAAGACAAACTCACATAAGATTATACTCAGATATCAATAGTTTGAAATTGAGTTAAGCCTAACGGATACTATTCAAACGGTACTCAAATTCATCTATAAATATCAACACTTAGACTGCTTGAGAAGACACCTTAGAATACACAGAACTTACACCAAGAACACTGAATACTCACACAAGCTCTCTCAAGCATACTACTTACCTTCAAGCTTTCTGTTGCGACCAAAGCTCTTGCTTCTAAGTAGCACAAAAGTTTTAAGTGTCCTGATACTTAACAAGCATTGTTATTTGTGAAAGAGTTGAACTAAGATCTCATATCTGAGTTTCATTCTCTTGAACACTTATCATAGACTTGGGTCAGTAAAGAACAAGATACCATACATTGCAAAGTGTATTAAGTATACTTGATTCATAGAGCTATCTGAATAACTGAACAAGTTATTAAAGCAGCTCACCTGACAATTTACCTAAAACCAACACCTTAATCGGCGTGGAGTACAGGAAGTACTTAGTTTGGAAAACTAAGGAATAACTCCAAGGTTATTGAGCACAGGAAGTACTTAGTTTTGGAAACTAAGGAATAGCTCAAAAGGTTTCTGAGTATAGGAAGTACTTGGCTGTGAAAGCCGGGGAATATCTCAGGGGGAACACTCGGTTGGGAACCTAGTGTATTTAGGAATCAAGAGAAGATATTTGTAAGGTTACATCATTTATCTGTCTTAGTGGATTCAAGGTCTTAGAAAGTCCGAAGTGGATTAGTTGAAGGATTACGCCACCTTCAGATACCACTATGAAAAGACTTGTGTTATTTGCTTTCTGCAGTCTATTACTTGCTTTACTTATCTTGCTAAGTATTTACACTTATCTTGCTGAGCACGTGCACTTATCACATAAAAGTCTTCCGCTCTCTGAAATTAAGTATTAGATATCTTCACAGATATCTGAGAAACTGTGCTTATGGGGCCATTCTTGATAACATGTATCATTTCGTCAATTATGGCTTCCAGATGCAACATGTTGTTCTTCCATTTTTCGTAGTTTTCTGGCTTGAGGAAAGGAGCATCACTCAGAGACATTCTGCAGCAAACACACTAAACAAACAAATCAAGTGTACGTGTTAAATAGTTTGTGCACACTTATCTGGGATCTAGGTTCAGCACAGAAGGCTTGGGAACCTCCTGCTCTGATACCACTTGTTGGTCCAGATAACGGCAAAGTAAAAGACTAGAGGGGGGGTGAATAGTCTTCTAAAACATTTACCGATAAACACAGTTTCTCAGATATCTGATACTTAATTTCAGAGGGCGGAAGATTTTATGTGATAAGTGCACGTGCTCAGCAGAGTAAAAGTGTGTAAATACTGAACAAGATGAATAAAGCAAGGTAAATGCAGTAAGTAAATAACACAGAAAATTATAGTGGTATCTGAAGGTGGCGTAATCCTTTAACTAATCCACTACGGCCTTTCTCAGACTTAGAACACACTAAGATAGATAAATGAGGTACACTTACAAATATCATATCTCTTGATTCCTGCAACACTTGGTTCCCAACCAAATGTTTCCCCCTGAGTTTTTCCCCAGCTATCTGAGCCAAGTACTTCCTCTACTCAGAAACCTTTTTGAGCTATTCCTTAGTGTCCAAAACTAAGTACTTCCTGTGCTCAGTAACCTTGGAGTTGTTTCTTAGTTTCCCAAACTAAGTACTTCTTATACTCCACGCAAGTTGGTGTGTAGTTAAAGTAGTTTGTCAGGTGAGCTTCTTTATAACTTACAGAGTTATTTCAGAAAGCTCTATAGAATCAAGATACTTAATACACTTCACAATGTATGGTAACTTGTTCTTTACTGACCCAAGTCTTTGTTAAATTTTATAGAGAATGAATCTCAGATACTTGATCTTTTGATTCAACTCCTTTATAGATAGCAATGCTTGTTAAGGATCAGGACACTTAGAACTTGTATACTACTTAGAGTTCTAGAGCTTTAGTCGCAACAGAAAGCTAGAAGGTAAGTAGTAAGAAAGCTTGTATGCTTGAGAGATCACTTGAAGATATTCAGTAAGTTGTAGTTTCAATGTGAGTTCAAGTTGTAAGTAAGTTCTTGGTGTCTTTTCAAGCATTCTAAGTGGTGATATTCATAGTTGAATTTGAAGCTGTTTGAATAGTATCCGTTAGGCTCAATTTAAGTTCAAACTATTGATATCTGTATATAGTACTGCCGAGTTCTTTGTCTTCCTCTTCAGAGACTTCTGCTTTTGTGCAGACATTTCTGTCCGAGCAATAAATGCATTGTACTATATTTGTCCTGTTGTCTCAACGGATACGTGAAGCTTTCTAAGACTCGACACGTTCCTTACTCAATACAATTGTGATCTCAGATATCCTTTGAGTAACTTGTTTAATCAAAACACTTGTTGACTCAAGGTTTCTGGACATACGTATCTGAGGAGACTTTTCTACTTAGTCTTCAGCAATCTTGAGCAAACTTCAATCTTCTGAAAATGAGTTCCTTTGCTTGGATGCTTCCTTCTTGGTCTTCTTTAACTAAATAAAAATTACATTAATATGCAGTTGGAGTGTGTGCTAGATTTCAGACAAATCCAATGTAATCACACTACAACATTGCTATGAAAATATTAAGGTATGTAAAGGTACTGTGGAAGTTGGGTTGTCGTATCCAAAAGACAGTGGATTGAGTTTAGTTGGCTATTCTAATGTTGACTATGCTGGATCATTGCTTGATAGGAAAAAGCACTTCAGGAACTTGTCATTTCCTTGGTGCCAGATTAATATCATGGTTCAGCAAGAAACAAAACTCAATTGCCACATCAACCACAGAGGCTGAATATATTGCTGCTGGGTGTTGTGCTTCACAGATATTGTTGATACAACAACAACTCAGAGACTATGAGATCAATGAAGAGAAAACTACTATTTTCTGTGACAACACAAGTCCTAAGTTTCATGCAAAACCAAAGCACATTGACGTTAGACACCACTTCATTAGAGATCATGTTGAAAAAGACAATATAGAGATACTCAAGATTGGTACTGAAGACCAACTTGCAGATATCTTTAGAATGCCTTTGCAAGAAAGCAGGTTCTTAACCTTTATACATAGTCTTGGGTTAATGGAGATACCAAAGGAACTGAAAAGTTCTAATCTCTGAGACGGGAACTCAGAAGGGAGAAAAGATATCTGGAATGGGTATCCAAATATCTAAGGAAAAAGGTAAAAACTCCTACCAAAAAGGTATCTGAGACGGGAAATGATATACTAAAATGATGGGTAAAAGTGTCTTTCGTAGATTTCTGAGACGGGTACTCAGATATCTGTGAGATCACAAAATGAGGGGGAACACAAAAGAGAAATGTGGTACAACTGTATTCAGTCAACTGCATCTCTGGTGTTTTGTATCTTTCCATTTATATGTTAAGTTACATACAGTCTCTGAACTGAATAGATCAATCCAAAGACTGTCCTTAGTCACAGAAAAGAGATGTGATTCAGAAAGCTATTTGCCAAATTTCATTAATTGGGCACAATTACAATTACTGATTGTGATCTTTGTGGAAGAAGAAATCGTAACCCTTGATGAATTGGGCATTTGATCTTAATGGACAAGATTAATTCTCGGTAAAATAGTGGACTGTGAAAACACAGACGTGCCCCACTAGCATTTAATGCAAAGCGATTTTTACCCACGCCTACCTACATTTGCACAAATACATATGTACAAAATCAATTTGTATGTATATATGTCTGCTGAGATTACAATGCTAAATATATATGATTTTGGCAAAAGAATTCGCTTTCGCCTAATCTAACATTTTATCTTGCACAAAAACAGAAATTTCTCTCTAAGGTTTTTCTGCTACATCTCTCTACAAATCTGCTGCATCTCTCTTAGTTTTTCTGAAAAGAACAACTAATCTCCCTTGATAATCTCTTCTCTTGTTTTTTCAAAAACCTTCCATATAAATAGATGGCTCCAAAACGTGTTGCTGCTAAGGATACCAGTGCTACTACTTCTACTGCTGCTGAAAAGCAAGCAACAGTGCTAGTGATAGCAACCAATCGTCTCTTAGGCGATTTTAATTCTGAGAATTGGACTTAAAACCACAGGATGATTTGGGGTGGTGCTATGATTGAGCAACACCTTTCTGCTGTAATCGTAGAACAAGCAGATAGGAGGACTATCCTTGGTATGCTTGAAAAGGCACAAATCAAGGGTTTTCTCTCCGCTCTTCCCAATGGATGTTCTTCAATGGATGTACTTGAGTTTTATAATAACTCTTGTGTTATCACAGCAGTACTAATGGCATTGAAGAAATGTCCATTAAAACCAAAGTTCAAGGAAAAGAAATTTTCCTTAACTGCCAAAGATTCTGTGATATCTTTGGTCTCCGAAATCAAGGAATTGATTTAGAGATTAACACCAAGGATGAAACTCTCCTTGAAGGTGTTAAGACCCTGTATAGTCATGTTTGCAACATGGACAAGCCAGATACTCCTCCTGAGTTCATTGGGATGTCTTGGCTTGCCTCCTTCACAGATGCTTTGATGGTCTACAAGGTGGAGCTGACCAAATAAGCTTGGAACGGTGGATGATGATGTTCTTGATGATGGAAGAACTAACTAGGCCGGAAAACCTCTTTAACTGGGGAAAGTACGCCTATATGAAGTTTGTGAAGCGAATCCAAGGCTTTGAGCCAAAGATTGTCAAAGGCCTTGCTGAGCCTAAGAATACAGTTAGTTATGGATTGAAGATATGCTTCTTGCTGGAGAAGCTTGAAGTACCACTCAGAGAACAGGCTAAAATAGCCACTAGCAACATACTCTACACATTTGAGTACACTAACATGCTGAGAAAAGTTGCTAAAGAACAAAAGAAAAGAAAATTTGATGACATATCTGAGGGGTCAGTTGCGACCAAAAAGCCTAGAACTTCACGACAGAAGTTTGCTGACAAATCAGAAGGCATACCCATTGTGGATGTCGACTCTCAGATATCTGCCGCCACTGCTGATGAATTCATCAAATGAAGATGAACTCACCAATGCTGGAAAAGATACAAATGCTGATGAACTCCTCAATGCTACCAAGGAAAACCTTGCTGATGAAAGTAGTGGCAGGTATCAAGCCCTGTCTGCAGAAACTGCAGGGATTATGTTGGTCCAGATAACGACAAAGGGAAAAGACTAGAGGGGGGGGGGTGAATAGTCTTTTACAACTTTTGTCGATAAACACAATTTCTCAGATATCTGTGAAGACATGTGATACTTAATTTCAGAGAGCGGAAGACTTTTATGTGATAAGTGCACGTGCTCAGCAAGATATGTGTAAATACTCAGCAAAGTAAATAAAGCAAGTAATAAATTGCAGAAAGTAAATAACACTGATCTTTATAGTGGTATCTGAAGGTGGCGTAATCCTTCAACTAATCCACTTCGGCCTTTCTCAGACCTAGAATCAACTAAGACAGATAATTGAGTTCACCTTATAAATATCTTCTCTCGATTCCTAAATACACTAGGTTCCCAACCAAGTGTTCCCCCTGAGTTATTCGCCAGCTTTCTCAGCCAAGTACTTCCTATACTCAGAAACCTTTGAGCTATTCCTTAGTTTCCCAAACTAAGTACTTCCTATGCTCAGTAACCTTGGATTTATTCCTTAGTTTCCCAAACTAAGTACTTCCTGTACTCCACGCCGTTTAAGGTGTTGGTTAAGGTAGTTTGTCAGGTTTTGATAGATTAATAACTTCTACAGTTATGTAATACTACCTTCTTGAACAAGAATCACTTAACACACTTCACAATGTGTGGTGATATGTTCTTTACTGACTCAAGTCTATGATAAATGTTCTAGAGAATGAATCTCAGATACTTGATCTTTTGATTCAACTCCTTCACAGATAGCAATGCTTGTTAAGGATCAGGACACTTAGAACTTTCGTGCTACTTAGAATTCAAGAGCTTAGTCGCAACTGTAAGCTGAAGAATAATTAGGTTGAAGGCTTGTATGCTTGAGAGAAAGATACCACTAGTTATATTATCAGAGAGGCATGCTATTTTCAGTGAGTTCAGTGTGTATGTTCTGTGTGTCCCTTTCAAGCATTCTAAGTGATGATATAGTTGAAAATCATGTCGTTTGAATAGTATCCGTTAGGCTTAATGAAATTCAAACTATTGATATATGAAAATAGTACTATAGAAGACGTTGTCTCTTTTCAGAGATTTCCTCTTTTGTTCAGATGTCTCTGTCTGCGCATTTATGGCATTGTACTATTTTTGTCCTGTAGTGCCAACGGAACTATGCACGCTTTCTGAAGCATTGCATGTCCCTTTCTAGAGACCTTCTCATCTCCAGATACCTGTTGAAACAATGTTTCCCAGAAACATAGTTTCATCCAAGGTATCTGAGTGTAGATATCTGTGGGCACTTTTACTCGTTCAGAAACCTTGCGTTCTCAGATATCTTTTGCAAAACTGGTTTTGAGAAACACTTATTTGTCAAAGATATCTGGACATAGGTATCTGATAACCTTTGTCTTCAGCAATCTTGTGCAGTCTTCAAAACTTCATTTTAAAGTTGAACTTGTCCTACTGGATGCCTTCTTCTTGGTCTTCTTCAAGGATATAAAAAAAAATTACATTCAGAGACCTAATCCTATACAAGATTTGCTAGACTAACATACTTAGTGATTTTCCTCTTTTACAGTGTTCAAGTGGACCAAGAGTACTAACCACCTTTCTGAGCTAAGATAAGTCATTAGGTTGCTGATCAAAATCTAAACAGATATTCCTACAAATTTCCCCCTTTTTGATCAGTCAACGATGACTATCTTTAAAACCTATTACAACTTGGAAGAGGGAACAATCTAACACTTAATCAATTCTTATGATCTTTTCAATTAAAATTTTAATTAAGTGCAGAAAGTAAGCATCAACCAAATCAGAAGGTGTGATCTTTGCTGACAAGTTATATTTTTATAGATTGATATCTGAGAGTAGGTTCATCAGATATGTTACAAAGAAAGTTACAGATAACTTTTACAATGATAGAACAATAAAGTACATTCAGCAAGATACAAAACACTTAGTTAAATTAGGAAAACAGGAGTGACCAATCTCCAAGTACACATCCTAATAAACTAGTCTTCAAGTCTTCAAGATCTTTAAGTCTTCAATCAGCAGATCTATGGATCAATTTGCAAATTTCCTATCCCCAAACCTTTTGACATCATCTGAGTAGTCAAAGAGCAAAGTCCTGACTATCATCTCAGTGTTTCTGGGAAATCCACAAACTTCCTTGTAGGTTTTGGTGGGATTCTTCTTGGCAAAATGTTTGACCCACAGATACTTTCCCCATTTTCAGGCATGCTCAATTCTGATATCTGAAAGCTTGAAGTATTCATATATGATCCTCAGATATATGATGTCACCCTTGTATTGATCTTCAGTCATGTAGAATCACTCAAAGGGTTCCACAACAATTCTTGCTCTTGTGCCTGTTCCAGTGATGTTGGGAATTCTGTGCACATCATCTGGCTTTCCATAAGGACAATCATCAGAGAGGTCCTTTTTCATGACTTCTATTCTCTTGATTACTTCAAAATCCAACCAGGCTTTGATGTGGTTGGTATTAATCAAGACTGGCTTGTCTTTTCTCCATGCCATGAGCTGTTTATGGATTGGTTCTGGAAAGTTTTCATTTATCAGTAAGTGCTTAAGTTCCAGAACCCAGTAGCCATTCTTCTGATTAATGCATCTGTTGACAGAGGAGTCATTGTTGGTCTTCACATACTCAATCTTAGCTTCTTCAGACCTGAGTGGTAGTTGAAGTTTTCTTTGTTCAGCTCTCAGCCTGTTCCTCCTTTTGTCTTGAATTCTCCCTTGGGGGATTGCTTGAAGAACCACCCTGGATTGAATTGGTATTTCCAGATGGTGTTGTAGCTGCCAAAGGCTTTGCAGCTATGGGCTAAGATAGGCTATCAACCCTTTTTCTTTTTCTGTGAAGAGGAGCTTCATCTTCATCAGTCTCTTCATCATCATCATCATCAAGATTAATTCTTGTGAAAGTTTTGTAGCCTTCTTCATTGCCCTGGGATTTGATTTGGCCTTCTTTTTCTTCTTCAGAAGACTCATCAATCCCTTGTTGTCATTCCTTTTTCAGGAAGTTGCTGAGTGGTGACCACTATCTGTAGAGCAGTCTGACTGGAGGAGGGCTCATTTATTCTAAGAGGTGGTTGTTCAGATTTTCTTTTGTTTCCTCTTCCTCTTCCTCTCTGAGCACCATGAAATCCTTCCCCCTTAGTCATTGTTGACTGACTAAGAATCACAGAGAATTCTGAAAGAGAGTCAAAGTTGCCTTGCAGATAGTTGTAAGCAGCAACCAACTTTTCCAGATTGGCCTTGAGCTCCTAATTTTGTTTGATAAGACCCGTTTCCTTATCAGTGAGCTCTGCCAGTGGGCCTTGAATAGCATCTGCTTTTCCAGCAGCATAGCTGGCCTCTTCAAAGGCTTTTGCAGCCATGTTTTGGTCATCATCCCTAACCATGCCTAGGTCTTTCTGAGCAATGACCAGACTGGTTGTTCTCTGAGTGATGAGCTCAGTGAATGTCTTCATTTCTGCAAGGACTGATGCAATGGTGGCTTTATCTTGAGAAAACAACTCCTTTTTCAATTTAGCCATTACTTGATATCTGTTCAAGTATTCCTTGGAGTTGACATTTGGCAGCTTGCTGAATATTTCAGGAGCAATCAGCTTCCTTTTCAAATGAGAAACCGCTAAGTGTTCATTGCGGTGTTCTGCCGATGCCTTGTCTTCTTCATCATCTGAGTCATCAGCCTAGTGATCTTCATCCTCTTGCACATCTTCATCAAGCTTTCTGAAGGCGGCAACCATCTCATATATGGTTTCTTGCCTTTGGAGGATGGTTTCTTCGGTGAAGATTCAGCCTTAGCATCATGCTTTGCTTCAGATACTTGTTCAGCATCTAGCTCCTTAGCAATATAATCAACAGCGTCCCGGAGCCCTTTAATCTCAGAGTAAGCTTGCGTTTCTTTGCGCGTTTGTTCTTCAAGTTTATCTAGCTTGACTCTGGATTCTGCTATCTTTTCTTCCAGTTAAAGATGTAGCTGTTGTTCTTCCTCCAATAATTGTTTGAGTTGAGCAACTCTGGCTTGTGCATCCAATATTTTCTGAATGTTGTCCTCAGAGTGCTCAACTACTTGTTCAGTAGAGACTTTTTGTTGGTGAGATGGATGGGTAGATTTCTGAGGAGATGGAGCAGGGGATTTTTGTGATTTCCTCTCAGTGTGCTTTTCAGCAACTGAGGTATTATTACCTTGTGCAATCCCTCCTGTCCCTGGTGCAGGGGCATCATCATCATCCTTGTGATGGTCAGAAGGAGGTTCTTCATAGTCATTCTCATCAGTCTCCTTCTCTTCTTCATCTTTAGAGACCAGATTGATCTCTTCTAGTATAGTGACCATTTGCCCATTAACTTCCTCTTGCTCAGAGGGTATGAATTGTAGAGTTTGGGGCAATGTAGGCTTGAATGGCATCTGCATTCTGGTCTGACCATCTGCTTGGTTAAAAGCTTGAATAAGATTTCTGGCCACTTCCTTGACGAAGTCCTTATGCATTAATGTTCCAAAAGAGTATTGTTTGGTGGGGAACATGGCATGGACATAATTTTCCAAGTCAAGGGCTCGTGCTCTCCTTATGGGGTGATCAATCACCTTAATGATCTCAGATAGATCGGAGCATCGAAGCTTTTGCTATTTCTTGAAGCATTTTAGGTGCTTTGGCAAAGTGTATTCCTTGAAGAAAGGAAGCAGGTCCTTATTCTTATCAACAGGGACCTTAGTGGCACTTGTTTGAGCCGAAAGAAAGAGTTTTGAGTTAGATTCAAAACTTGTGTAGATATTTGAGTACTAGTGTAGTTAGGTTTTTGAGTTACCTGAATGAGTACATCAGGCTCAGATACTTGTACTAGTAAGGCAGGGGGTGCCTCAGATATCTTGTTGTGAGGTGGAAACTTGGGAGTCTGGTCCTCATCAACCTTTCTTTCTGCTTGATCTTCCTCAACAGGAGGCTCAGAATCATTTTTCTCAGAAACCTTCACAGTTTCTGGTGTTCTTTCTGGTGATGTTGCCTTGGGGGCTTCATCAATTTCCATGGGTGCAGGGGATGTCGCAACTCTTTCCCCTTGCACTTCTACTTCTGAATGAGCCTGTAAGTAGAAAGTATTGAGTAATTAGAGAAGAATTTATATTAACCCATAATGAAGAATGTTTATCACCAATTTTTATATACCTTCACACTAGAAGGCTCAATGACATTTTCTTCAGAAATCTTGACGGTTTCTGGGTCCTTTTCTGGCATTTCTGCCTTATCTTCTTCTTTCTCAGTTGGAGCCTATTAGAAACATCCACTTAATTAGTTAAGTGTATTAACATATATCTGAAAAGTAATATCTTAAGGAACTCTCTATCACCTGTAGCACAGGCTCAGATTCCTTAAGAGGTGAGGTTGTAGTAGCCTCCTTCTCAGTCTCTAAGGCAAGCTTTCCAGCTTCCTCTTGTTCTTGTCTTTCTAATTCAGCCTGTAACAAATAAATTTTATTAAATAACAAGATTAATAAACACAAAACATCACAAGTAGAGAGTCAAACCATTCAGCTACCTGAGCAGTGTCAGGCTGATTGGTCTCTGGAACTTGTGACCCTTCTATGCTTTTGTCTTGTTGTTCCATTTCAGCTTCTTTGTTTGAAGTTTCAGGTACTTCAGACCTTTCCTGAGTGTGCAACTCAGTTGCCTCCCCTGGTTGATCATTCTGAGCAGATGCCTCAGTTTGATCCCTCTCTAGGAGTTGGGGAACCTGCTCATTTGCAGGATTTTCTTCAGCATATTGCATTGCTGGTATGTCGAAATGGAGTTCATTGACCATTTCATCAACCACTTGTGGCTGTTGTGGTTGTTGTGGTTGTCTGGAAGCAGAAGTTTGAGCATTTGAGAGCTCTTCCAGATTTTTAAGTGTGGTGTTGACATCAGCGTCTACCAACACTGGGTCACCACTCATCAGGGCTTCTTGAAGTTGTTTATACGTGACTTTCCCTGATCGTGTGCTGGCACCAACAACCTTTGCTATATGTGCTTGCTCAGCAACCTTTGAGCTAGTTGCTTTCTCAGCAACCTTGGACCTTTTGGTCCTCTTTCCCTTGGCCTTGGTTACTTTTTCAGTAACCTTGGGGGTTGGGATCTTCTCCTTGTCCGATTCGTCATCGAAATCTGGAACGGAGTTATCAACAATCCCTGCTACTTCTGCAGAGAGAGTTTGAAGTTTCTCACTGCTTTTATCAGCATTGATAAGTTCATCTCCAAGGCACTCTGCAGCATTGATGAGTTCATCAGCAGTGGCGGCAGGTATCTGAGAGTCGAAATCCATAGAGGGTATGTCTTCTGATTTGTCAGCAGACTTCTTTTGTGAAGTTCTGGGCCTCTTGGTCGCAATGGAACCTTCAGATACCTCATCAGTCTTTCGTTTCTTCGAACCTTTCTGAGATGCAGTAACCTTTTTCATCATGTTTGTATGCTCATATTTGTAGAGTAGGTTACTATTGGCAATGTCTACCGTCTCTCTGAGCTTAATGCCAAGGCACTCCAGTAAGTAGCAAATCTTCAGTCCATAGCTTATTGTGGCTTTTGGCTCAACAAGGCCTTTAACGATTTTAGGCTCAAAGCCTTGTATCTTCTTCACAAATTTCATGAAGGCGTACTTTCCCCAATTAAAAGGGTTTTCCAGCCTTTTGTCTTGTTGATTCAACAACAACATCATCATCCAGCGTTCTTGACTTATCTGGTCAGCACCTCCTTGTAGACCATCAAAGCACCTGTGAAGGATACATGCCAACACATCCCAGTGGACCAACAGATGTCTGGTCCTTATTTCAGCAAGCTTAAAGTCGATGGGTGTGTCTGGCTTGTCAAGATCACACACATCACTGTATAGTTGCTTCACACCTTCAAGGAGATCTTCATCCTTGGTGTCAATTTTAAAATCCTTTCCAAGATTTTGATATTCAAACAGCTCACAAAAAGTTGTTTCATCCAATAGGATTTCTTGTCCTTGGACTTTGGTCTTGATAGACACTGTCTCAGTGCCTTCAGAGACTTTGGAGATAATCGTGGAGTTGTTGTAAAACTCTAGGACATCAAGTGAAGAAACTCCACGGGAAGAGCAGATAGAAAGCCCTTGATTTGTGCCTTTTCAAGCATATCAAGTACCAGCTTTCTGTCAGTCTGGTTTTCTATTGCAGCTACCAGGTATTCCTCAATCATTGCACCACCCCAAATCATCCTGTGATTTGAAGTCCAATAATCAGGATTGAACTCTCCAATCAACCGATTGTTTGTTATAACCAGCACTGGTGCTTGCTTTTCAACAGTACCAAATGTAGTCGCTTGGGATTTCTTAGTAGAAGCACGTTTGGTAGCCATCTCTTTAAATAGTGAAGTTTTTTAAAAACGAGAAGAGATTAAGGTAGGAAATTAGTGATTCTTTGCAGAAAAGCTAAGAGCGAATCAGTAGTTGCAGAGAAAATTGCAGAGAGATTTGAGAGAATTTTGCAGTTTTTGTGCAAGAGCAAGTGTAGGATAAGGCGAAAGTGATTTCTTTTGCCAAAATCCTATATATATAGAAGTGTAATTCCAACAGGCAAAAATACACAAATTAATTTTGTACATTTGTATCTGTGTACGTGCAGTAAGGCGTGGGTAAAATTCGGTTTGCATTAAATGCTTAGTCGGCCAAGTCTGAGTTTTTACAGCCCACTATTTTTACAGAAAATTAATCTCGGCCTTTAAAATGGAACGCCCATTTCATCAATGGTTGGGATTGCTTTTCCGGCAATGATCACAATCAACCCATGTGATTGTGCCCAATTAATGAATTTTGGCGATTAGCTATCTGAATCACATTTCTTCTGTCTGAATAAGGACATTTTTGTATCTGAGTCTATCTCACACTCAGTATCTATTCATGTTTTACACAAAGATAGAAATAATACAAATTTCAAGAGAGTAGTTGACTGCAGACAGTTGTACTATTCTCTTTTGTGTTCCCCCTCACTGAGTGATTTAGATATCTGAGTACCTATCTCATAAATCTTCAAATAGCCATTTTACTCTTTAACTTTTGATATCTTAGTACCCGTCTCAGATACTTGTTTGCTAAGTGTTTCACCTTTTGCCTTTGATATTCTGGATTCCTGTTCCAGATATCTTTTCTCTCCCCTTTTTTTTAATCATACTAAGTTCCTGCCTCACTCACATTCTTAGCTTCTTTTAGTATATGAGTTCCTGTCTCAGATACCTTTTTGCCTTGAATATCTAGATACCTGATCTAGATATCTATCTCCTTTCGGAATCCTCATCTCAGATATTAGAACTTTTCAGTTCCTTTGGTAACTCTATTAACCCAAGATTGTGTCTCAAGGTTAAGAACCTGCTTTCTTGCAAAGGCTTTGTTATGATATCTGCAAGTTGGTCTGCAGTACCATTCTTGAGTATCTCTATGTTGCCTTTTTCAACATGGTCTCTAATGAAGTGGTGTCTAACATCAATGTGCTTTGTTCTTGCATGAAACTTAGGATTCTGAGTTATGGAAATAGCACTTGTGTTGTCAAAGGAAATCGGAGTTTTCTCTTCATTGACCTCATAGTCTCTGAGTTGTTGTGGTATCCACAATATCTGTGAAGCACAACACCCAGCAGCAATATATTCAGCCTCTATGGTAGATGTGGCAATTGAGTTTTGTTTCTTGCTGAACCATGATATTAATCTGGCACCAAGAAATTGACAAGTTCCTGAGGTGCTTTTTCTATCAAGCAATGATCCAACATAGTCAGCATCAGAATAGCCATCTAAACTCAATCCACTGTCTTTTGGATACCACAATCCAACTTCTACAGTACACTTTACATACCTTAATATTTTCATAGCAATGTTGTAGTGTGATTGCATTGGATTTGTCAGAAATCTAGCACACACTCCTACTGCATATTGAATATCAGGTCTACTTGCAGTGAGGTACAGTAGAGACCCAATCAATTTCCTATACTTGTGTTCTTCAACAATATTGTCAGATTCATTATAGGTCATTTTGGTTCCAATGCTCATAGGTATCTTAGCATTCTTTTCAGAAGGCTTTAGATTAAACTTGTTGAGCATGTCCTTTGCATACTTTGTTTGACTAATGAATACTCCATCATTAAGTTGCTTGACTTGCAATCCTAGGAAGTAGTTTAATTCTCCCATCATGCTCATCTAAAATTTACTTTTCATGAGCTCAGCAAAGTCTTCACAAAGTTGCTTGTCTTTAGATCCAAATATAATGTCATCAACATATACTTGAACTAAAAGTAGTTTCCCATCATGGTTCAGTGTAAGAGTGTTTTATCAACATCTCCTTTCTTGAAACCACTTTCTAGCAAGTATTTAGCTAAAGTATCATACCATGCTTTCGTAGCCTGTTTCAGTCCATACAGAGCTTTCTGAAGCTTATAAACCATTCCACTTTCGGTGGAAACCTCAAAGCTTGGTGGTTGTTCAACATAGACTTCTTCAGCAAGTTCACCATTTAGGAATGCACTTTTAACATCCATCTGATAAACTTTAAAGTCATTATGAGCTGCAAAGGCTAGAAATAGTCTAATTGCGTCCAATCTTGCAACTGGAGCGTATGATTCGTTAAAATCTAGTCCTTCTGTCTGGGTGAATCCCTTAGCAACCAACCTTGCTTTGTTTCTGGTTATTTCACCAGACTCATTCATTTTATTTGTGAAAACCCACTTGGTTCCGATTACAGATATTCCGTCAACAAATGGTAGCAGTTTTCAGACTTTGTTTCTCTCAATTTGATACAACTCTTCTTGCATTGCAGAGATCCAATCTTGATCCTTCAATTCTTCTTCTATAGTTTTAGGTTCAATATTTGAGATGAAACATCCATAAAGAAAGTCAACAATTTCTCTCCTAGTTCTAACTCCTTGGTCTAAAGGACCAATCACATCCTTGGCAGGATGATTTCTTATCCATTTCATAATGGGTTTTGAACTAGTAGGATCAATATCATTTTTATCTGAATGTGAATCAATATGATCTTGATAGGATACTTGTGCAGTATCTGAGATATCTGACACATGGGAAATGCCATGGATATCTAACACTTTTTCAGTGTTAGATATATCTGGAATTTAATTTTCAGCAATCTCATTCTCAGAAACCTCTTCATGATGAAGGTTCTCAGTAACCCGTTCCACTTCTGGAAATCTCATAGGAAATTCTTCATCATGTCTTAGAGTCATCTGGTTGTTACTAAGCAATGGTTGCTTTTCATTGTCAGATTCATCCTCTAAGTGAATGATAGAATTGTTTCCTTTTGAGGATTCTTCTTCAGAATCTTTAATCATTAGCTCTTTGAACCTATCTGAGAGTTCTTCATTCAAGGGTACTTTCTTGTTTCCTTCGTAGAAGACTACTTGAATAGATTCTTCAATCTTTTGCGTTCTTTTGTTGTAGATTTTGTAGGCTTTGCTATTCATAGAATAACCAAGAAATACTCCTTCATCTGCTTTTGGTTTAAATGTTCCCAAGTATTCTTTTCCATTGTTAAGAATAAAACATCTGCAACCAAACACCCTTAGATGTTTGATACTAGGGGGTCTACCAATCAAAAGCTCATAAGGAGTTTTGTCATGGTGTTTGTTAATCAAACACCTATTTTGAGTGTAGCAGGCTGTGTTAACAGCTTCAACCCAATAGATTTCACTTATTTCAGTGTCAGCAAGCATTATTCTTGCTGCTTCTTTTAGGGTCCTATTCTTCCTTTCAGCAACACCATTTTGTTGTGGTTTCCTTACGGAAGATAGTTGATGTTGTATACCTTTGCAGGTACAAAACTCTTTTATGTACTGGTTCACAAACTCAGTACCATTATCTGTTCTGATCACAGATACCTTGTCATTTTTCATGACCTCATGCTTATTCAGCAAGTTGGGTATCTCAACCCTTGCATCAGATTTTTGTTTGAGAAATACAACCCAAGTGAATCTTGAGTAATCATCAACAACAACCAGACCATACTTCTTTTCTGCATAGCTAGTTACAGAGGATTCAAAAAGATCCATATGTAACATTTGCAGTGGCCTTTCACTGGAGTGTCTAGTTTTAGACTTGAAAGATGTTTTGGATTGTTTTCCAATTTGGCAAGTTGAGCATATACCATCTTTTCTATATACCATTTTGGGTAAACCAACCACCAATTATTTCTTAGCTAGCTTGTTCAGAGTTTTGAAGTTCAAGTGACTCATTCTTTTATGCCATAGCCAGTTTTCTTCAGTGTGGCTAGATTGACTCACGATGAGACATTCTTCAGTTGTGGCAGATGCCCAGTCAGCAACATAAAGATTTCATTTTCGCCTAGCAACCAAGACTGTCTACTTTGACTCATTGTCAATTACTTTGCATAGTTTTGACTTGATCTTGACAGTGTACCCTTTGTCTACTAATTGACTCATGCTTAGGAGATTATATTTCAATCCCTTTACATGTAGTACTTCAGAGATTGTAAGGGCTCCAAACTTCAGATTGCCAAATCCTATGGTTGGATTTTCATCTCCTCCAGCAAACTTAATAATTGGTCCTTTTTCGCATTTTCTGTAGTTAATTAGATTTGCTTTATCTCCTGTCATGTGCTTCCCACAACCACTATCAAAATGCCACTTCGGGTTCTTCCTCAGAGTGATCGTCTGCCATTAGGCAGGGCTCAATGTTGGAGCAATCTGGATAGATCTCCTCAGGAACCCCACATAATTCCCTTTTCTTTTGACCAAAGTCAACTAATTCATGAGTGATGCCACATAATTCTGGAGAAGGTAATTTGGTATCATCTGAGTCTTCTTCCTCAGATTCTGACTCAATATCAAGAGCATCCTGTTGGATTTTGAATCTTTTTCCTTTCTTCAGTAAGCATAGCTCTCTGACCTCTCTTGAGGTTTCTTCTATCTTTCTTGTCACCTGTCTTTAGCTTATTGAAAACAGGGCGATCTCTTTTAAAATGACCAGGTTTCTGACAATAGAAACAGATATCGTTTTCGATTTCTGCTTCCTCAGTACTAGATGCTTCTTTGGCCAAACATTGTAAATGAGCTTGACAACTGCATATTTTTGTACTGGTGATATTTTGAGCCTAGATGCTTTTTCAGCTTCTCTTTGGCTTTTCTTCTCTCAATCTCCCAACTGACATATTTTCTCATTTGCTTTACAGCAGGAGCATCTTCCTCAGTCATTTCCTTGGTATCCTTCTTTTCAGAAGTACCTTGTGTTACTAAAGCAACATTGTGAACTTTCTCAGCAATTGTTTGTTCTCTCTGAGTAGTTTCATAGTTGGCAGTAGCTAAGTGGGAAAAGAGCTCTACTGGAGTGATATTTGGCATTCCTTGGTTGAAATAAAAATACTGAGTGTGTTCCCAGTTTTGATTCAAGCTTCTCACGATAGTCTTCACCTTTTCAGAGTTAGAGTATCTCTCACATTCACCAAGTGCAGCCATTTCACTCATCAATGTTGTGAACCGGAAATCTAGTTCTTCAAGAGTCTCTGTGGGACCTTGTTTAAAGTTTTGGAATTTGAGCTTCAAAACTTCGAACTTATTTTCCTTTGTTTTCTCAGTGCCGGCACAGATTTCCTCAATCAGTTGCCAGGCCACTTTCACCGTTTTTGCACCCCACAGTTTACACTGTATGTGCTCTGGAGTGGAACGTATGATGATATGGCGAACCTGACCATCCAGTCGATTTCTCTTGGCATCTTCCGATGTCCAGAGCTCTCTGGGCTTTGGCTCGTAAATAACTTGACCAGTAGGTCTTCCACTGGTTGAAGCACCTGTTTGTGAAGAACCACAACTTGGTTCTTCATCAGTGGGAACTCTGTCTCTACCATTAGAAACCTCCATGACCTGCTTAAGTTGTTGAATGACTTTGGGGCCATTCTTTATTACTTCGATCATTTCATCACTGATGGCTTCTAGGTGGAGCATCATGTTGTTCTTCCATTTCTCATAATTCTCTGGCTTGAGAATTGGAGCGTCACTTAAAGACATCCTGCAGCAAACACAATAGACAGACAAATCAAGTGTAGGTGAAGCAGTTAGTGGGCACTTATCTGGGATCTAGGTTCAGTGCAGAAGGCTTGGGAACCTCCTGCTCTGATACCACTTGTTCCAGATAACAGCAAAGGGAAAAGACTAGGGGATCGTAACAAGGGCCATGGCACAGAAACCTCCAAGGAGTACCAAGGCTCCAAGGAGAAGACCAGTAAGAGGGATTGATGAGTCCTCAGAACAAGAAGAAGAGAAGGCCAAATCAAATCCCTGGACAATGAAGAAGGCTGCAAAAATTTCACAAGAATTAATCTTGATGATTCTGATGAAGAGACTAATGAAGATGAAGCTCCTCTTCACAGAAAAAGAAAAAGGGTTGATAGCCTATCTGAGCCCATAGCTGCAAAGCCTTTGGCAGCTAAAACACCCTCTGAAAATACCATGTCAATCCAGGGTGGTTCTTCAAGCAATCCAAGGGAAAACTCAAGGCAAAGGAGGAATAGATTGAGAGCTGAAAGAAGAAAAGGTCAACTTCCACTCAGGCCAGAAGAAGCCAGAATTGAGTATGTGAAGACTGACAACAACTCCTCTTCCTACAGGTGTATTCATCAGAGGAATGGATACTGCATACTGGAACTCAAGAACTTGCTTGTAAATGAAAAAGGATTTCCAGTACCCATCCATCAACAACTTATGGCATGGACAAAAGATAAGCCAATCTTGATCAACACCAATCATGTCAAAGCTTGGTTGGATTTTGAAGTTGTCAAGAGACTTGAAGCTATGAGGAAGGACCTTAATGATGAATATCCTTATGGAAAACCTGATGATGTGCATAAAGTCCCAAACCTCACAGGAACAGGCACAAGGCCAAGACTTGCTGTGGAACCCTTTGAGTAATTCTACATGACTGAAGATCAATACAAGGGTGACATCAGATATCTGAGGATCATATATGATCACTTCAAGCTATCAGATATCAGAATTGAGCATGTCTGGAAATGGGGAAAGTATTTAAAGGTCAAACACTTTGCCAAGAAGAATCCCACCAAATCATACAAAGAAGTATGCGGTTATGCCAGAGACATTGAGATGTTGATCAGAACCTTACTCTATGATTACTCAGATGATATCAAAAGATTTGGAGATAGGGAGTATGCAAATTGATCGTTGGATCTGCTGAAGATTTGAAGACTTGAAGACTAGTTTATTAGGATGTCTACATGGAGCTTGGTTACTCCTGTTGTCCTATTTTACTATGTAATTTTTTTTTCTTGCTGACTGTACCTTATTGTTGTTTTATCTTGTAAAAGTTATCTGAACATTCATTGTAACATATCTGATGAACCTACTCTCAGATATCAATCTATAAAAGATAACTTGTCAGCAAAGATCACACCTTGTGATTTGGTTGATGTTTACTTTTTGCACTTAATTATATGAATTGGAAGATCATAAGAAATGATTAAGTGATGGATTGTTTCCTCATCCAGATTTTTAATAGGTCATATAGTCATCGTTGACTGATCAAAATGGGGGAAATTTGTTAGGAATATGTGTTTAGATTTTGATCAGCAACCTAATGACTTATCTTAGCTCCGAAAGGTGGTTAGTACTCTTGGTTCACTTGAACACTGTAAAAGAGGAAACTCACTAAGTATGATAGTCTAGCAAATCTTGTATAGGATGTTGGGTCTCTGAATGTAATTTTTATTTTCTAAAAATAAGACCAAGAAGAAGGCATCCAGCAGGAAAAGCTCAACGGATTTGAAGATTTGAAGACTGCACAAGATTGCTGAAGATACCTATGACCAGATATCTTGAAGACACAAGCGTTTTTAATAAACAGTATTGCAAAAGATATCTGAGAAATAAAAAGGTTTCTGAAACAAGGAAAGTGCCAACAGATATCTACACTCAGATACCTTGGACATAAACTACGTTTCTGAAAAGAAATATATTATAACAAGTTGTTTCAACAAGTGGTATCTGGAGTTGTGATAATTTCTGGAAAAGGACGTGCAAAGCTTCAGAGCACTCTCATAGTATAAGATCTCTGATACAATGCATAGTTCCGTTGGCACTATAGGACAAAGTATAGTACAATGCATTGAATGCGCGGACAGAGATGTCTGAACAAAAACGGTAGCTTCTAAACAAGAAGATAATCGTACTACAGTACTATACTCATATATCAATAGTTTGAATTTGATTTAAGCCTAACGGATACTATTCAAACGACACTCAAATTCATCTATAAATATCAACACTTAGACTGCTTGAGAACACACCTTAGAACACTGAACTTACATTGAATACTCTCACACAAGCTCTCTCAAGAACACTACTTACCTTCAAGCTTTCTGTTGCGACCAAAGCTCTTGATTCTAAGTAGCACAAAAGTTCTAAGTGTCCTGATCCTTAACTAGCATTGCTATTTGTGAAATAGTTGAATTAAGATTTGATATCTGAGATTCATTCTCTGGAACATTTATCATAGACTTGGCTCAGTAAAGAACAAGATACCATACATTGCAAAGTGTATTAAGTATACTTGATTCTCAGAGCTATCTGCATAACTGAACAAGTTATTAAAGAAGCTCACCGGACAAACTACCTTAACCAACACCTTAATTGGCGTGGAGTACAGGAAGTACTTAGTTTGGGAAACTAAGGAACAACTCCAGGAAAGAGGTTTCTGAGTACAGGAAGTACTTGGCTGAGAAAGCCGGGGAATAACTCAGGGGGAACACTTGGTTGGGAACCTAGTGTAATTAGGAATCAAGAGAAGATATTTGTAAGGTTACATCAATTATCTGTCTTAGTGGATTCTAGGTCTGAGAATGGTCGAAGTGGATTAGTTGAAGGATTATGCCACCTTCAGATACCACTATAAAAAGACTTGTGTTATTTACTTTCTGCATTTTATTACTTGCTTTATTTACCTTGCAAATTATTTACAACTATCTTGCTGAGCACGTGCACTTATCACAGAAAAGTCTTCCGCTCTCTGAAATTAAGTATCAGAAATCTTCACAGATATCTGAGAAACCGTGTTTATCGACAAAAGTTTTAAAAGACTATTCACCCCCCCCCCCCTCTAGTCTTTTACTTTGTCGTTATCTGGACCAACACATTGCCTCCACACTATACAAACTGTCACAGAAGGATCAGGATGAGCCCCACTTTAGTTCACCTTCCAGATCCAATTCACATGATTCACTAGATGATAATGAAGCCATGGTGAATGAATTGCAGTTTGACATGCCAGCACTTCTGATTGCTAAAGAAAATCCTGCAAATGAGCAGGTTCCCCAACTCAATGAGAGGGATCAAACTGAGACCCCTACTCATAAAGATCAAACAGGGGAGGCAACTGAGTCCCACACTCAGGAAAGGTCTGAAGTACCTGAAACTTCATACAAAGAAGTGGTCATTGAACAACAAGACCCTGACATGGGATCTTCACAAGGACCAGAGACCAATCAGCCTTATAATGTTCAGGTAGCTGAGTGGTTTAACTCTACACTTGTGATATTTTATGTCTTCTACATCTTTTTACTTAAATGCATTCTTTGTTACAGGCTATATTAGAGACACAAGCACAGGAGGAAGCTGCAAAGCATACCTTAGAAAATGAGAATGAGGTCCCCACATCCTCAACACTTGTCAAAACTGCGCCTGTTTTACAGGTAGACTTAGTTTTTGATACAAGAAATTTATTCTCCACTTTGCTTCAAATATCATATTTATCTAATCTGGTGTTTGTCTCTAATAGGCTCCAACTGAGAAAGAAGAAGATAAGGCAGAAATGCCAGAAAAGGACCCAGAAACCGTCAAGGTTTCTGAAGAAAATGTTGTTGAGTCTTCTAGTGTGAAGGTATATAAAAATCAGTGATAAACATTCTTCATTTTGGGTTAATATGAATTCTTCTCTAATTACTCAATACTTTCTACTTACAGGCTCATTCAGAAGTAGAAGTGTAAGGGGAAAGAGTTGCGACCTCCCCTGCACCCATGGAAATTGATGAAGCCCCCAAGGCAACATCACCAGAAAGAACACCAGAAACCGAGAAGGTTTCTGAGAAAAATGATTCTGAGCCTCCTATTGTGGAGGTAAGTGAAAAAATCAGAGATCATTGAAGCTTAGTTGCATAAATTCTTTCATGGCAATTTCCTAAGTATTGTGATAATTTTAATTCTCAGGTTTAAGCAGAAAGAAAGGTTGATGAGGACCAGACTCCCAAGTCTCCACCTCACAATAAGATATCTGAGGCACCTCCTGCCTCAGTATTACAAGTCTCTCAGCCTGATGTATCCATTCAGGTAACTCAGAAACCTAACTACACTAGTACTCAGATATCTACACAAGTTTTGAATCTAACTCAAAACTCTTTCTTTCAGGCTCAAACATGTGTGCCAAAGGTTTCTGCACTCTCAACAGAAAACCTGCTTCCATTCTTCAAAGACCACACTCTCAAGAAACACCTCAAGTGTTTCAAAAAGTGGCAAAAGCTCAGAAGCTCAGATCTGACTGAACTAACAAAGGTGACTGGTCACCAATTGAGAAGAGTCAGAGCTTTTGACTTGGAGAATTATGTCCATGCTATATTCCCTACAGAGCAGTACTCTTTTGCTACTCAGATGCATAAGGACTTTATCAAAGAAGTTACACACAAGCTCATAGAAGCTTTTGAGAAGGCTGATGATCACCAGAATGGAGATGGCATTCAAGTCTCCATTACCTTAGTCCCTACAGTGCATACCCTCTGAACAAGAGGAAGTAGATGGGCAATTGGTCACACTCCTTGAAGTGATCAATCTGGTTTCTGAAGATGAGGAGGAAACAGATGAGAATGATCTTGAAGAACCTCTTTCTAATCATCGCAAGGTTGATGATGACAAAAAAGGATTATGATAACAGTCCTGCTCCAGGGACTGGTGGAATTACACAAGGAAAGAATACCTCAATTGCTGAAAAGCAAAATGAGAAATCATCACAGAATTCTCCACCACCATCTCCTCAAAAGTCTACACATCCAACTCCCCAACAACAAGACATTACTAAAAACGGAGTTGAGCAACATGAAGAAGTTGATCAAGCAATTCTGGAAACAGAAGCTAATGTTGCCAAGCTCACCAAATTGTTGGAGGACCAGAAATGGCTAAATCTGGAAATGGAAGCCCAGATAGATATATCCCAAGCTCGAATCAGAGAGCTTGATGAGGATCAAACTCTCAGGGACAGGGAACTCCTTGCTGAGAAGAAAGAATTGAAGCTTGCCATTGAGGCAATTGCTGAAGAAATAGATGCATCACCAGCATCTGAAGACAAGCATGATGATGAAGCTGCATTGCAAAAAGACACACCATCCTCCTCCTCACTGATAGGAAAGAAGCCCATGATAGAATTGGTTGCTGGGCTTGACAAGGTAGATGAAGATGCCCAAGAGGATGAAGATCTCTGGGATGCTGATTCCCAAGATGAAGAAGATAGAACCTTGCAAGTCCACAGAAATCAGCATATGGCTGTTTCTCATTTGAAAAGAAAACTGTTAGCTCACATTAGCTTTAGTAAGATACCCAATACTCTGTATGATGCTGAGTATCTGGATAGGTACAAGGTTCTTGCTGCACTCAGAAATGAGTTAAATGAGCAGAACAAAGAAGTCATTGAATCAGTCCCAGCCAACTTGAAGAAATTTGCTGAATTGTTCACTCAGAGAACAACAAGCATGATCCTGGCTCAAAAAGACCTTGGAATGGTCAGGGATAATGACTTTGACATTGCTCAGAAAGCCCTTAATGAGTCAAACTTTGCTGCAGGCTAGGCAGAGGCATTGCATGGCCCACTTGCAAAGCTAACCAATGAGGAAACTGGCATCCTCAAGCAAAATGAAGATCTACAGGCTGAGCAGCAGAAGCTGATTACTGCCTATAACTATCTGCAAGGCATCATTGAATCACTGCAAGAAGCCTATGTGATTTTGAGTCAGCCAACAATGACTAAGGGGGAAGGATCTCAGAAAGGAAAAGGAAGAGAAAACAAGAGGAAAGAAATACCTCTTAGGATCTCTGAGCCCTCCTCTAGTTAACCTCAGAGAACAGCAACATCATACCAGAGTTCTGAAACTGGTAGGATCACAAGAACATGATCCAAAACACAGAAACCTCCAAGGGGAACCAAGTTCCCAAGGAATGTGAAAGAGCCTTCTGAAGAAGAAGAAGAAGAAGAAGAAGAAGAAGAAGAAGAAGAAGAAGAAGAAGAAGAAGGTCAAATCAAAGGCAATCAAGATAGCTACAAATCACCCCTCCAAAACTTCAACTTTGATGACGATGAGGATGAATCTGATCATGATGAGAATCCTCTCCACAGGAAAAGGGTAGATGCACTGACACTATCTGAGCCTATTGCTGGAAAGCCAATAGCAGCAAGAACACCCTCTGGAAATACCAAGTCTATCCAGGGTGGTTCTTCAAGCAAACCCCTAAGAGAGAATGCCAAAACAAGAAGAAAGAGGAGAAGATACACTCAATTTGGCAGGGCTACACCTGAAAAACCTGTTGATGCCCTGATTGAATATGTCAAGACTGACACAGTCAAACCTCCTACAGATGCATTGACCAGAAAAATGGTCATTGTATTCTGGAACTAAAGAACCTGCTAGTAAATGAAAAATTCCTAGTTCCTATCTGTGAACAACTTATGGCATGGAGAAAAGACAAGCCAGTACTGATAAATCTAAAGCATGTCAAAGCATGGCTGGATTTTGAAGTCTCCAAAAGAACTGAAGCCATGGAAAAGGACATCTCCTTTGAATGTCCTTATGGGAAACCAGATGATATGCACAGAATTCCCAAGATGACTGGAACAGGGACAAGGCCAAGACTGAGTGTTGAACCTTATGAGTCATTCTACATGACTAAGGAACAATATCTGGATGACATTGAATATTTGAAGATCATTTATGAGTATTTCAAACACTCTGATCTCAGAATTGAGCATGCCTGGGTATGGGGAAGATATATATGGGTCAAGCACTTTGCCAGAAAGAATCCCACCAAGACCTACAAAGAAGTCTGTGGATTATCCAGAGACACGGAGATGTTAGTCAGAACACTGCTTTATGATTATGCTGATGACATCAAAAGGCTTGGAGTTAGCATATTTTGTCAATTAACTCATAGAGGTTGCTGAAGACTTGAGGTTGCTGAGAACCTGAAGTGTTTTTGAAGACTTGAAGACTGGTCATTTAGAATGTTCACTTGGAGCATGGTTACTCCTGTTGTTCTATTTGATTAAGTAGTTTTTGTGATTTTGCTGATTGTACTTTTCTGATTAAATCTTGTAAAAGTTATCTATGATCTATAATTGTTATAATATCTGATAAACCTACTCTCAGATATCTTTTATAAAAGATAACTTGACAGCAAAGATCACACCTTCTGATTTGGTTGATGTTTACTTTATGCACTTAGTTAAAATCATTTGAAGATCATAAGAAATGATTAAGTGGTGGATTGTTTTCTCTTCCAGATTGTAATAGGACTTTAAAGATAGTCATAGTTGACTAATCAAAAAGGGAAAAATTTGTTAGGAATATCTGTTTAGATTTTGATCAGCAACTTAATGACTTATCTTAGCTCATAAAGGTGCTTAGTACTCTTGGTTCACTTGAACATTGTGAAACAGGAAAATGACTAAGTATGTTAATCTAGCAAATATTGTATAGGATGTTAGGTCTCTGAATGTAATTTTTATCTATTTGAAGAAGACCAAGAAGGAAGCATCCAAGCAATGGAACTCATTACTGAAGTTTGCTCAAGATTGCTGAAGACTAAGGAGAAAAGTCTCCTCATATACCTATGTCCAGAAACTATGAGGCAACAAGTGTTTTGATTGAACAAGTTACTCAAAGGATATCTGAGAACACAAGTGTACTGAGTAAGGAACGTGTCAAGTCTCAGAAAGCTTCACGTATCCGTTGAGACAACCGGACAAATACAGTGCAATGCATTTATTGCTCGGATAAAAATATCTGCACAAAATCAGAAGTCTCTGAAAAAGAAGACAAAGAACTCTACAGTACTATATACAGATGTCAATAGTTTCAATTTGAATTGAGCCTAACGGATACTATTCAAACGGCTTCAAATTCAACTATAAATATCACCACTTAGAATGCTTGAAAACACACATTGAACTTACATTGAAACTACAGACGAACTTTCAACTTACTGAATATCTTCAAGTGATCTCTCAAGCATACAAGCTTTCTTACTACTTAACTTCTAGCTTTCTATTGTGACTAAAGCTCTAGAACTCTAAGTAGTATACAAGTTCTATGTGTCCTGATCCTTAACAAGCATTGCTATATGTAAATGAGTTGAATCAAAAGATCAAGTATCTGAGATTGATTCTCTAGAACATTTAACATAGACTTGGGTCAATAAAGAACAAGTTACCATACATTGTGAAGTGTATTAAGTAATCTTGATTCCATAGAGCTTTCTGAAATAATTGTGTAAGTTATATAGAAGCTCACCTGAAAAACTACCTTAACCACACACTAACAGGCGTGGAGTACAAGAAGTACTTAGTTTGGGAAACTAAGGAAAAACTCCAAGGTTACTGAGCACAAGAAGTACTTAGTTTTGGAAACTAAGGAATAGCTCAAAGGTTTCTGAGTAGAGGAAGTACTTGGCTCAGATAGCTGGGGAACAACTCAGGGGGAAAGATTTGGTTGGGAACCAAGTGTTGCAGGAATCGAGAGATAGGATATTCGTAAGGGTACCTCATTTATCTATCCTAGTGGATTCTAGGTCTGAGAAAGGCCGAAGTGGATTAGTTGAAGGATTACGCCACCTTTAGATACCACTATAATTTGTTGTGTTATTTACTTACTGCATTTACCTTGCTTTATTCATCTTGTTAAGTATTTACACACTTTCACTCTGCTGAGCACGTGCACTTATCACAAAAATTCTTCCGCTCTCTGCAATTAAGTATCAGATATCTCAGAAACTGTGTTTATCGACAAAAGTTTTAAAAGACTATTCATCCCCCCCCCCCCCCCCCGAGTTTTTCACTATGTCGTTATCTGGAACAACACTTTCCTTGGAAGTACTGCTCACCGGCAGTCTCCTTCTCTTCCAGGCAGTTCGCAGTTTGTCTTGTTTGGCTGGACTGCGGTGAGCCTTCGTTATGATG
This sequence comes from Plantago major, assembly GCA_026545765.1. Classification (NCBI taxonomy): domain Eukaryota; kingdom Viridiplantae; phylum Streptophyta; class Magnoliopsida; order Lamiales; family Plantaginaceae; genus Plantago; species Plantago major. The sequence continues at coordinate 41,911,180 of CM048841.1, forward strand.
GAGCTCACCGTGGTGAGGTACCAATCCGGGTATCCTCCCATTTTTCCCACTTCTTCCTATTTGCACTCGCTTTTCTAAACCTCCAAGTCACCACTTTGGAGTAATGGCCCACTACATGGCCTTGTGTGCTTCTAGAAGCTTTGGACAAGATTGAAATTGCACAATGGTACTCCATCTTCTTGCCTTTACCTAAAAACACCTAAAAAGTACAAAAACACACAAAATACCCAAACGTGAAAATGAACTAAAACACTAATAAAAAGGCTAAAGGACATAATAAAATACGGCTAAAAAAGACTAAATGAGTCGTTAAAATGCCTTTCATCGGCTAAGGTTTGCTCACAGGCTTTTGGACTACAGAACTAGAACAGACTTTCTATTTACAGGAGAAACGAACTTAACAAATTTATAACATGCCAACTGCTAATTGATGAGTCGATATTTTAACGACTCATTTAGTCTTTTTTTAGCCGTATTTTGTTATGTCCTTTAGCCTTTTTTATAGTATTTGAGTGCATTTTCACGTTTGGGTATTTTGTGTGTTTTTGTACTTTTTTAGGTGTTTTTAGGTAAAAGGCAAGAAGATGGAGGACTAATGTGCAAATTAAAGTTATCCAAGTTTCTAGAAGCACACTAGGCCAAGTAGTGGGCCATTACTCCAAGGAGGTGACAAGGAGGTTGAGAAAAGGTAGTGAAAATAGGATGAAATGGAAAAAATGGGAGTTTCCCCGGATGGGAGGCTCACCGCATTGAGCTCCATCACACGGAGGCTCACCGTAGTCCAGACAAGCAAAGTAGAAAGCGAACTCCCTCACAGAAGACTAGACCGCGGCGAGTTAAGAAGCCAAAGGAGGCTCACCACGGCGAGTGCTGCCAAGACCAGTTCAATCCACGATTTCTGGCAGTTTTTTCCCGTGATTTTAAATTTCTACTTCCTTGGTTCTATAAATAGGTCACTTGTATTCAGTATTTTTCATATCTTCATACCTTCTTAGTCTATTTTCTTTCAATTCAAGCATTGTAAACACTCTAGAGATTCAATCTCTCTTGCAATAGAAGTATATTTCCTTTCAGACGATCTCTTGTCACTGACGTATCCAGGTATCAATCGTGCAAATTGTTGTTTAAGTTTGTACGTGACAGGTTGTTACTTGATTACTGAATCTTGGTGTATCAGTGTGAACTTGTTAGTGTCTTAATCATTAATTAGGTTATAATTGCATAGCTCGTGACATGCTCTATTTAGTGATTACGTACTTGTAGCCCATATTTGGTTGAACTAGCAATAGCAAGGTGATGAACTACGACTAGTGTATCCTTAATTGGTCCTTCTTGTATCAGCACACTTCATGAAAGGATTTATTTACTTCTTCGTTTGTAGAATTGCATGATCTAGGTATTACCTTGTCTTGTGATTGTTAGATTTTATTCTGGGGTTAAAGTATCACAATCCACACTATCTGTTTACAACTAACACAAGTGTGTCTATTCTACAGAACTAACTTAAACAATTCCTCGAGAGAACGATCCTGTGGTTAAAAGCCTTGTCTGTCTATAATAATCGCTTTTTCTACTTGAGTCATTATAAGTAGTAATTTCTAAGCACATAGTAGGAACAATTATGTTCGTTGAGTTTGTTTTTATTTTTCTTATATTTCAGAAAACCAAAGGAAAAATTCAAAAAAATTTAAAAAACCAAAAACAAAGAGGGTTGCATTGCTCTGTCAGGATTGAAACCCTGACTTGAATTATAAGGACTGGTCCTGCTTTTTGAGTTGGTTGTTCATTTCTTTTTAGGTTTCTCTAGGAGCAAAGAAGAGATTTCACAAAGGCTGATATGGAGGGACAGAACACAAGTGCCAACGCAATCTTCGACACAAAAGTTGTCACAACCGCATTCACTAATGCTGTTGATGTAGCTAAAGGAGGGACCATGAACTTCGAGGTGAAAGCTGGGCAATTTCAGTTCCACCCACGTTGTAAGACGTGTGGGATGAGACACACTCAACCGGGAATGCGACCAGGGGATGAAAAGTTCCCGATAAATATTCCCAGCGAATCGGAGGAGGACCTAGAAGAGGAAGAATATCCGGGGAAGGATCCTGAAGAATTGGCCTTAGCCATCAGGGAAGAACCATAAGAGTGGCTAGAGGAAGGCGAGATCATGGATATGGATGAGGTTCTAAGCTTTGATGATCATAAGGACGATGAACTAGTGAACCTGGTTTTCAAGATGGAACCGCAGCCACACGGAGAGATCCGACCCATAATGGTGATCCAGAGCCAACCTATGCCAATGGTAATACCTAGTATGGATCTCGAGGTCGGAGTGGGTAACTACAATCGTGTGATTGGGACGCTGGACTCAGGCGCTGGATGCAACATGATGACACTTAGCCAGTACAAGAGGCTAGGACTTGAAGGCATGAAGCCTCTCGCAGGCAGCATGATTATGGCTGATGGAACAACCAAGAGTCCGCGGGGATGATCCGGGGAGTTGATGTATGGATCATCGGATTCCATATACGCACCGACTTTGTGATAATGGACTCCGATAATCCAGACCAAGACGGACAGGAGCTGATCTTGCTTGGGAGAACGTTTCTATACACGGCTGGGATAACCGTGAACGTCCGTGATCGCAAGTGCACAATGGAGGTGCTCGGATTTCCTTACGATTTACCTCTATACAATCTCCCCAAGGTCGTTAGTTCTGCAAGGTATGCTGACCTCTTGTGCAAGGCTGGGAATTCGCAGGTTCAAGCCTTGAAGGACTAAGAATGAAGAAGAGGGAAAGTCGACGCTAACGACTGTAACAAAAGCATGATTTACTGCCTTGCACATAGACTTTAGGACGCACTTAGGTAAATTCTTTGATTTTGTAATTCCATTTCATGCATTTTTTAACAATTCATTGTTTTTCTAATTCAATTATCTAATTTTGATTCAATTTATTTAGTTTTATTTTGTTATAAATATAAAATATATATATATATACATATATATATATGTATATATATATACATATACATATATACATATAGATTTTTGCTGGGAAGCAGGGCCCACCGCTGTGAGCTAGGTAAAGAAGTGATCTCACCGCGGTCTGGAAAGATCGAATACTTTTGGATCTTTATGGACCGCGGCAAGTACCCCTGATTTCCAGCCTCACCGCGGCGAGCCCTGACGTGTAGAAAAGGAGAAGACCCCCTTTCTTCTTCACTTTTCAAACCCCATCCCCGTTCTCTTCCCCAATTTTTGAGATTTTGCCCAATACTCCACCATTCCACCTGGGTAATAGACCCTTGTGATGGTATTGAGTTCATCTACTACTCTAGAGCTTCAATTTGTCTTTTCATCCATCAATTCTTCCGGATTCGAGGTAATTCTTTCTACTCTACTTATTTTACAAAACATGGAAGCTTGATTATTGTGATTGAATATGTGACTATGCATAGAATGTATAGAATTGTCTTGATAAGTCACATTCCTGGGGTCTCAGAATCCATAATCTCCTGGCAAAAACCCTGGCAACCAGTCCTCGGGGAAGTGAAACCCCAAAAGCAACTCTCTTGAGAGAGAACCAGTCCTCGGGGAAGTGAAACTCCAACCCTAATGCAACACCAGGATCGACATCTACAGCTAGAAGAATCGAAGAAGAGCTTCAGAAGACGGAAACCCTAGAAACTGCACTAAGACATCAAAGACTAAGCTTTTCTTTTCCTTTTCTTTTTTTTTTTTTCTGATTTCGATTTCTTCTTATAAGGAGGATTTCAATTTCTTCTTCCTCTATTCTACGAGTTTTCGATTTCAGTATATTGTGGAATACTATGAGTAGCTAACTATGTTTTGTAAAGGCGAACCGCCGAAACTTTGTTGTGCAACTTCTTTATATGCCGGGTTATATTAATGGAATAGTTCTTAGACGTAAATCGTGTTTATACAACTCTATACATCCTTCGTGGTGTGATGTTCTGCTGAGTGACACAGTAGTTTCATTGAACTGAGTAGGGGTACTCGTGCCTCCTGCACCATAGTATTATGCCCTGCAGGCAGCATGATTATGGCTGATGGAACAATCAAGAGTCCGCGGGGATGATCCGAGGAGTTGATGTATGGATCATCGGATTCCATATACGCACCGACTTTGTGATAATGGACTCCGACAATCCAGACCAAGACGGACAGGAGCTGATCTTGCTTGGGAGAACGTTTCTATACACGGCAGGGATAACCGTGAACGTCCGTGATCGCAAGTGCACAATGGAGGTGCTCGGATTTCCTTACGATTTACCTCTATACAATCTCCCCAAGGCCGTTAGTTCTGCAAGGTATGCTGACCTCTTGTGCAAGGCTGGGAATTCGCAGGTTCAAGCCTTGAAGGACGAAGAATGAAGAAGAGGGAAAGTCGACGCTAACGACTGTAACAAAAGCATGATTTACTGCCTTGCACATAGACTTTAGGACGCACTTAGGTAAATTCTTTGATTTTGTAATTCCATTTCATGCATTTTTGAACAATTCATTGTTTTTCTAATTCAATTATCTAATTTTGATTCAATTTATTTAGTTTTATTTTGTTATAAATATAAAATATATATATATACATATAGATTTTGCTGGGAAGCAGGGCCCACCGCTGTGAGCTAGGTAAAGAAGTGATCTCACCGCGGTCTGGAAAGATCGAATACTTTTGGATCTTTATGGACCGCGGCAAGTACCCCCGATTTCCAGCCTCACCGCGGCGAGCCCTGACGTGTAGAAAAGGAGAAGACCCCCTTTCTTCTTCACTTTTCAAACCCCATCCCCGTTCTCTTCCCCAATTTTTGAGATTTTGCCCAATACTCCACCATTCCACCTGGGTAATAGACCCTTGTGATGGTAGTGAGTTCATCTACTACTCTAGAGCTTCAATTTGTCTTTTCATCCATCAATTCTTCCGGATTCGAGGTAATTCTTTCTACTCTACTTACTTTACAAAACATGGAAGCTTGATTATTGTGATTGAATATGTGACTAGCATAGAATGTATAGAATTGTCTTGATAAGTCACATTCCTGGGGTCTCAGAATCCATCATCTCCTGGCAAAAACCCTGGCCACCAGTCCTCGGGGAAGTGAAACCCCAAAAGCAACTCTCTTGAGAGAGAACCAGTCCTCGGGGAAGTGAAACTCCAACCCTAATGCAACACCAGGATCGACATCTACAGCTAGAAGAATCGAAGAAGAGCTTCAGAAGACGGAAACCCTAGAAACTGCACTAAGACATCAAAGACTAAGCTTTTCTTTTCCTTTTCTTTTTTTTTTTTTTTTTCTGATTTCGATTTCTTCTTCTAAGGAGGATTTCAATTTCTTCTTCCTCTATTCTAGGAGTTTTCGATTTCAGTATATTGTGGAATACTATGAGTAGCTAACTATGTTTTGTAAAGGCGAACCGCCGAAACTTTGTTGTGCAACTTCTTTATATGCCGGGTTATATTAATGGAATAGTTCTTAGACGTAAATCGTGTTTATACAACTCTATACATCCTTCGTGGTGTGATGTTCTGCTGAGTGACACAGTAGTTTCATTGAACTGAGTAGGGGTACTCGTGCCTCCTGCACCATAGTATTATGCCCTGCTGTCGTTAGAGGTAATCGCGAAGGATATTAACTAGGAAGTTGGGAGTAGCATTGTACAGGGAGGTCGGGGATCCTTTACACCTTAAACATCTTTGATTTCATCACTAGATTAGGGTTTAATTGCGATTCAATCTTCTGTTTACTTTAATCTATTTGCTATCTGCACACGTAATCACTCGTTATTTATTTGTTCCTATGCTAAGTGTCCATGGAGAACGACATCCCAAGTTAACTTACCACTATTGTAGTGTGTTTGTGAGCTTCCAGTAAATATAAATTTAATCTTTGATTGTATTTAGGGATTACAGGTTATACAACGAAATCAAAATCTCTGAGTGCACATTATGTATGCATGATTACAGAAGTCAATTTCGTATTTAATTGAACTAGGGTTCATGTGTTTCTCTGATTTGGGAGCTAGGGTCATGTGCCTCTTGAAATTGGGGGAGAAATGTTGGAGATCCGTTGGATATATATGATGTTTAATCTGCCAGTGTATGTTTGATTTTAATGATATTTTTTTATTTTCAAGTTTTTATATTTATTTTTAATAAAAAATATTTTCGAATTTTAATATTCTTTTTTAATGGAAAGTCCAGAATAAACCATAGTGCGACACGTGCAATCTAATTCAGACAAAATCGAATTAGGGTGAATTATTGCATCAAACTCAATTCTCCGTTGGACACGTCATCAATTTTTATGGAAAACTGAACGGAGTACACAAATTGTGCCTGATGTTGTTGATGTGTACCAAAATTCTTCAATACCATTCTAGTGTGCCCAAATTAGCAGTGCCTCATTGTAATGTACCTAAAAAATTACTCGTCCCGATTTCAACTTCATGTGTTAACTTTTTTCGGTCAACCATTGTAAAATTTACCTCAAATTACTGTTAAACGACAAAAGTAAATATTTAACAAAATTATATTATAAAACCAACTTAAATTTGAGTAAGTGTCCTGAGAGACGGTGATGTGCACTCAGAAATTTTGATTTCATTGTAGAACCTGTAATCCCTAAATACAATCAAAGATTGAATTTATTTATTTCAGAAGTCTTCAAATCCACAATTTATAGCGGAAAGCTGACTCGGGATGTCGTTCTCCACGGACACTTAACATAGGAACAAACAAGTATTGTATTTAAATTGCATGCAGAAAGTAAACAGAATGATTGCAGAATAGATTGATTAGATCGCAGTAAACTCTAATTGACTTGATGTATTCGATGGTTGTGAAGATGTAAAGGACCCCCAACCTCCCACTAGCTATGCTACTCCCAACTACTTAAAATCAAACAATGTACTAGCCGTCTACAGACAGCAAAGAAACATGCCAAAAGGATCAAGTCGTAGTTAATCCATACACCTTCACTTATACCAATAATGTGTTATGTCACTCAACACACTATCTCGTCACATTTTCACACAAATCACATAGGATAATGTAAAGTCCATTACCAGGTCGTAGTTAGTACGGATTTCCCACGTAGAGAGTCGGACGAATAAAGAACATGTACAAAATTATGTTTTAAAACTAATTCATTAATATATCACGGTATATAAAGAATTAGCAATAGCAGAATTTCGGCAGTTCACCTTTACAAGAGAAAGTTAGCTACTCATAGTATTCTACTAAGACAGAAGTTGAAAAACAGTAAAGAAAGAAAGAAAGAATGAAGAAGAAGAAGAAGAAGAACAAGAAGAAGAAGAAGAAGAAGCAGCTTAGTCTCTGATGTCTTCGTGCTACTTCTAGGGTTTCCTCCTTCTGGGTGCCTGACGGTCAGCAGTTTTGGGGTTTCACTTCCCCGATGACTAGTTCTCTCTCAGGAGACCTGCTTGTGAGCGGTGTGGAATTATGAGACCCCAAGGGTCTTATTTATATTGTGGAAATCGAGCTCTGACAACCATTCATCATTAAGGAAGGTTAGAAAGGCGGGCTCTAACCTGACAGACCAGGAGAAAGCCTGTTTCCAGAAGATTCCAGTGCATTGCGGTCGACAGTGGGCCGCCGTTGGTCTTCTGCGGTCGACTGTCGACCGTCACCCTTCGATTTCTTTAGCTTATGTCGGTTCTTCTTTGTTCTTTGATTTTGTGCTTCGTAACTTCGTTTCCTTGGAAAGTGATCTTCTACAATGTTGTTGCATCTTCAATCATCTTCTCATTGGTTGGTCGCAAGACATGTTTTGACACCTCGAACTCCGTCCAACGGCCAATTCAGCGTATTTGCTTAACTTTCCCGATTTCGCCCAAATATGACATTTAGGTGTACGAAATCGTGCAATTCCTCAAAAACACGATCATGACCTACAAAATACATAAGAAGTTGGTAATTAACCAAAATATGATACGAATATTGAATTTTGGGCAAAAAACGAGGGTCTAAAAGCATGCAAAATCACACATTTCATTGTCACATCAGACGGTCTCTAGATAATTTATCTACAGACGGACCTTTATTGCCAAGAAAATCATCGATGTTATTAATCAAAATACATATGTTCTCAACATTTATGTTTTTTCATATTACAACAAAGACTTATTTCGTTAACAACATAGACGTTTTGAATAATAATTGATAACATAGTGCGTTTATAGATAAGTTATCTAGAGACCGTCTCTCATTATATGATTTTATTAAATTATTTCCCTTTGAAATTTAAGAGTAATTCAATGTTAAAATTGATAATAATTTGACTTCATAAAATCAACACGGAAAGTTGAAATCGAAACGGGGTGTTATCTTCCATAAAGTCACAACATGAGTTAAATGAGCAAGAATGCAAGAAGTCGTTCGTGTGGTTGACACCTTGACGAGTTTCCACATAGACGATTGAAGTCAAGTACAATACAATTCAAAGTGAAGACTAAAATTAGCAATTGAAGTCAAGTACAATACAATTCTTAACATTCTAGATTAATCATTACATTACATTATTAATTAAAATAATTAAAAGTAAAAAAGTAGTCCAATGAATAAAAGTGCACGACAATATAGAACAATGCCAAATTCCGAATTCAATGCATATACGTAATCCCTTTCCCACACAAACTATATATACACTCAATTAAATCAATCCCCAAACTATAAAAAGTTATACATCAATCTTTACACCGTGAAAAACCATATCTGCTGAAACCTGAGAAAGCTCAATTTTACGGTAAGTTTTTCAGTAAATTCGTGTAAATTTCACATTAGTAATTAGTTGTTCATCAAACATCTATGAGTAATTCTTCTGAATGACAGTTTTTAAATAATTTATCTAAACACGTACCTATATTTTCAAGAAAATTATCGATGTTATTAATCAAAATATTCATGTTTTCAAAATTAGTGTTTTTTCGTATTAGAACAACACTTATTTCTTTAACAACATGGACGTTTTGATTAATAACATTGATAATTTTATTAATAACTTAAGCTGTCTCTAGATAAGTTATCTAGAGATCGTATCTCATTAGACTTTATAATTCTTAATTAGTTTTTTCAATTTCAATTATTGGCGTGATATATGTGTACAAAACTCAACTTTGAATTGAATTTGTCAACTCAAGTTTGGAGCTAAACAAGTCTGCTTCAGTCTTGGTGGACCTTTCATTGTTTAACGAGGGTGATCGATCACATTATGACTTGTTTAACGACTTGATTCAAACGAAAGTTGTGAATATTTGTGGATACAATTTGTTTTGAGGGTGTACAAAGCTATTCTAAGTAGTTTAACAATCTAAGTTTGAGACTTTGTGTTTTGAATTTTCCATAGTTGAATTGTTATGAATTAATCTGCTTATAAGACTTTCCGTTCTGAAAGTTTTATTATAAATCATCACATGTTCTGGGAATATTTGTATTAATTATATATGCGTGTGGTGTTGTCGCAGTTCAACCGATTCAACTAGTAACTTAAAGCATGTCCGGTTCAAACTCCTGTTCGATTTTTAACACTGAATAGAAACATATGATAATTTAAAACAAACATTAATTCTACACGTGAATGTCACTTTAAGTTATAACTTATAAAAATTTAATTGAATACATGTTGCATGTAACATCACAAATTCACAATCCGCCTCCTAACTATTAAAAAATCTTTTAAAAATTACTACTCCTATCTATTTAGTAGTAATGTCACGATCTCGTCATTAATGGATCGAGATCCGATTTTTGGCTCAATACTAAACACCTTGACTGCTCTCCAACAGATATGTTGGCCCCTGGCCAACATATATCCTTTTGCCTATAATTTTCTCAAATTCTTAGGTATGAATTCACAAAAATAAATATTATGTATTTTATTAGTATGAGTATCGTTTTCAACACATTTAACGCGTGCTTAAACTTTAGAGTGTAACAACTAAATTAATCATATGATATTTATACCTTCAACATTTTAAAAGTAATCAACTTATTAAATGATTATTAATGTTCAAATTATGCACGTCGTTATTTGGAAAAACAATATATCCCGCGCGCATGACAATAATTTACTACCTACATTCCCTACTTTTTACACAAGTTAATGTGATTGATTTCTTGTAGATAACAAGTTGGTAATTTCTAAGAGATTTCTTATTATCTGCTATTTTTATAATGGTTCTGTCCAGTACAATTCAATTCATGTTTTAGCCAGAATAATAAATTTTATTACGCACTTTTTCTGATCTCCAAACGTGCTTCGGTTATGTGCCAACCTTTTTCTTTCCATCATTTAGGTCTCTAAGGCAGCTAGCCTGCGTTAATCGACTCTCATAACAGGAATTAGTTGAAAGTCCAGTATTGCGGTTTTGCTAGTCTTGGTGGAATTTAGTTAATATAACATACTCCCAGCGTACTTTGAAAGTCGAGTATTGCGGTTTTGCTAGTCTTGGTGGAATTTAGTTAATATAACATACTTCCAGCGTACTTTAGAAACCTTTTTACGGTTAATAAAATTCAAATTTGACCACAAACTAATTTTGAAATCGTAATGATAAAATATCCAATTGTACCATATAATAAAAAAAATTACTTCCTCCGTCCCGTCCGATGTTTCCCATTTTGACTTAACTCGGTCAACTATTTTCAATTTTGATTACGAATCAATCTTTAACGAAAAATGTAAAATATTCAATTAAATTATATTATGAAACTTTAGGGAGTGAAGTTTCATAATATAATTTTATTAAAAAATTTACATTTGTGGTTTAAGTTTAATTCATAGTCAAAATTGGAGACGATTGACTACAAAAAGTCAAAATGGGAAACATCGGACGGGACGGAGGAAGTAGGATTTACTTCAATTGAATATTTTATCATTACGGTTTCAAGATTAGTTTGTGGTCAAAGTTAGATTTTGATTGACTGCGAAAAGATAGAACTTACCGCTTTTAAAGTAGGACGGAGTATAAGTATCTAAGAAGAAGATCGTTTCTAGTTTAACAAGTTGTAACCAAAACCTCAACCATGAAAACTTGACAGGTTTATGATCATGTCCTTCAACCATGGAACATCAACGTCAAGGAATCTTACATTTGTTACAATTGCTATACTATTTACATGCTTAAACTTCAACAATCTTCAAGCGTTTCCAATCTTGTCCAGCAACTCTGTTTCAGGTACTAGTTTTATAATTGTGCTGTTAATTTTTCGATATCTAATCATCTGTTATATATGTTATCATGACTTGCAAGAATTTAAACCATTTCTAAATTTTCAGGACATGATTCAATTGAGATATACAATGTTTCGGAGACGGTTGTATGTAGAGTTGATCCTTTGGATGGTTTTAAGCAATACAGAGGAGAATTTGATATAACAAACAAGCATTACTGGAGTGTAAGTAAACCAGTACCATTTATGGTGGTTCATTCTGTATGCTTTACGTTTGTATTGTACAGTATAACATATATACGACTATGTTAGCAAGTCCTGTCGCTTACTATGTTGGCTATCGTGTGCAGTCGACTGCTTTTACTGGGATATATGGATATTCAATTGCGGTAATATGGCTTCTATGTGGTGTTGGATATGGTATTTTTCTTCTTGTTACTAGTTGTAAGGAAAGAAGACAGCTCAAGAAAAGACCAACTTGTCACAGGCAGTGTTATCTGCATCATCTACTTGTTGCCATTTTCCTTACACTTCTGGCAACGTAAGTGATCATACATACCGCCATCAATTGTTTTACTTATGGAAGAAACAACTAGACAATTCGAGCAGTTTTTACAAAATCTAGGAGTATTTCTGTAATGTTTGTTACGTAACTTTGGAATTTCAGAACAGCGTGCGGACTAGTTCTTGGTGGAAATGCAAACTTCCATTCCAGAGCGAAAAAGATTGTAGACATAATCATAGATGCAGCGGATGAGGCATCGGACACAATTTACAGCACATCTCAAGCCATGAGAAGAATGGACTTTAGTTTGAGAGAAGTCGATGGGGATTCCAGGACTGTTGACTTCCTAACTTCAACATCCCAACAGCTTGACATTCAGGCTGCTGATATTGCAGGACAAGCATCACGTAACCGGAGTTTGATTCACAAAGGCCTCAACATAATGTACATATTCTCAGTCTGTTGGAAATTGGAATTAGATTCATGTTATGCAGATCAATGACTGTTGCTTCAAATTTTTGTAGGTATATCACAATGGCGGTGACGATCTCATTGACTTTAACCTCAATATTTGCAATGCTAGGTATACCGTATACACAGACAATCAGATTATTAACTGAATATGAAAACACCTTGATTTAATGGCTCCTTTTGCTTTCTCCTGCATTACATATATTTTTCTTTATTTCACTGACAGAACCTTCTCTTCTTGCAGCTACCGGCGTTCTTAAACGTCAAAAGATTCTTCGGCTGTAAGTGCAGTTAATCTTTTACCTAGCTTATTACAATTTATAAAATTGCAATGTGGAGTTTCTCATGGTTTAGTTATATTTATAAAATTGCAATGTGGAGTTTCTCATGGTTTAGTTATATTTCTTGCAGGCTGATTGTCCTCTGCTGGATCTTCACTGCCTACTGTTGGCTCACCTTCGGGATTTATTTGTTCATACGAAGGTATGTTTAACCGTTCCATAACCTACTACTCCAAGATCGATATGTAAATGAGTCAGTACTAACATGATCAACTGCTCGTAATTTTACAGTTTCTCTGGAGACACATGCACTGCACTTGAAAGCTTCCAACATAATCCCTACAACAATAGCCTGACTTCAATTCTACCCTGCGACCAGTTGCTTTCCGCAAAATCAACCCTGGATGATATTAGCATCGGGATCTACGACATGGTGAATGAGGTAAACGAGAACATATCTTCATCGTTTGGCGACGTAGTGCAAATTTGCAATCCTTTCTCTCCACCACCTTCCTACGAATATCTTCCAAGGAATTGTCCAACTACTTCTATCCGAATAGGAGACATCCCACACGTACTGCGGATGCTGGTCTGTCCTGGTACTGAAGGAGATACGTGCAACGGAGGAATCCTGATCCCTGCAGATTACTACAACACCGTAGAAGCATACTCCACGACAATACAGACATTGTTGGATGCTTATCCAGGCATGGAACGCCTAGTTGAATGTCAAACGGTGAATGATGCTTTCTCAGAAATCCTTCAAAACCACTGCAAGCCATTAAAGAGATACATTCATATGGTATGGGCTTCACTGGTGTTTCTTTCGGTGTCCATGGGGGCGTTGGTTCTCATGTGGACAAGCAGCAGACACCATGACCAGAACGAACATTCTTTTGGTGGTTCTGCAGTAAGACACCATATGTATAGTGTAGACGAGCTGGACCGTGGAACGGTTGAGACGACAAAAGACCCATTTAGACCAATCTAAAGTGGTAACCAAAGAGCATACGCAGACATAGTTGAGATGAGATGATAGATATTTAGAGAACACATTGTACAGAGTTAGAACATAACGAGTACAGAAAAGACAGATAAGAAAAGAGATCTTTAATTTGTAATAGCTAGGCATAGTGCATACATACGATTTAGAGAAAAAGATGACCAAATATGGGGAGAAACCCCTTCAATGTCATGTGTAATACAGTGAAGAAGAATCATTTGATTCATTCATCAACAGAAGATTTTTTCATCAACAGAAGATTTTCTAACATTTTCTTAATTTATTTTTGTGAAGCTTTACGCAGAAACGGTCAAGATACAACAGGAGTAAATTGCATTTCTGGTCCTATAAGTGGTAGTCCTGCGCACTTGTGGTCCTACGAAAGTCCAAAATTGCGTATTTGGTCCTTTAGGACCATATCCATACGTTTTGGCTCAGTTGGCAGCTGACTGGGTGTTTTTGCTTGAGTGGCAGCCATGTGGACGAATGGAGGGGAAAAAAGAGACAATTAATTTGCCTCCATTTTTTCTTTCTTCTTCTTTTTACCCTAGTTGCTGCTCATTTACTCTTTCACTTACTCCTCACTCACAGCCATTACTACTGTTGATACGGATATATGTCCAATCCGTTAAGGGCGCCATAGAGCGTGTCCTAGAGCGCATCAAGGCTAAAATAGCCAATTCAGTACTTATCCGACCTTGGCTAGTCCGCCTGAAGGAAAGCCTTCCAGGTCAATCAGTACGCTCAAGCCAACACACCTTTTCAGCTGGTCCGACCTAGCTAGGTGCATGACTTCTGAACCTGACAAAAGGTCACATGGTTTCACCAAGCACCACACACTGTCAGTCCTAGGATGCCAAACGGACCGGACGAGATAAACTCGGATGCCACCTTAACAATAAGACCAAACGTATACACTGAAACCTCCAAGATACTTCCAAGCAGCTAGTATCTCGGACCGTCACTGAGCTACCTAGGAACAGACCAACTCAACAGAGCTCGGATCATTCTAAAGGGTCTCACACGGACCCATCAGCGGAAATAGTACTCTAAGGGGAGAAATGACCAATCTACCCTCCCAGGCCCATCTAATAGTATTAGACACTCACATACTATTGCGCCATGGGCCAATGGAGCATTGTTGTCCAAATCCTGAACATACACTTGGCATCATCTTATGAACCTCTTCATAAGTACATGATAACAATAAATATAACACAAGGTCCAAGACCTTAAGGTAAGTAAAAGAAAGGGAGCCTCAAGTAATAAGTAATGAAGTATTCTTGATATTATAACCTTCCTCATAACTACTACATTAAGAGCCTTCCTCTCTCTCTCTCTCTCGAGTAAAGTCTCTTCCCGGTTTGACATCTAGCAAACCGGGTTACCTATCTAACCCCCCCCCCCCCCCCCACTTAGTCTTTTCAGGTGTCCCGGCTCGGACCAAGTCACCAGGTCGGACTTCAAGTTGGAGGTGGACCTTAGATTAGGAATTTATAGTAGTTTAGTTAGTGTTTGAGGCTCAACCCCTCAACATTTGGTGCCATCTGTGGGAACCTTACAAAAGGTTATGTGTTTAAGCCGAGCTAATGGTGAGAACAAACCGGACAGCATGGACCAGTGTTGCTAGCATCAGAACTCCACCTCCACGTCCACGCGGACGTCCACCCAACAGAGGACGGAGGGCCACTGTCGCAGAAAGGAACACTGAGGGAAGGAGATACCCGAGCAACGGTCACACAGCAAGCCCATCCACTGATGAGGGAAGAGACGTTCCGTCCAGGGGAATCCGTAATGTTCCTGAGAATCTTGGGCCTGAAAATCACGGAGAAGGGGCCGCTCAAGTTCTTCCGACAGGGACACAAGGTCCTCCACCAGGTCAGCACTTTACCATGCCAGATGGTCGTATAGTCCGCACTAGTGACTTCGGATTAAGTGAGAATCAATTTGGTCAACCGCTCACGATAATCCAGGGTTGTCTGGGGTCTAACAATGTCCAACCCCAGCAAGTCACTCCGCCAGTGGCTAATCTGAGTCAAGCAGAGCCCGCTCTGTCAAGGAACGAGCAACGTCCGATCCAACATAGGTTGGGGAATCAGCTACCACAGGAGGATTTGCGGAATCTCCAAGACAGGAGAGCCTCTGCTTCCCAGGCTCTACATGGGCAGAGAGCATATCAAGAAGACGGAAATAGGCAACCTAGAGCTCCACAACAGATACCTCCTCGGGCTAGGGATCACGTGGCGGAAACCATTCCACTGGGCCACTTGGATGAACTTCCCGCGGATGTAGCAATTCATCCTAGAACAGGAGAGATGATGACTGCGGAGGAGATCTATGCTCAACAAACAGCCTTGGAAGCCCAAATTCTCAATCTCGGACGCTTGGTAAAGGATCATGAGCAGATAGCAACTAGTGCACCAAACCCTTTGTGTGACGATATCATGAAAGAAAATGAAAGAAACAAGAACTTGGATCAAGTGATTCTGAACTTGGAATACTATTACGGAGATACTTGTCCTGTGGGCCACTTGCAAGGTACAATAGTAAGATGGATTCCAAAGGGATGAGTGATAACACAAAAGCTTTCACTTTCTCATCCACTCTCTTCGGAACAGCCATGGATCGGTACACTGCATTGCCAAACAAGTCAGTAAAATCCTATGCAGACCTCTCTTCCAAGTTCTTGAGACGATTTGGAAAACCGAAAAGAAGGAAACGAACTGTGGAGCACCTGGCAGAAGTTATACAAAGAGAACAGGAGGATCTTAGGACTTTCCTAGATCGCTTCAATGCGGAGGTCCTCCGAGTTGAGCCTCACAGAATTAAGGAACGGGTCCATCACCTGTATGCTAATACTTACAACGCAGAACTCCGCATGAAACTTTCTAGCCAGGAAGTAAGAAGTGAAAAGCATTTGGATGACATTTGTGAAGAGGTAATGTATGGAGAGGAGTACCGAAGGAATGTTCCAGTGAGAGATAGTTCCAAGAGAGGAAAAGA
Organism: Plantago major; assembly: GCA_026545765.1. Classification (NCBI taxonomy): domain Eukaryota; kingdom Viridiplantae; phylum Streptophyta; class Magnoliopsida; order Lamiales; family Plantaginaceae; genus Plantago; species Plantago major. The sequence goes on from CM048841.1 coordinate 41,927,652, forward strand.
ACCAATGAAGCAAGAGTAACGCCATAGAAAGTTCGATCCGAAGAAGGATTACAGAGATAAATGTTTCAATAGGGAAAGAAGTCCGCCAAGAAGATATGCAGATTATACTCGTCTCAATAGACCAAGATCCGACATCTTGACAACCATTATTGAGAATAAGTTGGATATTCAATGGCCAAAGCCATCTCACAATAATCGGAAGAAGAAGAATGCGAAAGGGTATTGCAAGTTTCACAAGAGCCGTCGCCATGAGACGGACGATTGCATTCAACTGAAAACTGAGGTTGAGCACCTAATAAGAGAGGGAAAGTTGAAGGAGCACGTCTATAAGGACGAGCCTTCTAGGCATGATAGGACGGAACGGAGAAGGGAAGACAAAACCACAGAACCGCAACCATATCCGCTATCCTTGCCACCTCCGCCAACCAATCATCCACTGCGGACAGATATCACCAGTACAGGTATGATGATGATGTTGAAATGGAGAATCTTCCATAAAGTGGAGTGATCAACACCATAGAAGGAGGACCGACTGGAGGCGATAGCAGGAACGCAAGAGAACGGACAGCTCAGAATCTGCGGAACAATGATAGATCCTATGCTGCTCCGGCAATCCGAGGAACCAACACTATATCCTTTGATGACAGTGAGATTCCCCCTCCTACGGCAGGAGGTGAGGACATAGATGATCCGGATGTTCCACTGGTGGTCTCTTTAACCATAGCAACTTATCGGGTGAACAAGATCCTGGTAGATACGGGGAGTTCCTCGAACATCATTGCCAAAAGAATAATAGATCAGATGAACCTGGGAAGAATTCGATATGAGAGAGTCAATACCTCGATACTAGGATTTGGAGAAGGAACTGTCTGCCCTCTAGGAAGCATCATGCTTCATGTATCATTGGGGACACATCCCGCGAGAGTGACACAGCTAGTCCGTTTTGTAGTGGTGGATCGAACTTTTGACTACAATGCCATCTTTGGTCGTCCGGGGCTCAATCAATTCCGAGCTATACCTTCCACCTTCCATAATAGAATGAAGTTTCCAACTCCCTGCGGAATTGGAGAAGAAGTAGGAAACATCCGAGAAGCTTGGGAGTGTTACATCATGTCTACCAGGAGAGCATCCGCTGCCGTGATGGCAGTCTCACTGACTTCTGATGCGCAGATTGTCCTCCCACCGAAAAAGGAGAATCCCAACATTGGGATAGGGAGCCAGAAGGACAAGTTTCCCAAAACAGCACGGATCGAACCTCATGAGACTCTCAAGGATGTTGAGCTTGTTGTTGGAAGCCCGGACAAGAAGACTAGAATTGGAACGGAGATGAATGAGGAAGTGGAGATGAAGCTCATTGCTTGTGTCCGAGAAAACATCGATGTCTTTGCTTGGAGTACTGACGACCTTAAGGGTATAGATCCGAGGGTCGCTGTTCACCGTCTGAACATGGACCCCTCGATTAAATATATCCGCCAGAAGAGAAAAGATTTTGGTCCGATCAAGGATGCCATCATATCCGCGGAAGTTGACCGGCTCATGAAGGCCGGTCATATCGAAGAGGTCCGTTATTTCGATTTGGTGTGCAACGTCGTCCTAGTTGAGAAATCACCGGGCAAATGGTGGATGTGCAATGATTTCACCAGGTTAAATAAGTATTGCCCAAAAGATCCATACCCTTTGCCACGGATTGACCAATTGGTTGATTCCACGGCCGGATGTGCGTTACTGAGTTTTATGGACGCATATCAGGGCTTTTACCAGATTCGGATGGCCAAGGAGGATATTAAGAAAACAGCTTTCTTTTCTGCGGGAGGGGTGTATTGCTTTAAAGTGATGCCCTTCGGATTGAAAAATGCGGGTGCTACTTACCAACGGCTGGTAAATCAAATATTCAAGGAAGAAATCGGCAAGACCATGGAGGTGTACGTGGATGACATGCTCGTTAAAAGCAAAACTGAGGAACAACATATAGAGCACTTAAACAAATGCATTGCTATCCTTAGGAAGTACGGAATGATACTCAATCCGGAAAAGTGCACCTTCGGAGTAAAGGGCGGAAAGTTCCTAGGCTACATGGTCACAGAAACGGGAATAAGTGCAAATCCTGAGAAGATAAAAGCCATCCTAGACCTGCCTCATCCGAAGAACCTCAATGAGGTACAACAGCTTATCAGACGCCTCATGTCCTTAAGTCGTTTTATTTCGCGATCCGCAGAGAAGAATCTTCCATTCTTCAAAATCCTCCTGAAAGGAGAAAACTTTGAGTGGACTGCGGAATGTTCTGAGGCTTTTGAAAACTTGAAAAAGTACCTCCATTCCCCTCCACTACTCTCCAAACCCGTAGAAGGAGAACCACTCTACCTCTACCTAGCAAATATGGAAGAGGCAATGAGTTCCGTATTAGTACGGATCCAAGCTAATGATCACATGCCAATCAACTATCTTAGTAAAGCCCTTGCAGTGGCGGAGACAAGATACGTAAAGATTGAGAAACTTGCATATGCTTTCGTTTATAACGCGAGGCGGTTAAAGCCCTATTTCAAATCTCATAAGATAGTAGTCCTAACTACGGAACCTTTGAAACAGTTCCTTGGAAAGCCCGACCAATCTGGACGACTCTCTAAGTGGGAAATTGAGCTGAGCGAATACGACATTAGCTATCAGGCTCTGTCAGACAAAAAAGCTCAAGTTATTGCTGACTTCCTAGCGGACTATCCTGAAGCGGAGTCAGAGAAAATCTCGGATAAACAGGCATTTGCAGAAACAGGCAATTGAGCCCATGTTTTTAACTTCCCTATAGAAGAATCCGAGTATTCATTCATCGGCAAGTCCGACAAACTTCATTAGCAGAAACACCCAAAGGTTAAGTCTATCGAGTAGTCCGGGGATCAGACTACTTACTTTACATCAAATATTGCTCAAAGTGATCCGAGCTTGCAAGAGTTGTGTATTTATGCAGACTACTAAGACTACACATAACATGACGGATCAAGAAAGCATAAGAACAGAAGCATTGATATATCAAAAGAAGCATATTGTACTTGCATTACTAATACAGAACGGAAAATCAATGTACTTGGCAACAGATCCATGCCATTAAAAATTAATATTCAAAAGTTACAGCATTACTACGGGGCATACCCCGGACTTCTCATTGAGGGGGGGGCTGGCTTGGGCCGGCTTCATCAGTTCCAGGTGGATTGGTGGAGGACGGGTTGGCACTAGAGGCGCCCGCACGTGACTCAGCAACAGCATCAAAGGTAGCCTTGATGTTCTCGAACAAGTTAAAGTCCGCGTGATGGCCAACAATCCGAGAAGGCATGAAGTACCAATTCTTCAGATAATTCATGTTATCATGGAAAGGAATGAAGCATACCTTCCCTATAGCACCCGGGACACATTTAAGAAGAAAAGGTCCGCCGTTGGTGATCTCAATTTCACCTTCCTCGGTGACCACCTCCAGAAACTCACACGCCGCTAACCACTCATCCGAGACGATTTCCATCGGGATTTCAACTCCACCAGCGTCCGCGGATGGATCCAATCCTTCCGCCTTCCAATCAAAGTTCGGAGACACCAACCCCTTTGCTTTTAATTGGCCAATGGCGGATGAAAACCCCTCCAGGTGGAGAGCGTCGGCTTTGTCCGCCATGAAGAACTTGAAAGAGTCCGACTTCATGAAGTCCTTCACAGCTTCAAGTCGGGCGAACTGGAGATCTTCGAGGAGCGCATCCGTGGACTCCAGGAACGCCTTCATTGATGAGTCAATAAAGTTCTCCTACCACTCCACGTCCGACTTTGCTTGCTCCCAGCTAGCCTTCAGCTTGGCGATGAGCGTGTCCTTCTTCTTCAATTCGGCCTCCGCCCGCTTGACCTTCTCCGCCTCCTCCGCTGATGCAGCCAGCGCCTTATGCAGGTCCTCTTCAATAGTGGCCCGCTCACTGGCCTTCCACTGCATGGCCTTGATCATGCATCCGAGATACAAGAAGTCCGCACAGTTAGAAGTTATATTTTTAGCCAAAAACCTGAAATCAAACAAGGAAAACACACGGAAGGTACTTACCCTTTGATGGAGTTCATGGATTTCTCCGACCCTCTCCACCCCAGGAAGTCCGCGACTCCGGTTATACTCCGCGTCAAGGGCTGCTTGATCGGATAACGGCAGAACAGTGGAGAAAAGTTGCCTCTTCGATGCAGGAGAAGCATCCGAGGTCGCGCCCCTTGTCTCGCCAGAGACGATGGCATCCCACATCAACACATCCCACGGAGGCACGGACGCAGCAGAACCACCAGGCCCAGACGCCCTCGACGCAGTAGTACTACGGGTCACAGGACCTTTGCCCTTGTCGGGCACCTCCAAGATCTGCGGATCCTCACTCGCCTTCTTCCGCCTCTCCTCCTCAGCAGCAAATAGGGCCGCATTTTTAGGGTCCGCCATAGGCAAACCCGCGGAAGTATTGATGATCTTGGTCCTTTGTCCAGTAGCAAGTTCAAGAGCTTGCTGCTCCCTCTGTTGCTTCTTCTTTTCTCGGATGGTCGACCTTATATATTCAAACCAGTAAGCTGCGAAAGGAACAAACGATATCAGCAACGGATCTATAAAACTAAGAACAACTGTCTCATATGGCAATTATATATGACGCTCAACAGATAGAAAGAAAACATGAACCCTAAAAAATCCTTACAAAAGACAGTCTTTCCTCCGACCTCAACAACGTTAGTCAGTCCGCACAAATAGGGCAGCGACTGACAAATCAATACTTGGAACGGATAGGTTGGCGGGTTATTTTTCTTGTGGATCTCCGCCATCCACGGAGCCACGTTTTTAGGAAGAGGGCGCCAATCCGGAATTCTCTCCCTCAAAAATTTTGTGGGCAACCCCCACTGTTCTTGCCTTCTCGCGGACTCCCCATGCTTTAAAGCCATCCACACAAAGATGTACTTCTCCCACCATTTAGATTCAAGTGAGGCGATGGGATCAGAGATAAAGTTATATGATTTTCTATATACAAAAGTGTAGAAGAGGGGATTCTCCGGACTAAAAGTTACATTAAAGAGCTGCCTGAAGTTTTTAAAATTCACAGACTGCCCCTTCTTCGCACAGAAAAATGCGAAGAAAATCAGGTTTCCCAAGGATTTGGGGATAACCAGGCTCAGACCTATTCCGATGTGATTCAATATGTGCTTGAACTCGGAGGCAATGGGGACCTTCCATCCGCAGGAGAAAGCCGCTTCGTGCACAGACATATATCCCGCTGGCGGATTGTAGAATGCGTGCCCGGGTTCGGGAACCATAATTTCTACAGACTCGGGAATTTCCCACTTTCGCCTCCACTCCGGAATATCCTCAGGCTTCACCTTGGACGGACAGGTGGGGAGCAAACCATCCGCATTCAATTCACCATAGGGGTCCACGATAACGACAATGAGCAGGGGCAGGAATTTAGTCGCGCGCCTTAGCCCCGACCCATGACGGTGATGGATTAGGTTGAGCGGGCACCCCTGGGTGCAAAACAAGTCGGCGCCCAGAACGTCCCCGTGGACGAGCAGCTTGAGAGGCTTCCTCCTCTTCCTCCTCGTCATCATCCTCTTCTTCTTCTCCTTCCTCCTCTTCTTCTCCACCGTCGGGTCTCCCAGATGTACTTGGCTTGGTCGGACCAGTTTCCGCCACAACACGGTCCTCCTCACCAGCCTCAAACATTTTTACATCATCTGCCTCACGACCAGTGTCGCCTTCCTGCTCCATCCGAGGCACACTGCCACCAGCCGACATGCCACCACTGTCAATGGTCCGAAATTGGACTAGCACCCTTGTTCTCACAATATTTCTTTGGCTACTCACCACATCATTCTGAGCAGCGGCAGTGCCACGGACCCCATGCCCAGCATCTGAATCATCGAACGAGACAACCTCCACAACGTCCGCCTTGTTTACTTCCGCAGGAAGTCTGTTCTGCGGAATCTCCAACTCCAGATCATCTGATGCGGATGAGGTTACCGCACCAGACTCGGATCCTTGGTTTATTCCATCATCATAATCATGAACTTCATGTTGATTCTGACTATCATTCTCGGACATCCTAGGGCACAAGGAAACGGATTAGAAAATGATATGGTGGTCGTCCGAGAGTTCATTTATGTAGCTTATTAAGTCCCATGATGCGAAAAAAGCCTACTTTATTGTGGGTTACTATGGGTTATTGTCTCTACCTATTGGCACCTACCTTGGCAAGCGAGGTCACGTCACAGGGGAGTTCTATGTGCCAATTGGCACTACTATCTGCCATACAAGGCGCAATATCAGAAAGTTCAACAAGCCTACTGACGCTATATTCTACTATACATGAAACATTTACAAGGCAAATCTATGAGACATATCTATAAGTTGATACCATAGTCCAACTACGGAATGCATGCAATACTAGAGTCACCAAAACTCGGCATACAACACATTAGTTGGCAGAAAACACCCTATCTATACAGTATATGAGCACGGGAATTCAACAAAGCAACAAAGCATACATGCATCCATGGTAGAAGAAAATATAATCGAAATTTAGTGAAGACCAGATTTACTTACTTGGTAAAATAGCTGGAGGAAGATTGAAAGACGACAAAGCTTTGCTAGCTCACCGACAGTGATATGCACGGACGCTTTGATTACTCACTGAAAACTTTGCTTGTTCCGAAGTTAGTTACTTGCTCGGATTGCTTAGGAAATTTCTAGATTCAATTCGGCTAAAGTGTGACAATGACAGACCTGGCGATCTATTTATAGAGGGTTAGTTGGGGAAGATAAAGCGTCGCATCACTTGGATTCCAACCCCAGCAGTTGATCATTTCAATCCAACGGTTGCATCTGTTCACATTTGGCGAAATTACATCAGGCCCCATTACATTTATTTTGGAAATTCTCCACTATCTTGGGATCCACACTCATGGGCTGGACGGACGACTTACTGGGCCTCTTGGATCACTATTCATCGACCCAGATGAACCATTTCACATATCCAGCCCAACTGATTACTTCTTACACACTCTTCCACAAGAGACTTCTTTAAATTCTAAAACCGTACTCGGATCGCGATATATCTCGGATAAAAATATATTAATTTCTTGAAACACGGATACGGACTTTTTACATGAAAAGAAGGGATTTTCTCCCTCACAATTAACGATTCGGACATGCTCCTAAATACATATGTTCCTTTACTCATAGTTCCACAACTATCTTCTACTAAGATACTTGGAATCTAGGGGGACATATGTTGATACGGATATATGTCAAATCCGTTAAGGGCGCCATAGAGCGTGTCCTAGAGCGCATCAAGGCTAAAATAGCCAATTCAGTACTTATCCGACCTTGGCTAGTCCGCCTTAAGGAAAGCCTTCCAGATCAATCAGTACGCTCAAGTCAACACACCTTTTCAGCTGGTCCGACCTAGCTAGGTGCATGACTTCCGAACCTGATAAAAGGGCACATGGTTTAACCAAGCACCACACACTGTCAGTCCTAGGATGCCAAATGGATCGGACGAGATAAACTCGGATGCCACCTTAACAATAAGACCAAACGTATACACTGGAACCTCTAAGATACTTCCGATGAGCTAGTATCTCGGACGATCACTGAGCTACCTAGGAACAGACCAACTCAACAGAGCTCGGATCATTCTAAAGGGTCTCACACGGACCCATCAGCGGAAATAGTACTCTAAGGGGAGAAAGGACCAATCTACCCTCCCAGGCCCATCTAATAGTATTAGACCCTCACATACTATTGGGTCATGGGCCAAGGGAGCATTGTTGTCCAAATCCTGAACATACACTTGGCATCATCTTATGAACCTCTTCATAAGTACATGATAACTATAAATATAACACAAGGTCCAAGACCTTAAGGTAAGTAAAAGAAAGGGAGCCTCAAGTAATAAGTAATGAAGTATTCTTGATATTATAACCTTCCTCATAACTACTACATTGAGAGCCTTCCTCTCGCTCTTGAGTAAAGTCTCTTTCCGGTTTGACATCTATCAAACCTGGTTACCTATCTAACCCCCCCCCCCCACTTAGTCTTTTCAGGTGTCCCGGCTCGGACCAAGTCACCAGGTCGGACTTCAAGTTAGAGGCGGACCTTAGATTAGGAATTTGTAGTAGTTTAGTTAGTGTTTGAGGCTCAACCCCTCAACAACTACCTTGCTCCCCTGTTCGAAACCAACAAACATATCCATATTAATTGCTTTGAATGCAAAAAGATGTCATTAAGAGATCCTGATGAACTGCACATGCCATGCCCTGACTATGGTAAGCAAAAGATTCGTTTTTGGGCCATTTATAGGCAGAATTCTGTTCATATTAAGTTGCCATATAAACCTACTATATCTATGATAAAGTTGCATTTTTTTATATGTTTTAGTTCATGTATGTATGTGTAATGCAGTTGGGAGTAACCTTAAGTATTTATAATAGTACCATAATGTATGATTTTGGTTGATAATGCAAGTTTTTGTTTGATCTTGTTACTACAGATAAAACTTCACCTGACATAACTGTTTGTGTGCAATATGGTGGGAGATTTGTGAAGGATGCTTTAACTGGAAGAGAGAAATATGTAGGGGGAAAGCTAGTTAACTATGATTATGTGGATTTTAATGATTTCTCCTATGATAAGTGACAAGCTTTTGCTGACTTGTGCAAGGTAGGGAGTGTGAGAAGGTTCTACAAGTACTTTAGGTCTGTTAGTTTCATATAAATTGATGGAGACTTTGAATCTTATAGTTTTGCCGTAGATTCTATTGAGACTAGGGAAATGACTTTGTATGTTGAGGGTGTCAGTAAGGAAGACACAAAGTTGAAGGAAAAGCTTGAGAAGGGTAAGACCATAATGATTGATGATGATATTATTCAGATGAAGGAAATCAAGAAGGGAAAGGTTGAAAGGGTCAATAGACAGATGTATGATGATGATGATGATGATGAGGTGATGGAAATAAAAAATGATAAGTTCAATCATGCCAAGAAGACGGTGGAGGAAAAGTATGAGAAGGCTAAGTCTGAGCCTCAAAAGAAGAGAGGTATGAAAATAGACTCTTCTTCTGATGAAAGTGATGAGGATGATGTTGTGGGTTATAGTATTGATGATTTTGATTCATGCCTTGACTCTGATGATGACCAGCCAACTGGAAATGGGAGGCCAGCCAACAGGCCCATTAGGAAAGTGCACCAAAATGCAAATGACTATGATCACAAGTTTGATTTAGGTATGATGTTTAGCACTAAGGTGGAGTTTAGGAGGGCAGTGCATTCTCATGGTGTGAGAAGTATGAGAAATGTGAAGGCTGGGAAGAATGATAATACAAGACTTTATGCTAAGTGTGTAGAACATGATACATGTCCTTGGAAAGTTCATGGTCATAAGATGGTTGATGAGCCAGGCTTCAAAGTGCACACTTATGTGCCTTATCACAAATGTTGTTTGATAGTTAATGTATCATGTGAAAATAGTGCTTGGTTGGCAAGAAGGTTTCTTAGCAAGTTTAAATCAGATCCAGATAGAAATTTGAAGGGATTTGGACTTGAGGTGAAAGATGATTTAGGAATTGATATTAGTAGACACCAGGCTTATAGAACAAGGAGGAAGGCTCTTGCAATCTTAGAGTGAGATGTAGATTCTCAATATGGAAAATTATGGTTTTATGATGAAGAGTTGAGAAGGAGAAATGAAGGTTCAATTGTCATTTGTGATGTGGACAAGAGACAAACCAGTTTAAGTCATTCTATGTGTGTTTTAGAGCTTTGAAAGAGGGATTTCTTATTGGTTGTAGGCCACTGATTGGGCTTGATGGATGTCATTTGAAGGGTCCTCATGGGGGAGTTTTACTCACATCAGTTGGTGTTGATCCAAACAACAAACTATATCCCATAGCTTATGTAGTGGTTTCTCATGAGACTGGAGAAACATGGACATGGTTTTTAGGATTATTGAAGCATGACTTGAATATAAATGATGCAAAGAGGTTTACTGTGATGTCTGACAAGCAAAAAGGCTTAATTAAGGGAGTTGCTGATGTTTTTCCTGGTGCAAAACATAGATTTTGTGTCAGACACTTGTTGAAGAATTTCTGGAGTGCTGGACATAGGGGTGATGCTTTGAAAAATGCCCTCTTCAAGGCTGAAAGTGCAAGATACAGTAACTGTTATCATAACAGCGATAGTAGTTTACTATCAATGTTTGCCCAATAGTCACTGTTCTGACTGATGCACTTTATTCTATAAATTAGGATTTTGCCTTTATCCACTAACATAAGCTTATTCCACGATTTCAGTTGTTTGATTGTGTTATAGGAACAAGTTTGGTATGCATCGAAGAAAGAAGGAATGAGATGTGAAGATCTAAGGAAGGAAAGATTTTGGAGATCTAAAGAAAGATTTTGAAGATCTAAAGAAGGAATGCAATATGTTGTAAGAAGAAATGTTGAGAAAACAAGGGAAGAACCTGTACAAGGCAACAAGATCTATGAAGCTGTGAAGCATCTGTTTAACACGTCCAAGAACTCTATAAATACAAGAGATGGTTCATCGATTCAAGTGTGCAAGAATAGAGCTAGTCGACTATATACACATCATACTATCTGTCTTGTACTTTAACTAAACTTTACGTTATATTCTGTTTGTCTAATGCGTAACCTAGATACCTTAGCGGTGAGTATAACTTGGGTAGTTGTTTTGGCTACACCTATTTAGTTTATCAGTTTAAGGTTTCTAACGTGTGGAAACTTAAACGTAGTTTTGTAAATTCTCTTTCATTGATAGTGGATGTTTCGCCTAATGCACGACATGTATATTCTTATACCTGCTAAGATTTATTCCTGGTCTCTAGCTTTACTTTCCACTGTGTTCTGATTATTTACTGTGTTTCAGTAGTATTACTGTTAGCACGACATTAGTCATAACAGTGATCTTTTACTTAGTCAGAGTCTTCATATCTTTAACTGTTTGCATAAGATTGGTCTTAATAGTGTGCTAGAAGTACAAAGTTCCGGTCCTCTAATTCTTTCAATTGGCATCAAGATCCAGGCACCTAATTCATAGGTGTGTGAATTTTGTGATTCTGATGGATTCAGTAAATCCCAATGCAAACCGGATACTAGTGCTAGATGGAACCAACTATCATTACAGGAAGGTCAGATTGATGACTCACATCAATTCAATTGATGTTAAGTCATGGAAGATTGTGCTGGAAGGCTACAAGTTACCTCTATCAACACCTGACAAGGATGGTGATGTTATTCCCAAACCAGAAAATCAATGGACAGACGATGAATGGAAAAACTCCTCTCACAATGAGAAAGACTTAAATGCTATATTTTGCCATGTTGACTCTCATATGTTTCCTTGTATACAGAACTGTACTACAGCTCAAGCCGCATGGGAGATCTTGCAGAATCATGGGAGATCTGGAAACTTAGCTAAATGAAAAGAGCATTAAATTTGAGAGGTTAACCACCAAGCTATAAAGGAAGCAGAACTTACCCTGACAAAGTGGAATTCAAATACAACCAAGCTGAAAAAGGTAATGGAGCAAGAGAGTGATGATATAACAGGTAAAACTTAGCAAGATACTTCCACTGTTGAAATCCCTAGAACTGCTACTGCTTCTAATACTCTCTCCTATTGCAAAAATGCTCCCGTGTTTGTAAAAGAAAAGGGAATCATGAACAAACCTCCCAAGAAAACTTATGTGTGCCAATATTGTTTCAAAACACGTCACACTAAGCCTTACTGCTACCTTGTCTAAGAAACGTTTCAAAAACCAACAGTACCCCCACTACTATTCAGACCAGTTCTGATTCACCTGTCAGTAATCATACTCCTCAAAAAACCAACTCTGTAGTGACTGTTAAACAAATGGTGCTGGCAATACTCAAAGCAAAAAAGGGTAAATATGTCAATAAAAACAATACAGGAAGTCCCATAACTGACTTACAATGCAAAGTTGTTCTATCTACTATAGAATCTGACAATGCAGGTATGTGGTACTTCGACAGTGGGTGGTCAAGGCACATGAAAGGTACAGAAGAATACCTCAAGAGCCTAGTGCATCAACAGACTGGGATAGTGACATATGTAGGAGGTACTCAAGGTAAAGTCTTGGAAAAAGGAACCTTGAACATTCCAGGGTTTCTTGATCTCAAGAATGGTCTTTTGAGTCAAGGATTAACTGCCAATTTGCTGAGTGTGAGTCAATTATGTGATGATGATCTGAAAGTACACTTTGATAAACATTCTTGTGCTGTGGTTGATCTAAATGGTATGAGTGTACTAACTGGAGTCAGATCTCACAATAATTGTTATATCATGAGTAGTGTTGTAAAAACCTCTGTCTATGAAATCTACTGCTAGTCTAACCATTTCAGATCAAGAACATAAGGAACCAGTGAAAAGGTCTGATAAGGCAACAACTGCAACAACAGTGGGTCGTTCAACTTTCTCAGGTGATTCCCAAGAAAGTGACACAGATGAAGGAACTATTTTTGAGTCACAGATAGATGTTATACTACTGCAGGATCTTAACCACAATAATCAGCGGTTATCGTCTGAAGAAACACATCAGGACAATGTTAGGAAAATAGTGACAACAACACTGGAAAGAAATGTGATAGAAAGGTCACTTCATCTACCAAACTGCGAATCAAAGATCAAATTCTCAGCTTGTACGAGGTACTACCATAACCCCAAGCCCTCCCACATAAATTGTAAGGGCTCTTTGCTATTTATATATGGGGATGTTAGCTTAAGATTATGGTTAGTAGGGAAACATACACTAATCAATGGAGATTTAGTGATGCTGATTGGACCGGAGAATTGGATGACATGAAACCAACCAGTGGTGAATGTTTTTATCTTGATGAAAAATTGGTTTCATGGTTTGACAAAGAACAAAACTGTGTTTTATTATCCACCAAGTCTGAATGTGTTAAAAAAGGAGGTAGTGTCACTCGATTCACTTGGTTGAAAAATGTGCTTATTGGTTATAGTCTAACGAGTGACATTTTGTTGATATTGCTTGACTATCTGACTACTCCCACCATCCTTAAGAATCTAGATCATTACTCCAGAATCTTAAACATATACTTTCTTAAGGAACCTATGAACATGCAAGTTGTTGACCCAGAACCTATAGAAACCATTGACCAACTTGATTATGTGCTGACCAAATCCTTAGATAGAAAGAGACTTCTCAATCTGAGAAGATCTCTAGGTCTTCACCCTAACTGATTATGTGAAAAAGAACAGTTGTTGTGTTAACACCACAACCAACAGTATTGTGCAAAGTTTGTGGTGTTTCTTGTTCTTTTGTTTTTCTCTATCTCTTCTCTCTTTTGCTGAAGTTTTTGAACTGATCTTGCATTGCACTTTAACCCAGTACTTGAAAAGCTCTTTCGAAATAAAAGTTTGAGGGTACTCTTGTCATCTCTATTTACTAAAATTTGCACTATTGTCTTATTTGTTGGAAACAAAATAAAAAGAGCCCAATGAAGGCCACCAAAAAGAGCCCAAAGGAGGCCAAACAAAAAAAGAGTCCAATGGGGACCAAACTTTTATTGATGTATGCTATTTCCGGACTTATCTAAGTCCATAATTCTCTAAGACTACATTGAATCATCTCTGAAATTAGCACTCAACCATTTGTGTGAGACCCGTCCATTTTCGCTTGGAAAATTTAAGTGAATTATTTAATATCGTATTTACTTGGAAAGTTGAGTGATTTTGACCATGTTACGTTAATTGTGCTTGAATTATGTCATTTAATATTACTTTCGATGTGTAACCTATTAAAAAGAATAATTAAAATATGAAAACTCTAAAGTAGAAGACAAGACAAGTTGCTTAATTAGTAATTAACGAACATTATATGCAAGATTTAGAACCACCTAAAATATAAACCATGGAAAATTATTCAAGGGAATTGTTAACAAAAGAATTAACACAATAAGAAGATTAAGTAAAGAAGCTTTAAGGTAAAATTAAAAAAAAAAATTAAATAAAAGAAGGGGTACATTTTGTTTTTGAAGAGAAGAATCAATTTGCTATACTTCATCTATGACATATATCACACATGGAAATAACATTCCCTAATTTTTATTTTTTTTTGAGATAAAATGATTTCTATTAGATGAAAAAAAAATAGAGAGAGGATAGCTCATTACAGACTATTACAGCATGAAAGCCATAGCAAACAGATGGTATCCATAATGGTTACAAAGCAGCAATCAACTAAAGCTAGCTTGAGAGGATCCTCTGAATGTAGTTCAAGGCCTTCTAATAATTTAATTACAGAGGCAAATGGAACTTTAAATATGTTTCCTGTAGAAACATCTCCCATTGATCCTGAAGAGAAGGAAGAAGAGAAGGACAGTGAAAATGTTGAAGAAATTATCTCTTCTCTGCCTTTGGAGAATCTTGGTAAATCTTTGTCAGTACCAATTGTTATTGAACAAATTGCAGAGTCCTCTGTGCCCCCTCCCCAGCCTCTTGAAAAGAAAAAGGGAAGAACCACTAAGAACTCGAATAAAGCTTCTTACTCTTCCTCTCTTCCCATGCTGAAAGTTGTGTTAAAAAAGTCTCGCAGGTATAGCCCCAAAAAAATCAAATGAAGATCTTTTATATAGGTTTGGCTCGTTGGCAGTTGTGTTGGTGGATGGTAATTTTAACTTGGAGGATTGGTTCATTGGTGGAGCAGCAGAATTATTTCTTGATTGACCTTGGATTCTCTTATTTTGTCGATGGTGCTATTAGCTTATGGCTTAGAAGAAATCTTGGTAGGACTGGCTTTTGGTCTTATTTCTGCTAGTTTGGACTTCCAGTTGAGTAATTTCTTGGAGTTGTACTCGGGTTCCTATAAACCCCCGTGACTGTATGGTCTTATTTTAATAAGAGGAGCTTGACTCCACCTTTTAATTAAAAAAAAAAAAAGCTAGGTGACTTCACTAAAGTCAAAAGGAAGGAACAGGTAGCCCATTTCATCTTCAGCAAAATCATGGCAAAGTTTATGAGCAAGTGTATTTGCCTCACGACGAACATGACGAATTTGAACATCAGTAAAATTTGATAGCTCACTTCGCAGATCAGAGTAGATGGCACCATTGGTAGATTTAGAGACTTGATCAGACTTCATGTTTTTAATAACTAGCAAAGCATCACCTTCCAGCATGATGTTGCTAAACTGCATTTCTTTGGCCAACTTGATTGCTAATTTTGCTGCAAACAATTCTGATGTCTCCACATCAAATTCGGGGAGAAGCTTTTTCCAGCTCCAAACTAAAACCAGCCCTGTATAATCTCTCGCAACAGCGGAGATCCCAATGCGTCCACCACGGCGCGGGACGCTGCATCGAAATTAATTTTTATCCAATCCTCGGGAGGAGGATTCCAAGGGCCTAAAATAGTATTCTGGTTCTTTGTTTGAGTTCTGATAGGCTGAAACATGTTAGATCTAACAAAGTTATAGTAATTGAAAACATAATGATAAGTGTCCAATGGAGAAAACTTGACAGCATCATGCTTCAGTTTATTTCTGGCATACCAAATACTCCAGCAGGAAATTACAGAGAAATTAAAATCAGAAAAGTCAAGCCTAATGCACACATCATTAATCCAATCCCAAATTGAATCAGCTGTGAAGTAAATTGCAGATAGAGGGATATTCGCAAGTGCCCAGTATTGGCGCGCATAATGACAATCCCAAAGGAGATGTAAAATAGATTCGTGAACATGATCACAAAATAGACAAGGACATTCATTGGCAAGATGGCGGCGAACTAGTACACTACCTATGGGGAGGGAATTATGAAGAACTCGCCATAAGAAATGTTTTATTTTATTTGGAATATGTAATTTCCAAATAAAGTTCCAAGGAAGAATTACCTTATGCGAAGAGCAGCCTACCTTGTCTTCAATTCGGCTATGCTTGAGGTTCATAGCTTGGTGATATGCCGAATTGACCGAGTATCGTCCATTCATGGTGAAGTGCCAAATCATGGTATCAGGAGTGTCTTTGCTGGCTAGGGGTATCTTAAGTATTTCCTTGATGTCATCCTGCCAAAACAAAAACTGCAAAATAGGAAAATCCCACTCTTCATAAGAGGGGTGGATCAGAAAAGAGACATTGAGAGTACCTTCATGGTTAAGATCTGGTGTTTTAGTCTTCATAAGAGGGGTGGATCAGAAAAGAGACATTGAGAGTACCTTCATGGTTAAGATCTGGTGTTTTAGTCTTGAAAGAAGCATTTCCCGGTATCCAGGGGTCTTGCCAAATATCAATGTTCGCCCCATTTCCAACTCTCCAACGAATTCCAGACTTAACCAGATCCAAAGCAGAACAAATACTTTTCCATGTAAAACAAGAATCAGATTTAGAAACAGCATGCAAAACATCAGTGTTGGGAAAGTATTTGGCTTTGAAAATACGGCTCAGAAGAGAATCAGGGTCATCAATAATTCGCCAAATTTGTTTACCAAGCAAAGCAAGATTAAAAGAACATAAGTCTCTAAAGCCAAGGCCCAGATCTCTTTTGCTTTTTGTTAAAATCTGCCAATTAACCCAATGTTGTTTATTTTTACCCTCGTCACCCCCCCCCCCCCCAATAATTAGATATTAGAGACTCAAGATCATGGGGCAAGTTATCAGGTAATTTAAAACAGCTCATCACATAGCTCGGAATAGCTTGTAAGACAGATTTAATCAAAACTTCTTTGCCGGCTTTAGACAAAAATTTACCGTCAAAAGATTGTGTTTTTTCCACATTTTTTCACGTAACCAACGAAAGACATCCCTCTTATTTCTACCCAAAGAAGTAGGAAGACCTAAGTACTTCTCATGCTTATCAACCACACGAACATTCAAAATGTGCTGTATGCTATGTTTCAAATCATCATTCACATTTCGACTAAAGACCACATCAGATTTCTCCATATTAACTTCCTGACCAGAACCACAACTATAAGTTTGTAAAATTCTCATAATGGTCGAGGCAGACTCAACGCTGGCATCACAAAAAATCATGGTGTCATCGGCAAAAAGAAGATGAGAAACAACAGGGGCACATTTGCTCACTTTAACACCTTTTAATTCGCCTCTACTCACAGCTCCATCAAATAAAGAGCACAGAATTCCAGTATAGAAAAGGAAAAGAAAAGGTGAAAGGGGGTCACCTTGACGGATACCCCTTTTAGGAGAAAAATGGCCATACTGACTACCATTCAAAACCACATAATAGGACACAGATTGAACATAGGTCATAATCAGATTAACAAACGTAGAACAAAAGCCCAACTTGTAAAGAACAGATTCCAAGAAAGACCATTCGACCCTGTCAAAAGGTTTGCTTAAATCCAGCTTTAGGGCTAAATGACCAATTTTGCCCTTAGTTTTCCTTTTCAAAAAGTGGTTGATTTCGTAAGAAACGAGAACGTTATCAGTTATAAGCCTACCAGGAATGAAAGCTGACTGCGTTTCGCTAATCAAAAGATACATAATTGGCTTAAGACGATTAGTAATGCACTTGGATGCAAGTTTACACACAACGTTACTAAGACTAATAGGCCTAAACTGAGTAATAACATCAGGCTTCTTACACTTAGGAATCATGGCAATGTGAGTGTAATTCAACTTAGCATCAAGCACACCATGGTTCAAAAGCTTCAGACAACAATTAGTCACAGAATGACCTACAGTAGGGCAAAATTTCTGGTAGAACAAAACCGGAAAACCATTCAGGCCGGGAGATTTAAGAGGATGCATTTGAGAGAGGGCAGTAGTTACCTCGTCTACGGTGTATGCTCTGCACAGTCCTCATTCATCTCGTTGCTCACCTTAGGCATCAGAGTCTCCAAGACGGCTTTAATGTCTGTAACTGACGGGTGAACCGAACTGAAAATGGATTGGAAGTAACTCACTGCAATATCACCCATACCCCCCCCCCCCCCCTGATCAGTACGGAGAATCCCCTGATTATCTTTCAGACCCTGAATTTCGTTCCTGTCCATCCGTTGAGAAGCTCGATTATGGAAGAATCGAGTATTTCGATCCCCTTCCTGGACCCATTGAATTTTTTACCTTTGTTTCCACATCTCATTCTCTCTTTCAAGAATTTCTTCCACCTGCTTCCTAAGATCAGCTTCCTCTTGCTTAGTTTCTGTAGTTACAGTAAGCTCTTTCAATTCACCCAATCGGTTTCGGATTTCCTTGATTTGACCATTGACGCTCCCAAATTTGGACTTCCCCCAAACCGTGAGACCCAATCGGCACTTATCTGCCGATTCAAGGAAATCGCCGTTCCTGTCCCAATTTTCAGAGATGATTCCTGCACAATCGGCATGGCGTGTCCACATAGACTCAAATTTGAAGGATTTTTTGCACTAACGATGGGTATTGCGGCAACAATCGAAGATGATGTAGAGTGGATTATGGTCGGAGTATACGCACTTGAGGTGCTGGACGATGGCTGTTCGAAAAATCGTCTTCCAAGACGTAGAGGAGAAGCATCGATCAAGTCTGGCACGAATGGTATGAGGATGGGTTCTTCTGTTCCATCAAGTATAAGCATGGAGAGAACGATGAGGTTCTTCTCAAAAGACCATGGACCACCTTCAAAAACTCGTTTCTTTTCTAACTCCAGATTAAACTGAAAGAGGAGTCGATCCTCGCTTATTTTACGAACCTCCATGCCGTATAGCAGGCCCCAACTAGTGGTTAGTAGCTGCTGAAAGGATTCCAGATGAATAGCTCTTTTTTACAAGGTCCGGCCAAACAAAATCAGACCATAATTCTCTTTCGATGTCGTCCACGCCTCGATGGGGGCTTGGACTCCTCCTGCCTCACTTTCCTTAAGATGGAGCTGTTTGGACAGCTTGGCGATCAGTTCTTCCTCCATGTTAGAATCAGCTAAGGTGAGCAAGAGGAACAGAGGAATTCTGCAGAGGATGAGTGCAGGCCTGCAAGGAAAGTTAGTATTGGTACAGAAATTGAAGATAAAACGTGAGTGATGAAGCCAATAACCATAAGAGGCTTTAAATAACCAAGAGCTAGCTAAGATGAGTGAATCATTAGAGATCTTCAAAATAAAATTAAACAAATAACAAGATATAACATATCTAGCAGAATCAGAGACAAGATTGGAATTATAACAGCAAAACAAAGAATTGAAAGAGATAGTGGTAGAAGGAACTAGAGACAGAAGAATCAGAATCTCTCAATCAGAGGAGAGAAAAAGTCTTCATTCGAAGAAAGCAAATCACTCATACGAGGAAGAAGATCCAGAAGATCCCTGGCCGGATCAGAAGAGAAAGAGAGCATTTCTTTGTCTTGTTATTGAAAGACCTATGAATTATTAAGAGTTGTTATAAAGGGAGGATTAACCTAGAAATCCTTCACTTCACACTTCATCTTCCACCCCCACCCCCAAAAAAAAAAAATTGACTCTTCCACTCCCCTAATCTGCCATCACCTATTTCTTCTTCAAACCACTATCAAATCCTCCATGCAATTGAATATCAAGCATCTACAATACACAAGAAGGTTAGTGATACCAAAATTCCCATCATCCATCGAGTTTCAATGAGGTAAAATGAGTTTGAAGGTTTGAATCTCACTAACCCTCCTTCATTCTTTCTCCTAGGATTGCAACATAAGGAAGAACATCAATCCAGAATCATAGTACCGGAATTGACAGCTGTGAAGGTAGAAACGTCATCTTGCCTCTCCCTATGCGTTCTGCCCTAGGGTTTTCATCTATTTTATTTTTCCCTTTTTCAATTATCTACATCAGCAGCTAAAACCCTCTCCAAATGCCTCTTGCTAGGTGGTAAAACAGGGGAAAACAAACAAGAACCTCTAAGAAGTTGCTGCTTTTGAAACACTACAAAACTTGAAATGTGGGTAACAAATCCCCTAACCTTTAAATTTTCTTTTGGAGTTTGTAACTACTGTTCTCAGTTTTAGAATGGTTCTAATCTGGGAAATTTTGTTGATTAATATGCTATGTGGTGTTGGTTATTTGGTAGTATTGCTTGCGATAGTTAAGGGTTTAGTTTGTAAAACAGCTTACCAGTGCGGAGAATCATGATTTCGTGGTCCAAAACATTTTTGTTGATTTTTCTGATTTTTAAATAGATTCCTAAATGCGTCAGAAGCTTAACTTTAAAATTTGGGAATTTTTAGAATTTTCTGTGATTTTATAGAAAATATTTACCGGGACTGCTCACTCATGCCTATTTTGCTGATAACAAATTTTCTGATTAGAAAATTATGATTTCCGGTACACAGAGGATTTTCTGGAGTCTCTTCTTTTTGCTAGAGTTAAATAAATGTTTTAGGCACTCTTTCGGATTTTTATAGGATTTTATAAATTAACTGTGATTTATTAAAAATGTTGTGGCAAAACTGCTCACCAATTAGAGGTGAATGAGTGCTATGGATAATATGATATTTCTCGAGGTAATCCCCCTCGTTAAAAAGTGTACGGTAACCATTCCGTCGAGATAATCCCCCTCGTTAAAAAGTACACGGTAATTAAGCCCTCTAGGTAATCCCCTGGTCAAAAAGTGCACGGTATCCAAGTTGCCGAGGTAATCCCCCTCGTTAAAAAGTGCACAGTAATTAAGCCGTCGAGGTAATCCCCTCGCTAAAAAGTGTACGGTATCCAAGCCGTCGAGGTAGTCTCCTCTCGTTAAAAAGGTACATGGTAATCAAACCATCTCTCTGCTTCGTCAATAAAATCAACAAAAACCAACTTACCGAATAGGAGATACAACCCTCCGTGGCTTGTCAAGAATCTCACTATATGAACTTCTACCGAAAGAAAATTTGTGTAGTACTCAATCAGGTTATGTTGGTATCTGGTCCTATATATTAGACTACGGTAGGATTTTAAAATAGATATGTGGAAAAATATTATTCCCTAGGCTTATGCATTGATGACTACTTGTCTTTCATCTAACGAGGTTGTGGTAACTGTTATGCTAATGAACATCACTAGTACACGAGTAGGAGTAAGTACACTAATACATGCTTGAACATATCTTTACTTGTATTACTAATTTGCCGAATTATTTGCATTTCCCCTCCCCGTACCCACCGGGCTCGTTTGGCTCACCTCTTTTCATTTTCTTATTTTCATATAAAAAAACAGAGTCGTTAACCTGTGAAACTCAGGAGGGCAGCATCAGGATCATTTCTTGAACTACTGACGACGCCATCACCATCCAAATTTTCTTCTACGTACTATACAATGTATCATGAACGTAGATATATTTTGTGAATGAGTTATGTAAGATAAACAAGTTATGATTTTAGATCTAATGGTTATCTCCCCGTATTATGTAATATCCATATATTTTCTATGTTTGTTAAGTGAATGAAGTCTGATTTTCTCTAAATGGTTTTTATTCATATAATAGTTAAAGTTAATATTTTTCATTGAGTTGTTAAATATTTTGGGGTCTTACATTTGGAAATGCCCAACCCGATCTCGAATAATCACAAGGGTCCTGAGAAAACACTTTGAGATTTTTTTTTTTTTTTAACGGTAGCAAGCAATACAAAACAAATTTCGAAAATCGACCATATGCTCAAAGGTATAGAGTGTAGTGAGCTTGAGTATGGAGCAACAAGTACCCTTCTCCCCAAATCTGTTCCTTGGAATGGGTTTGGAAATCTAGATAACAAGTGAAAATGTTGTTCGTCATACCCGTTTTAAAAGAGTGCACATATATATGAAGTGGCGCAAAGGACTTGTCCTTGCACTTCCCAACTAGAATCACACAAATGCCAGTACAATATTATTTCATCGGCTCAACAAAGACTTCTCACCGGCTTTTTGACTACTTGAATAGGAAGACTTTCTATTTACAAGTGAAACGGACTACGCGGCTCAGCCACTCCTGAAACCGGGTGCTTAACCGTTGAAAATCGACGGTTAGGTCTTCGGTGTGTGGTGGATCCTCTTCGTTATCAGTCTCCTCTACAGATACTTCTTCATACCCGTCGTCAAGCTCCAGATCGAAGTCACTGTCCTCTTCCTCCTTGTCTTGATTACGGAAATCCGCATATAGACTCCGGTAGCTCTCCGCTACCCCGAGACTCAAACGTCAACAGCTTTAGGGAGCAGCAAACAGACTCTAATAATAAACAAAGCAACAATTCCAGCAATAGTCGCAAGGTGGGAATCATCAAAAGGAAGTATGCCGTTCGTCATCCCCAATTACTAAGAGCGCTCATAAGCATGAAGTCGCGCAATAACTCAAAAGATGAAATTGCTCTACCCAGAAATCACACAAAATAATGCTGGTACAAAATTTTTTCATTAGCAGGAAAGGCTTCTCACAGGCTTTTTGGACCATAGAACTAACTAGGCTTCCTTTTTAAAGAGGAAACAAACTTGTACAATTTTTTCCTACCCCCACTACTGATTAGCGAAGACTCAAAACATAAGCATCAAGTGGGTTTAACACTAGCAAATGGGGCACAACTTAGGAGTTAACTCTGACTCAAAGGAAAAGAACTAACGACAAAAAGAAAAATAGCAGAGACAACACAAACAAAACACAAAAGAAAAAAAAAAGAAACGGAAAACACACAAGATACACAAGATGAAGTCTCACCCTCCCCCAACAAAGAGAAGCTTGTCCCCAAGCATCAGAAAGGTAAAAGAAAACATCTTACAAGGGTTGTACCTTTATAGTCATGTACAAGACTCTTCCGTATTGATTAACGGGTACTCTGGAAGTTCGCCCTCTTCTCTCCTTTGCGCCCCTGCAAGTGAGAATAAACATATAGGGGGCCAGTGTATGCCCCCACATGCGCTTTGGCTAAATCTTGCGAAATAGACACATAAGGGTCAGAATAGGCTCGTAACCTGCGCTGCTGGACATGTACCTCGAAAGTGCAGCCACGAGAGTGCAAGTCCACAGCCATGCGGGTGGTGTTGATGAAGGGTCGTCCCAAAAGCAGCATGTCTCTTCCAAGTCCCCCATTTGCTTCTCTAGGGGACTCTACTATAACAAAATCCAAAATTACATGCACACCATCCAATCTAATCGTCACATTTTCAGCAACACCCATAGGTTTAGTCCGAGAGCCATATGCAATCAACAAGGCTTAAGTCTACTATCGACTGTTCCTCGTAACATAGCCCCTCGTAGAAGCTACTACACTAAGTCAAATCATCGAACATATGATGGGGACACTGAGCTAGGAGGTGTTTGAAACACTCTCGTACCTCATACATGGACTCATCATGTCCTTGCTCAAACTGGAAAATTCTATTGCGAAGGTCCACAGTCTTAGAGTACGGATAATATTTTGCCATGAAAACTCGGTAAATAACGCTTCATGTAACCAATGACCCATCTAGAAGATTAAACAGTGATGTTTTAGCCCAACTGTGGAGACACATAGGGAAAACTTTCATCGTCAGCTCATCGTCACTCACATTAAGTCAATTTGGCAGTGGTATCCTTCCAAGAAGAGCCCTAAACTCCCTCAGGAATTGCATCACATCTTCATCAGTATACCCAAAGAATTGGGGACCATTGTTGGAGTGATGATCCTTTATCTCCATGTTCCTCCCTTCTTGCGATAGTACGATTGAAGATCCAGGAGCCTTAACCAAGTGAGGCTGCATATATTCTCCGAATACACATGGGGTAACCCCGTGGTGGACTGTGGCACTCATTATAGTTGAGATGAGCTGACTCTTACCTACCTGTGTCAACAACCTCACAAAATAAAAACTTCGAGAGATTTTTAGATTCTATTAGTGAAGCAAAGACTAGAAAAACAAAAACAATTAAACACTCAAAAACACCACAGTAGGAGTTAACTCCTCGGCAGCGGCGCCAAATTTGATGTGCTCAAATTAGTACTTCTTAAAATCAACAAAGTAACTAAAGCAGTTGTTGTAACAAAATTTAACTACGGAATCATTCTCAAGGAGCTAACTAGGCAACTATGACATTTTCAAGTATCAAACGTAAGAGTTTGCAGTAACAGTTTGTAAAGTTGAGTTTGTAGAGTTGATAATGATTAAACTAATTAAACTAAAATTATGGTTTGAAACAAAAGAGAAGAGAAATAGACGCGGTAGCATTTCAGTGAAATCGAATACGAATCAGACCTATTGTTCATATGCTGCCATAGTTATTTGTCCAAATAAAATACCAATTCAGTGTAACCAACACATTCTTTGAAAATGTAATGAAGTGAGATCAATCGATTGTCAGACGATTGATTCTTAACCGGAATGGTTTCGAAGATTCGAGAATAGATTACTGAAATTGGGATTTTTACGAAGATTCTTGAAAAAGCTTAACACTTATGAACAAACCTAGGTCAAGATTCTAATTCGATTGTTCTTACATTGTTACCGCATCTATCGAAGGATTAGTTACTCATAGCACAAGTAATAGCATACATGATGACAATCATAATCGAATTAAGCATGAAAGAAGAGATCATAAACATACACCAAAACAATCAAGCACAAGAGAAGAAATTGTGAAAGAAAGAGTGGTTGATTGATAATCTAACCTCAAGATCCAAATCCGATGTCAATAGTACGATTACAAGGGAAATCAATGAAGAACTAGAGCAAGAGAACCAAAACTAGGGTTTTTCATACTTGAGAGTGAAAAATAACGTAAAGAAGAAGTCTGTTTGAAATGACCAAAATCGAACTAATTAATAACGCAGAAAACAGATTATGCTCTGAAGTCGCGAGATGTGTGCTGAAAAAGTCTGGGACGCGTCATGCGTGTTTCTGAGACGCGGTCTGGTTCTTCTAGGACGCGTCCTGGGGTTCTAGGGACGCATCCTGGGTGGATCTTGGACGTGTCCCAAATGCGGCCTGTGGAGACGCGTCCTGGATGACACTGGGACGTGTCTTGCGTGTTTTAGGGACGCGTCCGGGTGAATCTGGGACGCGTCCTGCCCCCTTTTGGACAGAATCTCCACATTTTGCCTACTAAGTGGAGTTTTGAGCTTCTACTCGGATACAACCTTCCAAGAACGTCGTTTTTCCTCCAAAACATCTCTAAACAAGGGAATACCTGCACAGCACAACAAAAACACAAAACACATAAAAACGCACAAGAAACACTAAAAACACAAATAAAGACTAACAACAGATGGTAAAAAGAACGAGATGAGACTCTAAAATAAAGACTCATCAGTCACCTCCTTAGAGTAATGGCCCACTACTAGCCGAGTGTGCTTCTAGAAGCTTTGAACGAGCTTCGGTCGAGCTTCAAGTCGCGTGCGGTCCTCCAATTCCTTGCCTTTTTTTTTACCTAAAAACACTTAAAAATGTACAAAAATACAAGACACCCAAACGTAAAAAAGCACTAGAAACACTAGTAAAAGGCTAAAGGACTTAACAAAATACAGAGAAAAGGACTAAAAAGGGAGTTAAAATAACGACTCATCATCCCCAGTGTTTCTCTGAATCCAATTCCACCCATAGAGAGATCACCACCACCATTTGTCAGGGATCCACGAGCACTAGAAGTGGTAGGTACAAACGAATTCAACGTCAACGCTCTCCATGACATACCAATCATGGTGCAGATTTATCCAGTTGCGAACCCTCTTCTCCTAGACTACAACTTGCTACAGGCCCCAATCAACACGGGGCCAACAGTGATGCACAATGTGGTGTTATCACCATACATAAGATAGGTAGTGGTGAGTATCACTCCGATCTCTCTAGCAAACGTTACAGGCCATCTGTGGTGGGATCCATAGACAGGATCATGGCTCCCCTTAATTGATCGTTCAACCATGAAGATTCTTTTCTGGAACTTAAGGGGTAGCACCCGTTCAGAGATAATTAAACAGGTTAAAGAGTTTGTGGATGAATATAATCCAATGATGATAGTTCTTATGGATACCAGAGCTGATCTGGCCTCTTCTGTGGGACCTATTGGGAGAATTGGATTTAATAAGCACAAGTAATCACACCTTCTGCAGAGCACCCAAACATGGGAGGCTTCTGGTTCCTCCGGGATGGTTTCA
The DNA here is from genome assembly GCA_026545765.1 of Plantago major. Lineage (NCBI taxonomy): Eukaryota > Viridiplantae > Streptophyta > Magnoliopsida > Lamiales > Plantaginaceae > Plantago > Plantago major. Next base: position 41,953,723 of record CM048841.1, read on the forward strand.
GAGTCAGTGTGGAGATTGACAGGTCTAATGAAAGGGTAGCTCACTTGAAGCTTATTTTCCCACATAATGAACGCCCTATCCAAATAACCACTTTGTATAATATGCTTAACCGGCACGCCATGATCAGGGATGGAATGAGTTAATCTATTTCAGTCAATTTGTCACTTTTCCTTGGCTTGTTGTTGGGAATTTTAACAATGTTCTGTTCCCACATGAGAAAGTTGGTGTTAAAAGAGTCCACTGGAAATGAATGCATGCCTTTAGGGATTGTTTAGCTCATGTCAGTTAGAAGACATAGGTTTCTGTGGCCCAAGTTTTACTTGGAGTAATAGGCAATTTGCTTCTAGCTTTATTATGAAAAGATTGGATAGGGTTTTCGCTAATCAAAGTTGGATTAACTCCTTCCCTAACACTGCTGTTAGGAATTTAGTTAACTCTACCTCAGACCACACTGCCCTTCTTGTTGATACTAACACTGATCCCCTAAGACCAAAGAAATGCTTTAGATTTGAAAACTATTAAGCTGAAGAGGATAAATTCTTTGATAAGTTCCAAACTTTTTGGAACCAGCAAATTGATAATCCTTCCTTTAGTTTTGCTAGCGTTGCTGATTGTTTAGCTTCTCAAGTTCCTTCTTGGTCTTTGAGTTCTCTCAATTCTCTTAATAAAGAACTTAGGGCACTTAAGAAGAAACTTCATGAGGTTACTCTTCAACTTCACTCTAATTCTTCTGTGCTAGGACCTGAGGAAGTGGATCTTAAGGAGAAAATCAACAAAGTCAGAACTCAGAAAGCCCAATATTGGGCTCAAAGATCTAAAAGAAATTGTATTAAGCTTCGGGATGCAAATACTATGTATTTTCATGCTAAAGCCTCCCATCATAGAAGAAAGAATTTCATCCAAGGGGTTAAGGATCATAGGGATAAGTGGATTACTAACCCTGATGATCTTCTCAACCATTACTGGGAATTCTTTAGCTATCAATCCAAGTCCATTGGCTCTGTACTTAACTCATTTCTTGGGTTGAGTACTCCAACTATTACAAATGATCAAGGCTTGGATCTCCTTAAGAATGTTTTCATGGATGAAGTCCATCAAATTGTCAAGGAGATGGGCAATGATAAAGCACCTGGACCTGATGGTCTCAATGCTCTCTCCTTTAAGAAGAACATTATTAAGGACCAGGTCTTTGATTATGTCCAGAATTTTTTCCTTATTGGGCTGTTGGATGCTAAACTCAATGAAACTCAAATTGTCCTTCTTCCTAAGAAAGAAAATCCTCAGCAGGCCACTCACTTTAGACCAATTAGCTTATGTAATGTCAGTTATAAGATCCTTTCTAAGCTTTTGGTCAAGAGAATGAAACCTTTGTTGAATTCTTTAGTCTCCCCTTTTCAAAATGCCGTTGTGCCTAGCAGACAAATCAGTGATAATGTAATGCTACTGCACACTATGGGAAAGAAAATAAAATCCAAGCAAGTCTATTTAGGTCTAAAGCTAGATATAGCTAAGGCTTATGATAGACTTGAGTGGAACTTTCTGGAAATGACACTGAGAAAATTTAATTTTCCTAATCATTTTGTGAACCTGATTCTCACTTGTGTCAAGACTTGATCATTCACTGTAAAAGTGAATGGTAAAGCCTCTGACCATTGGCAACCTAAAATAGGACTGAGACAGGGTGATCCCATTTGCTGAGGACTGAGACAGGGTAAAGCCTCTGACCATTGCCAAGAAATGCTGACACATTTGCTGCTCAAATATGAAACTGATGTAGAGTTTGCCCCTCTAAAGTCTAGTCCTAAAGGGCCAAATATCCATTTGCTTTACTTTGCAGATGATTGCATGTTCTGTAAATCTAATGCCAAGTCCATCAATGCTTTGGTTTCTTTTCTAAATTTGTATGGATAAGATTCTGGTTAGTTGTTTTGTAAAGAGAAATACAAAATCCTTTTTTCTCCTAATGCACCTGTTCACTTAAAACAATTTGTCTCTTAGTATTTAGGTGTCATTCAGAATAAGAGACTTGATAAATATCTGGGAATTCCTTTCTTGCTTGGGCATAAGAAAAGGGACTTTTTTTTTTATCACATTATTGATAAATTTATTAACAAAGTCAATGTTTTGTACTCTAATTACTTATCTTATGCTGGTAGGATGGTTCTTACTAAAGATTTTTCAAATATTATCCCTTCCTACTGTATGTCTATTGTTAAGATACCTGAAACCTGCATTCAAAAAATTGATCAAATTCAGAGGCAGTTTCTCTGGAATAGAAAGAAAGAGGGTGAGACTAGAGGGAATGTTAAATGAGACTTTGTCTGTAAACCTAAGACACTTGGAGGGCTTGGCTTTAGGAATCTTTCCTATCTTAATCAGGCTTATGTGCTCAGAAACATTTGGAAACTTTTTACTCAGCCATGTTCTTTGTGGTCACAGGTTTATAGGTGTAAGTATCTAACTAACTCAGCTTTTTGGTATACCAATGAGAAAGCTCATCATAGTTGGCTTTGGAAACAAATTCTTAGGCAAAGAGATGTGTTGACATGCTATGGCATGTATAATAGGAAATGGGAAAAATACTGACTTCTGGTATGAAATTTGGATTGATCAGAAAAGACTTAGCGACTATGTTACTGATGATCAGATCAATAATGTCAAAGTTGTTGAGTACATTGACCAGGGGAACTAGAACTCCTTTGCCTTGAATCAGGTCCTTCCCCCAGAAATTGTTAAAGAGATCATTGACATACCTTTGCCCTTTGCTAACAAAACTGATGTGTTAGTCTGGGGGCCTGACCGATCTGGTAGCTTCACCTTGAGAAGTGCTTATTAGTTTCTTTTGAAACTTCAATTGCCTGATGCAGTTAGATGGTCTTGGAAACATTTATGGGAACTAAAAACACTCCCCAGAATCAAATTCTTTTTGTGGTTAATTGTTTGGGATAGACTACCAACCTCTCATTTCCTTTGAAAGAAAGGTATTGTAGAATCTCCTATCTGCCCTTGTTGTGAAAAGGAGATTGAAACTACTTCTCACTTATTCCTTGAGTGTGATGCCTTCAAGGATCTTGTGGCCAGTTGCCAGGTTTCTCATGTGAAACAACCTACTTCTATTACACATATCATTTTCAATTATCCTGTGGACCACAAGCCTCATTTATGTATTGTGCATTTGTGTTGGTTGGTCTGGAAGGCCAGAAACTGTAAAGTGTTTAAGCAAGAAGGCATCAATTTATACTCCTTGAATCAACAACTCTGGAACCTTAATAGGGACATTTTCCAGCATAAGTTTTCTGATTGTTCCAAAATCATTTAGTGCAAATGGTCTCCTCCTCCTCAAGAGTACCTCTGCCTCAATATTGATGGATCTGTTAGACTAACAAATCTTTTTGCAGGTATTGGATGTATCATTAGGGATCACAATGGAGTATTTATTAAGGCTACAACAGTTGCACTAGGAAAAGTAGATATTAATATGGCTGAACTTCATGCTCTTAGAATGGGACTTTATGTTGCTATTTTGTGTGATGTCAAGAAAATTATTGTGCAAACTGATTCTAAGTATGTGCACTCTTGTTTTCTCAGGGGGAAAGCAGCACAATGGCAACAACTACCTCTGGTTTCCGACATCCTTGATTTGGCGGGAAGGTTTGACCAGCTGGAAGTCCTTTGCTTTTACAGAGAGCAGAATGAAGTAGCGGATCAAATTGTCGAATTTGCTACTGACCCATCTTTTGTTGAAGAACAACTTTCTTTTGATGTAAACTATGAACTTGGTGTTTTAGGATTTCCGTTTATGGTTTGGGACTTTTGCCTACCTTGGTTAACTAGTACTATCCTTTTGGACTTATCAAACTCTAGGCCTCCCCGAGTTGTGGCAAACAATGAGGCAACTATGTAATATTAATCTTAAGTAATGCTATCTATTGGCTTCAAAAAAAAAAAAATCACTCCGTCTATTGATACTCTGAGATTCTAAGTAACCTTAGTGGCGAATAAATCAATAAATAAATTATTTGGTCTGTATCTGTTGGTCCAGATAACGGCAAGGTAAAAAACTTGGGGGGGGGGGGGGTGGTTAATTGTCTTTTAAAACTTTTTTCGATAAAACTATTTCTCAGATATCTGTGAAGGTATCTGATACTTATAATCAAAAAGCGGAAGACTTTTGTGATAAGTACACGTGCTCAGCAAGCTATGAGGTGTGTAAATACTCAGTGAGCAATAAATAAGCAAAAAGTAAAGTGCTGTAGGTAACTAACACAATGATTTATAGTGGTATCTGAAGGTGGCGTAATCCCTCAACTAATCCACTCGCCCTTTCTCAGAACTTGAATCCACTAACGTAAGATAATGAGTTCCCCTTACAAAATCCTATATATTGATCCCTTTTACACTAGGTTCCCAACCAAGTGTTCCCCCTGAGTTATTCCCCGGCTATATCAGCCAAGTACTTCCTCTACTCAGTAACCTTTGAGCTATTCCTTAGTTTCTCAAACTAAGTACTTCCTGTGCTCAAGGTATGTTTGGTGTTGGTTATGGTAGTTTGTCAGGTGAGATAGCTCTTATAAATTATTCAGTTATCTCAGAGAGCTCTATAAAATCAATCTTAGTTAATACACTTCTCAATGTATGGTAAGTTGTTCTTTACTGATGTAAGTCTTGATGTTGTTCAAGATAATGAAACTCAGATATCAGTCGCAACTTTGTCCTTGGATGTAACTCTTTCACAATATGCAATTCTTGTTTAAGGATCAGGACACTTAGAACTTTCTAGCTACTTAGAAATCAAGAGCTTTAGTCGCAATAGTAGGCCAGAGAGTAAGTAGGTAGAAGGCTTGTATGCTTGTAAGTATATCGCATGTGATGTTCAGTCTAAGGTGTGTCTTTCAAGGGGGAAAATCCGAAAAAGGTACCCTAAGTTGTGACTTCTCTGCTTTTGGTACCTTTGTTTGTGACCGTCCGATTTTGGTAACATTAAATGCATTACTAACCAATTTAGATACCCTATGACACGTGGCGGCTTAATAACTTGACACGTGCCACATTGCAAAATACTAAAATACATTGGACTAAAATGAAAATACGGTTTATTTTTGTTAATTTCAAATAAATCCTATCTATTGGGAAAAAAATCAGAACTACCCATGGAAATATGGACTACTTTCAAAATTTAAATGTAACAAAATAATAAAAGAAAAAGAAAAAATTATAGAAGGTGCCACGAAAGCTTCTTCTTCATCCATGTAGTCTGCCATGGATGCTTAATTGGTGGTGCTTCCATTGCGGAATGCCAGATCCGCCAGATCCATGGAGTTAAAGGCGGCTAACCATGCCAAATCCGCCAGGAAGTTCCACCATGGAGCTTCCATGCCCAATACGAAAAATGAGGGTTGAGGACATGGCGGTGGTGGAGGGAGGTGGCGGTGGGGCGGAGTGGAGTGGACATAGGTGATGAGCCTTGTGTACTTAAAAACAGACGAAGAAAATCAGAAGTCTCCTCTCCTTTCTTGGGAATTGTGTATCATGGTTGACGTTCTGTTGGATCTCGAGATGAATTAGTTTAGTCTGATCATGATGATTATGTCTCGCCTGTTTTCTCCACCTATGACACTTATGATGGCCATTTCCAGTCTGGTCTGGCCATCTGCTTGCTTAAAATCTTTAATGAGCTTGCACGCTACTTCCTTAATGAACTTCTTTTCCATTAGCTTGGCAAAAGGATATTGTTCACAAGGAACATGTTGTGAACATGATTCTCCAAATCAATTGCATGTGCCCTTCTTGTAGGGTCATCAAGGATTCTAATGACTTCATTGATGTTTGAGCTCCTTATTTTCTGCCACTATTTGAAGCAACTAAGGTGCCTGGGCACAGTATGATTCTTGAAGAATGGAAGGTGATCCAGGAATTTATCCTCAGGAATTTATCCTAAGAGCGCGTGAAGGAGCCTGAAAGAAATTGGAGTTTTTATTAAGTGTCAAAACTTGTTCAGATATCTGAGTATCAGAGGTGTCAGGTTTCTGAGTTACCTGTGTCTCAACAACAGGCTCAGATGGCTTGACTTGTGAGGTGAAAGGACCCTCAGATATCCTTGGAGGAGACTGGGCGTCTTATCCTCTTCATCTTCCATTACTTTCTAAACCTGAGAATAAAAAGTGTTAGGACACTTAGAAAGATTAAGTAGGATTTCACACACATTGGTATCTAAGATTTCTACCTCTCTGACAGGAGGCTCAGATATGTGTTTCTCAAAGACCTCACAGGTCTCTGGTATATCCTTTGATGTCTTTGGCTTTTCAGCCACATCATCTTTCATCTCAGTTGGAGTCTTTATGAAACATAAGAATTTGTTAGAAAGTTCATTGGACGGAGATCTCTGAGAATACAAACTAGAATCTTCAGCTACCTGTGTAACAGGCTCAGATTCCTTGTTGATGGAGGGTAAAGAATCCTCCGTCTCAGATTGTGAAGGAAGCTTTTCAGCTTCCTCTCCTTCCTTAGTTCCTTTTTCAGCCTATAACAAAGATAAATCATTAAGATACAAAACATATAACATAGAATTTTAACAAGTAACGAGTGAAACCACTCAGTATCCTGATAAATGTTAGGCTGATTGGTCTCTGGAATTCGTGTTAATTCTATGTGTTGGTCTTGTTGTCCCATGACAACATCTCTATTTGATGTTTCTGGCACTTCAAGCCTTTTCCTGAGTCTTTGGCTCAGTTGCCTCTCCTATTTGATCTTCCTGAGTCAGAAAATCAGGTTGATCCCTCTCAGGTGAGAGTTGGGGAACCTGCTCAATCACATGATATACTCCAACAACACCATCAGCACCTTGACGCATTTCAGTCACTTCTACCATCTAATCTTGCCTAATATCGGTAGATGTCTGAGATTCTTGTGGTTGTTGTGTTGATCTGGATCTTGATGGAGAAGGAACATCAAAGATTGTTCTTTCCAGATCATCAGCCATCTTCTGTACTGATGCATTGGCAGTGTCATCAAGTAAAACTACATCACTCATCAGGGCATCATTCATATCTTGAAAGGTGGACGACCCTAGAAGAGTGTTTCCTTTGGACATGGTTCATTGCTCAGTAACCTGTGATGCAGTGACTTCATTAGCAACCTCATTCCTTTCCAAGAATAGGTCGAAGTCTAAATCATCTACTTCTTCAGCAAATAATGGCTGGGACGCATCATCCCTCTTGTCATCAAGAGTGGTACCTTCAGCACTATGGAGTGCTTGCTGGACAAGGGCAGAGGTATCTGCAGCACTATGGAGTTGTATCTTAACTCCTCCAGTATTATCTGCGGCACTCGGTTCAGATACCTGTGTTTCAAGGTCAGCCACATAGGTGGTCTTCTCGGCCGCTGCCTTCTTCTTGCCTACAGTCCTTGTTTTCTTCTTTAGCACAACTGTTGCCTCAGAAACCTCTTCTTCTATTTGCCTCTTTTGCTTTGCCTCTCTTGCCAGCTTCTTCTGCTGCTTGAGCTCAGAGTCATATTTGCATATGAGATCAGTATTGGTAGTCTTTGCCTTCCCCCCTAAGCTACAGGCCTAGCTTCTCCAGAATGTAGCAGATCTTTAGACCAAAGTTGATAGTGTGCTTCGGCTCAACAAGGTCACCATATACCACAGGCTCAAAGCCTTGAAGTTTATCAACAAACCTCAGAAAGATGTATTTACCCCAGTTAAAGGGCTCATCTCTATCCTCCAGAGTGTTGAGGAAAGCCATCATTCCCCATCCCTCCATGCTGATTTGGTCAGCTCCACACTGATTTGAATCAAAACACCTATACAGTATAAGTGCTACAAAATCCCAGGGTTCAACAAGATGTTTTATCCTAACGATTGAGTTGTCAACATCTGTTGGAGAGTCACTCTGGTAAGGATTCATGTAGAAAGAGTAGAAGTGTCTGGCACATACTCATCACTTTAGGTGGGTAACCTAAAGAGATTGTTGAAGGTCTCAACACTAAGGTTTATCTCCAAACCAAAGGCCTTTGTTTTGATGTGCACTTCTTCAGTGCCATCAACAGTGGTGTTTATGAACTTGGAATTATTGCAAAATTCTAACACATCTTCAGTGGATGTACCACTGGGTCTTGCAGAGCAAAATTCCTTGATCATTACCTTTTCAAGTAAGTCAAGTGCTCTTCAAACATCTGCTTGGGTCTTTGCAAAACCCAGCAGGTAATCATCAACCAGTACCCCTCCCCAGTGTACTTTCTATTTAGGATTCCACATGGAGAAGTTGAAATCTCCAACCAATCTCCTGTTAGTCACAACTAAAGCTGGATTTTGCTTCTCAGCAGTTCCAGATGTGGAGACTTGGGATTTTTGGGATCTATCTCTCTTGGCTTCCATCTCTTTATATATAAGTAGTGCAGAGAGTACTTGAAAGAGATTAAGGTTGAATTCGTTTAAGTAATTCTTTTCAGAAAAACTCAGCAAAAAATTCAGACGATTTCAGAGAAGATTTGCAGACAAAGTTAGAGAATTTTTCTATTTCGGTGCTTGATAAAATGTGAGTTTAGGCGAATGTGATTTCATTTGCCCTAAACTGCTTTATATAGCAATGCAAATACATAGATACAAATGAATGTTGTATCTACATATCTCGCAGTCTGCATAAGGCGTAGGTGAAAAAGCGGTTTTGCATTAAATGCGAGTGGGCCTTGTTCTGGGTTACTGTGCTAGTGGGCAATTCGGATGCATCTGATTCATTGCATTGCTAACGCCATATCTTTCAATGGTTGAGATTGCTTTCTCAGCAATGATCACAATCAACACATGTAATTGGGCCCAATTAATGCTATTTGGCTAATAGCTATATGAGTCTCTTTCAGTTCTCAGTAATCTGTAACTAGGAGACAAACTGGTTTCCGAGCTTATTAATTAAGCTTCCAGTCTGTTTGACAATTATCACAAAAATGGAAATTTTACAAAATTTAAGAGATAGTTGACTTCTGACAGATAGTACTATTTGTCGACTTCTTTTCTTTTGTGTTCCGCCTTAGTTAGTGGCCTCACATATCTGAATACCCATTTTAGATACCTCTTTAACCAATTTCACTCAAAGCCTTGACATCTGAGTACCTGTCTCAGATATCTCTTGCTCTTTTAAAAGTACCTTTCTTTACAGAAAGCCTTTCTCTTCTCTTTTTGGCTTACTGAGTTCCCATCTCAGTGACCAAATTAGCACCTTGGCAATTCCATTAACCCAAGACTATGTCTCAAGGTTAGGAATCTGCTTTCTTGCAGAGGCTTTGTGAAATATCTGCAAGTTGGTCTTCTATACCAATCTTGAGTATCTCAATATTGCCTTTTTTAACATGATCTCTGATGAAGTAGTGTCTAACATCAATGTGCTTGGTTCTTGCATGGAACTTAGGATTTTGAGTTATAGCAATAGCACTTATGTTGTCACCAAAAATGGGAGTTTTCTCATCATTGATCTCGTAGTCTCTGAGTTGTTGTTGTATCCACAAGATCTGTGAAGCATAACAACCAGCAGCAATATACTCTACTTCTGTGGTTGATGTGGAAATTGAGTTTTGCTTCTTGCTGAACCATGATATTAGTCTAGTACCAAGGAATTGACATGTTCCTGAGGTACTTTTTCTATGAAGCATTGATCCAGCATAGTCAGCATCTGAATAGCCAACTAAATTCAAGCAACACTCTTTTGGATACCACAATCCAACTTCTACAGTACCTCTGACATACCTTAGAATCTTCATAGTTGTGTTATAATATGATTGCATTGGATTTGTCTGAAATCTTGCACATACACCAATTGCATATTGAATATCTGGTCTGCTTGGTGTGAGGTATAGTAGAGATCCAATTAATTTCCTATTCTTGTGTTCTTCAACACTCTTGTCAGATTCAATATAGGTCATCCTTATTCCAATGCTCATAGGTATGTTACCATTCTTCTTAGAAGGATTTAGACTAAACTTATTGAGCATGTCTTTTGCATACTTTGCTTGACTAATGAATATTCCATCATCAAGTTTCTTGGCTTCCAACCCTTGGAAGTGATTCAATTCTCTCATCATGCTCAACTAAAATTTACTTTTCATGAGCTCAGCAAAGTCTTCCCAAAGTTGATTGTCCTTAGATCCAAAGATTATGTCATCAACATAAACTTGTAATAAGAGTAGTTTCCCATTATGGTTCAATGTAAAGAGAGTTTCATCAACTTCTCCTTTCATGAATCCACTTTCCATCAAGTACTTGGCCAATGTGTCATACCATGCTCTTGGAGCTCGTTTAATTCCATACAGAGCTTTTTGAAGCTTATAGACCATCTTGCTTTTGGAGGAAGCTTCAAAACCAGGTGGTTGCTGAACATAGACTTCCTCAGCAAGCTCACCATTTAGGAATGCACTGTTGACATCCATTTGGTAAACTTTAATGTCATTATGAGCTGCAAAGGCTAAAAATAGTTTGATTGCATCCAATCTTGCAACTGGAGCATATGACTCATCAAAATCTAATCCTTCAGTCTAGGTGAATTGATGTGCACTCAGACATTTCGTTTTCCGTTGTAGAACATGTAATCCCAAAATACAATCAAGTTTAAATTTATTAGTCGGAAGTCCACAAATCCACAGTTTATAGCTGAAAGCTGACTCGGGATGTCGTTCTCCACGGGCACATAGCTTAGCAACAAACAAATAACGTTTGTAATTGAATGCAGAAAAGTAAACAGTTTGATCTCAGACAGAATAATTAAATCGCAGTCAACCCTAAATTGCTTTGTTGTAAATCAATGATGGAAAGGCGTAAAGGTTCCCCAACCTCCCTCTGCTATGCTACTCACAACTACATAGAATCAAACAACGTACTAGACGTCTATAGGCAGCAAAGAAACATGCCAAAAAGATTAAGTCGTAGTTTATCCAGACACCTTCACTTACCAACAATGTGTTGTGTCACTCAACAGATTATCTCGTCACGTTTTCAGACAAATCACACAGGATAATGTATAATTCGTTGCCAAGTCGTAGTCAGTAAGGATTTGCCACATAAAGAGTCGGACGAATAAAGAACAAGCACGAATTATGTTTTAAAACTAATTCATTAATATATCACGGTATATAACAAAGTAGCAAAATTAGAGTTATGGCGGTTCTCCTTTAGAAAAGAAAGTTAGCTACTCATAATATCTAAGAACAGAAATCGAAATCTAGAAAAGAAAGGAAGAAAAAGCTTAGTCTATGATGTCTTCGTGCTGCTACTTCTAGGGTTTTCCCCTTCTGGGTGCCTGACCGCCAGCAGTTTTGGGTTGCACTTCCCCGAGGACTGGTTCTCTCTCAGTAGAGATGCTTTGTGAGCTGTGTAGAATTATGTGACCCCTGAGATCTTATTTATCGTGTTAAAATCGAGCTCTGGCCGCCATTCTTCAACAAGGAAGGTTTAGGAAGGCAGGCCTTAGCCTGACAGGCCAGGAAACAGACCCAGAAGAAAACAGATGCTTGACTACGGTCCACAGGGGACCGCAGAGTGCGATTCATCCAACTTCAAATCTATTTCCTTTGTTCTTCAATTTTGGGCTTCGTAACTTCGTTTTCTCGAAAAGTGGTGTTCTACAAAGTTGTTGCATCTTCAATTATCATCGCATTGGTTGGTCGCATGACATGTTTTGACTCCTAGAACTCCGTGCAACGGTCAATCCGGCATATTTGCTTCCTCGTCTTGATTGGCACAATTATGACGTTTTGGTGCCTGAAATCATACAATTCCTCAAAACGCGATCATGACCTACAGAAAACACGCAAAGTTGGTAATTAACCATAAAACGATACAAATATTGCACCTAAGACTAAAAAACGAGGGTCTAAAGCATGCTATATCGAACATTTCACTGTCACATCACACGGCCAAACTAGTTTGTTGCCAATCATTGAGTAAGGCAATAATGATAATCAAGAAGTGACCATGAAATGAGCAGCAAGAATAAACCATCACATAGATATGAAGCCAGTTTCTAAGGTTTCAAACACTACTGACTCGCTTAGTTTCATCTCTAACTTTATGACTCCACAGCAAACAAGTAACAAGTAAGCATCACTCACTACAGCCAACGGTGACAAATGTAGCCCAATGTCCTTATAGGTGTACTTTAGAATCATTACGTTGCGGTAACGTTATGCAATCCTGCTCCCAAAAGTCAAGGCACAAATCAAAGTAGTACACAGGTTGGCTTGGTAAGTAAATAGGTAGGATAATATATAGGGGAGTGCAAGGCTAAGTATCATTAAAATATAACAAGGTAGAATAAAGGGTATTTCAAGGGGACTTATCCTTTCAGACGCAGAGTTCCTTCCTTCGACGTCGTCTTCTCATAATGACAAATCTTCAACATCTCTCTTATCATCGTAACTACTCTATCGGTTGCTTCACACATAGACTGCTTGCTCCTTTATTTTTCTCTTTTTTTTCTTCTGGCATACTATTTTTTTGCAGTCGTTTTATTGACCCGTATGCTTTTGGTCGGCCATCATTTGGCTCTTGTAGTCTCTACATTATTTTGGTAGTGTCTGTTTTACCGAATTCCGCACTTTTGTGCGTGCTGGTTTGGTATACATGTCATCCATCCTCACGAACATGTAGCTTTTTAGGGCCACGCCGGTATATGGGTAGTATCTGTAACATGCCCAACACGAAAACGGTGATCATAAGGACCACAGATCCACTCCGAGACTTTTGTACCTTTGCTTTTTTCGGTACTTTATTTTCTATTTTTTCTGGAGCAAGTGCTAGTGATTTTTAGCACCGGTAACATAACAGTAGGGCCAACAAGGTTACCTTCGATGATGTTCATCTTCCACTTCTCCCCCAAACCAATTTCTCAAGCAAGGGATAGGGTTTTCTTCTCAACTTTCCCCCAAACCAATTCTCGATCATGATCAAAACATGATTCTCCTCCATTCTTTGGAACTCATTGCTTTGTTTCTTCGTTCAAGTTCGGTGGTAGGTTGTTGTCACCGCTTAAGTAAAGCAAGTATAGGCTATATGGTGGAGTTTCATAATGGCTCAAAAAGCTTTCAAAGGGGTAAGGGAAAGGTATAGAAAAGGATTAAGAAAGGTGAGTACTACTAATCATATTCATGCTGCTGACAAATAAAGACTCAAGGGTAGAAATGTTCACACGGTTGCACACATGACTTCAATTTGAGTTTCAGGTAAACTCACACATCAAAGTAGCATGGGTCGGATTCGGTCAGAGCAAATATTCAGCAAGTAGCAAAGCAAGAAAACAAATCCACAGCTCCTCATCTTAGTTATGCCTCACACTCGGTACTCTCCCACAGATCAAAACATTTTTCAACATGTAAAAGACCTTAGACATAACAGATAAGGCTAAAACATAACTTAAAACGCAAATTACTAAGTGCGAGAATTTAAAGTTATTACAGACCGAGTAATTTAGCAAGTAGCAATCAAATTCCTCCCCCAAACCTAGCTAAGAGAAGATAGGAAATCTAGGAAAGTAAAGAAGAAAAAGGACAGATACTCCACTCTCGGTGTTGTGCTTCCATGTTTGTTAATTTAATTCCTCCTACACGTATCATCTTGGTCTCCCAGCTGTGCATCGCTCACGAGCTCCCCGAAGAGTTTATTCATCTTGCGATTGGTATCGTCCTTCATTCTTCCATGGTACCTGGGCTCAAAAGTGTGTGAGATAGCATATTTGGAGCGAACTCGGGACTATGGCTTACATGCAAATCTCATGGGGTCATCCTCCCCCAAACATGATGTCTGGTGTAGAAATCGAAAATGAAAAGTAAACAGTGCAAATGCAAGTGCGTAAAATAAATATGACCATGGGTTGCCTCCTAGGAAGCGCATGTTTTAGATCTTATAGCTCGACCCCTGTTCAGAGATGACTTAGTTGTCGAGGTTTGGACCCTCGAACTTATTGGAGCACTTTCTCAACCATTCGTTCGTTGCGTAGTTCGTATCTCCATCCGAACGCCTAATCGCTTCTTCTTTGAAATCTTCCCCAATGGGATCCATGCCAAATTGGAACATACATGAAGTATGTTCCTTGCTTCATTTGTCCCTGATCAAATCCACGAAGAAAAGTTGCTCCATTCCCTCGTAATGCTTATAGTCAAAGTCCACTATCTCTTGTTCTACCAGATCCGACATTATATACCCAAATTCTCCATCTCCAAAATGAAAATCATCAGAGCTCTCACAATATCCTCTCTCAATTCTCTTTCCTTCTTCTGCCCTTCCACGATTAATGAATAGGTCTTCTCCCTCGTGTCAACTACGGCTTCCATCTTATGTAGGGTTGGTCGCCCAATAAGTGTTTTAGACCTTATCACGCTTCCTTCCATATCAATCACACGGAAGTCTAGCCTCGACCTTATGCCTCCGATCTTCACAGGTAAACCTCTGATTTCCCTAGCACATTTCTTTGTCAAATTGTCGGCCAGTTGGACACTAGTTCCGCATGGTTCTATTTCGTCTTCAATCCCTAACTCCCCTGCCTTAGCCAATGACATAAGATTTATGCTGGCTCCAAGGTCAATCATGCAATTTACCTTTTTTCCCTTCACTCCAATCGTCATGCTGAACTGTCCCAGATCACCTATTCCTCTCCTCATGTTATCTGATCCTTCTCTCCATGCAACTCAAACGTAGGCATTCTTCCGGTTAAAGAATTCCCTTACAGCTGCCATATAGTCGGATGGGTATAAAGTAAACAGATCGTGCACTGGTACTGGAATTGATTTGTTCTCCAGGTTTCCCTTAGCCTTCATCTTTGCAGCCCTCTTGACATCATTCATGAGCCTTCTTGGAAAAGGTAAGTCTTTTAGGTGAACTACTCCCCCATCTTCTGCCCGGACGTATCCATTTTCCATTAGGTCGTCATCATATCTTCCTCTCATGGCTGCTAACCTTTCTTGCTCTTACTTCTTCTCCTTGGCTTCTTTATCAGACTTCCCACTTTCACCTTGTTTACCTTTTTCTTCTATATCCACTATCTCCGCATCCTTCTTCTTTCTTGCTCTTTCTTCACTTCTAGGAATAGATCCTGGGTTGTTATCCCGCTCCTAGTAATGATAGCCCCAATGCTCTCCAGTTGATGTTCCTTAACTTCATCCACCTTTTCACCCAACTCCCTAACTGCATACTTCATTTCGATCAGATCATCCTTGACTGCATCGACTTCACCACTTAACATTTCTATTGCTTCCTCAGTTGATGTGGCATTTTATGTGAACAACTTCACCAGGTAGTGTGTTTCCTCGCTTCCTTTTTCCAGTTCCTCCAGCACTGCCTTTCCTTTCTGGTTATGATGTTCGTTGAGGGTCTTGATCTCCTCTTCCAACCCCTTCTTAGCAGTTACAATGCTGTTGACCACCTGTTCGCTGCTGATCTTGGAAAATCCATTCTTCCCTTTGATGCTCAGCTCAATAAGTTTCCCTTCTGGCACTTCTTGGCTTACTTCCCTTATATGCTTCTTTTATCTAAGTACTCAGGAGTTCCTACGCTCTGTCCCATAGACCATTGCTCTTCTTCCTCAATTGCGGCTATTATCGTTACTTCTTCCATTGCCTCCATCTTGTTGAAGATCACATTCTCCTTTCAGCTGCTCACTCCAGTACCTTGAATTCTCAACAACACTTGCGCATGCTTCCAGTACTTGCTTAGTAGAACTCCCCATAAATGATCCCTTCAGAGCTACGTTTATAAGGTTTCTGAACTCCTCTCTAACTCCTAGGTAGAAATACTCACCGAGCTGTCGCGAAGTAAACTGATGTTTGGGGCAGTTGTACTGCATCTCCTCAAACCTTTCCCATACATCATGAAAAGATTCCTTCTATTTCTGAGTGAAGTTGGATATCATCCACCTTTCTCTCATAACCCTTGCAAGCCCTAGAAACCTCATCAAGAACATACACCTCAGCTCTTCCCATCCACTGACTTCTTCTTTGATTGAATCTATCCATCTTTTTGCTGCTGCCTCCAGTGTTTTGATGAAGAACCAAAATTTCAGCTCTTTATCGATTAACCCCTTCGTCGAAAACTGCTCAACAATAGACTCGAATGCGTACATGAACTCGCATTCATTCTCTACTTCTCTTCCTTCGAACTTTGGTAGTGCACTAATCAGAGTTAGAACTATTTGTTTGAGTGTCTAGCCCAAGTCCTACTTTCTCTGAGGTATCAATTAAATAAGAGTGTACTTCAGTAAGAGTGGTTTTGGCATAGGATTGCAAGGACATTTCTTTCTTTTTGAGTTCAACATTGTTATAAAGAAGACGTTCACACTTCTTTTGAAGTTTATCTATTGCCACTTCATGTAACATTCCTGTCTCAACTATCTGTGCCTTTAAAAATGCATTCTCAACATCCTTTGTCTCAGATAGCTTGAGCAACTAGCAGCTCCTTTTCTCATCCTTTCTTGTTTCTAGCTTGGACAACCATAAATTCTCTTTTTAAGATCAAATCAAATTTATTTATGTTGTGTTCTATCTTTTTCTTCCATCATCACTCTCATAATTAACAAAAAAAAGAAATAGTGATTTACCTCCGCGCCATCAAGCATGCTCGATGTGTTTGATCAATCGATAGAGACCTCATCAGAAACCCCGCACATTTCTTTCTTTTTTTGACCGAAGTCAACCAATTCATGAGTGATGCCACACAACTCTGGTGAAGGAAGTTTGGAATCATCTGAGTCCTCATCCTCAGACTCAGAGTCAAGATCAAGAGCATCCAGTTGGATTTGGAAATTTTTCCTTTCCTCAGTGAGCATAGCTCTCTGACCTCTCTTGAAATTTCTTCTATCCTTTTTGTCACCTGTCTTTAGCTTCTTTTTTTTTTTAATAAAATAGAGATACTAATAATAAGATAGTTAACATCGTAATCTTGGTTACCCCATCGTCCAGTATGTCACGACTTTTAAGAAGTCGAGCCAGGAGTTAACGAGTATTGATCCGAGGATCCAGAACCAAGACCAAAGGGGGGAGATACAGCCACTAATTGGAACCGTGATTTTCCCCAATGGCAACGTTAATTATCCTACTACTAGAGATCTCTATAAATATATTCATCCATATAGGGAAGTCATGGGGGTTTATAAGAACCCACGAACTCAAGGAGGTTATCAAGTTTCCACTTTACAAGTAAAGGAGACCTTAAGCTATTACAAGCAGCCAAAAAAAGTCACATTCGACTTTTACTTTCAAAACAACCAAGATGCAAAAGTTGATTCTCCATAAATCTATCCAGCTACATACTCTCAAATTATTACATACAGTACTAGTGACAAACTCGAAAATCTTAATAGTACATGTTTGTAACAATGCAAAGTCCATCTTCACAATATTCCATTCAAACCAAACGTAAACTGCGGAGTTCCATTGAGGTGCCAGAAACAACAGTTGGTTTAAGGTTCTCCAAACCTCACAGTTAGAAATTAGGATGTCAAAAAAGTTAGTATCGAGCTCCAAGCCAAGACACACCTGCACAACAAACTTGGTGCATCCAAGCAAGACACAGAAAGCAAGCATGATACTGGGGTGAAGCAAAGTACAAGGCTGTTGCCCATTTAACAATTCTATTCCTAAATTACAAACCCATACTGTACATAAAGGAGATATTGCACACATCCATTCAATCAAAATGACATCACTTTGCAAATTATTAGAGCACCAGATGTACTCCAAAATTTCATCTTTAATGAGCTGCACCTGCGTAATTAACCACCAGAAACCAATACCAAAGTGAGAACCATCAAGCAACATGGAATCTTCTAATATAAGGAGGACCAGTTCTGTCTTGGTACAGATGTTTTCTGATGGGGATGGGGCAATTTTCAGGTAAATACAAACCTGAGTTACCAGTTGAAAGAGCTTCTTTTGCCAGATGATCAGCTATGATGTTTCCTTCCCTATAGGTGTGGATGAGGGTATAATGAAGTTCATCTCCCAACAATCTGATCTTCTGAACTAGGGTAGCCATTTTCCAGTTGCAAACCATGCCAGGTTTTTTAATAATGGAAATTGCAGTCTTGCAGTCAGATTCAACAATACAGTTCCCAAAATTTCTATTTTTACACATCATTAGGCCACATAAAATGCCTTGGAGTTCAGCCTCTAGGGGAGACATATTTCCCAGGTATTTAAAAAAATCTAAGAGCATCCTACAATTAGAACCTCTCAAAATCCCACCAGCTGCAGCCCTAAATTTGAGGAGATTACAAGCACCATCAGTGTTAACTTTGATTTGATTACCTGTAGGAGGAACCCATTGAACCACTAAATATCTAGGGAGAGGACTGGGTAAAATTCTAATATTCCAAGCAGTAGCAAGGGTCAAATCTCCTTGCCAAAACTTTGGATCAAAAGGGTGAGCTTCCCCTGAAAGTTTCAACAGGGACATGAACAAGAAAATGATCTTATCTGCTTTGATAGGCTTATTATTGAACTTAGAATCATTTCTAGCATTCCACAGAGCCCAACAGATAATCAAAGGGATAAGAATTCTCACATGGCACACCTGAGAACCAGGTTTAATAGGAGAAGATCTAACCCAAGCCTTAAACCTACCTAGAGGAGAGTGATTGAGATCTTGGCTTACACAAAAAACCCTAGAAAACCAATTCCAAATTTTGATAGCTTCAGGGTTTAGCAAGAACACATGATTGACAGATTCAGACTCCTGACAACATTGGCATTTGGAAGCTAAGGTGATTCATTTAGCTTGAAGTCTTAACTCAACAGGGATCATATTATGAGCCAACTTCCACCAGAAAACTGACACTTTAGGAGGGATTCTCCTGTGCCAGAACAGCCTAAGATGAGGGGAATGCAATTGAGTAGCCCTCAAAAGATTCCAAGCACTCTTAGTTGTGAAGTCTCCTGTGGAAGAGGGTATCCACAAAGGAGTGTCCACAGAGTGGGAGATCATAGGAAGTCCTACAATGTGCAGTGCTGCAGGACCAGGAAGAACATCACAAAGTAGATTCCAATCCCAAGAATCAGTATTCCTAAAAACTTGAACACTAGGAGTTACAAAGACAGGAGGGGGAGTAAGGGCTAGCAAGTGAAGGGGACCAATACCAGACCAGTTATCCCACCAGAAGGAAACAAGAGATCCATTCCCAAGATTCCAGAAGATATTGGATTGAGCCAGATCATTAATGATAAGGAGCCTCTTCCATGTTTGAGAGGCAAAAGTAGGGACAGAACAGAGAGATGGGTGTTTTCTAGTGCAGTACTTGGCCTGCAAAAAGAGAGCCCACAGAGAGGATTGAGACCTAAATTTGAACCAGAGCTTAAGATCAAAAGCTTTACTGAAGTCTATAATCCTTCTAATTCCTAAACCACCTTCAGCAATAGGGGCACAAAGATTGATCCATTTAGACCAATGGATCTTTTTACCAGAAGCACTAGATCCCCAGAAAAAAGAAGCAAAAAAGCCTTCTATCTTTTTCCAGATAGCTATAGGAGGGTTTAACACTTGCAGGAGGTAAACATGCATGGCTGACAAGACATTCTTTATCAAAGTCAGTCTCCCTCCTTGAGAATTCATTTGCAGGTTCCAACCGGTTCATGCAATTTGGTTTATTATTTAGTAATTCTTTTGGTCAATTGTGAAAATCTACTGTAAAGTAGAATCAAAGTCGACTCGTATTTCCTGTTTTTTAGTTAATTACATTTTATCACACGGCATAAAGGGTAATATCTTCTATTCAAAATTCTTATTTGATTTGAATAAGAAGGTTGGCTGACCAATAGAATAGAAGGTGAATATTCGTCGAGGAAAGGAGAGTTTTGGAAAAAATATCTGTTAGATCTCTTTCCCCCTTTTTGAACTCTCTAATTAATATCGAAATTTTTGATTTTTTTGTTCTCAATTTGATCTAAGGATAATTTCCTTCTGATGTTATCCACAAGAGGAAGATAGAGACTAATCAACTTCCTTCCTTTGGAAATTGGAGCCCCCAAATAAGTGAAAGGCAGATCAGAAGGGGTAATTTGAAGTTCAGAGTTGATGAGATCTACATTAGCCCTCTTCCCAGGAAAAGCTTGACTCTTGGAAGTATTGATCTTTTGACCAGAAATCTGCTCATAATGATCAAGAAAGGTGTGCAGTTTTTGCAGGGAGAATTTGGAGGCTTTGCAAAAAATGATACAATCATCTGCATAAGCTAGATGAGTCACAGGAATCCCACCTTCTGTGTCAAAAAACATGGAGGGATTGGCATTGAAAAGAGAGTTGAGACCTCTTGAAAGATACTCACTAGCTAGAATAAAGAGAGTTGGGGATAAGGGATCCCCTTGCCTAAGACCTCTTTCAGCTTTTATAAAACCACAGGCAGACCCATTGAGCAAGTAGCTATAATCACAATTTTTCAGAGTATTAAGAGAAAGAGAGATCCAATGAGTGGAAAAACCTAACTTGCTCAACATCATCTCCAAGAAGGAACATTCTATTCTATCATAAGCCTTCATCATGTCAAGCTTAAGAACCAACTTAGACCCCCTAGTTTTGATATCTAAAAAATGGACAAGCTCCTGAGTTAACAAGATGTTGTCAGCAATTGCCCTCCCTTTGACAAAACCACTTTGGTTAGGAGAAATCAGATCAGGAAGGAAACAGGCAAGTTTGTCATTCATCACTTTTGTGATGATTTTAAGGGAGTTATTGCATAGACTAACAGGTCTGTAATCACTCCAAGTGGAAGGGTTATCCTTTTTAGGGATCAGAGCAACATTAGTGCAAGAAAAGCTCAAAGGAATACTTTCTCCATTATATAAGCTATGAACAGCTTCTAGGAGATCATCCTTGATGATGTCCCAACAATTTTGATAAAACAGGGCAGAAAACCCATCAGGTCCTGCAGCTGCCTCCTTGTTGAGATAAAAAACAGCTTGTTTGATCTTTTCTAAGGTGGGAAAGGCAGAGATAGTCTCATTCATGACAGGGGTGACCAGAGAAGGAACATGAGACATAGCCAGATCAATAGAGAGGAGAGTTGAGGGCCCTGTAAGAATACCTTGGAAATACTCTATAAGGGAAGCCTCTAGGGCAGGAGGATCTTTGATCTCAGAATCATTAACATGTATGGAATGAACTCTGAGTCTGACTTTCTTTTTTTGAACCATTGAGTGGAAGAGCTTAGAGTTCCTATCCCCTTCCATAGCCCAGTTGTACCTAGCTTTCTGTTTCCAAAAAAGTTCTTCCATGTCAAGCATTTTATCCAATTCTGCAGAAAGATTTTGAAAAGTTTCCAAATTGCTCACTGAATGATTTTGAAAAAGGGCTTCTTCAGCCTGGTGAACTTCTTTTTCCTTTTTAGCAATAGAAACAAAAATGTTTCCATAAGTTCTGAAACCTAAAACTAGAGCTAGGGCTAATAGTAGGAAGGAGACAAGAAACTAGCAAGGGTCTGTGATCAGAAAGTCTTTTGAGACCATGTTCTACTACAAACTTAGGGAAAGTAGAGTTCCAAGAGTGATTCACAAAACATCTGTCCAATCTCTGAGAGATGCCTGGAGCATGCCAGGTGAAGGGATGTCCAGTGAAACCTGGATCCAAAAGATTGCAATCAATAATACAGTCATTAAAGTCTGCCATTGATTGCAGGTTAGGGGAAGCTCCCCCTACTCTTTCAGCTGAGGAGGTAATGGTGTTAAAGTCACCACCAACTAGCCATGGAGAGGGAGAAGAGGAGAAGGATCTGAGGAGGTTCCAAAGGGGTATCCTTTCAATTCTAGTACATTTTACATAAACTCAAGTGACAAGACGGGGCACAGGGGAAAGAGCAGTCACCAGTTCACAATGAAGAGCTTCAGAATCATCCATCAAAACATTCACAGCCATATCAGAATTATGAAATAACCAGATTTTATTAGAGCTGTTACTTAAGCATTTATCATACTTAAATTTTTTGCAAAACAACACAGGATTAAAGCTAACCATAGGTTCTAAAATTACCAAAAAATCAATTTTCTCTTTTCTTTTAAGATACTAAATTTGTTGTTGAGTTCTACTGTTACCTACTCCTCTAGCATTCCAGAAAACACACTTCATTAATTACTGGGGGAGGGGGAGGACCTACCAGTGGAATTGTTTTTCTTTTTCCTAGCAGATTTTCTAACTTTGGTTTTGGTAATCTTATTTTTTTTTTGGAAGTAGGGGAAAGGTTAGCCTCATTTACCTGACTGAGGAGGTACTTATTCTGTTTCCCATGGGATTGAAGATTCCCTCCCGACTCAATTGAATCCACAGTCAGCATCATAATTGGTTCTTGCTCCTGGTCTTCTGATCCATCTGTTTCCAATGATATGTTGCGCATATCTCCAGTTGAGTTTCTCCTATGTTCAATCAAATTTTCATTAGTGGAGGTATTTGAACAATCTTCCTGAGACACATAAAAATAATTAATGTTTTTATGGACAGATACTTCCCTGTCAAGAGGAGAGTTGCAGACAATTCTCCCTGAGATTCCATGTACCTCCTCATGTGGTGGAGATTCATTATCAAAGGACTTAGTCAAAGTTTGGAATTCCTCTAGTGTTTCCTTCACTATTGGACTTGTAGGATTGTCAGCTTCAAATTCATCATCATGTTCATCCTCTGAATTATCTTCAACAGTCAAACCATTCCTACTGTTGAGTGAGTCCTCTAATTGTGTTACCCCTTCTATGTCCTTCCTCTTCTTCTTGTATTTCTCCTTCTTCAGTGACAAGAGGAACGGTTTCTGTGTCTTCATTGTGATTGATGTGTCCATTGCAATTAGGATCCCTAGACAGAGCTGTGGCCCTCTGGAAATGGTTGCTTGGGTAAACAAGATCGGCATTTTCCTGTTGTCTACCTGGCTAGCTTCCTTTTCCTGCTCACATTGATTAACCATACCAGTTATAGCAGAGTTAAGATTATTTAAAACCCTATTCTTTCTAGCAATTTCAGCAGGAGAATCTTTTCTATGTTTGTAGACAACTCTAGTGAAACCTTTCTCATCCACCTCTTGGACAGCTTTTTTCCCTTCCCTTCTAGCATTAAGGTATTCTCTAGCATCTTTATAAACATTAGAGTGACTGTCTTGCTTGTTTTTCTTTTTTTTTTAGGAAACTTAGTATGATAATTCTCCTCTAAATGTCCCAACCTTAAACAAAAAGAGCAGTAAGAGGGCACATCCTCATAAAACACATTAAGATTAAAGGTGTTATCAGGAACATTAACACAGATGTGTTTTAACAAAGGCTTAGTAAGATCCACCTCAACACACACTCTAACTTTTTCAAGCCTAGACAAGTTAGCAGTATGACTGTCCACTCTCAAAGGTTTTCCTACAGGTTTAACAAGTTCAAAAAGAGCCTCCACATAATACTGAAACAAGGGAACCTTTTTAATTGTAATCCAAACAGGAACAATAAGGGGATTCAGCAGCAGGGGAGAAATTAGGGGACCATTTGAAAAATCTCATAGGCACAGCTCCAACATTAATTAAACCCTTAAGCCACATATTAGTGTAGTCTTCCTCAGTCAATAATCTAATAATAACATGACGGTAATCCATAAAACTTACAGTGAACCTTCCTTTAAGATTCTGATCTCGGATGGTTGGAGCCAGATCTGCTATTGCAGGGATTCCATTCGAGAATTTGCCAATGAGGGTGTAAGCAAAAGGAGCTGACAGTGCCATCACTTCCTCTGTGGAAAAGTTCACAAAGGCAGTACCTTCTTCTTGGGTTACCTGTTTTGGTTGAACAATCTTCCTAGATACCGTAAGTCCATCAACGAAGGAAGTCGACAGAAGGGATTTGGGCGGATTAGCGGCCAGACCAGAGTTTTTAGTTCCTTCAACAACAGCTACATAGTTCTTGATTGAATTGAAAGGATCTTTAGAATGGTTAGGAGAGAATCAGAAGCTGGGTGAGCAGAGTGAGTGGCTGGGAGTTGAGAGTGAAAAGGAGCAGAGGTTGTAAGATCTAAAGCGGAAGAGTCAGAAACAGGAGGGGGAGGGTTAGGGTTACAAACGGAGGAGGACGGAGGAACAAAGGCTGAAGGCATGACGGAACCCTAGCAGCGTGAGGTTGCCAGTGGTGGTAAACGGAAAAGGGGGCTAGAGTTAGGTCATAATTGAGAGATAAAGGAGAGAAGAGAGAAGATTTTTAATCCTTTTGTGTTTTGTTTTCTCACCTGTCTTTAGCTTGTTATAAGCTGGAAAGTCTCTTCTGAAGTGACCCGGTTTCTGACAATAGAAACAGATATCGTTTTTAATTTTTGCTCCCTCATTACTCGATGCTTGCTGAGCAGGCTTGTTCAGCGAGCTAGTCAATTGCATACTTTTGTACGGGTGATAGTTGGGACCTACATGCTTTTTCAGCTTCTCTTTGGTCCTTCGTCTTTCAATTTCCTGACTGACGTATTTTCTCATATGCTTTACAGCAGGAGCATTTTCCTCGGTCACCTTTTTGGTATCCTTCTTTTCAGAAGTACCTTGAGTTATGAGAGCAACATTCTGCGATGTTTCAGTAGTCATATTTTCTCTTTGATTTGTCTCATAGTTGACAGTTGCCAAGTGTGAGAGAAGCTCCACTGGAGTGATGTTAGGCATTCCTTAGTTGAAATAGAAGTACTGAGTATGTTCCTAGTTTTGATTTAAGATTCTCACGATAGTCTTAACCTTTTCAGAGTTAGAGTATCTCTCACTTTCACCAAGTGCAGCCATTTCACTCATCAATGTTATGAACCTGAAATCATGTTGTTCAAGTGTCTCAGTAGGACCATATTTGATGTTTTGGAATTTTAGTTTCAAAACATCGAACTTGTTTTCCTTGGTTTTCTCAGTACCAGCACAAATTTCTTTAATCATTGACCAGGCTTGTTTCGTCGTTTTAGCACCCCCACAGTTTGCATTGTATGTGATCTGGAGTAGAACGTATAATGATGTTTCTTGCTTGACCATCCGGCCAGTTTCTCTTGGAATCTTCAGATGTCCAGAGATGTATGGGCTTAGCTTCATAAGCAATGGTTCCTGCTGGTCTTGCGCCTGAGGATGTGCTGGTTTTTGAAGATCCAACAGCATCTGGTGTATCTTTGTCTCGACCACTAGATACTTCAGTGACTTGTTTCTCATGTTGAATGACAGTTGGGCCATTCTTGATCACTTCGATCATTTCATCACTGATAGCTTCTAGGTGAAGCATCATGTTATTCTTCCATTTCTCATAGTTCTCTGGCTTGAGAGTGGGTGCATCACTTAGAGACATCCTGAAGCAAACACACTAAACAAATAAGGCAAGTGTAGGTGATGAGCTGTTAGTAGGCACTTATCTAGGATCTAGGTTCAGTGCAGAAGGTTAAAGAACCTCCTGCTCTGATACCACTTGTTGGTCCAGAAAACGGCAAAGTAAAAGACTAGATGGGTGTGAATAGTATTTTAAAACTTTTGTCGATAAAATAGTTTCTCAGATATCTGTGAAGGTATCTGATACATATAATCAGAAAGCGAAAGACTTTTGTGATAAGTGCACGTGGTCAGCAAGCTATAAGGTTTCTAAATACTTAACAAGCAATAAATAGCAATAAGTAAAGTGTAGTAAGTAAATAAAACAGTGCTTTATAGTGGTGTCTAAAGGTGCCATAATCCCTTCACTAATCCAATCGCCATTTCTCCGTACTTGAATCCACTAAGATAAGATAATGAGTTCCCCTTATAAAATCCTTTCTCTTGATCCCTTTTACACTAGGTTCCCAACCAAGTGTTCCCCTGAGTTATTCCCCGACTTTCTCAACCAAGTACTTCTTCTACCCAGTAACCTTTGAGCTATTCCTTAGTTTCCCAAACTAAGTACTTCCTGTGCTCAACGCCTGTTTGGTGTTGGTTATGGTAGTTTGTCAGGTGAGCTATGTTAGGAATATCTGTTTAGATTTTGATCTGTAACCCTAATGACTTATCTTAGCTCAGAAAGGTAACTAGTACTCTTAGTTCACTTGAACATTGTAAAAGAGGAAGCTTACTGAGTATGTTAGTCTAGCAAATCACGTATAGGATGTTAGGTCTCAGAGTGTAATTTTTTATATCTTTGAAGAAGACCAAGAAGCAAACATCTAGCAGAAGGAAGCCCTTATTAAAGATCAGAAGACTGCACAAGATTGCTGAAGACTAAGGAAAAGTGTCTCTTCAGAAACCTTGCCTCAGAAACCTTGGAGAAATTAAGTGTCTTTGAAAGACAAGTATTTCAACAAGTGGTTTCTGATGCACTATAGGTCACTAAGAAAGGACTTGCAAAGCCTCAGAAAGCTTGCATTGTTCCGTTGACACTACGGGACAAAAGTTAGTACATTGCATTAAGTATGCAGACAGAGATGTCTCAGCAAAAGATGAAATCTCTGTAAAGAGACAAAGCTCACTGTCGTACAAACTTCAGATATCATTAGTTTAAATTTCATTGTGCCTAACGGTATTCAAGCGGCATGATTTTCAACTATAAATATCACCACTTAGAATGCTTGAAAGACACACTTGAACACTAATACACAGAACTTCATACATTACACTCAAGCATACAAGCCTTCTACCTACTTACACTCTAGCTTTCTGTTGTGACTAAAGCTCTTGAATTCTAAGTAGCACAAAAGTTCGAAGTGTCCTCATCCTTAACAAGAATTGTATATTATCAAGGAGTTGAATCCAAAAGATATAGTTGCGACTCATATCTGTGATTAATTCACTTGAGCAACATCAAGACTTGGGTCAATAAAGAACAAGTTACCATACATTGAAAAGTGTATTATGTAAGCTTGATTCTACAGAGCACTCCTACATAACTGTATAAGTTATTAAGAGCCTACTCACCTGACAAGCTACCATAACCATCACCACACAGGCGTTGAGCACAGGAAGTACTTAGTTTGGAAAACTAAGGAATAGGTCAAAGGTTACTAAGTAGAGGAAGTACTTGGTTGGGAAAACTAGGGAACAACTCAGGGGGAACACTTGGTTGGGAACCTAGTGTAAAAGGAATCAAGGGATAGGTTTTTGTAAGGAGAACTCATTATCTTATCTTAGTGGATTCATGTCCTGAGAACAGTGTGAGTGAATTAGTTGAGGGATTACGCCACCCTCAGATACCTCTATAAATTGTTGTGTTATTTACTTACCGCACATTATTTACTGCTTACTCATTACATGTTGAGTACTTACACAGTTTATAGCCTGCTGAACACGTGCACTTATCACTGAAGTCTTCCTCCCTCTGAATATAAGTATCAGATACCTTCCCAGATATCTGAGAAACTGTTTTATCGTCAATAGTTTGAAAAGACAATTCACCCCCCCCCCCCATCTAGTCTTTTAATTTGTCGTTATCTGGACCAACAAGTGGTATTAGAGCAGGAGGTTCTTTAACCTTTTGCACTGAACCTAGATGCTAGAGAAGGGCCCGCTAACAGCTTACCACGTACACTTGCTTTGTCCGTTTAGTGTTTGCTGTAGGATGTCTCTGAGCGATTCACCTGGAAGCTATCAGTGACGAGATGATCGCAGTTATAAAGAATGGCCCCATTGTCATTCGACAAGAAATGCAGGTCACTGAGGTTTCTGATGGCCGAGATAAAGAAACAGATGCTGCTGGTTCCTCCACATCTGATACATCAACTAGTGCAAGACAAACTGGTGAAATTGCGTATGCACCTAAGCCCAGACATCTCTGGACATCGGAAGATTCCAAGAGAAATAGGCTGGATGTTCAATCAAGAAACATCATTATTCGTTCTACTCTAGACCACATACAGTGCAAACTATGGTGTGCAAAAATGGCAAAAGAAGCCTGGTCACTGATTGAAGAAATCTGTGCCGGCACAGAAAAAACCACGAAAAACAAGTTCGATGTTTTGAAGCTCAAATTTTAAAACATCACACAAGGTCCAACTGAGACACTTGAGGAACTTGATTTCAGGTTTACAACACTGATCAGTGAAATGGGTGCACTTGGTGAAAGTGAGAGATACTGTAACTCTGAAAAGGTTAAGACTATCGTGAGAAGCTTGAGTCATAACTGGGAACACACTCAGTACTTCTATTTCAACCAAGGAATGCCTAACATCACTCTAGTGGAGCTTTTCTCACACTTGGCGACTGTCAACTATGAGTCAAAGCAACGAGGACATATGACTGCTGAAACATAGCAGAATGTTGCTCTAATAACTCAAGGTACTTCTGAAAGGAAGGATAACAAAGATGTGATTGAGGAAAATGCTCTTGTTGTATATCATATATGAAAATACGTCAGTTAGGAAATAGAAAGAAGAAGGACCAAAGAGAAGCTGAAAAAGCATCTAGGTCCCAACTGTCACCAGTACAAAAGTATGCAATTGACTAGCTTGTTGAACAAGCCTGCTCAGCAAGCATCGAGTACTGAGGGAGCAAATATCGGAAATGAAATATGTTACTATTTTCAGAAACCTGGTCACTTCCAAAGAGACTGCCCAGCTTACAACAAGCTAAAATCCGGTGACAAGAAAGATAGGAGAAATTTCAAGAGAAGTCAGAGAGCTATCTCACTGAGGAAAGAAAGAAGATTCAAATCCAACTGGATGCTCTTGATCTTGACTCTGAGTCTGAGGATGAAGACTCAGTTGATTCTAAACATCCATCACCAGAGTTGTGTGGCATCACTCATGAATTGGTTGACTTCGGTCAAAAGAAGAAAGAAATGTGTGGGGTTGCTGAGGAGGTCTATCCAGAATGCTCCAACATCGAGCCATGCCTAATGGCTGATAAGGTAACCACTATTTCTTGATTTATGAATTATGAGAGTGATGAGGAAGGAATCAAAGATGTAGAACACCTCAGAAAAGAGTTGGATCTTTATGAAAGAGAATTTATTGTTGTCCAAGCTAGAACCAAAATTGTTGAGGAAGAAAAGAAATCTCTTGAAAAGGAGTGCTAAAAACTGTGAAAGCTATCTGAGATAAAGGATGCTGAGAATGCATTTCTAAAGGCACAGATAGTTGAGACAGGAAACTTACATGAAGAAGCAATGGATAAAATTCAAAAGAAGTGTGGAGGTCTTCTTTCTGACAATGATGAACACAAAAAGAAAGAATTGTCCTTCCAATCCTATGCCAAAACTTGTGACACTCTCACTGAAGTACACTCTTACCTAAGAGATGTCTCAGAAAAAGGAGGACTTAGGTTGGACACTCAAACAAATAGTTCTACCACTCCGAACATGAGTGATGAAAGAATGACATTTGTTAGTAGTCAACAAGGTGGTTCCCGAACAACCTATAGCATTGGTCAGAAAGCTAAGGTTGCTGACAAAGGAAAGGCAGTCGCGACCAAACCTTTGAGGGAAAAACAAGTCCCAAATAAATCTGAAGGGAAAGTTCTTGAAAAGGAACAACACACTGGAAAGTGTAATCACCCACAGTGCTATGTCTCTCAAAAAGGGAAGATTGTTGGAGCTGGCAAATTCTCTATTGTCACATTTTCTGGAAAGAAAGATGACCCAGAGACTAGTAAGGCTGCTGAGAGAAGATCTCAGTCGGCACCACATGCTCGAAATGGCATTGTCTATAAAGCCATCGAGAAATAACTTGCTCATGATTAAAAACTAGAGCAAGAACGATGGATGAAAACTAGGGTTTCTCAAAGCAATCATCAGAAGTGGAAGAAAGAACAAACCACAAGCAACCTGAATGCTAGGGCTAGAAGAAATCTGAGAAGGAAAGCTAAGTTCGCTGAAAAGCAGACTAAACAACTTGATAGGTATCTAAATGCACCACAAGGAGCACCAAGGAACACACCTAGACAGAAAATAGTTCTTGATAATAACGATACTAGTCATTTACCTGGAATTCCTTCTTATGTTCCTGCTAGACAAAAGCATGTACCTAAGAGATTCATTCAAAAATGAATTTCTACTGGGAGATACTTTAGTCTAGATGGTTCCATTGTTGGAATGAGAACCTAACTCCATGTTTACTGTTTTGTGCAGAACACTCTAAAGAAGAAACCAACGTGTCATTTTGATAGTGGATGTGGGAAGCACATGACAGGTGACAAAGCAAATCCGGTTAACTACAGAGTATGTGATACAGGACCAGATATTAGATTTGTTGGAGGAGAAGTGAATCCAACCGTAGGATTCGGAGATCTGAAAATTGGAGCCCTTACAATCACTGGAGTACTACATGTGAAGGGATTGAAATATAATCTTCTCAGCATGAGTCAATTTGCTGATAAGGGGTTCTCAGTGAAGATCAAATCCAAATTCTATAAATTGATTGACAATGAGTCAAAGCAGGTAGTCTTGGTTGCTAGGCGGAAAGGAAGTCTCTATGTCGCTGACTGGGCATCTGCCACAACTGAAGAATGGCTCATGGTGAGTCAATCTAGCTACACTGAAGAAAATTGGCTATGGTACAAAAGGATGAGTCACTTGAATTTCAAAACTCTGAACAAGATAGCCAAGAAAGAGTTGGTTGTTAGATTATCTAAAATAGCATACAAAAAGGATGGTGTATGTTCAGCTTACCAATTAGGGAAACAAGCCAAAACATCTTTCAAGTCTAAAACTAGACATTCTAGTGTGAGGCCACTGCAACTGTTACATATGGTTCTCATTGAGTCCTCATTAACAAGTCATGCAGGAAAGAAGTATGGACTGGTTGTTGTGGACTACTCAAGATTCACTTGGGTTGTTTTCCTCAAACAGAAATCTGACGCAAGGGTCGAGATACCAAGTCTGCTGAATAAGCATGAAGTCATGAAAAATGACAAGGTATCTGTGATCAGAACAGACCATGGTACTGAGTTTGTGAACCAATACATAAAAGAGTTTTGTACCTGCAAAGGTATACATCATCAACTATCTTCAGTAAGGACACCACAACAAAATGGTATTGCTGAAAGGAAGAATAGGACCCTAAAAGTGGCAGCAAAAACAATGCTTGCTGACACTTAAATAACTGAAATATATTGGGTTGAAGCTGTAAATACAGCATGCTACACTCAAAATAGATGTTTGATCAACAAACACCATGATAAGACTCCTTATGAGTTATTGATTGGTAGACCCCCTAGTAACAAACATTTAAGGGTGTTTGGTTGTAGACGTTTTGTTCTTAACAATGGTAAAGAATATCTAAGAACATTTCAACCAAAGGCAGATGAAGGAGAATTTATTGGTTATTCAATGAATAGCAAAGCTTACAGAATCTACAACAAAAGGACACAAAAGATTGAAGAATCAGTCAATATAGTATTCTATGAAGGAAACAAGAAAGTACCCTTGAATGAAGAACTCTCAGATAGGTTCAAAGAACTTATGATCAAGGATTCTGAACAAGAATCTCAGAGAGGAAATGATTCTCTCATTCAATTAGAGGATGAGTCTGATGAAGAAAGGTAACCATTGTCGAGTAACAACCAGATGAGTGTAAGACATGATGAAGAATTTCCTATGAGAAATTCAGAAATGGATCAAGACACTGAGAATCTTCATGATGAAGAGGTCTCTAAGCAGGAGGTTGCTGTGATTCCTGTCTTAGATACCCAGGACACTGAACAAGTGTCATATATCCCAAGCACACTAAAAGTTCCAGATAACTTAGATACTGAATAAGTATCTTATCATGATCATAATGATACAGAAATGAATCAACAAGATAATGATCCTACTAGTTCTAAACCCATTATAAAATGGATAAGAGATCATCCTGGAAAGGATGTGCTAGGTCCTTTAGACCAAGGGGTAAGAACTAGGAGAGCTATTGCTGAAAATGCAAAATCTCTCTACGGATGTTTCATCTCAGACATTGAACCAAAGACCATTGAAGAAGTATTAAAAGATCATGATTGGATCTTAGCAATGCAAGAAGAGTAGGATCAATTTGAGAGAAACAAAGTCTGGAAACTAGTTCCCTACATTCATGGAATATCTGTCATAGGAACTCTTTCGGTTTTCAGAAACAAGATGAATGAATCTAGTGAAATAACCAGAAACAAAGCAAGGTTGGTTGCCAAGGGATTCACCCAGACTGAAGGACTATATTTTGATGAGTCATATGCTCCAGTTGCAAGATTGGATGCAATCAGATTATTTCTAGCTTTTGCAGCTCATAATGACTTTAAAGTTTACCAAATGGATGTCAAGAGTGCATTCCTAAATGGTGTGCTTGCTGAGGAAGTTTATGTTGAGCAGCCACCTGGTTTTCAAGTTTTCTCAGAAAGCAAGATGGTCTATAAGCTTCAGAAAGCTCTATATTGACTTAAACAAGCTCCAAGAGCATGGTATGACACTTTGGCCAAGTCCTTGCTAGGAAGTGGATTCAAGAAAGGAGAAGTTGATAAAACTCTCTTTACATTGAACCATGATGGGAAACTCCTCTTAGTACAAGTTTATGTTCATGACATAATATTTGGATCTAAGGACAAGCAACTTTGTGAAGACTTTGTTGAGCTCATGAAAAGTAACCTTGAGATGAGCATGATGGGAGAATTGAATTACTTCCTAAGGTTGAAAGTCAAGCAACTTGATGATGGAATATTATTCATTAGTCAAACAAAGTATGAAAAAGACATGCTCAATAAGTTTAATATAAAGCCTTTTGGGAAGAATGCTAATATACCTATGAGCATTGGAACCAAGATGACCAATACTGAATCTGACAAGAGTGTTGATGAACACAAGTATAGGAAATTAATTGGGTCTCTACTATACCTCACAACTAGCAGACCAGATGTTCAATATGTAGTTGGTGTATGTGCAAGATTTCAGACAAACCCAATGCAATCATACTATAACACGGCTATGAAGATTCTAAGGTATGTTCAAGGTACTGTAGACAGTGGCTTGAGTTTAGTTGGCTATTCAGATGCTAACTAGGCTGGATTTATGCTTGATAGAAAAAGTACTTCAGGAACCTGTCAATTCCTTCGTACTAGATTGATATCATGGTTTAGCACGAAGCAAAACTCAGTTGTAACATCAACCACAGAAGTAGAGTATATTGTCGCTGGGTCTTGTACTTCACAAATTCTGTCGATACAACAACAACTGAGAGACAATGAGATCAATGAAGTGAAAACTCCTATTTTATGAGACAACACAAGTGCTATTGCAATCACTTAGAATCCTAAGTTCCATGCAAGAACAAAGCACATTGATGTTAGACACCACTTTATCAGAGATCATGTAGAAAAAGGCAATATTGAGATACTCAAGATTGGTACAGAAGATCAACTTGCAGATATCTTCACAAAACCTCTGCAAGAGTGCAGATTCCTAGCCTTGAGACAAAGTCTTAGGTTAATGGAATTACCAAGGTGCTAAATTGGTCACTGAGACGGGAACTCAATGAGACAATACAGAAGATTAAGGCTTTCTGAGAAGAAAGGCACTTAAAGAGAAAAGGAGATATCTGAGACAGGCACTCAGATATCATGGCTAAGTGTAAAAGTTGGTTAAAAGAGGTATCTGAAACGGGTATTCAGATATGTGATGCCACTAAGTAAGGGGGAACACAAAAAGAGTGAAGTAGACAAACAATACTATCTGTCAGAAGTCAACTATCTCTTGTGTTTTAAAAAATTGTCATTTTTATGATAATTTTCAAACAACACTGGATGCTTAAGTAATAAGCTCAGAAACCAGTTTGTCTCCTAGTTACAGGTTGATGAGAGTTGAAAATGACTCAGATAACTATTAGCCAAATAGCATTAATTGGGCACACTTACATGTGTTGATTGTGATCATTGCTGAGAAAACAATCTCAACCATTGAAAGAACTGGCACCACTCGCATTTAATGTGAAACCACTTTTGCACCCACACCGGTGCAGACTGCGAGAAATGTAGATACAAAATCCATTTGTATCTGTGTACTCGCATTGCTATATAAAGCAGTTTATGGCATAGACAAACACTTTCGCCTAAACTCACATCTAAACAAGCACCAAAATAGCTAAATCCTTCATCTTTTTCTCTGCAAATCTTCTCTGAAACCTCTGAATTTCTGCTAAGTATTTTTGAAAAGAATCACTTAACCGAATTCACTCTTAATCACTTTCAATCTCACTTCTCTACTACTACTATTTAAAGAGATGGCACCGAAAAGAACTAGATCTCAGAAATCCCAAGTGTCCACATTTGGAACTACTGAAAAGTAAAATCCAGCGAATCTAGTGAAAAATCGAAGAGTTGTTGGTGATTTCAACTTCTCAGTGTGGAATCCCAACTCAAAGGTACTCTGGGGAGGAGTACTTCTCGATGATTACTTAGTTGGTGCTACCAATAACCAAGCGGATATAAAATATGGGCTCTCTTTACATGAAAAGGTAAAGATTTAAGAGTTTTGCTCTGCAAGGCCCACATTCATCTCAACTATGGATGTGTTGGAATTCCGCAATAATTCCACAATCATTGAAGAAGATGGCACTGGAGAAGTGCTCATCACATCGAAGGCACAAGATTTTGACATAAACCTTGACTTGAATTCCTTCAGCACTCATTTTGGTTGCTGAATTGGTTACTGAACTAGGAAATGAAGACACATGGAAAGAAGAAGAAGAAGAAGAAGAAGAAGAAGAAGAAGAAGAAGAAGAAGAAGAAGAAGAAGAGCTAAGAGATGCTGCCCACCCTGTATTTCATGCAAAAGAAGCACAAACAGTGGTGTCACATCTCAAGAGAAACATACTAGCTCCCATCATCAACAGCACAGTTCCTAATGTCAACACTACTGATTATGAGAATAGATCAAAGACCATGATCAAACTTATGAAGGAACTGGAAGCTCAAGACAAGGAGGTCACTGAATCAATACCACCAAAATTCACCAAATTTGCTGAGCTACTCTCACAAAGAACCTCTTCAATGGTTTAAAGCATTAAGACCTTGTTATGGTAAAAGACTTGGACATCACAACTATGCAGGTTGCTTATGACATTGCAAGCTATGCATCTGCCAAGATACAAACAGTGGTTGCTGAAGTTTCCAAATTGACAAATAAGGAAACTATGATTGAAAAGCAAAATGCAGATCTCAGAAAGGAGATGCAGCAACTCATTGAGGCTTACATTCGTCTATAAAAGTATTTTGACTCTCTGTCAAATTCTTATGCCAGAATCATTAATGGTTTTGATCAGTTCTCTATGACTAAGGGGGGAGGAAGTACCAGGAGAGTACAAGGCAAGGGCAAAGAGAAGATGTATCATGAAGAAGCCCAAACCAAAGCCCCAAGTCATGATTTACAAATGATGACGACAAGATCTAGAGCAAGATCTCAGAAAACTCCAACAGCTGCAAAGAGCTCAAGGAGAAGACAAGACAGAGACTCTGAAGAAAAAGAAGGAGAGATCTCTGAAAAGAGAAGGAAAAGAGACCAAGACAGCTGCAAACAATTGATGGTCATACATCATTATGATGATGAGGATGATGATGAAGATGAAGATGAAGAGAAAGACATAAATCCTCTTCACAGGAAAAGAGGAACAAGCAGCATGTCTAAGCCTATAGATGCAATTCCTATAGTAGCAAGGACACCTTCTGGAAATACCAAGTCAATTCAGCAAGGTACCCCATCTGAAGATACTTCTCTGAAAGGTCTAAACTCCAAACATAAGAGAAAAAGGGAAAGAGATATCAAGTTTGGTAGAGTGATACAACCAAAGCCTGAAGATGCTGAGATTGAGTATGTAAAGGTTGATGACCTTGATCCCACTGTTTGGGAGTGCGATCATCAGAAGAATGACTACTGGGCATTGAAACTAAAGAATCTACTAGTCAATGAAGGAGGACTACTAGTACCCATCTTCAGAAGGATCATGGCGTGGAGAAAAGGCAGACAAGATTTGTTGCCTAGAGATAGAGTTCAGAAATGGCTAGACTTTGAAGTAGAAGTCAGACAAATAGCCAGAAAGAAAGACCTTTCTGAAGAATGCCCTTATCATAGACCAGAGGAGGTGCACACTATTGTTGATGAATTTGGGTAAAGAACTAGACTGCAGGTTGAACCATATGAGTCATTCTATTTGACTAAGAAACAATACTTGGGAGACCTGAAATATCTAAGAGAGATATATGGTCATTACAAGCCCACTGAAGAGCAGCTAGTACATGTCTGGAAATGGGGCAAGTATCTTTTAATCAAAATCATGATCAAGAACCTACCCACCAACAAATCATACAAGGAGAATGCTCTGGCATCAAGGAATGCTGAAATGAAAGTCATAAGATATATCCTTGAATACTCAGAAGACTGCAAAAGATATGGTGATAGGGTCTTCCAAAGCTAAAGATGAAGACTTGAAGACCAACTAGTAAAATGTTCACTTGGAACTTTGATTTTCCAATTGTTCTACTTAGTTGTGTAATTTTTTATTTTTGCTGACTGTACTTGATTGCTTATCTTGTAAAGTTATATGTACTCTCAATTGTAATTTATCTGATGAACCTACTCTCAGATATCATTCTAATGAAAAGATAATTTGTCAGCAAAGATCACACCTTGTGATTTGGTTGATGTTTACTTTATGAACTTAGATAAATGAAATGAAAGATCATAAGAAATGTTCAAGTGTTGGATTGTTTCCTCATCCAGTTCATGATAGGTTTTTAGATAGTCATAGGTGACTGATCAAAAAGGGGTAAATTTGTTAGGAATATCTGTTTAGATTTTGATCAGCAACCCTAATGACTTATCTTAGCTCAAAAAGGTAACTAGTACTCTTAGTTCACTTGAACATTGTAAAAGAGAAAGCTTACTGAGTATGTTAGTGTAGCAAATCTCTTAGTTGGGAAAACCAGGGAACAACTCAGGGGGAATACTTAGTTGGGAACCTAGTGTAAAAGGGATCAAGGGATAGAATTTCGTATGTGGAACTCATTATTTTATCTTAGTGGATTCAAGTCCTGAGAAAAGGGCTAGTGGATTAGTTGAGGGATTACGCCACCCTCAGATACCACTATAAATTGCTGTGTCATTTACTTACTGCACTTTATTTACAGCTTACTTATTGCATGCTGAGTACTTACACACTTTATAGCCTGCTGAGCATGTGCACTTGTCACTAAAGTCTTCCGTTCTTTGAATATAAGTACCAGATACCTTCCCAGATATCTGAGAAACTGTTTTATCGTCAAAAGTTTGAAAAGACTATTCTTCCCCTCTAGTCTTTTACTTTGTCGTTATATGGAACAACAAGCTAGCTCTTATAACTTATGCAGTTATCTCAGAGAGCTCTATAGAATCAATCTTACTTAATAAACTTCTCAATGTATGGTAAGTTGTTATTTACCGACCCAAGTCTTGATGTTGTTCAAGAGAATGAATCTCAGATATCAGTCGCAACTTTACCCTTGGATTCAACTCTTTCACAATATACAATTCTTGTTTAAGGATCAGGACACTTAGAACTTTCGTGCTACTTAGAAATCAAGAGCTTTAGTCGTAACAGTAAGCTAGAGTGTAATATCCATTAGGAACAATGAAATTCAAACTATTGATATCTGAAGATAGTACGGCAGTGAGCTTTGTCTCTTTACAGAGATTTCCTCTTTTATTCAGACATCTCTATCTGCGTAATAAATGTGCTGTACTATCTTTTGTCCTGTTGTCCCAACTGAACAATGCAAGCTATCTGAGGCTTTGCATGTCCTTACTCAGTGAGCATTGAGTATTAGAATCCTATTGAAATACTTATCTTCCAAAGACACTTGATTTCTTTAAGGTATCTGGTCCAAGGTCTCTGAGGAGAAATTTCTCCTTTGTCTTCAGCAAACTTGTGCAATCTCTTGATCTTCAATAATGAGCTCCTTCTGCTGGATGCTTGCTTCTTGGTCTTCTTCAAAGATATAAAAATTACAAAATTTGAGACCTAACATTCTATATAAGTTTTGCTAGACTAACATACTCGGTAAGCTTCCTCTTGTACAATGTTCAAGTGAACTAAAAGTACTCGTTACCTTTCTGAACTAAGATAATTAACTAGGGTTTACTAATCAAAATCTAAACAGATATTCCTAACAGTATCTCACGGCGGTGTCATCGGTGACATCGAATCCTCACACTGTCACACACAATAACAATTTCCATCCGATTCATTAATATGTTCATAACATTCACTTTTTATGTTTTATCATGAGAAACATAACTCATAAATGTTATTTTGTTTACACCACTAATTAATTTATTATTATTTTTCTTTCTTATTTTATCATCAGTTATTCGATAGACGGTCATTGAGAGACTAAAATGAACCGACAAACATTACAATTATTTCTAACACAATAGAGATTTTACGAAAAACATCAGTAATATACATATACATAAAAAGATGATATAAAATGTTCACTAATAAAGCATTGTTAATATTATTTAAAACATTATACATATAATTAAGAACATCAATTCATCCCGGCAAGTCTTCCACTAATACACGTCACTTTCAAAATTTTGTATACAATACCATTTATAAATTATTATTTTAGTACCACATTCTTAATTAAAGAGAAATTGATAGCTTAGAAATATATTAATGAATTGGAGGGAGTATAGTAACAAGAAGATAAACACTAGTCAATAAATTAGAAGTGATTTCAACATAATGCATTATGTTTCCATAAATGGAAAGCTTGCATCTCTGATTCCTGATTAAATGGCTCATCACTCCTTCAACTTATTTTAGTACATGAGAATACTAGCAAATGGTCCGTCGATACTCGACGGGGAAAGGATATAAATTTTGTTAGAAATTTAAATGTATCTCAATTTACAAACATATAAATTTTACAATTTTTTAAAACTCATGATCCAAAGGTATCACCGTTTCATACAAAGTCATTCTACTATTTGTAAAAAGTAAAAGAAGTATTTATAATGAAATCACACAATATTAAATACTCATGGAGTATCATATTTAAATATAATATTATTTCATAATTTGTATATGCTACTTTAAACACCAAGTATTATTTCCATACCATATGTATCACTCTATTTGTCGCATCAATAGTTTAAGTAAAGACCCTGCCACATTTATATTAGATAGGTCTGGGTCCAGATTCTACCATTTTGAAATTAGACAATGCAATTTGAATATTTCC
The DNA here is from genome assembly GCA_026545765.1 of Plantago major. Classification (NCBI taxonomy): domain Eukaryota; kingdom Viridiplantae; phylum Streptophyta; class Magnoliopsida; order Lamiales; family Plantaginaceae; genus Plantago; species Plantago major. The sequence continues at coordinate 41,992,833 of CM048841.1, forward strand.
AAAGGGTCCAGGTCCAAACCATGAACATAAATGGGTCTGAATGGTAAAAAAAAAAAGATAGATTTTAGTGGAGGGCTGTGAACTTGCAAAGTTGTTGTTTATAAAGCACATCAATCATAAATTATACCCAACATTTACATATTTTTATAGATTTTTTTAGTGCCCCCCCCCCCCCCCCTCCAGATCAAACTTCCCGCAGATCCTGACACAAGTTTTAAGGGATGGTAAATAAAGCATGAGAGACGGCGAATAAAGTAGGAAATAAAGTGAGTTAAATATGAAAGATTGTGAATAAAGTATAAGAGATAGTTAATAAAGTAGTGGAGAGATTTTCCTTAATCGAGGAGAAGTTGAAATCGGGACATCCCGAAATGGAATGTGAGAAGTTGAAACCGTAATGGAGGGAGGATAGAGTTTTACATGTTTATGTGTAACTATTATGATTCTTTACATGTTTCAGTAGAAATCCTTTTGGGGTGCCCCAAAATAATTCTTCATCAATATATTCTTGACATATTTTGGTGAAATTTTTTCTGGGGCAGTTGAGACGGCACCAAAAATTATCATTTGAACTAACATAAAGTATGTTGTGGCCTGATCGATGTAGTGATTGAGTCTTGTTACACGGGTACGACACAGTTTGCGGTAGATATCCCGACCCCGACATAATTATTTTTAGGATTTTATGATATAATTCATATTAATTTGTGCATCCAAGAAATAAGTATGAATCTATTAAAAAAACTGACATCGGGTATGGATTCGGCCCAACCCTAAAATCCAAGCCCAAGTCTGGTTCTGCATTTTAGAATCCCATACGTACTCGGACTCTATTCAACTAAACGGGTCTATGTAGGGTCTGGGTGCACATTATGACCAGTAAGTGTAAGTCAATTAGTGTAGTGAATCTAGAAAATACAACATATAACTAACATTAGCTTAATACGGGTGAGGAAGGTGGATGTCGACGTGAAAGTGAGATATTGTCGCTGGCTCTTATTTATCGTCATAGCAAATCAGAATGATATATGGATGATCTCATAACGCTTCATCGTATTGTTGGCTAGAGTGGTTACTCATGAACTGCTCTTTGAGAGATATACTGGCCCCACAAATCAACACATTTCATTGTACGCACACTGGGAGAATATATGTGTGTCTCATTCAAAATTTCTAATATTGTTCCAAAGCAAGCATGGTTAATTATAGAGTTCTTATGGATGAATTTTCGAAAAGAAAAGTGCACCATACTGGTATGGTAGCGTTCTCTATCAATTTAAAATATCTAAAATTTTGGGGCATTACATTCACTCACTCTTAAATTAAGCAACGGCCCTGTCATGCAATGTATGTACCCTTGAAGGTTAAGTATATATTCAATCATGATACAATTTATAACGCACATTCCCATGTGGGTCAGACCCACCATTGTTATTCTTGATATGCTCTTCCCATGATATCTTCTATAATGTTGGCCCCACAAATCAACACGCAGATATCCTTTCTCGCGTACTGTGTTGTCACTCGTGTGCACAAAGATAAACTTCTTATATAGTGGATCACCTACTCGTAGAGCAAGCACGCCTAACTTTGAGCCTCCTGGGTGGATTCCCGGTTATAAGGCTGCACCTTAATGGTATAAGTAGCATTCTCAATACCTTTAAACTCTCCAAAACTTAATGGTGTTACAACTAACAAAACCGAATGGGGATTTGGTCTCTTGAGATTGGATCGTCATCATCATAAGAATGAAAAGTTTTTTCACTACATTGATTTTATATATCATTTTTGTCTCGATAATATGTTTTTTTTTAGAAATTAGTAACTATGAGTCTTGTGTCCTTCCACACCTCAGAAGTCTGATCAATATTTGCATCATCATGATTATACATCCATCGAACCTTGAGCACTCAAGAACTGTTGTAAAAACATCCCTGTGACAACTCTCAACACCATTAACCTTTGTAATGATATCCCTACTCAAGTAATTACACATTCATCGGGCATCTTCGACATAACAAATTGATTATTAATCTCATCAACTACATCATTAGTCAATGCGAGAGAAAAATCGATGATGAGAAATATCCTGAGCGAATTCGTTTAAATGCTCCAATAATGACATATATGTTCTATCATAATGGTTGAAATAGGATTACTCATTTCCCAAATAAGTATATCATTGAGAATATTATATCAACATCGCCATCGTTTTATAATTTTTATTCCTCAAATCCCCATTGCTGACATGCAGTATCCGCTTAGCAAATTCTTGCGTCTCTTAAATCTCAATATATGATGAATCAGACTAAAATTATTTTAATATGACATTCGAAAGCTTCTTTAAAGGATTGGGGCTCGACGGGGCATAGAGACAAAAACTCAATGGGGTTGCTGAAAACCTTTTTTACCTTTTTTTTGTTGAAAACCTTCTTTCACCCTTATTACTATGAAGTTGCACATAAAAGCATTGTAATTTTTATTTTCAAATAATATATTTTTAAAAAAATTAATGTGATATAATTATAATTTTTTTTTTGTCTCGGATGACGTTGGGAACCCGCAATCGCTAGCCTTCATGTGCGCATTGAGTAAACCCCACGGGCTCACATAATAGACTGCCAACCACGGAAGCCAAGTTAAACCGCATTGAAATTAAACGAAGAATGAAGTTTGAAAGGAAATGAGAAAGGAAACTGAAAAGTGAATTGAAAGAAATGATATTTAGAGTTGCAGTGAATGAATGCTGACGTGAACATTTCAGACAGTTACAATTGTTGGAGATGGTCTTAATTTGTATGATTTTCTTGATGCAGTAAGAGTTGAATTAGAAAATCAAGCAAATTTTCTATGTAAAAAGAAGAAAATAGAAAAAAAAAAACTTAATCAAACATGTTATGTCGACAATCAACATAAGAAAATATTTTTCTATTTAGAATTTTTGGTCGAAAGCTTTATTTGTAATAATTGATTAGAATTATTAGACATAAAAGTCTATTTTTGTTTTCAAATAATTATTGCCAAAATATAAAATATAAAACTTAAGAAAAATAGCATGATAAGAATTAAGAACAATGTTCATGCCCTTTTAGGTTATTTTACAAACTTCCAGCTAGCTTATAAGATAATTTACTAAACAATTACAGTAAAATCAACTAGCTTATCAACTACCTAATCGGTACCAGCTAGCTTAGCAGCTAACATCTACATTTAGTTTTGTTAAACATAGCCTAAGTAGGTATAATATTAAAACATGAAATTAGATGTTTTATGTGCTTCAAGCACTAAAAAAGTAGAAATGCTAAGTAAAATAATTATCTTGTATCATAGCCAACCATCAAAAATATTACTTCTTTAAATATTAATGTGAATATCAAAGCCCCTGAGTTTATACTTAAATTAGTATTTTTTTTTTCATACCTTATGAAAATTCGTTTTGACTGATCAAATAAAGTGCTTCTTTCATCTGGTTTGCCACTTTACTTTCATGTTATTTGAAACAATATATCTTCCGATTCCTTTATTTGTACCTGTTTATGTGCCTTTTCTTTCACTTATTTACTTACGACACATAATAGTTTTTTTAACTAAAAAAATCAACGTTATAATGCATAATGTGTTGTTTGGCATGTAACTTTAATTAAGGGAATTTCAATGAGGTATGAATGATGATTAATAATTAAATTTTAATTGAATTGTGAAAATTTTTGTTTAGTGTAGAATTAAAATTTTATAGAGTTTTGTGATTGTTGTGAGTTTTAATTGATTAGTGACTCAATTAAAAAATACAACTATTATCTAAAACAAAAATGGTAAAGCTAAATAAGTAAATATGCTCGATTCAATAAAAAAGGGTTGTTAATTGTGTGCCGAGAATGACTAATTAACATTACAGTTATAATCAGTACATTAAATAAAATGACAAACATTACAGTTATAATCAAAAATATTACGGGTTTTTAGTTAAAATTATCAATGATATACATATATATATGAAAGATGACATAAAATGTTAACTCATATATAAATCATTATTGATATTGTTAAAAACGTAATAATTATACTGAAGTATATTACAACAAACCTCGAAGAATGGAAAACTTGAAACCAAGAAATACGGATTCGACTGACACTTGAAAAAATTAATTAACATTCTATCTCATATTAACTAAATAAATATGGTAGATCACAAAATCAAAACGTAAAAGTAAACACAATTAATTGAATTAACTAAATAGCTAGAATGATTTTCAAAAAATAGCACTTTCCTTTCATGACACCAAGTTGATAAAATCAAGACTAATCAAAACATTTCATTAGGACAACTATAATAAATATTGACCAATAGGAATTGAGGTTTTTGCCAAATATTTGAATGACTTGGACAATCTAGAATGACTCCAATCCTTTTTTGCTTAATGTATTATTATATAATATAGATGAGATCACACATGATGTAATAATTGAATGTATTAGTTTTGGTTTCTAAGTCATTTATATTAATATTTCAATATTTTCAGCACATGTGGTCAGTTTCAACTTCTTTGGGAAGGTCATCCGAGTGAAATTAAATATGAGTTAGAGATTATCTCCATTGAGATTCGAACCCAGGTCGGACGTGAGCCAGAGGCTTGATACCATGATTGAATTTCATCTTATCTAAAAGCTCAAGCACATAGAGAGTTGTGCAATCTAGTTATTTTACGGTATTTACAAAAGTGGATAACTATCGAGTTGTGTAATTGAGTACATAAATTATGTTAAATTGAATCCATTTGTAATATATGTAAATTAGATTTATATTAAAAAAACCGAATCTGGTTTCTCCAATTAAATTCTAAGCTCTAACTCAACCTCAACAAAATCAATTCACCATAAAAACATTAACTCAGTTTGTCTTCTAGAATATATATAAGTTGATAACTATTGGAGGTGTGCAATTGAGTTCGTAATTTAATTTAATTGGACCCCTTTGTAATATATATGTAAATTAGACTTAAATTACAAAAAACCAATATATATTCTTCAATTAAATTCAAAGCCCTATATTCAACCCCAACAAAATCAATTCACCATGAAAAAAAACTCAATTAGTCTTCTAAAAATAAACTCCAAGCCCAAAATCATCCCAACAAAATCAAGTCATCATTAGGAAGAAAAAAAAATAATGATAACTAATCTTTCTTTTCCATCTTCTCCAATTAAATTAAAATGGATCAATTCGCACTATTCCAATCCTTAATATAACTCGAAAAATGACAATCCTTTATTTGAAACAAAATATTACTTACCTTCATATATTTATTCCATTATTTGTAACTAATTGTTAAAATAACACGCGTAACATTCAAGTATATTAATACTCCAATATATAGTAGACCACTACAAATAATACGTCTTCTGTTTCAAAATTATCGCCTCAAAACCAACAAAAATGTTTCTCCAGACACTTGTAATCCTCACTTCTCTTGCTCTCAGTCTCAACTCTAGTCTTTCTTACACTAAAGAAATGCAAAAATTCATACTACTCCACTTATGTTACCAATTTACCACCCGGTCCGAAAAAGCTACCAATAATGCAAGTCGCATAGGTGCCCTTCTATTGGTCCAGATAATGGCAAAGTAAGATACAATGGAGGGGGGGGGGGGGGGGGTGAATAGTCTTTTCAAACTTTCGTCAATAAAATAGTTTCTTAGATATCTTTACAGGTATCTGATACTTATATTCAGAGAGCGGAAGACTTTTGTGATAAGTGAATGAGCTCAGCAAGCTATAAGTGTGTAAGTACTCAGCAAGTAAATAAAGCAATAAGTAAAGTGCAGTAAGTAAACAAGACAAAGCTTTATAGTGGTATCTGAACGTGGCGTAATCCCTCAACTAATCCACTCGCCCTTTCTCAGGACTTGAATCCACCAAGATAAGATGATGAGTTCTCCTTACAAAATCCTATCTCCATATCCCTTTCACACTAAGTTCCAAACCAAGTGTTCCCCCTGAGTTATTCCCTGGCTTTTTCAGCCAAGTACTTCCTCTACTCAATAACCTTTGAGCTATTCCTTAGTTTCCCAAACTAAGTACTTCCTGTGCTCAACGCCTGTTTGGTGTTGGTTATGGTAGTTTGTCAGGTGAGCTAGGTCTTATAACTTATTCAATTATCTCAAAGAGCTCTATAGAATCAAATTTACTTAATACACTTTTGAATGTGTGGTAAGTTGTTCTTTACTGACCCAAGTCTTGATATTGTTCAAGAGAATGAATCTCAGATATCAGTCGCAACTTTATCCTTGGATTCAACTCTTTCACAATATGCAATTTTTATTTAAGGATCAGGACACTTAGAACTTTCGTGCTACTTAGTAATCAAGAGCTTTAGTCGCAACAGTAAGCTAGAGAGTAAGTAGGTAGAAGGCTTGTATGCTTGAATGTAAGTTTTGTTAAGTGAAGTTCAAGGTGTGTCTTTCAAGCATTATAAGTGGTGATATTTATAGTTGAAAATCATGCCGTTTGAATAGTATTCGTTAGGCACAATGTAATTCAAACGATTTATATCTGAAGATAGTACTGCAGTGAGCTTTGTCTCTTTTAAGAGATTTTCTCTTTTCGTCAGACATCTCTGTCTGCGTAATAAATGCAGTGTACAATCTTTTCTCCTGTAGTCTCAACGGAACAATGCAAGCTATCTGAGGCTTTGCATATCCATACTCAGTGAGCATTGGCTATCAGAACTCTATTGAATACTTGTCTTCCAAAGACACTTAATTTTGTTCAAGGTATCTGAGCCAAGGTCTCTGAGGAGACATTTCTCCATAGTCTTCTGCAATCTTGTGCAGTCTCTTGATCTTCAAAAATGAGCTCCTTGCTGCTGAATGCTTGTTTCTTGGTCTTATTCAAAGATATAAAAATTACAATCTGAGACCTAACATCCTATACAAGATTTGCTAGATTAACATATTCAGTAAGATTCCTCTTTTACAATGTTCATGTGAACTAAGAGTACTAGTTACCTTTCTGAACTAAGATAAGTCATTAGGGTTTATTGATCAAAATCTAAACAGATATTCCTAACAAATTTCCCTCTTTTTGATCAGTCACCAATGACTATCTGAAAACCCATCATGAAACTGGATGAGGAAACAATCCAACACTTACGCATTTCTTACGATCTTCAATTCATTTATTATAGTGTAGAAAGTAAACATCAACCAAATCACAAGGTGTGATCTTTGCTGACAAGTTATCTTTTCATAGATTAATATCTGAGAGTAGGTTCATCAGATAAAAGTACAATTAAGTACAGAGATAACTTTTATAAAATAAGCAATAAGTACAATCAGCAAAAATAAAAAATTACACAACATTATAGGACAACAGGAAATTCGAAGTTCCAAGTGAACATCCTATAAGTTGGTCTTCAAGGATTCAATCTTCATTAGCATACTTTATCTGGGTATATGAAGTCACCATATCTGATAATGTCATCAGATTAGTCAAGTAGGTAGGTTCTTACAACCAATTCAACTCTTCTTGAGAACTCAACATTATCTCTGTAAGATTTGGTGGGCCTTTTCTTGATAGTTTGTTCAACCCAGTAGTATCTTGCCCAGATCCAAGCATGATCAATTTGAATAGGAGACATCTTATATCTTTAATTGATTGTCTTCAGATACTTTAAATCTAGCTGGTAATCTTCTTTAGTGAGGTAGAAGGACTCATAAGCATGTACTACAAATTTTGTCCTTGCTCAGTGCCAAGAACATTTGCAACTTTGTGTACCTCATTTGGCTTATAATAAGGGCAAGATTCAGATAGCTTGTTCTTCCTAGCTATTTGTCTGATGTATATCTCAAAATCCAGTGCATTCTTGACTTTTTCCTTTGGCACTATATCTTCTCTGTATTTTCTCCATGCCATCATTTGAAGGTAGATTGGTACTGGGAAGCCTTCTTTATTAAGTAGCTTGTCTTTCATGAACATTACACAATAACCATTCTTGCACTTTTAAGTTGTAGAGTTTAGATTAGATTGACTTGGAATGTATTTGATCATAGCTTCCTCAGGGCTAAGAATATCAACTCCTCTGAGTTCTTCAATCCTTTCTCTGATCTTCTTCTGTCTTACAACTTCTCTTCTTGAGAGTTTATCACTAGAAGTACCTTGCTTGATAGACTTGGTATTTCCAGAAGGTGTTCTGGCTGTTAAGGGAATGCAGGTAAAGGCTCATATGGGATATTTGAATGTCTCTTTCTCACAAGAGGAACATTTCCTTCATCATTCTCATCATCATCATCATCATCATCATCATCATCATCATCATCATCATCATCATCATCTTCCCGATGAGTTTCTGAAACAACTTCGCATCCATCTATGTTGCCTTTTATTCTCTTTTCAGATATCTCTTCTTCATCCTCAGCATAGTCTCGGTATCTTCTCCTTGAGCTCTTGGCAGCAACAGGTGGTTTCTAAGACCTTGTTCTAGTGACCCTTCTTTCAGTAGCAGGGATTATTTGAAGTTGACTAGGGGTTGCAGAATGAGGTTGGGCATCTTCAGATATCATATTTTGTATGTCTTTCCCCTTAGTGTCTTTTGTTGCTCTTTCCCCCTAGTCATAGGAGACTGATCAGAAGGGAATCTGAAGAAACAAAGATTCAAAATTCTTTTGGAGACCAATGTAGGCTGTGGATAATTGATGCAACTTAGCTTGTAGTGCAGCATTTTTTTGAGCAGGGCCAGTTTCCTCATCAGTGAGCATGAAAACCTCAACAACTACTTGACTTATAGTAGCTGTGGTAATGCTGGATTGAACATCTGCAAGTGGAATAAGTTTTCCATCTGAGTGTCTTTTCATAGCTAGATCTTGATGTTCCAGAGCTATACTGGAAGTTCTTCTTTCAATCATTTCAGCAAACTTTTCAAATATTGGTTGAACAGAAACAATTATCTGATTCAACTGATCTTCTAGATTTTTCATCTTTTGCACCATGATCTGGGATCTCCTTCACAATCCTCAGCATCTTCATCAGGAACTTGGATGTGGACAAGAGGGACTAAAGTCCTTTTCTTAGAGAGTGACACAGTAGTCTGAGGATGACTATGGTCAGACACTTTCTGAGAGTTGTCCTCCATGTCTTCTTCTTCTTCTTCTTCATCACTCTAATTTTCTTCATTGTCTAAGTAAGCAACCTTTGCTAGAAAGGTCTTCTTCCCTTTGCTGGATGAGGGCAATACCTGCTCAGTATTTTGCTCTTCCTCTGGAGTTTCTTAGTCATCCAATTCCTCAGCAAATGCTTGTGCAGCAAGCTGGATTTTCATGTGCTCATCAAGGGCTTCCTCTGCCTTGCGAGTCATTTCCTCAACCTTTCTTAGGTTGGCTAGTCTTTCTTTCATCTTGGTTTCCAATTCAAGATGCAGTCTTGCTTCTTCTTCCATCGGAGCTTTGAGATGGGCTACTCTGTTGTCAGGTTCCTTGATCTTTAGTGACGTATCTTCAGAGTGCTCAACTACTTGTGCAATAGTGACTTGCTATTAGGGATTTGGACTTGATGATCTTTGATGAGGAGGAGGAGGAGAATCGTTTGATTTCCTCTCAGGATTCTCAGCGACTAAGACATTATTAGTTGTAGCAACTCCTCCAGTTCCTGGTGCAGGGGCATCATCATCATCCTTGGGATCATCCTTTTTGTGAGCAGATGGAGATGGAGACTTTGGTTTTTCAACATCATTTTCACCAGTCTCATCATCTTCTTCAGATACCAGGTTGATGACCTCTGGTATAGTGACCATCTGACCATTGACTTCTTCTTGCTCAGTGGGAGCAATCTGCAGTGTCTTAAGCTGTACTGGCCTTATAGCCATTTCCAGTTTGGTCTGGCCATCTGCTTGCTCAAAAGCTTTAATGAGCTTGCATGCTACTTCCGTGACGCCTTATCACCCTCACAGATAATTACCGACAGTAAAATTATATTTAATATCCACAGAAGCTTTAAACAGAAGTACTTTGACCACATTTACGTATGCATGTCTGCAAAATACATTTTTACATCTTTCTTAATGTAAATTATATTTTCACAGAACAAAAGTGCTTTCATGTATGATATGCAGATGACGAGCTGAGGGAGAATGATTGGAAACCAGCCGGCCGACCCTTGATGTGTGTCTGAACATCTTTTCAGCTAAGGCCTTCTTTCCTTGAATATCTATAAAAAAAACATCGCAATTGGGATGAGTTGTGGGCTCAGTAAGTATAATCAGTAGCAGGTCATTTAATAACCTGTAAAAATAACTGGCAACAAGCCATTTAACACCAGGTAAGCCCATCACTTTCAGTCACATATATTCACATCGATTACTCAATCAAGACATGACTTCCATTTATTTCACAGTTTCAAAATCATATCAGTTCACTTCCCATTCCAACATATCAGCTATAAACATTTAACATCATTCACATTTATATAATAATGCACGTGCTTAGTCATTTTCTTTGCCTGCTATGGCTCTGTTACAACCAGGAGTAATTCATGATCACGATGATGGCCATTGCATTACCATCAATTTCATCATATAACACATGGAGTTCAGTGAACTCAGGTGGCCGTACAGTACTCTGTATCCAGTCAATACTGGAGAATTTTCACACATAACACATGACTCAAGGTCATCAGCAGCCATAACAGAATCCTCTTATCTCTTACGAATGCAATTAACATAATCATATACATTCTTATATTCATCTAACACTTTATTAGAGAACAATAATATTTTCAGACAGCAGCACACGTATCCTTTCCGTACATGGGAGCAATTGATCACGTATCCTCAGCCAATCACTTTTAGCTTTTCATCATTTCCAGAACATAACATTTCAGATATATATAGCACACCACGTTATATTCTCACTTTTCATATCGACAACTTCAACTATATAATTCACAAATACATAGCCCGTACGCTAGCACCATTTAAACAACAAGTTATCGAAATTATTTACAAAGATACTAAATAACAAGGTACTTAATATACTTACTGTTGACCGTCCAAGAGTATCGCTAGTGCTAATCGTACTATCTTTAGCTGCTAAAAGACCTGTAAAAGAGTATACTTATGCGGGCCCTAAATATAGCACTATTCGAAGTAACGTAAAAATTGAACTGCTAGACACGAAACATACCTGTGTTAATTCAGGAAATTTATTCGGTTAGGGAGTACTATTATTCTTTTCATCACTTCTCTCTACCTAATCTCTTCCCTAGCTCCCGACTTTCATAAGCGCGATTTCCTTTCTCTATCCCTTTTCCACCTTCTCTCCATCACCATTTTTCTTTCATTTTCTTTTGGTTTCGTTCTGATCTTGGGTTTATATGTGAGTGCAGCGTGAAACTGTGATGACGAAAAGTCAGGAACCAACATGCTTGATCACTGATTACTCAAGGCTAAGGATTGAATTTCAATTAAAAGATGAGGGTTGAGACGCTGAGGCGGTGGACGTGAGTTTATGAATCAAATATAGCTTATAATACAATTTTTTTTCCTTGAATTGATTGCACGAGCCTGCTTATTTCGGTTTTCGCAAATACGACACGAAAGTCGAAAAGGTCCACTAAAAAAATACTATAAATTCATACGGTCCATATTATGGTGCCCGTTCTTTCATAGACCCTCGTCTGGATGTAAAACGGTTAAAATTAAAACTAGTAACAAGCCGGTCCAAAACTATATAATACAACGATAACAATTATAATTCAAAAACTCACGTAATATCAATTTTTAACCCCATGTTCATATAGCACCAATATACCATGTCACATTATATAGTTTAATTTTTCACAAATAAGGCCACGTATATAACACATATCAAAATATTAAAAATTGCTTGATATGATTTTTAAAACATAATTAAATATATGCTTATGAGGTGAAAAAGGTCAGGGGCGTGACAACTTTCTTAATGAACTTCTTTTCCATCAACTTTGCAAAAGAATATTGTTCACAAGGGAACATGTTGTGCACATGATTCTCTAAATTAATTGCATGTGCCCTTCTTGTAGGGTCATCAAGGATTCTGATGACTTCATGGACATCTGAGCTCCTTATTTTCTGCCACTGTTTGAACCAGCTAAGGGCACAGTATGATTTATGAAGAATGGAAGGAGATCTTGGAATTTATCCTCAGGAATCCTTATAGCACGTGAAGGAGCTTGAAAGAAATTGGAGATTTGATTAAGTGTCAGAACTTGTCCAGATATTTGAATATCAGAGGTGTCAGGTTTCTGAGTTATCTGTGTCTCAACAATAGGCTCAGAATGCTCGACTTGTGAGGTGGAAGAACCCTCAGATATCTTTAGAGGAGACTTGGGCGTCTTATCCTCTTCACCATCCATTTCTTTATGTACCTGAGAATGAAAAGTGGTAGCACACTTAGAAAGATTAAGTAGGATTTCACACACATTGGTATCTGAGATTTCTACCTCACTGACAGAAGGCTCAGATATGTGTTTCTAAGACACCTTGGAAGTCTCTGGTACATCCACTGGTGTCTTTGGCTTTTCAGCCACACCATCTTTCTTCTTAGTTGGAGCCTTTAAGAAACATGAGAAATTATTAGTAAGTTCATGGGATGGAGACTTCTGAGAATTCAAACTAGGATCTTAAGCTACCTGTAGGACAGCGATGAGTCGATATTTTAACGACTCATTTAGTCTTTTTTACCGTATTTTGTTATGTCCTTTAGCCCTTTTTTATAGTGTTTTAGTGCATTTTCACGTTTGGGTATTTTGTGTGTTTTTGTACTTTTTCAGGTATTTTATTGTAAAAGGCAAGGAATTGGAGGAGCATATGCCAATTGAAGCTCATTCGAAGCTTCAAGAAGTACACTAAGGCTAGTAGTGGGCCACTACTCCAAGGAGGTTGAGAAAAGGGAGTAAAAATAGGAAGAAGTGGAAAAATGGGAGTTTTTCCGGATGGGAGGCTCACCGCGGTGAGCTCCAGCAACACGGAGGCTCACCGCGGTCCAGATTATAGAATTTTGAGGAATTATTGCAGACCGCGGTGAGCTTCAGGGAATCCAGAAGCTCACCGCGGTGAGTATTGGCGAGACCAGTTCAAACCACGTTTCTGGCAGTTTTTTCCCATAACTTTGAATTCTACTCCCTTGATTCTATAAATAGGCATTTTGTATTCAGTATTAGATATACTTTCAGATACATTTCACATATTTTAGACTTTTAGACTTTCTTTCAAATGTTCAAGCTTTGTAAACTCTTGGTGATTGCATCAAACATCAATTGAAGTACTTTTTCTTGAAGGACGATCCCTTGTAAAAGAGGAGTTGAGGTAAAAATTGTGCAAATTGTTGTTTAAGTTTGTACGTGACAAATTGCTACTCTTTTCTCTAAATCTTGATGTATCAGTGTGAACTTGTTAGTGTCTTAATCATTAATTAGGGTATATCCGTATGATATACAGCTCGTGACAGGCTCATTTTTAAGTGATTACGTACTTATAGTCCATATTTGGTTGTACTTTCAATAGCAAGGTGATGAACTACGACTAATGTACCATTAATTAAGACATATCAACACACTTCACGGAAGGATAAAGTAAACTTCATTGATTGTAGAATTGTATGAACTAGGGATTTACCTTGTCTTATGCATGATAGAATTGTTCTAGGTCGAAAGTAGCAAACTATCCACACATGTTGGTTACAACTTACACGAGCGAGTCTATTCTATAGAAGTAGCTTATTCACAAGATTTGTGAAGCACAACACCCAGCAAAAATATACTCTGCTTCTGAGGTTGATGTGGCAATTGTGTGTTGCTTTTTACTGAACCATTATATTAGTCTGGTACTGATATGCACTCAGAGATTTCGTTTTTCATTGTAGAACCTGTAATCCCTAAATACAATCAAGATTAAATTTATAAGTCCTAAAATACACAATTTATAGCGGAAAATTGACTCGGGATGTCGTTCTCCACGGACACTTAGCATAGGAACAAGCAAATAACATTTGTAAATTGTATGTAGAAAAGTAAACAGATTGATCGTAGACTGATTAATTAAATAACAGTAAACCCTAATTGCTTTGATGTATTCGAAGGTGTGAAGCGTAAAGGTTCCCCAACTTCCCTCTACTATGCTACTCCCAACTACTTAGAATCAAACAACGTACTAGCATTCTACAGACAGCAAAGAAACCTGCCAAAAAGATTAAGTTGTAGTTAATCCAGACACCTTCACTTTCCAACAATGTATTAAGTCACTCAACACACTATCTCGTCACGTTTTCAGACAAATCACATAGGATAATGTATAATCCGTTACCAAGTCATAGTCAGTAAGGATTTCCCACATAAAGAGTCGGACAAATAAAGAACAAGCACGAATTACGTTTTAAAACTAATTCATTGATATATCACAATATATAAAGAAGTAGCAAAAACAGAGTTACGGCGGTTCGCCAATACAAAAGAAAATTAGCCACTCATAGTATCCTTCTAAATACTGACATCAAAATCATCAAGAGTAACAGAGGAAGAAATCAAATCCAGTAAAGAAGATGAAATCGAAACCAAGAAAGAAGAAAAGGAAAAGAAAAGCTTAGTCTTTGATGTCTTCGTGCAATTGTTAGGGTTTCCTCCTTGTTATTCGATCCCTTATGCTTGAAGATGCCGATCCTGTGCTGCAGTAGGGTTGGGGTTTCACTTCCCTGAGGACTGGTTCTCTCTCAAGAGAGCCGCTTTTGGGGTTTTGCTTCCCCGAGGACTGGTTCTCTCTCAAGAGAGCTGCTTTGTGAGCGGTATGTAACTCTAAGACCCGTGGCGTCTTATTTATAGGTGATATCTCGAGCTCAAACCGCCATTGGTGTAAAAGGAAGGTTTAAGAAGATGGCCTTAGCCTGACAGGCCAGCAGAATGGACCAGAAGCAAAATAGCAGGTCCACAGGGTACTGCGGTCCCCTGGTGGCCGCCATCTGCGATACGTTCAGCTTCGAATCTATTTTCTTCGTTCTTCAATTTCGGGCATCGTAACTTCGTTTTCTAGGAAAGTGGTCTTCTACAAAGTTGTTCCATCTTCAATTATCTTCACATTGGCTGGTTGCATGACATGTTTTGACTCCTCAAACTCCGTGCAACGGTCAATCCGGCGTATTCATTTCCTTTTCCCGAAATCGTGCAAATCCTAAAAAATGCGATCATGACCTACATAAAACCCGCAAAGTTGGTAATTAACCATAAAAAGATACAAATATTGCATCTAGGGCAAAAAATGAGGGTCTAAAAGTATGCTATATCGCACATTTCATTGTCACATCACACCCCAAACCAGTTTCTTGCTCATCCTTGAGCAAGGCAAAAACGATAATTAAGAAGTGACCATCAAATGAGCAGTAAGAATAAACCACCACATAGACAAGCAGTCAGTTTCAGGGTTTCAAACTCTACTGACTTGCTTAGTTTCAACTCCAACTTCCGGACTCCACAACATACAAGTAACAAGTAAGCATCACTCACTACAGCCAGCAGTTACAAGTGTAACCCAATGTCCTTATAGGTATACTTCAAAATCATTACCTCGCAATAATGTTATGCAATCCAGCTCCCAAAAGTCAAGGCATAAATCAAAGTAGTACTCAGGTTGGCTTTGTAAGTAAATCAGGTAGGATAATATATAGAGGAGTGAATGGCCAAGTATCATTAAAAGATAACAAGGTAGAATAAAGGGTAATTCAGGGGGACTTATCCTTTCGGACACCGAGTTCCTTCCTTCGACTTCGTCTTCTCGTAATGACAAATCTTCAACTTCTCTTCTATCATCGTAATTTCTCCATCGGTTGCTTCACATATAGACTACTTGCACCTTTATTTTGTCTCTTTGTTTTTTTTTTCTTTTTTCATTTTTGGCATACTATTTTTTGCAGTCGTTTTTCTGACTCTTATGCTTTTGGTTGACCATCATTAGGCTCTTTTAGTCTCTACATTTTTTTGTAGTGTCTGTTTTATCGAATTTCACACTTTTGTGCGTGCTGGTTTGATATACATGCCATCAACCATCACGGACATGTAGCTTTTTAGGGCCACCCCGATATGTGGGCAGTATCTGTAACATGCCAAACACGAAAACGGTGATCACAAGGACCACAGATCCACTCCGAGACTTTTTTACCTTTGCTTTCTTCGGTACTTTGTTTTTTATTTTTTTCTGGAGCAAGAGCTAGCGATTTTTAGAATCGGTAATAAACAGTAGGGCCAACAAGGTTACCTTTCGATGATGATCATCTTCCACTTCTCCCCCAAACCAATATCTCGAACTGGGGTCAGGGTTTTCTTCTCCTCTTTCCCCCAAACCAATTCTCGATCATGATCAAAACATGATTCTCCTCCATTCTTTGGAACTCGTTGCATTGTTTCTTCGTTCAAGGTCGGCGGTAGGTTGCTGACACCGCTTTAGTAAAGCAAGTATAGGATATATGGTGGAGTTTCATAACGGCTCAAAAAAGCTTTCAGCGGGGTTAGCGAAAGGTATAGAAAAGGATTCAGAAAGGTGAGTACCACTAATCATATTCATGCTGCTGACAAATTAAGACTCAAGGGTAGCAGTGTTCATTCAGTTGCACACATGACTTCAATTAGAGTAGCAAGTAAACTCACTCATCAAACTAGCATGGGTCGAATTCGGTCAGGGCATATATTTAGCAAGCAGCAAAGCAGAAAAACAAATCCACAATCCCTCTTCTTAGTTATGGTTCGCACTCGGTACTCCCCCACAGATCCAAACATTTTTCAACAAGTAAAAGACCTTGGAAGTAACAGATAATCTTAGAACGCAAACCACTAGGCGCGAGTATTTCAAAAGCTTCTATAGACCAAGCATGTTAGCAGGTATCAAATTCTCCCCCCAAACCTAGCAGAGAGCAGATAGGAAACTAGGAAAGTAAAGAAAAAGAAAGGATAGATACTCCCCTCTTGGTGTTGTGCTTCCACGCTTGTTCATTCAATTCCTCCTCCGCATATTATCTTGGTCTCCTAGTTGTGCATTGCTCATGAGCTCCACAAAGGGTTTATTCATCTTGCGATGGGTATCCTCCTTCATTCTTCCATGGTAATTGCACACAAAAGTGTGTGAGATAGCATGTTTGGAGTGAAATAAAGACTAAGGCTTACATGCAAATCTCATGGGGTCTACCTCCCCTAAACCTGATGTTTGGTATCGAAATAGAAAATGAACAAAATGTGCAAATGCAAGTGCGTAAAAATAAACATGACCATGGGTTGCCTCCCAAGATGCGCTTGTTTTAGGTCTTATAGCTTGACCCCTGTGTTCATGATGGCTTATTTGTCGATCGTTAAACCCTCGATTCCATTCAAGAACTTGACCATCCATTCCTTTGTTGCGTAGCTCGAATCGTCTATCTAACGTTTCATTTCTTCTTCCTCGATCTCATCTAGCTCCGGATCTTCATCGGTGTGAAAGGTAAACTCTACGTAGTCATTGGTTTCCTCTAGACAGTTCCATTCACCTTCACCCTCAGCAGATCTGCATCTCCAGTTTTTGTCCAACGACCCAAAGTGCTCATCGGGGATCGATGGAAGAGTATTTTCAATTGATTCTTCTCCTGTCTCCCAGTAATTCTTGAATAGATCCATCGGTGCTAGCAAATCATCAAAAGGCGCTACCAATTCCTCTTCAAAGTCCATCCACCAGTCGTCTATGGCAAAATTGATCCTTGCTGCCTTTGCTTCCTCCAAAGTCTCACTCGGTATCCCCATTATTATCCGGTGATTCGATATATTCATCGAAATCATCCTTCTTGCCACGTTGATAATGGTGTTGGTGGTGGCCATAAACGGTCTTCTCAGAAGCATTGTATCATTATCCGGGTCTTCGCAGTCCACAATCAGGTAGTCCACAAGAATATCGAGCACCTCCAGCTGAGTAATCACATTACGTACCTTGCCACAAGCAGTCGTAGTAGAGCCATCGACAACCAGTATGCTGGTTCTTGCTTCCACCATTCCTGTTAAGCCAAGTTTCTTGTAGACGGCGAGAGGCATCATATTAATGCTGGCCCCTAGATCCAGGGTTCCTATGGCTGTCTTTCCCTTGATGACAACATTTATGTTGAAAGCTCCAGGGTCGGGTTTCCTCGGTAAAACTGGTTTGATCCTTTCTTCTTTGGTAGGAGAGTCTATTTCACTCCCGAATGCTGTAGGAGAAGGTTTGAGGCCATTACCTTGCGTCCCTTCGGGTTCTTTCGTCCAAATTTAGTACGGTTTCCCCTCCTGATTCCTGTAACCTCGGCAGGTTCAACAATCATCATAGCTTTCTCGGTGTGACCCGACAACTTGTCCTTGTTGTGTTCCAGTTCTCCTACTTCCTTGGCGATTTGACCAATCTTTATTTCCATTCCTCTCAAGGTGTTGTTGGTTCTCCTGAAGTTATCCTCATCCTTGGCGATAAAGGAATTGGTCCTCGCAGTGAACTCACCCTGCTGCTTCACCAATTTCCCAATGTCTCCCATCTCCTTCATTATGGTATCTGGCTTATCTTCCAGGTTTTGTGACGGCTTT
The DNA here is from genome assembly GCA_026545765.1 of Plantago major. Classification (NCBI taxonomy): domain Eukaryota; kingdom Viridiplantae; phylum Streptophyta; class Magnoliopsida; order Lamiales; family Plantaginaceae; genus Plantago; species Plantago major. The sequence goes on from CM048841.1 coordinate 42,011,410, forward strand.
GGTGGGGGTGTGGGAACAGATGCCATAGTAGGTGTTCTAGGTGGTAATTCGAGTGGGTTCAAGCTAGGTCCAGTACAGTATGATAAGAGAGGGTGTTGAGGGATATAAAGCATATTACCGGTTGGTTTCTCGGCCTCCATTTCCTTGATTCTTGCACGTAGTGTGCCTCTTCCAGTAGTGTTGGTTCCTCTGTATCTACATCCAAAATATCCTTCTTTCCCATCCTTATCTCTATAGCTTTAATCCTCCCGCTGATCTGTTTCCAAGGAGTTTCCTCGATTGCACTGACCTCCTTAGTAACCACCATTCTTCCTCGTCCTTTCTACATAGAGTTCTAACTAAGGTTCTCGCACACTTCCCAAATCCTTCTTGCGGGTGCATCTAGCAGGTTCCCTTGACATGCTCCATCGATGGGTGCTTGGCTGATAGAGTCAATTCCCTTGTATAAGTTGTTGACCTTGTCAAGCAGCGCGTAAGAGTGCATAGGGCATCTGTCAAGTAGATCCTTGTATCTTTCCCACAATTCATGGAAGGTTTCTCCGTCAAATTGGTTGAAGTTTTGGATCTGGCTCTTCAGGTCGAATGTCTTCTTCAATGGGAAGTATCTGAGCATGAACTTGTTGAAGACCTCATCCCATGTAGTTACACTGCCTGGCTATAGCGAGGTAAGCCAATTCTTCGCCTTGTCCTTAAGGCAGCTGGGGAAATCCTTCTTCTAAGTTGACATTCCGTGAGCCCATTCAGTGGTATACCTCCAACTATTGCGTAGAACTCCCTCATAAAGTACATCGGGTCCTCAGTTGGGTTCCTTCAGAAGTGTGGTAGCTGGTTCAGATGAGTTCCCTTCAGATCATACTCCCTTGCAATCTTTTCCAGATAGATGATTGAGGCATGCGGTGTAAGCCTTGTCATAACATAGTCGCGCATGGGTTTGTCGTCTTCGTCTACTAGTTCCACCCTTGTGTAGTTATCCCTTCTTCGGTATTCATCTAACCTCAATCTTTCCTCGGCTATCCTTAGCCTTTCCCGTTCCAGCTCTTCCCTCTCAGCTTGGATATCCAGTCGAATCTTAAGCAGTTGCTCAAGTTCAGAAGTTGAGACATTCCCAGATGGATTGTCGTTGTTGTTTCCTTCTCCACTCATGTCGCTACATGATTCCATGATGGTAGTAGGCAGTCTTCGCCTTTCAAGCTTATCTATGTCGTCTTTAAGCGGTACTACTGGTGTTCCGGCACTTCTCCTGACTTGCATAAAGACTAACAGACAAACTTTTTCAAGCTTATCAATCAATGTTCAAAACTAGGTCTAGGAGCTTTTTTCTAAGTAAAATTCGAGTAAAAGAAGTTATGGCAAAAATTGCCTAAGTCTAACATAACAAGGAGGAAGAATTGCGTCAAAGATCCTGTTAGGAATATCTGTTAGTATTTTGATCACTCATCACATGTTCTTATCTTAGCCAGAAAGGTGATTAATTGCTCTTGGTTCATTTGAACATTGTAAAAGAGGAAATCACTAAGTATGATTAGTCTAGTAAATCTTGTATTAGGATTATAGGTCTTTGAGTGTAATTTTGTATTTCAAGAAGACCATGAAGATCAATCCTAGCAATGGAGCTTTTCTGAAGATTAGAAGACTGAAGATTGCACAAGGTTTATGAAGACACAAAGGTTTAGTCTAACTCAGAAAGACTATGCCCTTAATCCTTTCTTAAGTACATTAACTTACTTTGGAAATATGATTCTGGACATATGACATCATGAGTATGGAGCATGCAATCCATCAAAAAGGCTCATGTATCCGTTGAGACTAAAGGACAATGAATAGTACTATGCATTAAATGCATCGGCAGAAATGCTGCAAAAAGCAAGTCCTCTCTGAAACAAGAGATAGTGACTTCTGAGTACATAGTTCAAGATATAAACGGATATAATTTGATAGAGAGCACAACGGATACAATTCAAACGCCTCTCAAATTTATATATATATATATATCACACACTTAGATGCTTGAAGAACACACCTTAGAACGCTCTATCTTGCAAACTTACCATCAAGCAAAGTATACTCTCAAGCACTCTACTACCCTTTCTGAAAGCTTTCTGTTGCTTGAAGAATCACTAGTAGTTCTAAGTTGTCCTGAACCTTAACAAGAGATTGTTATTCGTGAAAGAGTTGAACTATCAGATACCCTTTCTGAAGCTCATTCTACAGAACGGACACCAATTACTTGGGTCAGTAAAGCGGTCATCATCCACTGAACAAGTGTATTAAGTAGTCTTGTTCTATTAGGCTCTCTGAAAACATAACTGAAAAGTTATACGAGAAGCCTCTCTGACAAACATTATAACCAACACCATCAAGGCGTGGAGTAGAGGAAGTACTTGAGGTTATCAGAGTAGAGGAAGTACATAGCTATAGGAGCTGGGGAATAACTCAGGGGGAACATTTGGTTGGGAACCATTTGTTCAGGAATCTTAGAATAGAATTATTGTAAGGTGAACTCAATTATCTGTTCTAGTGAATTCTAGGTCTCAGAAAGACCGAAGTGGATTAGTTGGAGGATTACGCCACCTCCAGATACCACTATACTTGCTGTGTTATTTACCTTTCTGTATTTACATTTCAGCAAAGCACACACACACTTACTTATTGTTTCTGCACTTACCTATCTTAAAGTCTTCCGCGCTCTGAATTTAAGTATCAGAAACCCCCAGGTTTCTGAGAAACTGTGTTTATCGACAAAAGTTTTAAAAGACTATTCACCCCCCTAGTCTTTTACTTTGCCGTTATCTGGACCAACAAGTGGTATCAGAGCAGGAGGTTCACAAGCCTTCTGCACTGAACCTAGATCCCCAGATAGGTGAAGGAACTTTGTCCCTTTCTGAGGACTATATAATTTGTGTGTTAAGCGTGCAGGTATGTCTCTGAGTGATGCTCCCGTTCTAAAGCCAGAAAACTACGAGAAATGGAAGAACAACATGATGCTCCATCTGGAGGCCATTAGTGATGAGATGATCTATGTCATCAATGAAGGGCCTATCAAAATCAGACAACTCAAACAAGTTACTGAGGTGTCTGATGGAAGAAAAGCCTCAGACAAGGAAGATGGAGGCGAGGACATGGCTGCTAGTGATAGTGGTCATGTTGCTCGAGGAAGCATTATATATGAAGACAAGCCAAGAGAGCTCTGGACATCTGAAGATGCCAAGAGACACAGATTGGATGGTCAAGCTCGTAATATAATCATCAGATCGACACCTGAGCACATACAGTGTAAACTGTGGGGTGCTAAAACGGCGAAAGTTGCCTGGCAATTGATTGAAGAAATCTGTGCCGGAATAGAGAAAACCAAAGAAAACAAGTTCGAAGTTCTTAAATTGAAGTTCCAAAACTTCAAACAAGGTCCCACTAAAACTCTAGAAGAACTTGATTTCAGATTTACTACACTTATGAGTGATATGGCTGCACTTGTTGAAAGCAATAGATACTCCCAGTCAGAAAAGATTAAGACTATTGTCAGAAGTCTCAATCACAACTGGGAACACACTAAGTTCTTTTATTTCAATCAAGGGATGCCAAATATTACTCTAGTAGAGCTCTTCTCTCATCTTTCTACTGTAGACTATAAGACAACTCAGAGAGAACAAACAGCAGAAAGATTGCAAAGTGTTGCTCTAGTTTCTAAGGCACTTCTGAAAAGAAGGATACCAAAGAAGCATCTGAAGAAAATGCTCTTGCAGTAAGACACATGAAGAAATTTGTGAGTCAAGAGATTGAGAGAAGAAAAACAAAAGAAAAGCTGAAAAAGCATCTTGGCCCAAACTATCATCAGTACAAGAACATACAAGTGAACAACTCTCTGAACACCCCCATTCAGAAAGGTGTTAGTACTGAAGCTGCAGAAATAGGAAATGATATATGCTTCTATTGTCAAAAGCCTGGTCACTTCAAGAGAGATTGTCCTGCTTTAAACAAGCTCAAGACAGGTGACAAGAAGGACAGAAGAAATTTCAAGAGAAATCAAAGGGCCTTCTTGGTGAAGAAAGGAAGAAGATTCAAATTCAACTTCATGCTCTAGACTTTGAGACAGATTCTGAAGATGGAGATTCAGATGACTCAAACCTACCATCACCAGAATTGTGTGGAATCACCCACGATGTAATTGACTTCGGCCTAAAGAAGAAAGAAATGTGTGGAGTTGCTGAGATTGCTGGTCCAGACATCTCCAACATTGAAATGTGTCTTATGGCTGATGAGGTAACTAACAATTCACAATTTCTGTACTATGAGAGTGATAATGGAATTGAGGATCTGGAGTTGGTCAAGAGTGAATTGGATCGTTATGAGAAAGAATTTCTGGAAGCACAATCCAAAACCAGAATTCTAGAGGAAAGCAAAGAAACTCTTGAAAAAGAGGTTACTAAGCTAACCAGAGTATCTGAAAACAAGAACGCTGAAATAGCCTTTCTGAAATCTCAGATATCTGAGAAGGAAAATTCTCACAAACTAGCCTTGAATGAACTTACCAAGAAAATGATGAAGCTGCTTTCTGAGAATGAAGAACTCAGAAAGAAAGAGCTATCCTTCCAATCTTATGCAAAGGTTAGTGACACTCTCATTGAGGTTCAATCCTATCTAAGAGATCCCTCTGAGAAAGGTGGACTTGGACTCGATGAACAACCGAGTAATTCATCTCCTCTGAAGAAGAATGATGAAAGGTTGACCTTTGTAAAAAGTCAACAGAATGGTTCTTCAACCACCTATAGCATTGGTCAGAAAGCTAGGGTAGCTGACAAAGGAAAAGGAGTAGAAACCCAACCTTTGAAAGAACAAAAAGTTCACAAGAAACTTGTGGATGAGGTTTCTGAAAAGAAATACAACCCTCAGACATGTAACCATCCACATTGCTATATTACTAGGAAAGGAAGAATTGCTGGAATAGGAAAATTCTCTACTGTACCATTTTATGAAAATAAAGAAGGTGCAGAAACTAGTAAGGCTTCTGAAGAACGTATTCAGAAAGCCAAAGGTGTTCGAAATGGCATTGGCTATCGTGCTATTGGAAAAGTTCTTCTGCAACAATATAAGGAAGGACAAGAACAATGGCGCAAGGCTGATATTGCACGTAGCAATAGACAGAAGTGGAAGAAATCTCAAACCACTGAAAAACTGAATGCCAGAGCTAGAAGGAACCTGGCCAGAAAGGCTAAGTTTGCTGAAAAGCAATCCCAGAAACCCAGGGTCCAGAAAGCACCAAAAGGAACACCTAGAAACACCAGAAGAAGGAAAATTGAGATCAAACTTACTAATTTTATTGCATCTCCTTCTGATCAAATTAGACAAAAACAAACTCCCAAGAAACTCACTAAAATGTGGATTCCTACAGGAAGAATGTTTAGTCTAAATGGTTTTATCTCTGAAGCCAGAACCTAACTCCTGTTTCCTGTTTTGTGCAGAACACCTCTTGGACTAAGGCTCAATGGCTATTTGATAGTGGATGCGGAAAGCACATGACAGGAGACAAAGCAAATCTGGTCAATTACAAAGCTTGCAACAATGGACCAGACATCAGATTTGCTGGAGGAGAATTAAATCCCTCTCTGGGATTTGGCAACGTGAAATTAGGATCATTAACTATCACTGACGTATTACATGTTAAGGGGTTGAAATATAATCTATTTAGCATGAGCCAGTTTGCAGACAAGGGATTTACTGTGAAATTCAAAGCAAAGTATTGCAAACTTATTGACAATGAGTCAAAGCAGACAGTCTTGGTTGCTCGGCGGAAAGGCAATCTTTATGTTGCCGACTGGGCATCTGCCACAACTGAAGAATGTCTCATGGTGAGTCAATCAGGTCACACAGAAGAGCACTGGTTATGGCACAAAAGAATGAGTCGCTTGAATTTCAAAACTCTGAACAAACTTGCCAAGAAAGAGTTAGTGGTTGGCCTTCCCAAAACATCTTTCAGAAAGGGTGGTATCTGCTCTGCCTGTCAGATGGGGAAACAATCTAAGATCTCTTTCAAGTCCAAAATCAGACACTCTAGTGTTAGACCACTGCAACTATTACACATGGATTTTTTTGAATCATCTGTAACTAGTTATGCAGGAAAGAAGTATGGTCTTGTTGTTGTAGATGACTTCTCAAGATTCACTTGGGTTATCTTTCTGAAGCACAAATCTGATGCTAGGGTGGAGATACCAAACTTGCTGAATAAGCTTGAAGTCATGAAAAAGGACAAGGTATCTACAATCAGAACAGACCATGGTACTAAGTTTGTCAACCAGTACATAAAGGAGTTTTGTACCAGCAAAGGTATACAACACCAACTTTCCTCTGTAAGAACACCACAACAAAATGGTGTTGCAGAAAGGAAAAATAGAACACTTAAAGAAGCAGCAAGGACAATGCTAGCTGACACTAAGATAAGTGAAGTTTATTTGGTTGAAGCTGTAAACACAGCATGCTACACTCAGAACAGATGTTTGATAAACAAACATCATGATAAGACCCCTTATGAACTCTTGGTTGGTAGACCCCCTAATATGAAACATCTAAAAGTATTTGGTTGTAGATGTTTTGTTCTTAACAATGGAAAAGAGTATCTTAGAACATTTCAACCAAAGGCATATGAAGGTTATTCTATGAATAGCAAAGCATACAGAGTTGTTTTGTTCTTGGTTATTCTATGAATAGCAAAGCATACAGAGTTTACAACAAAAGAACAAAGAAGATTGAAGAATCAGTTCATGTTGTATTCTATGAAGGAAGCAAGAAAACACCCCTTGCTGATGAACTCTCAGAGAGGTTCAAGGAACTAATGATAAAGGATTCTGAAGAGAAACTCTCAGAAAGGAAAAATATCATTGTGGAAAGAGAGGATGACTCTGACGAAGAAAAGCATGAAATGCCTAGTAACAACTAGATGATTCTCAGACATGATGAAGAATTTCCTATGAGAATTCTAGAAATGGAAACTGAAGATGTTCATCAGAGAGCTAACTCTGGAAATGACCTCTCTGACAGGCATGTTCCAGAAATCTCTCACACTGAGCAAGTGTCGGACATTCACCGCCCTTCTGAAGTGCAAAATGCCACAGATACTGAAGAAGTATCAAGTCATAATGATTCACATTCAGATCACATAGATGTTGACCCTACTAGCCCTAAATCCATGATGAGATGGATCAAGGATCATCCTGCAAAAGACGTGATTGGACCAATCAATCAAGGTGTTAGGACTAGGAGAGCAATAGCTGAAAATGCTAACTCTCTCTTTGGATGTTTTATCTCAAACATCGAACCAAAAACTATAGAAGAAGCATTAAGAGACCAAGACTGGATCTCAGCAATGCAAGAAGAGTTGGATCAGTTTGAGAGAAACAAAGTCTGGAAACTAGTTCCATTTGTAGAAGGAATATCTGTGATTGGAACTATGTGGGTTTTCAGAAACAAGATGAATGAATCTGATGAAATAACCAGAAACAAAGCAAGGTTGGTTGCCAAGGGATTCACCCAGACTGAAGGTTTAGATTTTAATGAGTCATATGCACCAGTTGCCAGATTGGATGCAATAAGACTCTTTCTGCCCTTCTTGACTCACAAAGACTTTAAAGTTTATCAGATGGATGTCAAGAGTGCATTCTTAAATGGTGAACTTGCTGAGGAAGTCTATGTTGAACAACCACCTGGCTTTGAAGTTTCCTCAGAAAGTAGAATGGTCTATAAACTACAGAAAGCTCTTTATGGACTGAAACAGGCTCCAAGAGCATGGTATGACACTTTGGCTAAATACCTTCTGGAAAGTGTTTTCAAGAAAGGTGAAGTTGATAAAAATTTATTTACTTTAAACCATGATGGGAAACTACTCTTAGTTCAAGTATATGTTGATGACATCATATTTGGATCTAAGGACAAGCAACTTTGTGATGACTTTGCAAATCTCATGAAAAGTAAGTTCGAGATGAGCATGACGGGAGAATTGAACTATTTCCTAGGATTGCAAGTTAAGCAACTCAATGATGGAATATTCATTAGTCAGACAAAGTATGCAAGAGACATGCTCACAAAGTTCAATCTTAAGCCTTCTGAAAAGAATGCTAAGATACCTATGAGCATAGGAACCAAGATGACCTATACTGAATCAGATAAGAGTGTTGATGAACACAAGTATAGGAAATTGATAGGTTCACTACTCTACCTTACTGCAAGTAGACCTGATATTCAATATGCAGTTGGAGTGTGTGCTAGATTTCAAACAAATCCAATGCAATCACACTACAACATTGCTATGAAAATATTAAGGTATGTGAAAGGTACAGTAGATGTAGGTTTGTGGTATCCTAAAGAAAGTGGATTGAGTTTGGCTGGTTACTCAGATGCTGATTATGCTGGATCAATGCTTGATAGGAAAAGTACCTCAGGAACTTGTTAGTTTCTGGGAACTAGACTTATCTCATGGTTTAGCAAGAAACAAAACTCAATTGCAACTTCTACCACAGAGGCCGAATATATTGCTGCTGGTTGTTGTGCAACATAAATTCTGTGGATTCAACAACAACTCAGAGACTATGGACTCAATGAAGAGAAAACTCCCATTTTATGTGATAACACAAGTGCTATTGCAATCACACAGAACCCCAAGTTCCATGCCAGAACAAAGCACATTGATGTTAGACACCACTTCATCAGAGACCATGTTCAGAAAGGCAATATAGAGATACTCAAGATTGGCACAGAAGACAAACTTGCAGATATCTTCACTAAGCCCTTACAAGAAAGCCGGTTCTTGACCTTAAGACATAATCTTGGGTTATTGGAGTTGCCTAAGGACTGAAAAATTGTCCTGAATCTCTAAAGGCTGAATAAGTGAGTAGGCCTCTGAGAACAGGTTCTCAGAAAGCCAAGTTGATAAGAAGTGATGCAAAGGTTTCTGAGTAGCAATACTCAGAAAGACAAAACATTTCTGGAACGGGTATCCAGAAAGGCAAAGGTCGGTACACACTTAATAAGTAAATAAAACTAGAACTTACTTACTGAGAGTGGGACAAATACATTCAAACGACTGAAGCTTCTGACACTTGAATTCAGAAAGCTATTTAGTCATAAAGAGAAATGGACACACAAAGCACAAAAAGTATAAGTTCTGAAAGTCAAAATGTGTAATGTCTTGTATTTTTTTACCATTTTCATGATAAACAATATATAGATAAGGACTTACACTCAGAATGATAAGCTCAAACGATTAAGTGTTCCTACTCTTTACTAAGTGACACAATGAAAGTAGCATATTAAAAATCCATCAAGTCGGCACATTACCATTTGTTGATTGATATCATTACAAGATATTCAATATAAGCCCTTGATGAATAAACGTTTGATCTCAACGGGTGAGATCAAAACAAAGCAAGTAATGTCTGTTGAGAAATGCATACATGGCCCGCTACGCATTTAATGAAGTACAAAGGACGTACCACGCCTATGCAGATGCAAAGACACGCATTCATATTCAGCTATATGTATGTTGTATCTATGTACATTTTGTGTGCTATATATAGAGATTTTGGCAAAAGACAAACACTTTTACCAATTCTGAAATTTTCAAACTTGCATCAAAATAGAAAAATCTCTCAATATTTCTGCAAAACCCTTCTGCAAAACTCAACTTCTTGTGCTTAGTCTTCTGAAAAGATAGACTAATCTTGATTAATTGTGCAATATTCATCTGAAAAACACTCACTCTAAACTCTATATAAGAGATGGCACCCAAGAAGATGACCACCAAGAACCCTAAGGCAACATCCTCTGCTCCTGCTGAAAAGCAAGGAGGAAAGGAACTTAAGGTGTTGAATAAACGCCTTCTGGGAAAGTTTATCCCATCGGACTGGAACCCTAAACACAAAATGAATTGGGGAGCCTTTCTAGTAAAGAGATATGTACCAAAGATTATATCTTCAAAACCGAAGAAAAGCGATATTGGGAATCTTTGAAGAATTCCCATATCTACAAGCTTCTATCTCGCACCAGTGGACTATCCACACTGGATGTATTGGAGTTCTATAACAACTCCAAAATCTTCACAAAAGTTGTGAATGATGAAGAAGAAAAATACATGCAGACTGAAGTCCAAGGACAAGAAATTGTTCTAGACTGCAAGACTTTCTGCAAGATATTCCGATTGAAAAATCGAGGAACATTTGAAGACATCAACATCAAGGACGCTTCCATGATTCAAGGCGTCAAAGAGCTATTTGAAACAATCCAGTTAGAAAATGCAAAAGGTTGCCCAGGAGACTTTGTTCTAAAGGCCATCAGAACTAGTCATCTCCAGAAACACTGGAGTACTTTAGCTCTTATTCTGGTCCGTTGCTTTGATGGCAACAAAGGTGGAGTAGACCAGATAAGCATGGAGAGATGGATGATGATGCATCTACTGAACAAGAAGCATGAAGGGCAGGAAACCCACTTCAATTGGGGGAAGTACGGCTTCAACAAATTCCTTGGACATATTGAGGAATTTGAGCCCAAAATCATCAATGGCCTTGCTGAGCCGAAGGCCAATATGCACTTTGGTCTCAGGATCTGTTACATTCTGGAAACAATGGGAATCACTCTCAGAGATAGGCAGGAATCGATCACCAACTCCCTTTTCGACACGCTTTTGAAGAAAAGGAGAAACTTCTGCTTGAACGCTTTCGAAGGCGAAGAAGAAGAAAGCGCACAAGGTGAGGAGGTCTCGAGCAAGCCAAAGCTAAACCTCCGGTTGCCAAGAGAAAGAGGACTCATAGCAAAGAGCCTCCAAGCCCTAATCATACAGAGGCACAACCTTCCGAGACAAGGTCTCGGAAGATGTTGGACGCCTTCGAGGCAAATCCAGAATCCCCCAAGAGTCCTGAACCAGAATGCTCCAGAACTCTCCAGAGATAATAGAAATATCATAGATGGGTCTGCACCAACACAAAATAGTAATTCTGAGGATGATGAAGTACTTGCAAAAGTACTCAAAAGGTTCAAGTATGAGACCCATGGAGGAGCTTCAAGCTCAGCTCTTCAGAAAGACAAGAGCCCCTCTGCCCAGCAGGAAGAAGAAGGCCTGGGTGAGGAATATAGAATGATGGAAGATGTTGCCATTGCTTCCACATTCACAATGCTAGCATTTAATATTACTGAAGAAAACCCTGTTCTTGAACAGGTTCCTCAACCTTCTGAGAGAGCTCAACTCTCAGAAAGGGATCAAACTGAGATGGAAACTCAGAATGATACCGCAGAGGAGATCAATAATGAGCACAGAGAGACTGTGGATTCACCACAAGTTCAAGAGATCAATGATCAGCCTGACTCTATTAAGGTAACAAAGATAGTTTGTATCTAACATGTCAACATAATTGTATGTTAACTTGTTACTCATAAGCTGTATTTGTTACAGGCCAACTTGGAGACACACTTTCAGGGGGAAGAAAACTTGTCCACCCCCTTGAATTAAGAAGAGGTTCCTCCAACCTCAGAACATCAAGAAGAGCACATCCCACGGTAGTAAAGTTATCTCTGAACAAGGAATAACTAACTAAAATTGCTCTTATGTTCTAATATTCTTAATGTCTCTTCTTAGGCTCCCACTGAGGAAGTAGTGGTGGTGGAACCAACACCCCAAAACCTAGAGATTCCAGAAGTTGAAAAGCTTTCTGAGGAAGTATTTACTGAGCCTTCTGCTGAGAAGGTAAGTAATCAGTAATAATCTTCTTCAACGAATGCTCTGGAGAACCCACTACTAAAATCTCTTATGTTTGTTCTTACAGGCTCAGTCAGAGGAACAATTGGATGGAGAAACAGTTGTGTCATCTCCTCCAAAAGAAACTAAAAGCTACGAACAAGCGATTCTGCGAAAGGTGCCAGAAACCCCCAAGGTTTCTGAGGAACTTGCTACTGAGCTTCCTCACTTGGAAGTAAGTGAAGTCTCAGAAAGCACTTTTCCATCTATCTTTTCTGTTAACAGTTTCTAAACATATTTGATTTTAATCCTCAGGTTCAAGCAGAAAGAAAGATTGATGAGGATAAAACTTCTCCTCACATCAAAGTATCTGAGGCCTCTGTGCCCAAGCAAGTAAAAATCCAAGCAGATGAGCCTAGTGTTTCTACGGGTATGCTCGAGCTCACTACGCACAGATACTAACACAAGTAGTTTGAACAAAACTAACTTGAACATCTCAAGTGCTTCAGACAATGGCAGAAACTCAGAAAGGCTGACCTTTCTGAAGTAGCTAGAGTAATCGATGTCCCAGAAAAGAGAGCAATTGCCCTAAATCTGGAGGATTATATCCATGAATTGTTCCCTACAGAGTCCTACTCATTTGCCACTCTAATGCATGAAGACTTCATTCATGAAGTAGCACAAAGACTTATAGCAGATTTCAAGTCTGCGGATGCTCAAACCCAAGAGCAAATGGTTATCCATCCTGCCTTGCCTAGCAAGCTCACTACTTATCCTTGTTGGTCCAGATAACGACAAAGTAAAAGACTAGAGGGGGGGGGGGGTGAATAGTCTTTTAAAACTTTTGTCGATAACAAATATTTCTCAGATATCTGAATAGATATCTGATACTTAGAATCAGAGTGTGGAAGACTTAATGAAGATAAGTGCAGAAACAGTTAATAAGTGTGTGTGTGTTGCTGAAGTATAAATACGGAAACGTAAACGACACAGCAAGTATAGTGGTATCTGGAGGTGGCGTAATCCTCCAACTAATCCACTTCGGTCTATCAGAGACCTAGAATTCACTAGAACAGATAATTGAGTTCTCCTTACAATAATCCTATTCTAAGATTCTTAACAATTTGGTTCCCAACCAAATGTTCCCCCTGAGTTGTTCCCCGGCTTTCACAGCCAAGTAATTCCTGTACTCAGAAACCTTTGAGTTATTCCCTAGCTTTCCCAAGCTAAGTACTTCCTATACTCAGTAATCTTGGAGTTATTCCTCATTTTCTCAAATCAAGTACTTCCTATACTCCCGTAACCTTGGAGTTATTCCCTGAGTTTTCAAACTAAGTACTTCCTGTACTCCACGCCAGTTATGGTGTTGGTTTAGGTTTGAGTTGTCAGATGAGCGTCTTAATAACTTTTCAGTTAATCAGATAGCTCTGTGAACTAAGTTACTTAATACACTTTACAGCGTATGGTATCTTGTTCGGTTTCTTGACTAAGTCTTATGATATCTGTTCAAGAGAATGAATCTCAGATAGTTGATCTTTTGATTCAACTCCTTCACAGATAGCTTTGCTTGTTTAGGATCAGGACACTTAGAACTTCAGTGTTTACTCAAGATCAAAAGCTTTGGTCGCAACAGAGAGCTTTGAGGATAAGTAAGTTGCTTTGAGAGAGTAAGATATTCAGAGATCGTGTGTCTGAGGTTCTGTGTTGTGTTGTGTGTCTCTCAAGCTGTCTAAGTGTTGATATTTATAGATGAATTTGAGTGCCGTTTGAATAGTATCCGTTAGGCTCAAATTCAAACTATCAATATATGTGTATAGTAATGTAGCAGGTTTTGTCTTCTTCTCAGAAGCTGCTATTGCTTTTATTCAGACATCTCTGTCCGTGCATTAAATGCATTTGTACTATACTTTTTGTCCTGTAGTGTCAACGAAACTATGCTTTGTATCAGAGACTAGTGTTATCTGATTCTTTGCACGTCCTTATCTTCATTCTTCAGATACCACTTGTGTTTATTGAAACAACTTTGTTTGCAATATATGTTTCTCTTTCAGAAACGTGGTTAAAGCTCAAGGTATCTGAGAGTAGATAACTGTGGACACTTTCCTTGTTTTCAGATATGTATCTTATTTCTCAGATATCTCTTGTGACACAGTTTGTTTGAAAACTGTTCGTGTCTACAAGATATCTGGCTAAGATATCTGAACAACAGATTCAGTAATCTTGTGCAGTTTTCTTCAAGTCTTCAATATCGTTGAGCTTTCTGCTTGGATGTCTTCTTCTTGGTCTTCTCTTCATAAAATAAAAATTACATTTTGAGACCTAACATCCTATACAAGATTAGCTAGACTATTATACTTAGTGGTTTTCCTCTTTTACAATGTTCAAGTGAACCAAGAGTACTAATCACCTTTCTGAGACTAAGATAAGTCATCATGTTGCTGAACAAAATCTAAACAGATATTCTTAACAAAATATCAAACAAATTTCCCCTATTTTGATCAGTCAACGATGAATATCTTCCCTATTACAAATCTGGATGAGGAAACAATCCACCACTTAATCATTTCTTAAGATCTTTCAAATCATATAATTAAGTGCAGAAGGTAGACATCAACCAAATCACAAGGTGTGATCTTTGCTGACAAGTTATCTTTTATAGAATACTATCTGAGAGTAAGTTGTTCAGATAAGTCGCAACTTTAAGATTACAGATAACTTTAATACAGGATACAGTTAAGCTCAGTCAGCAAAAACACAAAAAACTACATAGTAAATTAGGACAACAGGAGTAACCAAGCTCCAAGTAAACATCCTAATAGACTAGTCTTCAAGTCTTCAATCTTCAAGTCTTCAACAAAATTTCTATGGATAAGTCTGCAAATTTCCTATCCCCAAACCTTTTGATGTCATCAGAATAATCATAGAGAAGAGTTCTGACAAGCATCTCTGTTTCTCTGGCAAATCCACAGACTTCTTTGTAGGTTTTGGTAGGATTTTTCTTGGCAAAATGCTTGACCCATAGGTACTTTCCCCACTTCCAGGCATGCTCTATTCTGATATCTGAAAGCTTGAAGTATTCATAGATAATCTTCAGATATCTGATGTCACCCTTGTATTGATCTTCATCGGATAGAACGACTCATGTGGTTCCACAAGTCTTGGTCTTGTGCTGTTCTGTGATATTCAGAATTTTGTGCACATCATCTGGCTTTCCATATGGACAATCATCAGAGAGGTCCTTCTTCATGGCTTCAGTTCTCTTGACAACTTCAAAATCCAACCATGCTTTGATGTGATTGGTGTTGATCAAGGTAGGTTTATTCTTTCTCCATGCCATAAGTTGTTTGAGGATTGGTTCTGGAAATCTTGAATTTACCAATAGATGCTTAAGTTCCAGAATCCAATAGCCATTTTTCTGATTGATGCACCTGTAGACAGAGGAATCATTGTCATACTTCACATACTCAATTTTGGCTTCTTCTGGCCTGAGTGGAAGTTGACTTTGTCTTTGCTCAGCTCTCAGTCTGTTCCTTTTCTGTCTTGAATTCTCTTTGGGGTTGTTGCTTGAAGAACCACCACCCTGGATAGACTTGGTATTTCCAGAGGGTGTTTTAGCTGCGAGTGGCTTTGCAGCTATGGTCTCAGTTAGGCTTTCAATTTTCCTTTTTCTATGAAGAGGAGCTTCATCTTCATCAGTCTCTTCATCATCATCAAGATCAATTCTTGTGAGATCCTTGCAGCCTTCTTCATTGCCCAGGGACTTGATTTGACCTTCTTCTTCTTCTTCAGAAGATTCATCAATCCCTCTAACTTGTCTTCTCCTTGGAGCCTAGGTACTCCTTGGAGGTTTCTGTGCCATGGCCCTTGTTACCATTTTTGTTCCTTCAGTAGGTCTCTGGGAAGCAGCTTGGCTTGAGGAGGGTTCATTGATTCTGAGTGGTGGCTGGGAAGTTTTTCTTCTTCCTTTCTGAGCCGCACCAGCTCCAGATTTCTTCTTGTTTTCATCTCCTTCTTCCCATTCCCCCTGACTTTGAGGTCCAGATTTGTACTTTCTTTCCCCCTTAGTCATTGTTGGCTGACTCAGTCTCATAAAGGAATCTGAGAGAGAGAGTCAAAATGCCCTTGTAAATAGTTGTAGGCAGTGACCAACTTCTGAAGTTCGGCTTTGAGCTCCTGATTTTGCTTGATAAGTCCATTGTCCTTATCAGTGAGCTCTGCCAATTGGCCTAGGATGGCATCTGCTTTTCCAGCAGTGTAACTTGCCTTTTGGAAAGCTTTCTCAGCTAAAGACACATCATCGTCCCTTATCATTCCCAGATCTCTCTGAGCAATGACCATGCTAGTTGTTCTCTGAGTGATGAGCTCAGTGAACTTTCTCATTTCAGAGGGGACGGAGGCAATTACTTCCTTGTTCTGTGAAGACATCTCCTTATTCAGAGTAGCCAGTACTTGGTACCTGCTCATGTATTCATGGGAGTGGACGTTTGGCAGTTTGTTGAAGATTGTAGGAGCAATCAACTTTCTTTTCAAGTGAGAAACCGCTAGATGTTCATGGCGGTGCTCTGCCAAAGTCTTGTCTTCTTCATCATCTGAGTGATTAGCCCAGTGATCTTCATCCTCTTGGACATTTTCATCGATCGTATCAAGTCCAGCAACCATCTCAGAGATTGGTTTCTTTCCTTTCTAGGAGGAGGATGGTACTTTTTGTCATTATCATCCTTTTGGTGATGGTCAGTGGGAGGTTCATCAAAGTAATTTTCATTCATTTCTTCCTCCTCATCATCTTCAGATACAAGATTGATCACTTCCGGGATAGTGATCTTCTGCCCATTAACTTCTTCTTGTTCAGAAGGTATGAATTGCAGAGTCTGGGGCAGGACTGGCTTGAAAGCCATCTGTAATCTCGTCTGACCATCTGCCTGTTCGAAGGCATGCATCAAACTATGCGCTACTTCTCTGGAAAAGTCCTTGTGTAGTAGAGTCGCAACTGCATATTGTTCTGTAGGGAACATTGCTTGGACATAAGTTTCCAGGTCAAGAGCTCGTGCTCGTCTGGTTGGTTGATCAGTGATTCTCAATATTTCAGAGAGATCAGAGCACCTTAACTTCTGCCATTTCTTGAAGCATTGAATACGCTTTGGCAGGGTGTGAGCTTTGAAGAAGTGAAGTAGGTCCCTTGTTTCTTCAATGGGAACCTGCTTTGCATCTGTTTGAGCCTGAAAGAAAGAGTTTTGAATGAGGTTCAAAACTTTTGTAGATATCTGAGTAGAAGTGTAGTTTAGTTTCTGAGTTACCTGAGTATGAACATCAGGCTCAGATACTTGTTCTACTGAGACGATTGGTGTCTCAGATATCTTGTTGTGAGGTGGAGACTTGGAAGTCTGGTCCTCATCAACCTTTCTTTCTTGAACCTGAGATAAATACAATACTTAGGAAATAGTTTGAAAGAATCTATGCATAAATATGCTTTTAATGAATTCTGATTTGAGCTACTTACTTCCTCATCAGGAAGCTCAGATTCATTTTTCTCAGAAACTTGTGCAGTTTCCGGTGTTCTTTCGAGTGATGTTGCCTTAGGGGCTTCATCAATTTCCATTGATGCAGGGGAAGTCGCAACTTTATCCCTTTGCATTTCTACTTCTGAAATAGCCTGTAAGTAGAAAGTATTGAATATGAGAAGAGATAAAAGATAACCCAGGATGAAGAATACTTGTCACTTGATTGTCATATACCTTCAAGTTTGAAGCCTCAGTGATGTGTTCTTCAGAAACCCTGTTGGTTTCTGGGTTTGTCTCTGGCATTTCTGCCTTATCTTCTTCCATCTCAGTTGGAGCATGTTAGAGACATTTATCATGAATGAGCATGCAAACATCTTTACTGAAAAATTAGTTCTCTTTAAGAATCATTTACCTGTGGCACAGGCTCAGATTTCTCAAGAGTTGAGGTTGAAGGAACCTCTTTATCAGTATCTGAGGTAAGCTTCTCAGCTTCCTCTTGTTTCTGTATTTCTAACTCAGCCTGTAACAAAGAAATTCTTATAAGGTAACAAGATTTATAAGTATAAAATTTTTCACAAGGTAAGAGTTAAACCAGTCATTTACCCGAGCAGTTTCAGGCTGATTGGTCTCTGGAACTTGTGACCTTTCTATACATTGGTCGTCTTGTCCCAGTGCAGTTTCTTTGTTTGAAGTTTCTGGTACTTCACAACTTTCCTGAGTGTGCAACTCAGTTGCCTCCCCTGGTTGATCATTCTGAGTAGATGTCTCAGTTTGATCCCTCTCATTGAGTTGGGGAACCTGCTCAATTCTGAGATTTTCTTCAAAGATATCTTGTATTCTTTGGTAATTCAAAATGGAGTTCATTTACCATTTCATCAACCACTTGTGGCTGTTGTGGTTGTTGCGGTTGTCTGGAAGCAGAAGATTGATCAGTAGAGTGTTCTTCCAGATTCTTAGATGTGGCATTTCCATCAGCATCTGCCAGCACTAAAATACCACTCATCAGGGCTTTGTGAATTTGTGCAAGAGAGTCATTCCCTGATGTTATGTTTGCACCAACAACCTTTGCTATAGGTTTAGCAACCTGTTGTGTAGGTTCTTCTTCAGATACCTTATCACCAGTTAATTTTTCAGTAACCTTAGCCCTCTTTGTTCTTTCTAGGACTTGAGAGATGACTAGTTCATCATCTTCATCGTCAGAGTTCTCATCAGCATTGGGAACTGATTGGTCCATTAGTCTTGCGGTTTCTGCAGATGGGGCTTGGTGCTTTTCACCATTCTTGGCAGCATTTATGAGTTCATCAGCAAGGATTTCTGCATTAGTCGCAACATTTCTGAAAGCACTTTCTCTTGCTGAGTCTACTTGTTCAGTAGTTGATAACTCTTTTGCAGCATTGATGAGTTCATCTGCCATTATCAGCTCATCGGCAATGCCTGCAGATATCTGAGAATTGACAACCTCTTTGGGTGTGTCTTCTGATTTGCCAGTAGGCTTCTTTCTTGAAGTTCTGGGCTTCTTGGTCGCAACCTTTTCTTCAGATATCTTTTCAGATTTTCTCTTCTTAGGACCTTTCTGAGACCCAGTAACCTTTTTCATCAGATTTGTATACTCATGCCAAGCTTTTCCAGCAAGTAGCATATCTTCAGACCATAACCTACTGTGGCCTTTGGCTCAGCTAGTCCTTTGACAATCTTAGGCTCGAAGCCTTGAATCTTCTTCACGAATTTTATGAAGGCGTACTTTCCCCGGTTAAAAGGGTTTTCCAGCCTTTTGTCTTGTTGATTCAGCAAGAACATCATGATCCATCGTTCTTGGCTTATTTGGTCAGCACCTCCTTGTAGACCATCAAAGCATCTGTGAAGAATGCAAGCCAGTACATCCCAGTGAACTAACAGATGTCTGGTTCGGATGTCAGCAAGCTTGAACTCAGTAGGTGTATCTGATTTTTCAAGATCACACACGTCACTGTAAAGTTCTTTAACACCTTCAAGGAGTTCATCATCCTTGGTGTTTATTTCAAAATCCTTTCCAAGAGTTTGAACCTCAAACAACTTACAGAAAGTTGTTAAGTCCAGAAGGATTTCCTTTCCTTGGACTGAGGTTTTGATAGACACTATTTCAGTGCCTTCAGACACACAGGAAATAATCCTAGAGTTGTTGTAAAATTCCAACACATCGAGTGATGAAATTCCACTTGGGCGAGCAGATAGAAAACCCTTGATTTGTGCCTTTTCAAGCATGTCAAGAATCAATTTTCTGTCACTTTGGTTTTCTATTGCAGCAATGAGGTATTCCTCAACCATGGCACCACCCCAAATCATTCTGTGACTTGAAGTCCAATGGTCAGGATTGAAAACTCCTACCAGTCGATTGTTAACAATAACCAACTCTGGTGCTTGCTTTTCAGCAATACCAGTGGAGGATTGGGATTTCTGTGTTGAAGTGTTCTTGGAGGCCATCTCTTTATATAGTGTAGGGATTATGTGATTCAGTGATTCTTTTCAGAAAAACTTAATCTTAATTTGCAGAGATTGTAGAGGGTTTGCAGAGAATCAAGAGAAGGATTTGCTATTCTTGTGCAAGATGAAATTTCGGATTAGGCAAAAGTGATTTCAATTGCCAAAATCCTATATATATAGCAGTTGAATCCCAACAGACAAATACATACAAATTGATTTTGTGTGTACATATCTGTAATTTGCAAACAGGCGTGAGCAAAAGCTAGTTCGGCATTAAATGCTTAGTGGGCCATGTCTGAATTTCAACAGTCCACTATTTACTGTGAATCAATTTCCACCGTACAGATCAATCGCTTAACTTCATCGAGGGTCACCATTGTATCTTCAACAATGATCACAATCAGCAAGTGTAATTGTGCCCATTTAATGAGTTTTGGCGACTTGCTATCTGAATCACAATTTTGTATGAGCAAGGACACTGTTCGCATCTGAATCTGTCTTATACTTAGGATTTTTCCAAGTTTTTCATCAAGATAGAAATAATGCGAGTTTCAAGAGAGTAGTTGACTGCAGATAGTTATACTATTCTCTTTTGTGTTCCCCGTTTATAGAAAGGTTCAGATATCTGAGTTCCCGTCTCAGAGATCTTAAGCTATCTTTTTGCTCTTTAGCCTTTTAGACTTCTGGATACCCGTTCCAGATTTCTCTTTTCTCTTTTCTGGATACCCGTTCCAGATACCTCTTCTCTGGTTTCCCGTTCCAGATACCTCTTCTCTGGTTGCCCGTTTCAGATACCTCTTCTCTGGTTGCCCGTTTCAGATACCTGAATTCTTTCAGTTCATTGGTAGTTCCATTAGTCCAAGACTATGTCTTAAGGCTAAGAATCTACTTTCTTGTAGTGGCTTAGTGAAGATATCTGCAAGTTGGTCTTCAGTGCCAATCTTGAGTATCTCTATATTGCCTTTTTCATCATGGTCTCTGATGAAGTGATGTCTAACATTAATGTGCTTTCATCTGGCATGAAATTTAGGATTCTATGTAATCGCAATAGCACTTGTGTTGTCACAGAAAATGGGAGTTTTCTTCTCATCGAGTCCATAGTCTTTAAGTTGTTGTTGTATCTACAGAATTTGTGTTGCACAACAACCAGCAGCAATATATTCAGCCTCTGTGGTAGATGTTGCAATTGAGTTTTACTTCTTGCTAAACCATGAGATAAGTCTAGTGCCCACAAACTGACAAGTTCCTGAGGTGCTTTTCCTATCAAGCATTAATCCAGCATAATCAGCATCTGAGTACCCAGCTAAACTCAATCCACTTTCTTTAGGATACCACAATCCTACATCTACTGTACCCTTCATATACCTTAATATTTTCATAGCAATGTTGTAGTGTGTTTCCATTGGATTTGTCTGAAATCTAGCACATACTCCAACAGCATATTGAATATCAGGTCTACTTGCAGTGAGGTAAAGTAGTGAACCTATCAATTTCCTATACTTATGTTCTTCAACACTCTTATCTGATTCAGTATAGGTCATTTTGGTTCCAATGCTCATAGGTATCTTAGCATTCTTTTCAGAAGGCTTAAGATTGAATTTTGTGAGCATATCTTTTGCATACTTTGTTTGACTAATGAATATTCCATCATTGAGTTGCGTGACTTGCAATCCTAGGAAATAATTCATTTCTCCCATCATGCTCATCTCAAACTTGCTTTTCATGAGATTTGCAAAGTCATTACAAAGTTGCTTGTCCTTAGATCCAAATATGATGTCATCAACATATACTTGAACTAAGAGTAGTTTTCCGTCATGATTTAAGGTAAATAAAGTTTTATCAACTTCACCTTTCTTGAAACCACTTTCCAGAAGGTATTTGGCCAAAGTGTCATACCATGCTCTTGGAGCCTTTGATCCATACAGAGCTTTCTGTAGTTTATAGACCATTCTACTTTCTGAGGAAACTTCAAAGCCAGGTGGTTGCTCAACATAAACTTCTTCCGCAAGTTCACCGTTTAGGAATGCACTTTTGACATCCATCTGATAAACTTTGAAATCTTTATGAGCTGCAAAGGCTAGAAAAAGTCTAATTGCATCCAATCTTGCAACTGGTGCATATGACTCGTCAAAATCTAAGCCTTCAGTCTGGGTAAATCCCTTGGCAACCAATCTTGCTTTGTTTCTGGTTATTTCACCAGACTCATTCATCTTGTTTCTGAAAACCCATTTAGTTCCAATCACAGATATTCCTTCTATAAATGGAACCAGTTTCCAGACTTTGTTTCTCTCAAATTGATCCAACTCTTGTTGCCTTGCAGAGATCCAGTCTTGGTCTCCTAATGATTCTTCTATATTTTTAGGTTCAATATTCGAGATGAAACATCCAAAGAGAGAGTTAGCATTCTCAGCTATTGCTCTCCTAGTCCTAACACCCTGATTAATTGGTCCAATTATATCCTTTGTAGGATGATCTTTGATCCATCTCATCATAGGTTTAGTGCTAGTAGGATCAATATCCAGGTGATCTGAATGTGAATCATTGAGATTTTGATTTGACACTTTTTCAGTATCTGAGATATCTGACATATGGAAAATGTCATGGATATCTGACACCTTTTCAGTGTTAGAGATATCTGAGACATGCATTTCAGCATTCTCATTTTCAGATACCTCTTCATGATGAAGGTTCTCAGTAACCTGTTCCATTTCTGGAAAACTCATAGGAAATTCCTCATCATGTCTGTGAGTCATCTTGTTGTTACTAGGCTTTTCAAGATTTTCTACGTCAGAGTCATCCTCACTTTCCATAATGATGTTTTTCCTTTCTGAGGATTCTTCTTTAGGATCCCTCAGTAATAGTTCTTTGAACCTTTCTGAGAGTTCATCAGTAGGAGGTGTTTTCTTACTTCCTTCATAGAATACAACATGAACTGATTCTTCAATTTTCTTTGTTCTTTTGTTGTAAACTCTGTAAGCTTTGCTGTTTGTGGAATAGCCAAGAAAAACACCTTCATCTGCCTTTGGTTGAAATGTTCTCAGATAATTTTTCCCATTATTTAAAACAAAACATCTACAACCAAATACTCTCAGATGTTTGATATTAGGAGGTCTACCAACCAAGATTTCATAGGGGGTCCTATCATGGTGTTTGTTTATCAAGTATCTGTTCTGAGTGTAGCAGGCTGTGTTTACAGCTTCAACCCAATAAATTTCACTTATCTCAGTGTCAGCTAGCATTTTCCATGCAGCTTCTTTAAGGGTTCTGTTTTTCCTTTCTGCAACACCATTTTGTTGAGGTGTTCTTACAGAGGAAAGTTGGTGTTGTATACCTTTGCAGGTACAAAACTCCTTTATGTACTGGTTGACAAACTCAGTACCATGGTGCGATACGATTGAGATACCTTGTCATTTTCATGACTTCAAGCTTTTCACAAGTTTGGTATCTCCACCGGCATCGATTTGTGTTTCAGAAAGACAACCCAAGTGAATCTTGAGAAGTCATCTACAACAACCAGACCATACTTCTTTCCTGCATAACTAGTTACAGATGATTCAAATAGATCCATGTGTAAAAGTTGCAGTGGTCTAACACTAGAGTGTCTGATTTTTTACTTGAAAGAGATCTTAGATTGTTTCCCCATCTGACAGGCAGAACAGATACCATCCTTTCTGAAAGATGTTCTGGGAAGACTAACCACTAACTCTTTCTTGGCAAGTCTATTCAGAGTTTTGAAGTTCAAGTGACTCATTCTTTTGTGCCATAACCAGTGCTCTTCTGTGTGACCAGATTGACTCACCATGAGACATTCTTCAGTTGTGGAAGATGCCCAATCGGCAACAAAAAGACTGCCTTTCCGCCGACCAACCAAGACTGTCTGCTTTGACTCATTGTCAATTAGTTTGCAGTATTTAGCTTTGTATTTTATAGTAAAACCCTTGTCTGTAAACTGGCTCATGCTAAATAGATTGTATTTCAAATCCTTAACATGTAATACGTCAGTGATTGTTAAAGGTCCCAATTTGACGTTGCCAAATCCCAGAGAGGGATTTAATTCTCCTCCAGCAAATCTGATATCTGGTCCTGTGTTGGAAGCTTTGTAATCAACCAGATTTGCTTTGTCTCCTGTCATGTGCTTTCCGCATCCACTATCAAATAGCCATTGTGCTTTAGTCCAGGAAGCATTCTGCACACAACAGGAAACAGGAGATTAGGTTCTCAAATAGCCATTGTGCTTTAGTCCAGGAAGCATTCAGATTTTCAGTGGTTTGACTTAACTTCCACTTCTGATAATTGCTTTGAGCAATTCTAGCTTTCAGCCATCGTTCTTGCTCCTGCTTGTACTCATGAGCAAGTTGTTTTCCGATGCCTTTGTAGCCAATGCCGTTTCGAGCACTTGAAGCTATCTGAGATCTTTTCTCAGCAGCTTTGCTAGTCTCTGGTTCATCCAATTTCTTTCCAGAAAAAGTGACATGGGAGAATTTGCCAGCTCCTGCAATTCTACCTTTTTGAGAGACATAGCACTGTGGGTGTTTACACTTTTCAGTGTTGTGTTTCTTTTCAGAGACGTACCCAACAGTTTTTTTTTTGACTTATTTTTCCCACAAAGGTCTAGTCGCAACTGCCTTTCCTTTGTCAACAATCTTTGTCTTTTCACCGATACTATAGATTGCATGGGAACCGTCTTGCTGAGTACTTACAAATGTTCTTTTCTCCTTACTCTTATTCAGAGTGATAGAACAATCTGTCTGTGTATTCAGCCCAAGTCCTTTCTTCTCTGAAGGATCTCTTAAGTAAGATTGTACTTCAGTAAGAGTGTCACTAGCTTTGGCATAAGATTGAAACGATAGTTCTTTCTTCTTGAGTTCCTTACTTTCAGAAAGAAGATCTTCATATTTCTTTTGAAGTACTGCCAATGCTTCTTTATGTAATTTTTCAGTCTCAGATATCTGAGCCTTGAGAAACGCATTTTCAGCGTCCTTTTTCTCAGATATCTTAACCAAATGAGAATTTTCCTTTGCAAGAAAATTCTTTTCCTCCTCTAGGTTTTCAGTTCTCGCATGGATCATTAGAAATTCTCTTTCATAGATATCAAGTTCCTTTCTGAGATTTTCTAGATCTTTTATTTCCTCTTCATCACTTTCATAAGTGTAGCAAGAAGTATGTGTTACCTCATCAGCCATAAGACAGTTTTCTATGTTGGAGATGTCTGGTCCGTCAATTTCAGCAACCCCACACATTTCATTCTTCTTGAGGCCGAAGTCGATTATATCATGAGTAACTCCACATAATTCTGGTGATGGTAAGGTTGAGTCATCTGAATTGTCATCTTGATCATCTCAACGTCTAGAGCATCCAGTTGAATTTGGATTTTCTTTCTTTCTTCAGTTAACAAAGCTTTCTGGCTTCTTCTGAAGATTCTTCTATCTTTCTTGTCGCCTGTCCTTAGTTTGTTGAGAGCAGGACAATCCTTCTTGAAGTGGCCAGGTTTCTGACAATAGAAACAGATATCGTTTCCAATTTCTGCTTCCTCAGTACATGATGCTTTCTGAGCTTTGCATATTTTTGTACTGGTGATAGTTTGAGCCTAGATGCTTTTTCAGCTTCTCTTTGGCTTTTCTTCTTTCAATTTCTCGACTGACAAATTTGCTCATTTGCTTTGCAGCAAGAGCATCCTCAGTCTCCTCCTTGCTTTTCTTCTTTTCAGAAGTTCCTTGAGTAACTAGAGCAACATTCTGCAACTTTTCAGTTGTTTGTTCTCTCTGAGTTGTCTCATAGTCAACAGTAGCAAGATGAGAGAAAAGTTCCACTGGAGTGATATTTGGCATACCTTGGTTAAAATAAAAGAATTTAGTATGCTCCTAGTTGTGGTTAAGACTTCTGACAATAGTCTTAATCTTCTCAGACTGAGAGTATCTATTGCTTTCCCCAAGTGCTGCCATGTCACTCATGAGAGTGGTAAATCTGAAATCAAGTTCTTCCAGAGTTTCAGTGGGACCTTGTTTGAAATTTTGAAATTTCAATTTTAGAACTTCGAACTTGTTTTCCTTGGTTTTCTCAGTTCCGGCACAGATTTCTTCAATCAGTTGCCAGGCAACTTTCGCCGTTTTAGCACCCCACAGTTTACACTGTATGTGCTCTGGTGTCGATCTGATGATGATGTTACGAGCTTGACCATCCAGACGATTCCTTTTGGCATCTTCCGATGTCCAGAGTTCTCTGGGCTTTGGTTCGTAAATAACGTGACCAGTAGATCTTCCACTAGTTGACGCATCTGTTTGTGAAGATCCTTCGCTTTGATCTCTGTCTCTTCCACTCGAAACCTCCATGACTTGCTTAAGTTGTTGAATGACTATTGGGCCATTCTTTATTACTTCGATCATCTCGTCACTTATGGCTTCAAGGTGGAGCATCATGTTATTTTTCCATTTCTCGTAGTTCTCTGGTTTGAGAACAGGTGCATCACTCAGAGACATACCTGCACACTTAACACACAAATTAAATAGTCCTCAAAAGTGGACAAAGTTCCTTCACCTATCTGGGGATCTAGGTTCAGTGCAGAAGGCTGGTGAACCTCCTGCTCTGATACCACTTGTTGGTCCAGATAACGGCAAAGTAAAAGACTAGAGGGGGGGGGGTGAATAGTCTTTTAAAACTTTTGTCGATAACAAATATTTCTCAGATATCTGAATAGATATCTGATACTTAGAATCAGAGTGCGGAAGACTTAATGAAGATAAGTGCAGAAACAGTTAATAAGTGTGTGTGTGTTGCTGAAGTATAAATACAGAAACGTAAATGACACAGCAAGTATGGTGGTATCTGGAGGTGGCGTAATTGTCCAACTAATCCACTTCGGTCTATCAGAGACCTAGAATTCACTAGAACAGATAATTGAGTTCTCCTTACAATAATCCTATTCTAAGATTCTTAACAATTTGGTTCCCAACCAAATGTTCCCCCTGAGTTGTTCCCCGGCTTTCACAGCCAAGTACTTCCTGTACTCAGAAACCTTTGAGTTATTCCCTAGCTTTCCCAAGCTAAGTACTTCCTATACTCAATAACCTTGGAGTTATTCCTCAGTTTCTCAAGTTAAGTACTTCCTATACTCCGGTAACCTTGGACTTATTCCCTGATTTTTCAAACTAAGTACTTCCTGTACTCCACGCCAGTTATGGTGTTGGTTTAGGTTTAAGTTGTCAGATGAGCTTCTTAATAACTTTTCAGTTAATCAGATAGCTCTGTGAACTAAGTTACTTAATACACTTTACAGCGTATGGTATCTTGTTCGGTTTTACTGACCCAAGTCTTATGATATCTGTTCAAGAGAATGAATCTCAGATAGTTGATCTTTTGATTCAACTCCTTCACAGATAGCTTTGCTTGTTTAGGATCAGGACACTTAGAACTTCAGTGTTTACTCAAGATCAAAAGCTTTGGTCGCAACAGAAAGCTTTGAGGATAAGTAAGTTGCTTTGAGAGAGTAAGATATTCAGAGATCGTGTGTCTGAGGTTCTGTGTTGTGTTGTGTGTCTCTCAAGCTGTCTAAGTGTTGATATTTATAGATGAATTTGAGTGCCGTTTGAATAGTATCCGTTAGGCTCAAATTCAAACTATCGATATCTGTGTATAGTACTGTAGCAGGTTTTGTCTTCTTCTCAGAAGCTGCTGTTGCTTTTATTCAGACATCTCTGTCCGTGCATTAAATGCATTTGTACTATACTTTTTGTCCTGTAGTGTCAACGGAACTATGCTTTGTATCAGAGACTAGTGTTATCTGATTCTTTGCACGTCCTTATCTTCATTCTTCAGATACCACTTGTGTTTATTGAAACAACTTTGTTTGCAATATATGTTTCTCTTTCAGAAACGTGGTTAAAGCTCAAGGTATCTGAGAGTAGATATCTGTGGACACTTTCCTTGTTTTCAGATATGTATCTTATTTCTCAGATATCTCTTGTGACACAGTTTGTTTGAAAACTGTTCGTGTCTACAAGATATCTGGCTAAGATATCTGAACAACAGATTCAGTAATCTTGTGCAGTTTTCTTCAAGTCTTCAATATCGTTGAGCTTTCTGCTTGGATGTCTTCTTCTTGGTCTTCTCTACATAAAATAAAAATTACATTTTGAGACCTAACATCCTATACAAGATTAGCTAGACTATCATACTTAGTGGTTTTCCTCTTTTACAATGTTCAAGTGAACCAAGAGTACTAATCACCATTCTGAGACTAAGATAAGTCATCATGTTGCTGAACAAATCTAAACAGATATTCTTAACAAAATATCTAACAATCCTGCTGAACAAGAAAAAGTTAATGGGAGGATGATTACATTCCCAATTGTGATCAACCTGGTTTCAGTAGATGACGAGGAGATGGACGAAAATAATTATCAAGAACCTCCCTCTGCATCCAAACCAAGAAAGAAAGAACAAGAGTGATGATGATGATGATCAGAATGATGATCCCCAATCTGGACAAGACGGGATTCAGAAAGCTAGCAAAGAGAGTGGAGAAAAGGCTACTCCCTCAATTGCTCAGACAGCTCCATCATCATCACATCCCAAGTCTCATCAAGATACCCAACAAGTTGAACTCAATGTTGCCATAGAAGAAATTTCAGCTGCTGAGTTTAGGATTGAACAAATCAGAAAGGTATTGGAAGAAGAAAAGAGAATCAACATTGAGACTCAAGCTCTTGTTGATGAAAAGGAAGCCAAGATCAAAAAGCTCGAAGAAGCTAATGCCAAAGAATTGGCACTCCTAGATGAGAAAAGAAATTTGAAGAATGCCATTGTTGTCACAGCTGCTGAAATAGATGCAATGGATGACAATGATGATGAATAAAGATGATGTCTTGTTGCATCGAAAGACCTTCTACATCTTCTCGTAAGGCCACACACTTGATGGAAAGCGAAGGAGATTGTCAATGCAAACAATCCAAGAAAAGATTATAGCGGTGATCGAAACCCACAACTTGATCGCTGAAGCAGAAGATGAGAGACTTGTTACTCAGCACAAAAGAGCCCTACTTGCTCCTAATATATTCTCTGCACCAAGTAGTTCAAGAAGTGAATAGCACCATGCAAGGAACAGTGTCTTTTTAGAACTCAGAAAGACACTAGTTGCCCAAGACACAGAAGTGCTAAAAACCGTCCCAGAAGAGATGAAGCCTTTGGCTGCTGCTTTACTCAACAGAGCAACCAGCATCGCTCTCTCTCAGAAAGACCTAGGGTTGGTCAGGGATGAGGATTGTAACAATGCTAATACAGCATTGAATGAAGCCAGCCATGCTGTCCTGCAAGCCAACGCCATCCTAAGGCCTCTTGAAGAGCTCAACAGAAAGGAGCAAGAACTGGTTAGGCAGAACAACGAACTGAAGAAAGAACTTCAAGAATTAGTCAGGGTACACAACAATCTCCAGAAAAACTTTGAAACTCTCTCTGAATCTTATGCTATCATGAGTCAGTCATTCATGACTAAGGGTGAAGAAGAGATGCCTCAGAAAGGCAGAGGAAGAAAAAGAAAACAATCAAATCCTCCCACCTCAAGTCAACTTGTCATTAAGGACACCACTGGAGACACCCTTGCTGAAGAAGTTGTTCCAGATCAACCAGCCAGAAGGCTGAGAAGTATGGTCACTAGGGGAACCAAGTCCCTTAGAATCTCAGAAGAGAAGAAGACTTCTGAAGAAGAAGAAAAGGAAGAAGGAGAAGTAAGAGGCCCAAAAAGCTGCAAGTCTCCAATTTTGGACTACAATGATGATGAGGATGATTCTGATGAACATCCACTTCACAAGAAAAGGAGACAAGCAACTACTTCACAACCTCCTCTGGCAGCAAAGCCCTTAGCAGCCAAAACTCCTTCTGGAAATACCAAGTCAATACAAGGAACATCCACCAGCACAGCCCCAAGGCAGGAAGAAAGGGTTAGAGGATCTCCTGACAGAAGGCCACCAAACAGAAAAGCAAGAAGGGATTTCCAGTTTGGCAGAATAAACAATGAAACACATCAAGAAAGGCCAACTGATGCCCACATTGAGTATATGAAGACCAGTAATGAAGAATCTTCATATAGGTGCATTCTGAACAAGAGAGGGTATTGGATTCTGGAACTACAACATCTACTTGTCAATGATAAGTTTCCAACTCCCATCCTCAACCAGATCCTGAAATGGAGAGAAGGCAAGCCAGAATTGCTAAAACCTGAGCACCTTCATGCCTGGTTAAACTTTGAAGTAGAAAAGAGGAATGAAGCCAAAAAGATGAATCTTTCTTTTGCCTGTTCTTACCCAAAACCTGATGATGTACACAAGGTAAGAAAACTGGATGGTAGCTACAGCAAGAAGAGCAAACTAGGTGTTTCAACCTATGAGTCATTCTATATGACATTCGATGAATACCCAGATGATATACACTTTCTAGAAGAAATATACAAGTATTTCAACCTAGCTCAGCTGCAAGTAGACCATGCTGGGGTCTGGGGAAAGTACTTCTGGGTCAAACATTTTCTGCGGAAGAATTACAAGCTTGGTAAGAGTTACCATGAAATATGTGACTTATCCAGAAGATGAGCTCTCATCGGAAGGACTCTTTATGACTATGTCCAAGAATGCAGAAAAGTGGATGATCATGTCAACTGATCCAGAAAGGGTGGTGAAGAACTTGAGGTATCAGAACCCAAGTTGTGTTTCTGAAGACTTGAAGACTAGTAACATTAGAATACTCTCTTGGAGCTTGGACTCTCCTATGTTCTAATTTACTTAGTTTGTTTTATTACTTTTTGTAATCTTGCTGATTGTTTCTAAAATTCTCTATCTATAAAAGTTGCATCTTACTCTGTAATCTATACCTATCTGAAGATCATACTCTCAGATACATTTTAATAGATGACAACTTATCAGCAAAGATCACTTCTTGTGATTTGGTTGATGTTTACTTTCTGCACTTAATTCAACTAAAATTGAATATCATTTGAAATGATTAAGTGGTGGATTGTTTTCTCTTCCAGGATTACAACTTTGTAATAGGACTTGAAAGATAGTCATGGATGACTGATCAAAAAGGGGGAAATTTATTAGGAATATCTGTTAGTATTTTGATCACTCATCACATGTTCTTATCTTAGCGAGAAAGGTGATTAAGTGCTCTTGGTTCACTTGAACATTGTAAAAGAGGAAATCATTGAGTATGATTAGTCTAGTAAATCTTGTATTAGGATTATAGGTCTCTGAGTGTAATTTCTTATTTCAAGAAGACGATGAAGATCAATTCTAGCAATGGAGCTTTTCTGAAGATTAGAAGACTGAAGATTGCACAAGGTTTATGAAGACACAAAAGTTTAGTCTAACTCAGAAAGACTATGCCCTTAATCCTTTCTTAAGTACATTAACTTACTTTGGAAATATGATTCTAGACATATGAAATCATGAGTATGGAGCATGCAAGCCATCAGAAAGGCTCATATATCCGTTGAGACTAAAGGACAATGAACAGTACTATGCATTAAATGCATCGGCAGAAATGCTGCAAAAAGCAAGTCCTCTCTGAAATAAGAGATAGTGACTTCTGAGTACATAGTTCAAGATATAAACGGATATAATTTGATAGAGAGCACAATGGATACAATTCAAACGCCTCTCAAATTTATCTATATATATCACACACTTAGATGCTTGAAGAACACACCTTAGAACGCTCTATCTTGCAAACTTACCATCAAGCAAAGTACTCTCTCAAGCACTCTACTACCCTTTTTGAAAGCTTTCTGTTGCTTGAAGAATCAATAGTAGTTCTAAGTTGTCCTGAACCTTAACAAGAGATTGTTATTCGTGAAAGAGTTAAACTATCAGATACCCTTTCTGAAGCTCATTCTCCAGAACGGACACCAATTACTTGGGTCAGTAAAGAGCAGACTGTCATCCACTGAACAAGTGTAATAAGTAGTCTTGTTCTATTAGGCTCTCAAAAAACACAACTGAAAAGTTATACGAGAAGCCTCTCTGACAAACATTATAACCAACACCATCAAGGCGTGGAGTTGAGGAAGTACTTGATTTGGGAAATCAGGGAATAACTCCAAGGTACTTAGCTCTAGGAGCTGGGGAATAACTCAGGGGGAACATTTGGTTGGGAACCATTTGTTTAGGAATCTTAGAATAGGATTATTGTAAGGTGAACTCAATTATCTGTTCTAGTGAATTCTAGGTCTCAGAAAGACCGAAGTGGATTAGTTGGAGGATTATGCCACCTCCAGATACCACTATACTTGATGTGTTATTTACCTTTCTGTATTTACATTTCAGCAAAGCACACACACACTTACTTATTGTTTCTGCACTTACCTATCTTAAAGTCTTCCGCGCTTTGAATTTAAGTATCAGAAACCCCCAGGTTTCTGAGAAACTGTGTTTATCGACAAAAGTTTTAAAAGACTATTCACCCCCCCCCCCCTCTAGTCTTTTACTTTGCCGTTATCTGGACCAACAGATCCCGTCTCGCCGCGGCGAGAATTCCAGAATGTGCACCCATTGCCTTTGCGCTTTCTCGCCACGGCGAGAATATTTCGTCGCCGCGGCGAGCTCTTGATTTCAAAATTCCACGAGCTACTGGATTTCTCGCCACGGCGAGCATATTCACTTCGCCATGGCGAGGCTTGTTCTTCATCGATCTTGCTCAGTTCAAAAAGCATTTCTCCGTAACACAAAATCCTATAAAAGAAAACCAAAGTACCAAAGCATAAAAACATACAAAAACACTACAAAATGCCAATAAAGACTAACCAAAAGACGATAAAAAAGACAAGATGAGACTCTAAATTATCATTTTCATCAAACTCCCCAAACCGAACCTTTGATCGTCCTCGAGCAAACAAACAACCTAGACAAAACTAGACTCGAAACATAAAACGAACAAATAGCACATAATAGAGTTAAACTCCCAAGTGATCGAATCCACCATTGTAAACATTAAGTTCACGAGATGCAAAAGCTTTGTACTCAACTAACCTTGGCATAATAGTACACAAAAAATCAGATAAGATCGTTTCTCAAGTAAATAACACTTAAGTTTAGCTCGCTAGTCCCTCACAGGTGATTGTAGTGTAACTTTCACTCTCTTGGAAGTTTCCAAATACGGTATACGCTCAAAAAGTAAACTGGGAAGACGACTTTCGTCCCAAAGATGCCTAGACTATCTTATGCTATTGTACTCATCTCATCAAGTCGAAAGTGACTTTTGGCAAGCGACTTAATTTTCAAAAATCGAAGGCTGATGCTGCTCCCCTTATTCAAATCGTTCATTTCAAAGTTCAACCACGATTGCACTGTATATTCAATGCATGGCCTCATTGGGCTCTGTTTATCTCAATTTTTTGCAGGTCTCTATTGTACCGAAAGTCAGCACTTTTGTGCGTGTTAGTTTGGTATATGTGCCATCAACCTCACGGATATATAGCTTTTCAGCCACGCCGGTATGTTGTAGTATTTGAAACACGCCTAACATGACTAACAGAGATCAATTATGACCACATATCCACCCCGAGATTCAAATTCAGATAGCTTTGGGAAGCAGCAAACAGACCTATAGCAAATATGCATAACAGCTCAAGTAAAAAGTCGCAGAGATAGAGAATCTCCTCCCTAAACCTATTCCTTCGAATGGGTTTGGAGGAGAAAAAACCGAAGCAATAAGCATGTTGTTCGTCATCCCTAACAAACTAAGTACACATTAGTATGAAAAGGTGCAAGTAATTCGTAAAAAACTTTCACAACCTAGGAATCACACAATGCAGTTGCCTGTATAATATTTTTTTCATCGGCTCAATGCTTCTCATAGGCTTTTTGGACTAAAGAGCTACACAGACTTATTATTTACAAGATAAACGGACATATAGGATTTTAAATCCACTACACTACGTCGAGCAAAATATCATACAAAAAATAAGCAACAAGCAAATTTATCATCCGCAATAGACGTTCGACTTAGAAGAATAACTCATAACTCATGAAGGACTCTAGAACACGAGGGAGAAGTCGACACATGCATCAAGAATAAAAACGAAAGACTGTAGAGACTCAGATACTACACTAAGAAGCACAAACAAGAAACTGAAGAGCATATTCCCCTCCCCAAACTGAAACTCGAGCATGTCCTCAAGCTAAGAGTGAAAAGAAATAGAAAAGTGGTCGAAAGTTGCTTGCCTGTAAGTGTACCTTTAAAGTCATGTACGAGACTCTGCAAGATCAACCTCTTCATCCGGTTTCTCTTTAAACCCTTCGATGTATGGTTTAACTCGCTGCCCATTAACCTTGAAGGTGGATCTGTCACTGGGGTTCAAGATTTCTACGGCACCATGCGGTGCCACTTGAACGATTTGATACAGCCTATCCCGCCGTGAACGCAATTTCCCTGGAAATAGTTTAAGAGGTGAATTAAAGAGCAATACTTTCATACCTGGGGCTAAATCCTTACGGATTATTCCCTTGTCGTGGTACACTTTCGTCTTTTCTTTGTAGATCCTAGCATTCTAAAACGTAGTGTTCCGGAGTTCTTCCAATTCTGAGAGCTGCAGTAAACGCTCTTGTCCAGCAGCTTCCATGTTAAGATTTAGGGTTTTGATCGCCCAATGTGCCTTGTGTTCTAGTTCCACCGGAAGGTGACAGACTTTCCCACAGACCAACATGTATGGTGTGGTGCCGATAACAGTTTTTTAACTGGTGCGGTATGCCTATAAGGCATCAGTGAGCTTGTATGACCAATTCTTCCAATTGGGTTTCACGACACTCTCCAATATGCTCTTGATCTGCCGGTTGCTAACCTCGACCTGT
The DNA here is from genome assembly GCA_026545765.1 of Plantago major. NCBI lineage: Eukaryota > Viridiplantae > Streptophyta > Magnoliopsida > Lamiales > Plantaginaceae > Plantago > Plantago major. The sequence continues at coordinate 42,045,909 of CM048841.1, forward strand.
CCGGAAGTCTGGGGGTGATATGCTGTGGCAACTCGGTGATGCACTCCATATTTCGCTATCAGATTAGCAAAGGAGCGGTTGATGAAGTGGGAGCCGCCATCGCTGATCACCACTCTGGGGGTGCCGAACCTGCAGAGAATATTCTTGGATAGAAAAAAGACAACAACTTTTGAGTCGTTAGTCTTGATAGGAATCGCTTCTACACATTTAGTCACATAATCCACAGCAACCAAGATATACTCAAAGCCATTACTCTTGGGAAACGGACCCATAAAATCAATGCCCCACATCAAAAGGCTCAACAACTAGAATTTATTAAGAGGCATCTCATTTCTCTTGCTAATATTACCACTACGATGACATGCATCATAGCTAACAAAAAATTTATGAGCGTCTTTACATAGGGAAGGCCTGAAAAAACCTGACTGGAGAACCTTCAAGTCCGTTTTCCTTCCGCTGTAGTGCCCACCACATTGCATAGAGTGGCAAAAGGCAATTACACTCCCAAATTCATCCTCAGGAACGCAACGCCTCACAACTCCATCAGTACCTGCTTTGAACAGGTATGGATCATCCAAAAAGTAACTCCTGCAGCGAATAGCAAAATTCTTTTTCTCCTGCGAAGTCATGTTAGCAGAAAACAGACCTATAGCAAGATAATTCACAATATCGGCAAACCAAGGCTCTAAGGTAACAGAAAACAGATGTTCCAAGGTGGTGATGGCTCAAATGTCTTAGGGTCAAGCCTAGACAGATGGTCAGCTACAAGGTTATCTTTACCACACTTACAACTATTTCACAATCAAACTCTTGTAGCATCAATACCCAACGAATAAGGTGAGGCTTAGAGTCACTTTTTGCCATAAGGTGACAAATTGCAGCATGGTTAGTATGGACTATCACTTTCAATCCCTTCAGATACGACCTGAATTTATCCAGGGCGAATATGAAAACTAGGAATTCTTTCTCGGTGGTAGTGTAATTAACCTGTTCACCGTTCAGAGTTTTGCTAGCATAATAAATCACATGAAAATGTCCATTGACTCTTTCTCCTAGCACAGTGCCTATAGCATAGTCAGATGCATCACACATGATTTCAAAAGTCAAGGACCAATCAGGGGTCATAACAATAGTGGCAGAAACAAGTTTCTCTTTCAGAATGTTAAAGGCTTCCATGCACTTATCGTTGAAAACAAAAGGCACATCTTTTATCAGTAGTTACTCAAGCACTTAGCTATTTTTTGAGAAATCTTGAATAAACCTCCTATGAAAACCTACGTGACCAAGAAAGGATTGCAACTCTTTCTTAGTAGTGGGTGGGGGAAGTTTAACAATAACATCAAGTTTCGCCCTATCTACTTCAATTCCCCATTTCGAAACCACATGACCCAAAACAATACCCTCTCTCACCATAAAGTGGCTTTTCTCCCAACTAAGGGTCAAGTTACACTCAATGCAGCATTTCAAAACTTTATCGAGTTTACCAAGACAGTCAGTGAAGGAATCACCAAAAAGAGAGAAGTCATCCATAAATACCTCGATGAAATCCTGCACCATGTCAGAAAAGATAGAGAGCATGCACCTATAGAAGGTTGCTGGAGCATTGCACAATCCGAAAGGCATATGCGGTAGGCGAATGTGCCATATGGGCAAGTGAAGGTCGTCTTCTCCTGATCCTCCTGTGCTATGGGAATCTAATAGAAACCTAAAAGGCCATCCAGAAAATAATAGAACTCGCGCCTAGCCAGGAGATTTAGCATCTCATTAATAAAGGGCATGGGGAAGTGATCCTTCTTAGTAGCTGCATTTCACTTCCTATAATCTATGCACACGTGCCACCCCGTGGTTTTCCTTACTGGAACTTCTATCCCCTTATCGTTTGTCTCCACAGTAACACCTGACTTCTTAGGAACAACATGCACAGGACTTACCCATCTACTGTCGACTATGGGATAGATCTTATCATGCTCTAGCATCTTAAGCACTTCTTGCTTGACTACATCTTGCATGATAGGGTTGAGCCTACGCTGGGGTTGCCTTATGGGTTTAGCATCATCTTCTAGGCTTATCCTATGGGTGCATCTAGTTGCGCTAATGCCTTTAATGTCACCAATCCCCCAAACGATGGACTCAGAGTTCTCTCTCAACAGTTCTACCAGCTTATTTTCTTCTTCCTTTTGCAATTTCGAAGAGATTATCACGTGTTTAGTGCAGTTTTCTCCTATGAAGGAATACTTAAGGTGGGACGGGAGCTCCTTAAGATCAGGTTTAGGGGGTTCAATCTCGCCTGTATTGCCACTGGGAGGTTCGATTTCTCCTAGGGGGTCGGCTTCGACCGAATCAAGTGCACATATCATCTCAGTACTTTCCCCACACAACATATCCCCATCAAAACCTAGAGTTAAAGCAACCTATAGCTTATCATCAGTTAACTGATCAATGTAAATTGCATGCACATAGTCATCAATAATATCATGAAACTCATTATCAATTTCAGAAATAAGGCAGCATTCTTCCACTATGTAGGCATCAGATTTACCTGTCGGACGTACTGCGTCCGTGCTGATCTTGTTGCCTCCAATTTCCATAGCTATCTTGCCTTCTGCTACATCCACCCGTAGCTTAACAGTCTTCATAAAAGACCTCCCCAACAGGATCACATGGTTTTTGCTGCTTGTATCAGTACTGCTCAGAGCTAGAACCACAAAGTCTGCTGGAATCAAGAATGTGTCAACTCTAACCAGAGCATCTCGAATTATTCCAAGTCGGCGCTTGATACTACGGTCGGCCTACTGTAAGGTCATCCCTACTGGTTCCAACTTCCCTAGACCCAATTCCTTGTAGAGAGAATGGGTAATCACATTAATACTGGCTCCCAGATCAAGCATTCCTTTTGCTATTTTTCCGTTTTCCATTTGAATATGAATGACAAAGATCCCTGGGTCCTGCTATTTAATTGGTAATCCAACCACAGAATTAGCTATCTCTGACAGGATCAACTTCTCGTTCACTAAGTACTTCTTCTTATTCGCATTAAGATCCTTAAAGAACTTAGAGTAAGAAGGAACATTATCAATCAGGTCCAAGACTAGCATATTCACATTCACCTTTGTCAACATTGCTAGAATGGATTTGAACTTACTGTCATCTTTAGGTTTTTTAACTTGCCTAGGATATGGCAACTCCTTGCTGATTGGTGGTCCAGGTGGACTGTAGGGATTATCGAATATATGAAGGATCTCTTTACGCTTCACTTCTCGATCTGCTATTTCTGTTTGGACTGTATAATCCTTAGCAATGTCGATGATCACAGGAGTGTCCTGGGAAGGGAGTGGTTCCTCAACTTTTACAAGGTCTCGTTTCTGGACTACATTTCCACTTCGAAGTACTGTAGTCGCTTGAGCCTCTTCATTTGAATCTTCATCCTTAGATTCTAACCTAGCCAAGAACTCCTTTAGATGATCAGTAAGATCTGATATCCTGTTCACCATGCTCTCTATCTGCTCACTTGTCCTTCTCTGACCTTCCATCACATGGTTCATGTATTTCTCATGGGAAATCAGAGCATATAGAACGCTATCACAAAATGTTCGGCTTCCCTGTTGGCTATCCACACTGTTAGCGGTCTCAGCTACCCGTTCTTTTGCACATTGAGTAAGCTCTTTGATAACCCTGCGTATTTCTTCTGCATCTGTCGATTTTGGCTCTACAGTTTCTCCCTGGTCCCTTTTTTCACCTAAGATCGATGCACGGGTTTACATTTCCTCGAAAACCCTTCTATGTTCTGGGGGTGTCTTATCCACGATCCCCAAACAGTTAATATCTATTAGAGTCTGACTCACATCGTCTAGCCCATCGTAGAAGGTATGCATTAGTACATGCTCAGGGAAACAGTGGTGCGGGCACGCTCTCAGTAAATCCAGATATCTCTCCCACGCCATATCAAATCTTTCTCCATCTCTTTGCTGAAATTCAGATATATTGTGTTTAAGCTCTAGGGTCACTGAGTGTGAGACCCCTCGAAAAGAAAAGAAAATCCTTAGGAAGTTATTTAGAAGAGTAAGTTAAACGTTTAAATAAAGAGACTGACTATCTTCTATTAATCTATAAATTAGTCGTTTCTGGACATTTAATGGAATTACGGCAAACACAACGGCATGCCCGAACGAGAGCACCATGAAGAGTTGAAGTAACCTCGGGTCGAGATAATACAAATACGCCCCTTCTCAACTATCTTATGTTTAACCGAGGGATTTCAAAACTAAGTAACGATTTAAAGGAATCAAAATGACAAAATCCAAAATCTAAAAATGTAAAGAAACAAAAAAAAAATTCATTTAAAATAAGTTTTCAAATCAACACTCGAATCGAACATTATAATGTTCAAATACATAATGATATTAGACCACAAGCCACAACAAAATAATTAAGTAGTAGATGGTTATGTAACACATGAAAATTTGATTATAGTCAACTGAAAAATTTGGTCAATCTCTATCTACACATACTATAAACATACTTGTATACATACTAGTATATACCACCACCTACTCCATTGTACACCATAAATAGGGGGACACCATCTTCTTCCTCCTTCACACTCTCCTTCTTCAACCTCCATTAACAAACCTCCATAGCCAAACTCCTTCAAGCTTCACATCTCTACATATTCTTCACCATTTCTCACATGCAACTACATATTCCTTATCATCTCAACATGAGAAAGCTAATGATACATCTCAATTCATGATCAAGCTACAACAAAGAAGTTAGAAGGTAACGAAATCATACCCATTCATTTTCCTTATTCTTCTATATCATCCTTTTCACTCTTTTCACTCTCTAACACATCTTAGTCCATTCAAAACTAGCTAGAAACTCAATTTGTCAAGCAAATTTCGAAGTGGAGAAGGAATTGATCCTAAACTCTAAAAAGAAAAGTGTTAAGGTGGGTTAAAAAGTTGTTCTTCTCAAACTAGTTTTTAAATCTTGATGCACACATGTTTTCTTGATGAAATCTTGATGATTTTCACTTATAATCTAAATTAAATGAGTAATATGGCCTCACTATCAATTGGGTAAGTCAATTAATGAATTGCATGTTGATTTTGAAGTAGAATAAGCTCAAACCTTGAAAATCCCCAAATCCCGTAAGCAATCTGCCCTGTTTTTGTAAAATGCAAAATAAATAGTTTCATTCTTTTGTTGCAGTTGCAAATTTAATTAGAAATGTACAACATTATCTTTCATCTCTGAGATTTGTAATGAGGTTAAAATGACGCTTAATGAATGAATTAAAATACGCAAAATATTCAACATTTCAAATGTTGACAAAACATGGCACTGTTAGTAAAACCACTATAATCCTTCTTTAAATTGATCAAATTAACCTAAATCTCTAATAAATGAATGACACATGAGATTTGAATAATTTCCAACAATAATTAGGATATTTGGAATTCTATGAAATATTTCGAGAATATTTTACCATCATTGCTCACTGCATGAGCAGTCTAGCTAGATAATTTATCGGAGACAACCTATAAATTTGTTTTAGACTCAAAAATATGTTTTGAATAGAAAACACAGTAATCTAGAATATAAAAATTAGAAACACCAGAATTAAGAATGTTAGACTACTAAAATGTATTTTACAATGAAGGACTATCAAACTGCCAGAATCGGGATTTTACAAACCGAACTTAAATTCAGAGTTCATCATACGAATAACTTTAAGGACTTAAATAAACATTTACAGCTAACTTGAAATGAGTAAATGAAGTATTTTGGAAGCGATTTGACCCCAGGGGTTAACCTTCCCCAAATGGAGAATGAAATTATACGAGGAGACAATTTGGATTGTCACACCTCTATGAAAGTATTTCCCCAAAATTTAACTGTTGTCAATAAAAGGGAAGTGTTACAAATAAAACAATAATTATAATAATAACCGAGGGTGGCAACCTCATTAGAAAAGTACAAACGAGGGTGGCAACCTCGCATAAAAAGAGAACCAAATGAGGGTGGCAACCTCGAATAAAAAGAGATCCAAACGATGGTGGCAACCTCGAGTAAAAAGAGTCCATGTTGAACTTTAGGACGGTTGTAAGTGCCAAGCGAAACGAAGTGCTACATCGCGATATCGCCGTGGGAGCCACCTCTCGAGTTCATAGGGGCCACCTCTAGAGGACCGTTCATACATAATTAAGCCACCATTGGACAGTTGTAAGAGCCATGCGGAACGAAGTGCTACATCGCTATATCGCGGTGGGAGCCACCTCTCGAGTCCGTAGGGGCCACCTCTAGAGGACTGATCCATTACAAACTGGGCAGTTGTAAGTGCCATGCGGAACGAAGTGCTACATCACATATCGCGGTGGGAGCCACCTCTCGAGTCCGTAGGGGCCACCTCTAGAGGACTGACCCACAATGCGTGTAATGATTTAATGAATGATTAAGTTAATGAGATCACACCAAAAAGGTAAACTAAATCGAGATGAAAGAGATTCTTTCATACGATAAAAACCTAAAGTCGCTAAGTGCCATGTAGAAAAAAGGGCTACACCGACAATGCGGTGGGAGCCACCTCTTGAGTATGTAGGGGCCACCACTAGAGAACTAATGGTTATTGGAATAGACGCTAAGTGCCATGCGGAACAAAGTGCTACACCGACAATGCGGTGGGAGCCACCTCTTGAGTTTGTAGGAGCCATCTTTGAATGACGATTATTGGAATAGTCGCTAAGTGCCATGCGGAACAAAGTGCTACGCCATAAAATTTGGTGGGAGCCACCTCTTGAGTCCGTAGAGGCCACCTCTAGAGGACTAATAATAATTTGCAAGGACAACAATCGTGATAATCAATCACTTCTATTATTTTGGAAATTCTGGAATTTAAATTCGGGTTTTGGATTGATAACTGATAAGCGTGATACTTAATATATATAATAATAATAACTTTGACCAACCTCGTGGTTTACAGGTAATACTGAATCAATTGACATTCCCCTTAAACCGTTAACTTCTTTAAATTTCATAGTTTTCAAAAATAAAGGAAAACATATTTTCTTAAAACAAAACCCCACGTCGTACACACTGGGCTCGTTTAGCTCACCCCATTTTCCTAAAATATTACAGACGAACCGGTTTGCGGTGGAATTGGTGGTGTGCCATCGAGTGAGGATCAGTGAACGCAACAAGAAGCTTCCGCTGATGAATCAAGAAGTCTACCTTATCGTAATTATTGGTGCAATGGGTTTATCGTATCATACGACGAGATGTATTGTATGTTAACTTCTTTGAATTCTGTATTTAATACTTAATCTTTTGTATATTATCAGTGGTAATGTTACTTATATGCATAGTATCATCTCTGGAAAATCCAGGGTGTTACAGTGAGTGTGGGAAAAACTGTTGTAGAAAACCTTGAGAACATCTCTCCAAGTGTTCAGAGATCCCGGGGTTAATCTGAATAGCCAATCCTTAGCATTATTCCTCAATACGAGGCGGAATAACCTGCACTTAAACTTTTCTTCCTCAAGCCCCCGCTTGGGCAGATTTCGAACTGCATGGTCGAACTGTCGTATGTAATTAAGCAGATCATCCCCTAGGTTTCCTAAGAAGACCGGTAATGTAAAACACCACTCGTCTTCCAGATCATAATCTCTAGACTCATTGTCGACCATAATAGTTGGTCCTGCTAGTTATGCAGTAGGTGCGTAATAACTGGAAAAGCTCTCCATATCTGGATCTCAATAACAAAAACTCAACTGATGTTTAGTTTATGTTAGTCCAAGAAAAACGAAACAACAACAAACAAACAAAAAATCAAACTCTAAATGCTACAGTAGGAATTAACTCCCTAGCAGCGGCGCCAAATTTGATGAGCTCAAATTATACTCTAATTAACTTAAGAGAATAAGTTGTAGTTGCAGACTATGCTTAACTTGGTATGGTTCTCTAGGATATTAATTAAGCTACCACAACGAAATAGAGCAGAACGTTTGTTTGTGAGTAACAAGTTGGTTTTGAGTGATTTTACTTCTAAAATACGAATAAATACTAGTAAGCAAATAAACTGTTTTGATCAATGAGAGAGAGTGAACACGGTAGTAATGATCCAGTTATACTAATTCAATACGAAGGTAATCATTCATATTGTCACACGGTCGGTGTACAGAAAGCAATCAGTCCAATTTAACCAAGTTGTTTTTCAAAGATTTCAAACTAGAGAAATCGTCATGTTTGTCAGACCGACGATTCTTAACGAAAACGATTTAGAAGGTTTTAAACTAGCGTATTGGATTGAAGGTTTTACGAGAATATCAAACTAGACGAACCTTTATGAACGAAGATTAACCCTAAATTCGAATTTGCATAACCATCACACAACTACCGAGTTCTAGAGTGGTTTAGCTACTCATGATTGAAGCAAAGACGAAGGAACTCATAATCTTGTATACGCAAAGCATAAACATAATGATAATCGCAAGCAAGGGCATACAATTCGATAAATCAATCAAACACAATAATTGTATGGAAGCAATAGAGAATTATCAAACTTACTAAGAATTTGATGCCAATGATTCGTTACAAGAGAAGAACCAAGCTCCAAGATCAATCAATGTTCAAAACTAGGTCTAGGAGCTTTTTTCTAAGTAAAATTCCAGTAAAAGAAATTATGGCAAAAATTGCCTAAGTCTAACATAACAAGGAGGAAGAATTGCATCAAACATCATGTCTCGCTGCGGCGAGAATATATACTCGCCGCGGCAAGAATTCCAGAATGTGCACCATTGCCTTTGCGCTTTCTCGCCGCGGCGAGAATATTTCTTCACTGCGGCGAGCTCTTGATTCCAAAATTCCACGAGCTACTGAATTTCTCGCCGCTGCGAGCGTATTCACTTCGCCATGGCGAGGCTTGTTCTTCTTCGATCCTGCTCAGCTCAACAAGCATTTCTCCGAAACACAAAATCCTACAAAAGAAAACCAAAGTACCAAAGCATAAAAATGTACAAAAACACTACAAAATGCCAATAAAGACTAAACAAAAGACGGTAAAAAAGACAAGTTGAGACTCTAAATTATCGTCTCATCAGTTTATGCTATATGTATTAAAAAGACGGTGCGTAAATTAAAAAGCGAAAGAAAGATTTCAACATATCTTGGTCGGTCGAAACTTGCTTGAGCAGTCAAGTGTCCCCGGCAGCGGCGCCAAATTTTGATGTGCACTCAGAGATTTCGTTTTTCGTTGTAGAACCTGTAATCCCTAAATATAATCAAGATTAAATTTATAAGTCGGAAGTCCTCAAATCCACAATTTATAGCGGAAAGTTGACTCGGGATGTCGTTCTCCACGGACACTTAGCATAGAAACAAGCAAATAACATTTGTAAATTGTATGTAGAAAAGTAAACAGATGGATCGTAGACGGATTAATTAAAGGACGGTAAACTCTAATTGCTTTGATGTATTCGATGGTGTGAAGCGTAAAGGATCCCCGACCTCCCTTTACTACGCTACTCCCAACTACTTAGAATCAAACAACGTACAAGCCGTCTACAAGCAGCAAAGAAACATGCCAAAAAGATTATGTCGTAGTTAATCCAGACACCTTCACTTACCAACAGTGAGTTGTGTCACTCAACACGCTATCTCGTCACGTTTTCAGATAAATCACACAGGATAATGTATAATCCATTACCAAGTCGTAGTCAGTAAGGATTTCTGTTGGTCCAGATAACGACAAAGTAAAAGACTAGAGGGGGGGGGGTGAATAGTCTTTTAAAACTTTTGTCGATAAAAACTATTTCTCAGATATATGTGTAGATATCTGATATTTAGATTCAGAGCGCGGAAGACTTAAGATAGATAAGTGCAGAAACAGTTAAAGTGTGTGTGTGTGTTCTTTGAAATGTAAAATCTGAAAAGTAAATAACACAGCAAGTATAGTGGTATCTGGAGGTGGCATAATCCTCCAACTAATCCACTTCAGTCTTCCAAAGAGCTAGAATTCACTAAAATAGATAATTGAGGTCACCTTACAAAAATCCTATTGTAAGATTCCTTAAACAAATGGTTCCCAACCAAATGTTCCCCCTGAGTTGTTCCCCGGCTTTCACAGCCAAGTACTTCCTGTACTCAGAAACCTTTTTGAGCTGTTCCCTAGCTTCCCAAGCTAAGTACTTCCTGTGCTCAATAACCTTGGAGTTATTCCTTAGTTTCCCAAATCAAGTACTTCCTCTACTCCGTTAACCTTGGAGTTATTCCCTGATTTTCCAAACTAAGTACTTCCTGTACTCCACGCCAGTTATGGTGTTGGTTTTGGTTTAAGTTGTCAGATGAGCTTCTTTATTAACTTTTCAGTTAATCAGATAGCTCTGTGAATCAAGTATACTTAATACACTTTTCAATGTATGGTATCTTGTTCTTTTTACTGACCCAAGTCTTAGATAAATGTTCAAGAGAATGAATCTCAGATACTTGATCTTTCAATTCAACTTTGTCACAAATAGCAGTGCTTGTTTAGGATCAGGACACTTAGAACTTCAGTGTTACTCAAGATCAAGAGCTTTGGTCGCAACATAAAGCTTTGAGGATAAGTAATTTGCTTGAGATAGCGAGATATGTGTTCAATGTAAGTTCTTCAGGTTGTGTGTCAAGTTCAGCGTGTCTTCTCAAGCAGTCTAATTGTTGATATTTATAGATGAATTTGAATGCCGTTGAATAGTATCCGTTAGGCTTAAATCAAATTCAAACTATTGATATCTGTGTATAGTACTGTAGCAGGTTTGTCTTCTTCTTCAGAAGCTACCGTTGCTTTTGTTCAGACATCTCTGTCCGTGCATTTAATGCATTGTACTATAATTTTGTCCTGTAGTGCCAACGGAACTATGCTTTGTATCAGAGACTTAACTTTATCAGTTTTCTCTGAGTTTTAGCACGTCCTTACCTTTAACTTCAGATACCACTTTTATTGAAACAACTTTTTTTGCAATATATATTTCTTTATCAGAAATGTGGTTTAAAGCTCAAGGTATCTGAGTGTAGCTATCTGTGGACACTTTCCTTCTTTTCCAGATGGACCTCTTGACTTCTCAGATATCTCTTGTGACATGATTTGTTTAGCAATCATTCGCGTCTTCAAGAAATCTAGTCAAGGTATCTGCAAAACTATTTCAGTAATCTTGTGCAGTTTCTTCAAATCTTCAATGTCGTTGAACTTGTTCTGCTTGGATGTCTTCTTCTTGGTCTTCTCTTCATAAAATAAAAATTACATTTTGAGACCTAACATCCTATACAAGATTAGCTAGACTATCATACTTAGTGGGTTTCCTCTTTTACAATGTTCAAGTGAACCAAGAGTACTAATCACCTTTCTGAGACTAAGATAAGTCATCATGTTGCTGATCAAAATCTAAACAGATATTTCTAACAAAATATCTAACAAATTTCCTAACAAATTTCCCCCTTTTTGATCAGTCAACGATGACTATCTGACCTATTACAAATCTGGATGAGTGAACAATCCAACACTTAATCATTTCTTAAGATTTTTCAATTCATTCAATTAAGTGCAGAAAGTAAACATCAACCAAATCACAAGGTGTGATCTTTGCTGACAAGTTATCTTTTATAGAATACTATCTGAGAGTAAGTTCTTCAGATAAGTTACAAAGAAGATTGCAGATAACTTCAATACATGAAACAAGTTTAGCTCAGTCAGCAAAAGTACAAAAAAAAAATAGTAAATTAGGACAACAGGAGTAGCCAAGCTCCAAGCAAACATCCTAATAGACTAGTCTTCAAGTCTTCAACTCTTCAAGTTTTCAATAGTAGTTCTATGGATCAGTCTGCAAATTTCCTATCTCCAAACCTTTTGATGTCATCAGAATAATCATAGAGAAGTGTTCTCACGAGCATCTCAGTGTCTCTGGCAAATCCTCAAACCTCTTTGTAGGTTTTGGTAGGATTTTTCTTGACAAAATGTTTGACCCACAGATACTTTCTCCACTTCCAGGCATGCTCTATTCTGATATATGAAAGCTTGAAGTATTCATAGATAATCCTCAGATATCTGATGTCACCCTTGTATTGATCTTCAGTTAGATAGAACGACTCATAGGGTTCCACAACGAGTCTTTCTCTTGTGCCTGTTCCTGTGATATTCAGAATTCTGTGCATATCATCTGGCTTTCCATATGGACATTCATCAGAGATGTCCTTTCTCATGGCTTCAGTTCTCTTGACAACTTCAAACTCCAACCAGGTTGTTGGTCCAGATAATGGCATAGTAAAAGACTAGGGGGGGGGGGGTGAATAGTCTTTTAAAACTTTTGTCGATAACAACTATTTCTCAGATATCTGAGAAGATATCTGATACTTAGAATCAGAGTGCGGAAGACTTAATAAAGATAAGTGCAGAAACAGTTAATAAGTGTGTGTGTGTTGCTGAAGTATAAATACAGAAAGGTAAATGACACAGCAAGTATAGTGGTATCTGGAGGTGGCGTAATCCTCCAACTAATCCACTTCGGTCTATCAGAGACCTAGAATTCACTAGAACAGATAATTGAGATTTCCTTACAATAATCCTATTCTAAGATTCTTAACAATTGGTTCCCTACCAAATGTTCCCCCTGAGTTGTTCCCCGGCTTTCACAGCCAAGTACTTCCTATACTCAGAAACCTTTGAGTTATTCCCTAGCTTCCCAAGCTAAGTACTTCCTATACTCAATAACCTTGGAGTTATTCCTTAGTTTCCCAAATCAAGTACTTCCTATACTCCGGTAACCTTGGAGTTATTCCCTGATTTTTCAAACTAAGTACTTCCTGTACTCCACGCCAGTTATGGTGTTGGTTTTTGGTTTGAGTTGTCAGATGAGCGTCTTAATAACTTTTCAGTTAATCAGATAGCTCTGTGAATCAAGTTACTTAATACACTTTACAGCGTATGGTATCTTGTTCGATTTTACTGACCCAAGTCTTATGATATCTGTTCAAGAGAATGAATCTCAGATAGTTGATCTTTTGATTCAACTCCTTCACAGATAGCTTTGCTTGTTTAGGATCAGGACACTTAGAACTTCAGTGTTTACTTAAGATCAAAAGCTTTGGTCGCAACAGAAAGCTTTGAGAATAAGTAAGATGCTTTGAGAGAGAGTAAGACGATCAGCGTTTGTATGCAGTTCAAGGTGTTCAGTGTGTTCTCTCAAGCTGTCTAAGTGTTGATATTTATAGATGAATTTGAGTGCCGTTTGAATAGTATCCGTTAGGCTCAAATTCAAACTATCGATATCTGTGTATAGTACTGTAGCAGGTTTTGTCTTCTTCTCAGAAGTTGCCATTGCTTTTATTCAGACATCTCTGTCCGTGCATTAAATGCATCGTACTATACTTTTTGTCCTGTAGTGTCAACGGAACTATGCTTTGTATCAGAGACTAGTGTTATCTGATTCTTTGCACGTCCTTATCTTCATTCTTCAGATACCACTTGTATTTTTTGAAACAACTTTGTTTGTAATATATATTTCTCTTTCAGAAACGTGGTTAAAGCTCAAGGTATCTGAGAATAGATATCTGTGGACACTTTCCTTATTTTCAGGTATGTATCTTATTTCTCAGATATCTCGTGTGACACAGTTTGTTTGAAACTATTCGTGTCTTTAAGATATCTGGCTAAGATATCTGAACAACAGATTCAACAATCTTATGCAATTTTCTTCAAGTCTTCAATGTCGTTGAGCTTTCTGCTTGGATGCCTTCTTCTTGGTCTTCTCTTACATAAAATAAAAATTACATTTTGAGACCTAACATCCTATACAAGATTAGCTATACTATCATACTTAGTGGGTTTCCTCTTTTACAATGTTCAAGTGAACCTAGAGTACTAATCACCTTTCTGAGACTAAGATAAGTCATCATGTTGCTGATCAAAATCTAAACAGATATTTCTAACAAAATATCTAACAAATTTCCCCCATTTTGAACAGTCAACGATGACTATCTTCCCTATTACAAATCTGGATGAGGAAACAATCCACCACTTAATCATTTCTTAAGATCTTTCAATTCATATAATTAAGTGCAGAAAGTAGACATCAACCAAATCACAAGGTGTGATCTTTGCTGACAAGTTATCTTTTATAGAATACTATTTGAGAGTAAGTTCTGCAGATAAGTTACAAATAAAGATTACAGATAATTTTAATACATGATACAGTTAAGCTCAGTCAGTAAAAATACAAAAACTACATAGTAAATTAGGACAACAGGAGTAACCAAGCTCCAAGTAAACATCCTAATAGACTAGTCTTCAAGTCTTCAATCTTCAAGTCTTCAACAGTGTTTCTATGGATCAGTTTGCAAATTTCCTATCTCCAAACCTTTTGATGTCATCAGAATAATCATAGAGAAGAGTTCTGACAAGCATCTCTGTGTCTCTGGCAAATTCACAGACCTCTTTGTAGGTTTTGGTAGGATTTTTCTTGGCAAAATGCTTGACCCATAGGTACTTTCTCCACTTCCAGGCATGCTCTATTCTGATATCTGAAAGCTTGAAGTATTCGTAGATAATCTTCAGATATCTGATGTCACCCTTGTATTGATCTTCTTTCATATAGAACGACTCATAGGGTTCCACAGCAAGTCTTGGTCTTGTGCCAGTTCCTGTGATATTCAGAATTTTGTGCACATCATCTGGCTTTCCATATGGACAATCATCAGAGAGGTCCTTCTTCATGGCTTCAGTTCTCTTGACAACTTCAAAATCAAACCATGCTTTGATGTGATTGGTGTTGATCAAGGTAGGTTTATTCTTTCTCCATGCATGCCATAAGTTGTTTATGGATTGTTTCTGGAAATCTTGAATTTACCAATAGATGTTTAAGTTCCAGAATCCAGTAGCCATTCTTTTGATTGATGCACCTGTAGACAGAGGAATCATTGTCATACTTCACATACTCAATTTTGGCTTCTTCTAGCCTGAGTGGAAGTTGACTTTGTCTTTGCTCAGCTCTCAGTCTTTTCCTTCTCTGTCTTGAATTCTCTTTGGGGTTGTTGCTTGAAGAACCACCACTCTGGATAGACTTGGTATTTCCAGAGGGTGTTTTAGCTGCCAAAGGCTTTGCAGCTATGGGCTCAGTTAGGCTTTCAATTTTCCTTTTTTTGTGAAGAGGAGCTTCATCTTCATCAGTCTCTTCATCATCATCAAGATCAATTCTTGTGAGATTTTTGCAGCCTTCTTCATTGCCCTGGGACTTGATTTGACCTTCTTCTTCTTCTTCTTCAGAAGATTCATCAATCCCTCTAACTTGTCTTCTCCTTGGAGCCTTAGTACTCCTTGGATGTTTCTGTGCCATGGCCCTTGTAATCATTTTAGTTCCTTCAGTGGGTTTCTGAGAAGCAGCTACTATTTGCAAAGCAGCTTGGCTTGAGGAGGGTTCATTGATTCTGAGTGGTGGCTGGGAAGATTTTCTTCTTCCTTTCTGAGCCGTACCAGCTCCAGATTTCTTCTTGTTTTCTTCTCCTTCTTCCCATTCCCCCTGACTTTGAGGTCCAGATTTGTACTTTCTTTCCCCCTTAGTCATTGTTGGCTGACTCAGTCTCATAAAGGAATCTGAGAGAGAGTCAAAATGCCCTTGTAAATAGTTGTGGCGGTGACCAACTTCAAGTTGGCCTTGAGCTCTGATTTTGCTTGATAAGTCCATTGTCCTTATCGGTGAGCTCTTGATGGGCCTAGGATGGCATCTGCTTTTCCAGCAGTGTAACTTGCCTCTTCAAAAGATTTTTCAGCTAAAGACACATCATCGTCCCTTATCATTCCCAGATCTTTCTGAGCAATGACCATGCTAGTTGTTCTCTGAGTGATGAGCTCAGTGAACTTTCTTATTTCAGAGGGGACTGAGGCAATTACTTCCTTGTTCTGTGAAGACATCTCCTTGTTCAGAGTAGCCAGTACTTGGTACCTGTTCATGTATTCATGGGAGTGGACGTTTGGCAGTTTGTTGAATATTGTAGGAGCAATCAACTTCCTTTTCAAGTGAGAAACCGCTAAATGTTCATGGCAGTGTTCTGCCAAAGTCTTGTCTTCTTCATCATCTGAGTGATTAGCCCAGTGATCTTCATCCTCTTGGAAATTTTCATCGATCGTATCGAGTCCAACAACCATCTCAGAGATTGGTTTCTTTCCTTTCTGGGAGGAGGATGGTACTTCTTTCGAGGATGATGCAGCCTTAGCATCATGCTTGTCTTCAGATACTTCTTCAGTATCGAGTTCTTTGGTGATATCATGCACAGCATCCCTTAGCTCTTTAACCTCAAAGTAAGCAATCATTTCTTCTAAGTATAGATCTTGTAGTTGATCAATCTTATCTCTGGATTTAGCTATTTGATCTTCCAGTTGAAGATGGAGCTGTTGTTCTTCTTCCAACAGTTGTCTGAGTTGAGCAGATCTGGTTTGAGTGTTTAAGATTTTCTGATTGGTTTCTTGTAAAGCTCAACTACTTGTTCAGTAGTAACTGCGTGTTGGTTAGAAGATGGATGAGTAGATTTCTGAGGTGATGAAGACGGAGATTTCTGTGAAGTCTTCTCAGTTTGCTTTTCAGCAGCTGAGGCATTGTTTCTTTGTGAAATTCCTCCGGTCCCTGGTGCAGGGGCATCATCATCATCCTTTTTGTCATTATCATCCTCTTGGTGATGGTCAGTGGGAGGTTCATCAAAGTAATTTTCATTCATTTCTTCCTCCTCATCATCTTCAGATACAAGATTGATCACTTCCGGGATAGTGATCTTCTGCCCATTAACTTCTTCTTGTTCGGAAGGTATAAATTGCAGAGTCTGGGGCAGGATTGGCTTGAATGCTATCTGTAATCTTGTCTGACCATCTGCCTGTTCAAAGGCATGTATCAATCTATGCGCCACTTCTCTGGAAAAGTTCTTATGTAGTACAAAAGAATCGTATTGTTCTCAGGGAACATTGCTTGACATATGTTTCCGTGTCAAGAGCTCGTGCTCGTCTGTTGGTTGATCGGTGATTCTCAATATTTCGTAGAGATCGAGCACCTTAACTTCGCCATTTCTTGAAGCATTGAATATGCTTTGGCGGTGTGAGCTTTGAAGAAGTGAAGTAGTCCCTTGTTTCTTCAATGGGAACTGCCAGATCTGCTTGAGCACAGTATGAACATCGTGCTCGATATTTGTTCTCTCGAGACAATTGGTGTCTCAGATATCTTGTTGTGAGGTGGAGACTTGGAAGTCTGGTCCTCATCAACCTTTCTTTCTTGAACTTCCTCAACAAGAAGCTCAGATTCATTTTTCTCATAAACTTGTGCAGTTTCTGGTGTTCTTTCGAGTGATGCTGCCTTGGGGGCTTCATCAATTTCCATTGATGCAGGGGAAGTCGCTACTTTATCCCCTTGCATTTCTACTTCTGAAATATCCTATAAGTAGAAAGTATTGAATATTGGAAGAGATAAAGGATAACCCAAGAATACTTGTCACTTGATTGTCATATACCTTCAAGTTTGAAGGCTCAGTGATGTGTTCTTCAGAAACCTTGTTGGTTTCTGGGTTTGTCTCTGGCATTTCTGCCTTATCTTCTTCCATCTCAGTTGGAGCCTATTAGAAACATTTATCATGAATGAGCACATAAACATTTTTACTGAAAAATTAGTTCTCTTTAAGAATCATTTACCTGTGGTACAGGCTCAGATTTCTCAAGAGTTGAGGTTGAAGGGACCTCTTTTCAAGATTCGAGGCAAGCTTCTCAGCTTCCTCTTGTTTCTGCGTTTCTAACTCAGCCTGTAACAAAGAAATTCTTATAAGGTAACAAGATTTATAAGTATAGAATTTTATTTTCACAAGGTAAGAGTTAAACCAGTCATTTACCCGAGCGCCAGTCGATTGGTCTCTGGAACTTGTGACCTTTCTATACATTGGTCGTCTTGTCCCAGTGCAGTTTCTTTGTTTGAAGTTTCTGGTACTTCACACCTTTCCTGAGTGTGCAACTCAGTTGCCTCCCCTGGTTGATCATTCTGAGTAGATGTCTCAGTTTGATCCTTCTCATTGAGTTGGGGAACCTGCTCAATTACAGGATTTTCTTCAACATACTGTATTGCTGGTAATTCGAAATGGAGTTCATTTACCATTTTATCAACCACTTGTGGCTGTTGTGTTTGTGGTTGTTGTGGTTGTCTGGAAGCAGAAGATTGATCAGTAGAATGTTCTTCCAGATTTTTAGATATGGCATTTCCATCAGCATCTGCCAGCACTAAAATACCACTCATCAGGGCTTTGTGAAGTTGTGCAAGAGAGACATTCCCTGATGATGTGTTTGCACCAACAACCTTTGCTATAGGTTCAGCAACCTGTGGTGTAGGTTCTTCTTCAGATACCTTATCACTAGTTACTTTTTCAGTAACCTTAGCCCTCTTTGTTCTTTCTAGGACTTGAGAGATGACTAGTTCATCATCTTCATCATCAGAGCTCTCATCAGCATTAGGAACTGATTGGTCCATAACTCCTGCAGTTTCCGCAGATGGGGCTTGGTGCTTTTCACCACTCTTGGCAGCATTTATGAGTTCATCAGCAAGGCTTTCTGCATTAGTCGCAACATTTCTAAAAGCACTTTCTCTTGCTAAGTCTACTTGTTCAGTAGTTGATAACACTTTTGCAGCATTGATGAGTTCATCTGCCATGCTTGCAGATAACTGAGAATTGACAACCTCTTTGGGTGTGTCTTCTGATTTGCCAGCAGTGTTGAGGGATAAACCTCAAACACTAACTAACTAAACTACTACAAGCAACACTGTCTGCTTGGTTGACCTGCCCTTGGGTGACTCTGGATGTCCGAGCCAAGAGTCCCACGGAAGTATCTCAGTGGTTCTGTTATACCGTCTGGTCTTAGAGTAATGGTGGCGTCCGATGTTCTCTCGTACGGTCCGTTAGGCATCTCTGTACTGACCTGGTCAAGTTTACAAGTCCTTTCCTTAGCTAGCTCGGACTAGCTGTGGAAGAAATGGTGGCGTCTTTGGTCGATTCACTTTGGGCGACCATGTGAGGTCCGACCAAGATCTTGAATCGCTAGTTAAGCCGTGATGTGCTTTAGGACACGCTCTGGCGCCCTTAACGGATTGGACATATTTCCGTATCAACATATGTCCCCCCAGTTTCCAAGTATCTTAGTAGAAGATAGTTGGTAACTATGAGGGATTGGTCGTGTCTGTGGAACGTGTCCGAATCGTTAATTAAGAGAAAAGGGATTAAAATCCTTTTTGTCGTGATCCGTCGTCCGTGTCCTCAAGGATTCAATATATCTCTTTCCCCCCCCTTTTCCGTCTACAGTCCGAGTTATCGTATAACTGGGACTGTAGAGGAAAAGGTATTTGTATCCGAGATATATGTGTCCGAGTACGGTTAGGATCTGACGCAACTGTGTGGAAGCTGTCAGTTGGGCCGAATTTTTGAATTTTACCCAAGAGGCCCAATAGGTTGTCCGTTCGGCCCACGGGAGAAAGATCCCGAGTAAAGAGACGCGACCGTTGGATCAGGACGACATCAACGGTTGGGGCGCCCCGTCCGATTGATGTGACGCATCTGTCCAGCATTAAATGCGATGTTCTGGCAGCCATCCATTCGCTGCATAACCTCGATTGAGAGGATCAACGGTTGGGATTCAAATCCAAGCGATGTGACTCTTGGCTATCCCATAATGCCCTTATAAATAGTCAGGCCATCAGTCATTTTCACACTTTTAGTAATCTCGAAACTCAGAGCAATCTTTAAGCAATTCAAACAACGCAAGGTCGATCCGAGCAACTGGGACTTGTAAGACTTTCGGGCCATCAAGCTGAGATCTGTAACCTCGGTGCATTACCCCAGACTGATTATCCGTGGAAGTTCTCTGTTTGGATATTTAGCAAGTAAGTATCCTTCTTTGGCCTCATTTAAATTGCCTGTATTCGCTATACACCTATTGCATGTCTAGTGTAGCTTCCCTTGCTGCTTCCGTAATTGCGCCTGTCTTCAGTAATTGACTTTTGCGATACCTTTGGTTTAGACAATAATTGACGTGTTTCTGCTGCATGCTCATAATATGCCAATTTTCATCGTTGATGTCTTGTACTCTCATTTGATAAGTCCTGTTCGACACAACCTATCTTGACCATGCATGTTTACTTGTAAATCAGTGTGGGTTGTGGTATTTGGCCATAAAGTTTCTTCTCTTGTCATCGTGCCATAAGGGGTAGATCATGGTGCCAATGGCACAACTGCATGTGCCGATGTCTTGGGGTCCCTGTCCTTCTGTGTGTAGAAAATCTTAGGGTTTAGACTTTTTCGCGGACCTCTGGACTTAATAAGACATATAAATGAACTCTCGGACAATAACAATCATCATTTCTGATCCGCTTCTTACGCCTAGGATGTCCGGAGCGATAGTCAAAACGTCACAAAAGCGGATTACCAGGATGGAGTAGGTTTGGGCGATGAGTCCGTGGATCTAAGCATGTCTGTAGGAGACTTTCTTGTGGACGTCCTTTCTTCCAGAGATTCCGACGCTAGGCACGGAACCCACGAAACAGATAACCCCCCGATAGACAGGCTAGTGATCGAAGGCGGTGTTGATGAGGCAAGAACGTTGGTCCAATCTCGGACTATAGGCGGTGTGGGAGGGCCTATAGATCCGAATGCGCTTCAACTCGAACGGGCAGGCGACAGCGAGCATGAGGCTGATGACGTGGAGACGTTCGAGGACGGAGTGGAGGACCGTGTTCAGGTAGAAGCAGGTCCGTCCAGGCCAAGTACGTTCGGAAGACCCGAAGGTGTCCTCGAGGACGAAGAAGATGGTGAGGAAAAGGAAGGTGAGGGCGAGGAGGAAGAAGAAGAAGGATCTCCTGTCACTCGTCCCTCTAGACGATCCAGTCGGCGGATTGCATTACATCCCGCTGTGCCCGTTCAGTCCAATCTTCAAATAATCGAGGGTCGTGGTGCGAAAGCTGCCCGAGTAAAGTTTCCGCGTCCTGCGTCCGCTGTTACCATAGTGGATCGATTTGGAGAATTAAATGCGGACGGGCTGCTTCCTACGTGTCCATCCAGGGTTAGGGCGGAGGACATCCCCAAGTGGAGGCGGAAGTGGGAGATCCCTGATTCCGTCGAAATCATGATTCCCGAGCCTGGTCACGCCTTTTACAATCCGCCCGCCGGGTATATGTGCGTGCATGAGGTGGCCTTCTCCTGCGGATCGAAAATTCCCATTGCCACAGAGCTGAAAAACATCCTGAACCATATTGGTATAGGTCCGAGTCAGATTATCCCCAAGTCCCTGGGTAACCTTATTTGCTTTGTAGTCTTTTGCAAGAAGAAAGGGCAGCCTATAAACTTCGAGAATTTTAGGCAGCTATTCCATGTCTCGTTCAGTCCGGGGAATCCACTATTCTACACTTTCATGAATAGGAAGCCCTACAACTTTATCTTGGACTCCATCTCGTCATTGGGATCAAAGTGGTGGGACAAGTACATTTTCGTACGCATGGCCCTGAGACCAGGAGAGTCCGAGAGGCAGCGAGAACAGTGGGGGCTGCCCACAAAGTTTCTGAGGGAGAGCATCCTGATGGCGCCTCTTCCAAAGAATGTGGCTCCGTGGGTGGCGGCCATCCACAAGAAGTATGACCCGCCTACTTACCCGTTTCACGGATTGATCTGCCAGCCACTTCCCTACCTTTGCGGACTAACCGGTGAGGTAGAAGTGGGAGGGAAGACGGACTTCAGTAAGGACTCGCTGACTGGAGACTTAGACATTTTCTCTCCTTTTCATAATACCTTATTTTGTTCACACGTGTCCGCAATTCCGATAATTTTTATTTAGCTCGTCTGTTTCTAACGCCCTTGATTTACTGTGCAGCTCACTGGTTTGACTACATCATGTCAACTCTCGGAGAGAAGAAGAGGTTGCAGAGGGAACAACAGGCCCTTGAAGTCGCAGCTGGTCAGAGGACCAAGATAATCAATACTTCCGCGGGTCTGCCCATGTCAGATCCGAAAAACGCTGCTGTGTTTGCCGCCGAAGAGGAAAGGCGGAGCAAGGCCGGTGAAGACTCCCAGGCCTTGGCGGTGCCTGATAAGGGTAAGGCTCCTGCTACGCGGAGTGCCACTGCCAACACTCGAGCTCCACCCCGAGACGTCTTTATGCGGGACGCCATTGTCTCGGGACGAAAGAGGGCGGCAAGCTCGGAAGCTCTAACTGCCGAAAGAAGAGAAAGCTTGTCCGCCGTCTTCCTCAGGGACCAAGCCGCTCTGGACAAGGAGTACGGCGTATGGACTCCCAGAAATGGAGCGTGTCGGAGGGTTGGATGCTTTGTATCAGCGGGTAAATAATCTGTCCTTAATTTACTTGCTTTGTTCTTAATGTGACACAAATATAACTTGTATCTACTCGGATGTTTCCCCAGCTTGGGTGCTTCGTCAAGGCCATGCAGTGAAAGGCTAGTGAATGGGCCACCATCGAAGAGGACCTTCACAAGGTTGTGGCCACATCCGCGGACGAGGCGGAAAAAGTGAAGCAGCTGGAGATGAGGTTGAAGGAGGAAGAGGTGAGGGTCCATAAGTTGAAGACCAGCTGGGAGAAGATCAAGGCGGAACTCGACCACCAGGAGAGGTTCGTCGACAAGGCGATGCAGGCTTTCCTGGATTTTAAGAATTTCCTGGTCGGAGGCCTCCGATATGTCCGTCTTTACGCTGGCCGTGACTTCTTGAATTCTGCTTCTTTCAAGTTTCTGACGGCGGACAAGTCGGATGCCGCCCGGCTGGATGGGTTTGTGTCCGCGATCGGACAGCTGCAGTCCAAGGGACTGCTTCACTAGACTTTGACTGGAAGGCGGAGTGATTAATCCCTTCTGCGCATGCGAATGGTGTCGAAGTGCCCGTCGATAGCGTCTCGGACGAGCAGTTGGCTGCGTGTGAGTTCGTGGAACTGGTCACCAATGAAGGTGAGATTGAGATCCAGAACGGCGGGCCTTTCCTTCCGAGGTTCGTCCCGGAAGCTCTTCTGAAAGTGGGCCTTGTACCCTTTGATGATTATCGAGCCTTCCTGCAAAAGTGGTTTGCCCTTCCTGTCCGCGTTCTCGATCTTCCCGCTGATTTCGACTTGTTCGCCCACGCTCAAGCTCTTGCTGCGGAAGCCACCAATCGGCCCGAAGCTGAGGAGGCTGGTCCAAGCCAGACTGGGGCCTGAAGAGAAGTCCGGGGTATGCCCCGTTAGAAATTCTTTATTTACTGGCTTTTTCTGTTGTATTTGCATCTTTTGATAACTCGGATTATCTTTCAAATTCATGACAACATTCCGTATTTTATTCGATGATACGAACTTCTTATGCTTCCGAGCGTTTACTTGCCCTCTTCTTCGTTCCTTTCTTTATCTGTCGTTCACAAGCTGAGTTATTGTAAATTACCCATCTCTTAAGCGCACGGATCGCTGGAGATGGTATCTGATGTAGAAATCAGACTATCATCTTTTCGATACCCGGACGGTTCGTCCCTTGGGATGCGAGATTCTTCTAGAAGGAGGAAGGTGAAACAGTGGAATAGTCATTATGACTACGTCTTTTCATCTTCTTAGTCGTCGGATGATTGACAGATGTCGAAATCTGAAAGACTTATTGCCACTATAAATAAGGGTGTGAATTCTCCCTTTTTCACTGTTGTACTTTCCCTCATTCTCTCCAGTCTTGATAATGTCGGAATCGAGCGATGATGAGTACGGTCACTGGGTGAACTGTGCGTGCGGAAACATGCATCCGCCCATCTATCCGGGCAGGGGAACTTGGCGTGATCCGATCGTCCTGGATTATGAAGGTGAGCCCCCTCAATGTCCAGGAATAGCCAGGAGACTGGCTGAAGAGGAGCGTGAGCGGACGCTGAAGCTGATTCGCAGGAGAATTCGGATGCTGAAGAAGCTCGCCAGCCTGTATGTGGCTCAGAATCCCAAGGTTCAACTTCTGGGCAATGGTGACGTTCAAGGCGGGGTATGCCCCGTGGTAGCATGTAACTTTTTCTTTGGCTTTTGTCGAACTGTAATATTTGTACGTAGATGTTCGAATAATTTTTTATATAATTCGAAGTATTTTCCCTCGAGTGGAACCTCCGTCTTTTCCTTCTTGCAGACCTCGTTGGCTAAAACTGATGCATATTTTTTGTAAAGAATGGCTAAAAAACTCGGTCGTAGTTGATGGGCCTATTTGGGCTTGACTGGATAAATCCGTCTGGCCCAACACTGTTCAACCCAAATGGATAGTTTAAGCCCATTGTCGACGTCGAAGTTCTGACGTGTCGGACGCACATTGGTTCGCCACTTCTATAAATACTGCGGAACTCTCTTGGCCTCAGTCGTGCAAATCCAACTTCCACTTTCCAAATCTACTCAAAAAGCAAAAAGACGGTTTCTTGAATAGTTTTCCCCTCTTGACTCCCGTCCACTCTCAAATCGGCATTTATCCTGAGTTTGAGAGTGGAGTGGGTCTAGAGGGGAAAATCGTTGAAGATCAGTCACCGAAAAGCATCAATCTCAGTTTCAATGTATATCTGCTCGTTTCCTCTACTTTCTTCCAACCCTACTTTAGTGGTTCAAATATCTCTTACATTGGAAATGGTTTCCGAATTTCAAGAGAGTTTGAATGTCTAAAGCCGGTGAGGCGGAAATCTCTTTCTGTCTGCACTTTGTTTTCCCCGGATACCAGACTTGCCTTCCATGTTTCGGTGGTATCCCGATGGATTCCGGCATGCTTAATCATTTTCTTGTGTGCAGGTAGATTGAGTTCCTGGTTTCCGCGGAAACCGGGCCCTTCCGCTTTGACCCGGAGGAAGCTTTTTCTTACGGGGAAGGATCTTTGTTGGGAGATGACGTATCTCCAGAAGCATTTTCTGCCTTTTTCCCGTAGTGTTCGGATATCGATCCGTGATTGCAAATTTTACAGACAATATTAAGTGTAATTTGTCTAGGTGCGAACGAAATCTCTTGCTTTCTTTGTAGCTAATCGAACATTAGAAATCGAAAGATAGAGGTTGTATTGATTTGTCGGGAATTCAATTACAACTTGGGGGCGCTATGGCCAATGACAAAAGGATCAAAAAGGAAACAGGAATCGACGGAGTTCCGTAATGTATGGTTGATATTGAAATGATCAATCAACATGACGGAGCTCCGCGCAATTTTCTTCAAGCATAGAACTTCTGGAGGTTTCTAGCATTCCACGGACGCCTGAGGAGACGTCCGTTCTCATCTTCTAACACATAACTGCCATTTACTTTGGCCCCAACAATCTTGTAGGGTCCTTCCCACTTGGGCTCGAGTTTTCCAACATTGCTCAAGATGTCGGCCCGTCGGAGCACTTGGTCCCCGACTTGCAAGTTTGCCGCATGAACGTTCCTGTTGTAGGCTCGGGCGGCGGTTGCCTGATACCTAAGGTTGTTCGCCAGTGCATCAGACCTTTTCTGTTCAAACATGTCCAGCTCGAATATCCGAGCTTCTCGGTTCGCCTTGTCTTCAAACTCTTGGATTCTCAAAGTTTCAACAGCAACCTCGGATGGTATGACTGCCTCTGAACCATACACCAAAGAGAAAGGAGTTTCTTTGGTCGTAGTCCGTGCAGTGGTGCGATGCGCCCATAGCACGCCTTCCAGGTCGTCCGCCCAGCTTTCTTGCGAGGTTCTCAATCGCTTCTCGAGGATTTTGACTATTGTTTTGTTTGTGGACTCAGCCTGTCCATTGGCTTGCGGGTATCCAACAGATGTAAATCGTTGCTGGATTTTGAAGGACGCCAGCCATTCCTTCAGCCTATGTCCTGAGAACTGGGCACCAATGTCCGAGACGAGAATCCTGGGCAGGCCAAAGCGACAGATGATATTCTTCCACATAAAGGTTCGCACTCGACTCTCTGTAATGGTCGCAACAACCTCGGCTTCTACCCATTTGGTAAAGTACTCCACAGCCACAATGAGAAACTTCTTCTGCTGGGTACCCCTAGGAAATGGTCCGACAATGTCGATACCCCACTGATCGAACGGGCACGCTATGATTGACGGAATCATAGGGTTCGTCGGGCGATTTGGGATGTTTGCGTAGTATTGGCAATCCTGACATCCCCGGGCGTGGTCCGCGGAGTCTTTACCGATGGTGGGCCAATAATAGCCTTGTCGTATGATTTTCTGAGCGAGGGTCCTCCCCCCGGAATGACTCCCACAACTTCCGTTGTGTATCTCTTCAAGCACGGTCTGTGCTTCTTGCGGGTTCAAGCATCTCAGGTGGGTCCCGGAAAAAGATCTTTTGTATAGATCATCGCCAAAGATAAAATAATGTTTGCTCAGATCGCACACTCCTTGATTCCTTCGGATCGGCTGGTAGAGATCCGTCCTTGAGGTAGTTAAGAATGTCGGTCATCCAGTTCCTCTCCATGTCGAGTATCATGACTGCTGAACTGGAACTCATGACGGATGAGTCAGTGATGGTGAGTAGAATTACTCTCCTTGTGTCCAAAGCTGCTGTAGCAGATGCGTATTTTGCCAAGGCGTCGGCTCTTTCGTTCCAAACTCTGTCAAACTTTTCCAGGGTGAATTCCTCGAAGTGGCTGGCCTCATTCTTGAGTAGCTCAAGATACTTGATCATTGAAGGACCCTTCGTGGCAAAATTTCCTGAAAGTTGGGCTTGGACAAGTTGTGAGTCCGTGTAAGCTTTGACCTTCCGGGCTTGGAGAGACTTGGCCAGTCGCAGCCCCATTAAGAGCGCTTCATACTCCGCCTCATTATTTGTAACTTTGAAGTCCAAGGAAACCGCATAGTCGAGTTCCGCGCCCCGCGGGCTCCTAAGGTAGATTCCAATCCCTCCCACTCTTCCAGTGGAAGAACCATCGACTTCCAATGTCCAAATATCAGAAGGATGTTCCTTGATTTGGAGGTCTCCTGCGAGCTGCTGCAGTTCCGTTCTTGGTTCATTCCCGCCAGTGATTTTCGTTCCGATGCTGTCCGAACTGGGGTCTCTGGGATCATCAGCAAGTAGAAACATTTGGTTGACCCGAGTTTCCTCCTCTGATGAAGGGAGGGGTCGATTGAGGAACTGGGCTTCCTCAAAGTTTTCTGGGTTAAACTTTGGAGAGGCTGGATTTCGGACTGCATGTTTGGTGATTAAGCACTCGAACACTGGCTTGTCAGGGACTTTCTCCGAATCTTCTTCTCGGTAATCCGCCAAGAAGTCGGCGAGGACTTGAGCCTTTTTGGCTGACGGAGCCTGGTAGCAAATGTCGTATTCGCTGAGCTCGATCGCCCACTTAGAGAGTCGTCCAGATTGGTCGGGCTTTCCTAGGACCTGTTTCAAAGGTTCCGTAGTTAGTACCACTATTTTGTGAGATTTGAAGTAAGGTTTTAACCGTCTGGCAGTGTAAACCAAAGCGTATGCGAGTTTCTCGTTCTTCACATATCTTGTCTCCGCCCCAGCTAGGGCTTTGCTAAGATAGTAGATCGGCAAATGCTCGTTAGCTTGAATCCGTATAAGGACGGAACTCATTGCCTCTTCCTAGTTGCTAGGTAGAGGTAGAGTGGTTCTCCCTCGACGGGCTTGGAGAGCAGTGGAGGGGAATGGAGGTATTCTTTCAATTTTTCGAAAGCCTCAGAACATTCCGCGGTCCACACAAAGTTCTCTCCTTTCCGGAGGGTTTTGAAGAACGGAAGATTTTTCTCGGCTGACCGGGAAATAAAACGGCTTAAGGACATGAGACTTCCTATGAGCCGCTGTACCTCATTGAGGGTTTTCGGATGTGGTAGATCTAGGATCGCCTTGATTTTCTCAGGATTGGCGCTGATTCCCCTTTCGGTGACCATGTATCCGAGAAATTTTCCTCCCTTCACTCCGAAAGTGCATTTTTCCGGATTTAGTTTCATCCCATACTTCCGCAGGATGGAAAAGCAATTGTTGACATGCTCGATATGCTCTTCCTCAGTCTTACTTTTAACGAGCATGTCGTCCACATAAACTTCCATCGTCTTTCCGATCTCATCCTTGAACATTTGATTTACCATCATTTGGTAGGTGGCTCGCGTTCTTTCAAATCCGAATGGCATCACCTTGAAGCAAGAACTCCTCCGCCTTGAAGAAGGCCGCTTTCTTAACGTCCTCCCCGCCATCCGAATTTGATAGAAGCCTTGGTATCGTCCATGAAGCTTCAGCAAGATCCGGAGGTAGAGTCAACCAGTTGATCTATCCGTGGCAATGGATACGGATCCTTGGGGCAAAATTTATTCAACCTTGTGAAGTCGTTACACATCCGCCATTTGCCTGGCGATTTTTCGACCAGAACGACGTTGCAAACCCAGTCGGAGTAGCGGACTTCCTCGATGTGTCCTGCCTTTAGGAGTCGATCGACTTCGGCGGATATGATTGCATCCTTGATGGGGCCAAAGTCTTTCCTTTTCTGTCGGATGTATCTGACCGAAGGATCCATGTTCAGACGGTGAACTGTAACCCGTGGGTCGATCCCCTTCAGGTCATCGGTACTCCAGGCGAACACATCGCTGTTCTCTCGGAGACAAGCGACGAGCTTCATTTCTACTTCTGCATTCATTTCGGTCCCGATCCTTGTTTTCTTCTCGAGATCGCCAGCAATAATTTCGATCTCTTTAAGGGTCTCATGGGGCTCGATTCGCGTTGTTCTAGGAAATTTTTCCTTCTGGCTTCCTATTCCGACTTGTGAGTCCTCCTTTCTGGGTGGGAGGACAGTAGGCGCGTCGGGAGTCACTGTGACTGTCAGCACGGGCGCAGACGCCCTTCTTGTGGACATGATATAACATTCCCACGCTTCTCTGACATTACCGAGCTCTTGTCCGACTCCAAAGGCCGTTGGGAACTTCATCCTGTTGTGGAGAGTAGATGAAACAGCTCGGAACTGGTTGAGACCTGGGCGTCCGAAGATGGCACTGTAGTCGAAAGTTTGTTCGACCACCACAAAGCGGACTTCTTGTGTCACCCTTGCCGGAAAGGTACCGAGAGAGACATGCAACATGATACTTCCGAGGGGTCGAACAGTTCCTCCTCCGAATCCTAATATGGAGGTGTGCACTCTGCCATATTGCACTCTACCCAATTCCATCTGATCCAGTGTCCTTTTAGAGATGATGTTCGAGGAGCTTCCGGTGTCAACCAAGATCTTATTCACTCGGTAGGTTGCAATGGTCAAGGAGACCACCAGCGGGACATCTGGGTTTTCGATGTCTCCTCCCCCTGCCGTAGGAGGAGGAATTTCACTGTCATCGAACGATATGGCGTTAGTGCACGAATCGCGGACTAGCATATGCTCGGTGCGTTGTTTCGAGGTTTTGCTGCGCGCCCTCATGTTCCTGCTATCTCCCCCCGTTGGTCCTCCCGCAATAGTATTGATCACCCCGCTGTATGGGGCGTTTTCCATTTCGATATCGTCAGCATATCGGTAAGAGCGTTGGTCCAGATGGGGTGGATAGCTGGTTGGCTGAGGTGGCATAGGTAGTGAGTGGGGCGGTGGTTCCGTCATCCTCTCCTCTCTCCTTTGCTCCGTTCTATCTTGTCGCGCAGGTTCGTCCTTATAGGTATGCTCCTTCAGTTTTCCATCCCTTATCAGGTGTTCCACTTTTGTCTTTAGCTGAATGCAGTCGTCCGTATCGTGTCCGCGACACTTGTGAAACTTGCAATAGCCTTTTGCGTTCTTACTCTTATGGCCGCCGTGAGGGGGCTTCGGCCATTGAACGTCCAGCTTCTTCTCAACAATAGTTGCCAAGATGTCAGATCTTGGTCTGTTGAGCCGGGTATAGTCTGCATATCGTCTTGGCGGACTTCTCTCCCTGTGAAAACCCCTGTCTCTTTTTTCCCTTCTCGAATCGGACTTTGCCGGGCGTTGGTCTTGCTTCGCCGGATCCTTCGCTTTCTTGGAGCTGGCCCTCACTGGAACATTCCTTCTGTAATCTTCTCCGTACATTACCTCCTCACAGATGTCCTCTAAGTACTTTTCGCTCCTTACCTCTTGACTCGAGAGTTTTCTTTGGAGTTCCTAGTTGAGAGTATTAGCATACAGGTGTCCGACCCGCTCTTTAATACTGTGTGGCTCAACCCGAAGAACCTCCGTGTGAAAACGATCTAGGAAAGTCCTTAGATCCTCGTGTTCTCCCTGTATAACGCCTGCTAGATGCTCCACGGTACGTTTTCTCCTCTTGGATTTGCTGAATCGAGCCAAGAATTTAGAAGACAGGTCTGCATACGACTGTATTGATTTATTCGGTAAAGAGGTGTACCAATCCATGGCAGCTCCGAAGAGAGTGGACGAGAAAGTGAGGGCTTTAGTGTTGTCACTCATTCCTTTGGAATCCATCTTGCTGTTGAAGCGGGTTAGGTGACCCACGGGACAAGCGTCCCCATAGTAGTATTCCAAGTTTGGGATCACTTGGTCCGAATTCCTGTTTCTCTCCTTCTCTCTCATGATACTGTCACACAGGGGATTTGGCGCGCTGGTAGTTATCTGCTCGTGATCTTTTACAAGACGTCCGAGGCTTTGAATCTGAGCCTCTAAAGCCTTTTGCTGGACATAGATCTCGTCTGCCGTCATGATCTCCCCTGTCCTCGGATGCATGGCCACATCCGCGGGAAGGTCGTTCATGCGGGCTCTTGGAATGGTTTCCGCCACTTGATCTCTGTCCCTCGGGGGCACTGGGGGTGGGGCTTCCGGGCGTCTATCGTTCACGTCTTGATGCTCTCTCCTCACTTGGCGGCTTCCTTCCCCTCGGATCTGAGAGGCTGACGCCCGCCTGTCCAATAGATCTCGCAAATCCTCTTGGGGTCGCTGATCCCCCAATCTCTGCTCGATCGGACGGTGTCCGTTCCTAGACATTGCTGGCTCTGCCTGTGGAGGCGTAACCACTGGCGTAGTGGTTTGCTGTGGAGGAGCATTGTTGGACCCCAGGCACCCTTGGATGATCGTTAGTAGCCTGTCAAACTGCACTTCGCTCAATCCAAGGTCGTTAGTGCGGACAATGCATCCATCAGGCATCGTGAATTGTTGGGGTGCGGGTGGGCCTTGAGCTCCTGTCGGAGAAGCTCGGGCCGCATCTTCTTCCGAGGAAGGACTGGCTGTGCGTCCCTCACTTGGATATCTTCCCCTTACCGTCGCAGCCCTGCGTCCCCGGGTGGACGGACGTCCCCGCGGGCGCGGTGGTGGAGTTCTTACTTCTGTAGTACCAACTCTTGTTGTTCGTCTTGTTCTTGCCATTGGTTCACTTGAAACACAGATGCTTTTTGTAAGATTCCCACAGACGGCGCCAAAATGTTGAGGGATAAACCTCAAACACTAACTAACTAAACTACTAAAAGCAACACGGTCTGTACCCCGCCTCCAACTTGAAGGTCCGATGGATTGCTCGTCCGAACCAAGTCACCTGAAACGACTAAGTGGGGGGGGGGGGTTAGAACTGGATGCCCGGATTGCCTGTGTCAATCCGGTAAGAGACTTTACTCAAGAGAGAGTTGGAAGCTCTCAATGTTATAATTATGAGGGAGGTTATTGTTTAAGTATTGCCTCTCACCTTTTTTTAAGGTCTTGGACCTAGTGTTGTATTTATAGTTACCACATACTCATGAAGGACCTTTCTGAGACCCAGTAACCTTTTTCATCAGATTTGTATACTCATATTTGTAGAGTAAGTTACTGTTGGCTATTTCAGCCGTCTCTCTGAGCTCAATGCCATGCTTTTCCAACAAGTAGAATATCTTCAGACCATAACCTACTGTGGCCTTTGGTTCAGCTAGTCCTTTGACAATCTTAGGCTCGAAGCCTTCAATCTTCTTCACGAATTTCATGAAGGCGTACTTTCCCTAGTTAAAAGGGTTTTCCAGCCTCTTGTCTTGTTGATTCAGCAAGAACATTATCATCCATCGTTCTTGGCTTATCTGGTTAGCACCTCCTTGTAGACCATCAAAGCATCTGTGAAGAATGCAAGCTAGTACATCCCAGTGAACCAACAGATGTCTGGTTCGGATGTCAGCAAGCTTGAACTCAGTGGGTGTATCTGATTTTTCAAGATCACACACGTCACTGTAAAGTTCTTTAACACCTTCAAGGAGTTCATCATCCTTGGTGTTTATTTCAAAATCCTTTCCAAGATTTTGAACCTCAAACAACTTACAGAAAGTTGTTAAGTCCAGAAGGATTTCCTTTTCTTGGACTGAGGTTTTGATAGACACTATTTCAGTGCCTTCAGAAACACAGGAAATAATCCTGGAGTAGTTGTAAAATTCCAACACATCGAGTGATGAAATTCCACTTGGGCGAGCAGATAGAAAACCCTTAATTTGTGCCTTTTCAAGCATGTCAAGAATCAATTTTCTGTCTGTTTGGTTTTCTATTGCAGCATTGAGGTATTCCTCAATCATGGCACCACCCCAAATCATTCTGTGACTTGAAGTCCAATGGTCAGGATTAAAAACTCCTACCAGTCGATTGTTAACAATAACCAACTCTGGTGCTTGCTTTTCAGCAGTACCAGTGGAGGATTGGGATTTCTGTGTTGAAGTGTTCTTGGAGGCCATCTCTTTATATAGTGTAGGGAATTGAAATTGGTGTTTGAAAGAGATGTGATTCAGTAATTCTTTGCAGAAAAACTTAATCTTGATTTGCAGAGATTGTAGAGGGTTTGCAGAGAATCAAGAGAGAATTTGCTATTTTTGTGCAAGATGAATTTTTCGGATTAAGCAAAAGTGATTTCATTTGCCAAAATCCTATATATATAGCAGTTGAATCCCAACATACAAATTGATTTTGTGTGTACGTATCTGTGATTTGCAAACAGGCGTGAGTAAAAGCTAGTTCGGCATTAAATGCTTAGTGGGCCATGTCTGAATTTCAACAGTCCACTATTTACTGTGAATTAATTTCCACCGTACAGATCAATCGCTTAACTTCATCGAGGGTCACCATTGCTTCTTCAGCAATGATCACAATCAGCAAGTGTAATTGTGCCCATTTAATGAGTTTTGGCGACTTGCTATCTGAATCACAATTCTGTATGAGCAAGGACACTGTTCGCATCTAAATCTGTCTTATACTTAGGATTTTTCCAAGTTTTTCATCAAGATAGAAATAATGCAAGTTTCAAGAGAGTAGTTGACTGCAGATAGTTATACTATTCTCTTTTGTGTTCCCCGTTTATAGAGTGATTCAGATATCTGAGTTCCCGTCTCAAAGATCTTAAGCTATCTTTTTGCTCTTTATCCTTTTTGACTTTTGGATACCCGTTCCAGATTTCTCTTTTCTCTTTTCTGGATACCTGTTCCAGATACCTCTTCTCTGGATGCCCGTTCCAAATACTTGAACTCTTTCAGTTCATTGGTAGTTCCATGAGTCCAAGACTATGTCTTAAGGCTAAGAATCTACTTTCTTGTAGTGGCTTAGTGAAGATATCTGCAAGTTGGTCTTCAGTGCCAATCTTGAGTATCTCTATATTGCCCTTTTCAACATGCTCTCTGATGAAGTGATGTCTAACATCAATGTGCTTTGTTCTGGCATGAAATTTAGGATTCTGTGTAATTGCAATAGCAGTTGTGTTGTCACAGAAAATGGGAGTTTTCTTCTCATCGAGTCCATAGTCTTTAAGTTGTTGTATCCACAGAATTTGTGTTGCACAACAACCAGCAGCAATATATTCAGCCTCTGTGGTAGAAGTTGCAATTGAGTTTTGCTTCTTGCTAAACCATGATAAGTCTAGTACCTAGAAACTGACAAGTTCCAGAGGTGCTTTTCCTATCAAGCAATGATCCAGCATAATCAACGTCTGAGTACCCAGCTAAACTCAATCCACTTTCTGTAGGATACCACAATCCTACATCTACTGTACCCTTTACATACCTTAATATTTTCATAGCAATGTTGTAGTGTGTTTGCATTGGATTTGTCTGAAATCTAGCACATACTCCAACGGCATATTGAATATCAGGTCTACTTGTAGTGAGGTAAAGTAGTGAACCTATCAATTTCCTATACTTATGTTCTTCAACACTCTTGTCTGATTCAGTATAGGTCATTTTGGTTCCAATGCTCATAGGTATCTTAGCATTCTTTTCAGAAGGCTTAAGATTGAATTTTGTGAGCATATCTTTTGCATACTTTGTTTGTCTAATGAATATTCCATCATTGAGTTGCTTGACTTGCAATCCTAGGAAATAATTCATTTCTCCCATCATGCTCATCTCAAACTTGCTTTTCATGAGATTTGCAAAGTCATTACAAAGTTGCTTGTCCTTAGATCCAAATATGATGTCATCAACATATACTTGAACTAAGAGTAGTTTCCCATCATTATTTAAGGTAAATAAAGTTTTATCAACTTCACCTTTCTTGAAACCACTTTCCAGAAGGTATTTGGCCAAAGTGTCATACCATGCTCTTGGAGCCTGTTTCAGTCCATACAGAGCTTTCTGTAGTTTATAGACCATTCTAATTTCTAAGGAAACTTCAAAGCCAGGTGGTTGCTCAACATAAACTTCTTCTGCACGTTCACCGTTTAGGAATGCACTTTTGACATCCATCTGATAAACTTTGAAATCTTTATGCGCTGCAAAGGCTAGAAAGAGTCTTATTGCATCCAATCTGGCAACTGGTGCATATGACTCGTCAAAATCTAAGCCTTCAGTCTGAGTAAATCCCTTGGCAACCAATCTTGCTTTGTTTCTGGTTATTTCACCAGATTCATTTATCTTGTTTCTGAAAACCCATTTAGTTCCAATCACAGATATTCCTTCTATAAATGGAACAAGTTTCCAGACTTTGTTTCTCTCAAATTGATCCAACTCTTCTTGCATTGCAGAGATCCAGTTTTGGTCTCCTAATGCTTCTTCTATATTTTTAGGTTCAATATTCGAGATGAAACATCCAAAGAGAGAGTTAGCTTTTTCAGCTATTGCTCTCCTAGTCCTAACACCCTGATTAATCGGTCCAATTATATCCTTTGTAGGATGATCTTTGATCCATTTCATCATAGGTTTAGTGCTAGTAGGATCAATATCCAGGTGATCTGAATGTGAATCACTAAGATTTTGATTTGATACTTTTTCAGTATCTGAGATATCTTACATATGGGAAATGTCATGGATATCTGACACTTTTTCAGTGTTAGAGATATCTGAGACATGCATTTCAGCATTCTTATTTTCAGATACCTCTTCATTATGAAGGTTTTCAGTAACCTGTTCCATTTCTGGAAAACTCATAGGAAATTCCTCATCATGTCTGTGAGTCATCTTGTTGTTACTAGGCTTTTCAAGATTTTCTACGTCAGAGTCATCCTCACTTTCCATAATGATGTTTTTCCTTTCTGAGGATTCTTCTTTAGAATCCCTCAGTAATAGTTCTTTGAATCTTTCTGAGAGTTCATCAAGATGAGGTGTTTTCTTACTTCCTTCATAGAATACAACATGAACTGATACTTCAATTTTGTTTGTTCTTTTGTTGTAAACTCTGTAAGCTTTGCTGTTTGTGGAATAGCCAAGAAAAACACCTTCATCTGCCTTTGGTTGAAATGTTCTCAGATAATCTTTCCCATTGTTTAGAACAAAACATCTACAACCAAATACTCTCAGATGTTTGATATTAGGGGGTCTACCAACCAAGATTTCATAGGGGGTCCTGTCATGGTGTTTGTTTATCAAACACCTGTTCTGAGTGTAGCAAGCTGTGTTTATAGCTTCAACCCAATAAATTTCACTTATTTCAGTGTCAGCTAGCATTGTCCTTGCAGCTTCTTTAAGGGTTCTGTTTTTCCTTTCTGCAACACCATTTTGTTGAGGTGTTCTTACAGAGGAAAGTTGGTGTTGTATACCTTTGCAGGTACAAAACTCCTTTATGTACTGGTTGACAAACTCAGTACCATGGTCTGTTCTGATTGCAGATACCTTGTCATTTTTCATGACTTCAAGCTTTTTCAGCAAGTTTGGTATCTCCACCCTGGCATCAGATTTGTGTTTCAGAAAGACAACCCAAGTGAATCTTGAGAAGTCATCTACAACAACCAGACCATACTTCTTTCCTGCATAACTAGTTACAGATGATTCAAATAGATCCATGTGTAAAAGTTGCAGTGGTCTAACACTAGAGTGTCTATTCAAATAGATCCATTTTGGACTTGAAAGAGATCTTAGATTGTTTCCCCATCTGGCAGGCAGAACAGATACCATCCTTTCTGAAAGATGTTCTGGGAAGACCAACCACTAACTCTTTCTTGGCAAGTCTATTCAGAGTTTTGAAGTTCAAGTGACTCATTCTTTTGTGCCATAACCAGTGCTCTTCTGTGTGACCAGATTGACTCACCATGAGACATTCTTCAGTTGTGGCAGATGCCCAATCGGCAACATAAAGACTGCCTTTCCGCCGACCAACTAAGACTATCTGCTTTGACTCATTGTCAATTAGTTTGCAGTATTTAGCTTTGAATTTTATAGTAAAACCCTTGTCTGCAAACTGGCTCATGCTAAATAGATTATATTTCAAATCCTTAACATGTAATACGTCAGTGATTGTTAAAGTCCCCAATTTGACGTTGCCAAATCCCAGAGAGGGATTTAATTCTCCTCCAGCAAATCTGATATCTGGTCCTGTGTTGCAAGCTTTGTAATCAACCAGATTTGCTTTGTCTCCTGTCATGTGCTTTCCGCATCCACTATCAAATAGCCATTGTGCTTTAGTCCAGGAGGCATTCTGAACACAACAGGAAACAAGAGATTAGGTTCTCATATCTTTGATGGAACCGTCAGAATTAAAAGTTCTTCCAGTAGGAATCCATTTTTGAATGAATTTCTTTGAAATATGCTTTTGTCTGACAGGAACGTAAGGAGGAATTCTTTTTGAATGAATGTTATCACTAGTAAGAATTATTTTCTTCCTTGGTGTGTTCCTAGGTGCTCCATATGATGCTTTCAGATACCTGTTAGGTTTCTGAGTTTGCTTTTCAGCAAACTTAGCCTTCCTTGCCAGATTTCTTCTAGCCCTGGCATTCAGATCTTCAGTGGCTTGATTTAACTTCCACTTCTGATAATTGCTTTGAGCAATTCTAGCTTTCAGCCATCGTTCTTGCTCCTGCTTGTACTCATGAGCAAGTTGTTTTCCGATGCCTTTGTAGCCAATACTGCTTTGAGCACTTGAAGCTATCTCGAGATCTTTTCTCAGCTTTTGCTAGTCTCGTTGATCCAATTTCTTTCCGTAAAAGTGACATGGGAGAATTTGCTACTCGCAATTCTACCTTTTTGAGAGACATAGACTCTGGTGTTTACACTTTTCAGTGTTGCGTTTCTTTTCAGAGACGTACCCAACAGTTTTGTTTTTGACTTGTTTTTCCCACAAAGGTTTAGTCGCAACTGCCTTTCTTTGTCAACAATCTTTGTCTTTTCACCGATACTATAGATTGCATGGGAACCGTCTTGCTGAGCACTTACAAATGTTCTTTTCTCCTTACTCTTATTCAGAGTGATAGAACAATCTGTCTGTGTATTCAAATTTCAAGTCCTTTCTTTTCTGAAGGATCTCTTAAGTAAGATTGTACTTCAGTAAGAGTGTCACTAGCTTTGGCATAAGATTGAAAAGATAATTCTTTCTTCTTGAGTTCCTTGTTCTCAGAAAGAAGATCTTCATAATTCTTTCGTAATTCAGCCATTGCTTCTTTATGTGACTTTTCAGTCTCAGATATCTGAGCTTTGAGAGATGCATTTTCAGCATCCTTTCTCTCAGATTCTTTAACTAATTGAGAATTTTCCTTTTCAAGAGAATTCTTTTCTTTTTCAAGGTTTTCGGCTCTAGCTCGGATCATTAGAAATTCTCTCTCATAGATGTCAAGTTTTTTCCTGAGATTTTCTAGATTTTTTATTTCCTCTTCATCACTTTCATAAGTGTAACAAGAAGTATGTGTTATATCATCAGCCATAAGACAGTTTTCTATGTTGGAGATGTCTGGTCCGTCAATTTCAGCAACTCCACACATTTCATTCTTCTTGAGGCCGAAGTCGATTATGTCATGAGTAACTCCACATAATTCTGGTGATGGTAAGGTTGAATCATCTGAATTGTCATCTTCAGAATCTGTCTCAACGTCTAGAGCATCCAGTTGAATTTGGATTTTCTTTCTTTCTTCAGTTAACTTCTTCTGAAGATCATTCTATCTTTCTTGTCGCCTGTCCTTAGTTTGTTGAGGCGTGATGTCCTTTTTGAAGTGGCTGTGTTTCGACAGAAAAACAGATCGCTTTCCAATTTACGCTTCCTCAAGACATGATGCTTTCGAAATGGGCTTGTTCAATGAAGCTTTGCATATTTTGTCTTGGTGATAGTTTGAGCCTAGATGCTTTTTCACTTCTCTTTGGCTTTTCTTCTCTCAATTTCTCGACCGAAATTTGCTCATTTGCTTTGCGGCAAGAGCATCCTCGCCTCCTTGCTTTTCTTCTTTCGGAAGTTCCTTGAGTAACTTGACAACATTACGCGCAACTTTTCCTTGTTTGTTCTCTCCGAGAGTTGTCTCATAGTCAACAGTAGCAAGATGAGAGAAAAGTTCCACTGGAGTGATATTTGGCATACCTTGGTTAAAATAAAAGAATTTAGTCTGCTCCCAGTTGTGGTTAAGACTTCTGACAATAGTCTTAATCTTTTCTGACTGAGAGTATCTATTGCTTTCCCAAGTCGCCATATATCACTCATGAGAGTGGTAACCTGAAATCAAGTTCTTCCAGAGTTTGGGACCTTGTTTGAAATTTTGAAATTTCAACTTTAGAACTTCGAACTTGTTTTCCTTGGTTTTCTCGCCCGACAGATTTCTTCAATCGGTTGCAGCAACTTTCGCCGTTTAGCACCAAGCAGTTTACATCAGATGTGCTCACAGTGTCGATCTGATGATGATGTTACGAGCTTGACCATCCAGACGATTCCTCTTGGCATATTCCGATGTCCAGAGTTCTCTGGGCTTTGGTTCGTAAATAACTTGACCCGTAGATCTTCCACTAGTTGACGCATCTGTTTGTGAAGATCCTTCGCTTTAATCTCTGTCTCTTCCACTCGAAACCTCCATGACTTGCTTAAGTTGTTGAATGACTATTGGGCCATTCTTTATTACTTCGATCATCTCGTCACTTATGGCTTCAAGGTGGAGCATCATGTTATTTTTCCATTTCTCGTAGTTCTCTGGTTTGAGAACGGGTGCATCACTCAAAGACATACCTGCACACTTAACACACAAATTAAATAGTCCTCAAAAGTGGACAAAGTTCCTTCACCTATCTGGGGATCTAGGTTCAGTGCAGAAGGCTGGTGAACCTCCTGCTCTGATACCACTTGTTGGTCCAGATAACGGCAAAGTAAAAGACTAGAGGGGGGGGGGTGAATAGTCTTTTAAAACTTTTGTCGGTAACAACTATTTCTCAGATATCTGAGAAGATATCTGATACTTAGAATCAGAGTGCGGAAGACTTATTAAAGATAAGTGCAGAAACAGTTAATAAGTGTGTGTGTGTTGCTGAACTATAAATACAGAAAGGTAAATGACACAGCAAGTATAGTGGTATCTGGAGATGGCGTAATCCTCCAACTAATCCACTTCGGTCTATCAGAGACCTAGAATTCACCAGAACAGATAATTGAGATTTCCTTACAATAATCCTATTCTAAGATTCTTAACAATTGGTTCCCTACCAAATGTTCCCCCTGAGTTGTTCCCCGGCTTTCACAGCCAAGTACTTCCTATACTCAGAAACCTTTGAGTTATTCCCTAGCTTCCCAAGCTAAGTACTTCCTATACTCAATAACCTTGGAGTTATTCCTTAGTTTCCCAAATCAAGTACTTCCTATACTCCGGTAACCTTAGAGTTATTCCCTGATTTTTCAAACTAAGTACTTCTTGTACTCCACGCCAGTTATGGTGTTGGTTTTTTGTTTGAGTTGTCAGATGAGCGTCTTAATAACTTTTCAGTTAATCAGATAGCTCTGTGAATCAAGTTACTTAATACACTTTACAGCGTATGGTATCTTGTTCGATTTTACTGACCCAAGTCTTATGATATCTGCTCAAGAGAATGAATCTCAGAGTGTTGATCTTTTGATTCAACTCCTTCACAGATAGCTTTGCTTGTTTAGGATCAGGACACTTAGAACTTCAGTGTTTACTTAAGATCAAAAGCTTTGGTCGCAACAGAAAGCTTTGAGAATAAGTAAGATGCTTTGAGAGAGAGTAAGACGATCAGCGTTTGTATGCAGTTCAAGGTTTTCAGTGTGTTCTCTCAAGCTGTCTAAGTGTTGATATTTATAGATGAATTTGAGTGCCGTTTGAATAGTATCCGTTAGGCTCAAATTCAAACTATCGATATCTGTGTATAGTATCGTAGAGTTTTGTCTTCTTCTCGGTTGTTGCCGCTTTTATTGAGACATCTCATCCGTGCATTAAATGCATTGTACTATACTTTTGTCCTCAGAGTGTCAACGGAACTATGCTTTGTATCAGAGACTAGTGTTATCTGATTCTTTGCACGTCCTTATCTTCATTCTTCAGATACCACTTGTATTTTTTGAAACAACTTTGTTTGCAATATATATTTCTCTTTCAGAAACGTGGTTAAAGCTCAAGGTATCTGAGAATAGATATCTGTGGACACTTTCCTTGTTTTCAGATATGTATCTTATTTCTCAGATATCTCTTGTGACACAGTTTGTTTGAAACTATTCGTGTCTTTAAGATATCTGGCTAAGATATATGAACAACAGATTCAGCAATCTTGTGCAGTTTTCTTCAAGTCTTCAATGTCGTTGAGCTTTCTGCTTGGATGTCTTCTTCTTGGTCTTCTCTTACATAAAATAAAAATTACATTTTGAGACCTAACATCCTATACAAGATTAGCTAGACTATCATACTTAGTGGGTTTCCTCTTTTACAATGTTCAAGTGAACCAAGAGTACTAATCACCTTTCTGAGACTAAGATAAGTCATCATGTTGCTGATCAAAATCTAAACAGATATTTCTAACAAAATATCTAACACAGGCTTTAATGTGATTGGTGTTGATCAAGGTTGGCTTATCTTTTCTCCATGCCATAATTTGTTTATGGATTGGTTCTGGAAATCTTGAATTTACCAGTAGATGCTTAAGTTCCAAAATCCAATAGCCATTTTTCTAATTGATGCACCTGTAGACAGAGGAATCATTGTCATTCTTCACATACTCTATTTTGGCTTCTTCTGGCCTGAGTGGAAGTTGACTTTGTCTTTTCTCAGCTCTCAGTCTGTTCCTTCTCTGTCTTGAATTCTCTACAGGGTTGTTGCTTGATGAACCACCCTGGATAGACTTGGTATTTCCAGAGGGTGTTTTAGCTGCTAGGGGCTTTGCAGCTATGGGCTCAGTTAGGCTTTCAATTTTCCTTTTTCTGTGAAGAGGAGCTTCATCTTTATCAGTTTCCTCATCATCATCAAGATTAAATCTTGTGAGAGTTTTACAGCCTTCTTCATTGCCTAGGGACTTGATTTGACCTTCTTCTTCTTCTTCAGAAGATTCATCAATCCCTTTAACTTGTCTTCTCCTTGGAGCCTTGGTACTCCTTGGAGGTTTCTGTGCCATGGCCCTTGTTATCATTGTAGTTCCTTCAGTAGGTTTCTGGGAAGCAGCTACTATTTGCAAAGCAGCTTGGCTTGAGGAGGGTTCATTGATTCTGAGTGGTGGCTGGGAAGTTTTCATGTTTCTTCTTCCTCTCTGAGCCGCACCAGCTCCAGATTTCTTCTTGTATTCTTCTCCTTCTTCCCATTCCCCCTGACTTTGAGGTCCAGATTTGTACACTCTTTCCCCATTAGTCATTGTCATCGACTCGGTCTCATAAAAGAATCGAGAGAGAGTCAAAATGCCCTTGTAAATAATTGTGGCGGTGACCAACTTCAAGTTCGGCTTTGAGCTCTGATTTTGCTTAATAAGTCCATTGTCCTTATCGCTGAGCTCGCTAATGGGCCTAGGATGGCATCTGCTTTTCAGTGTAACTTGCCTCTTGAAAGCTTTTTCACTAAAGACGATCATCGCCCTTATCATTCCTGATCTTTCCGAGCAATGACTATGCTAGTTGTTCTCACGAGTGATGAGCTCGGTGAACTTTTTCATTTCAGAGGGGACGGAGGCAATTACTTCCTTGTTCGTGAAGACATCTCTTTTTCGATGAGCCAAGATTGCATCTGCTCATGTATTCATGGGAGTGGACATTTGCGGTTCTTTGAAAGTTTCAGGAGCAATCAGTTTCCTTTTCAAGTGTGAAACCGCTAGATATTCATTTCGGTGCTCTGCCAAAGTCTTGTCTTCTTCATCATCTGAGTAATCAGCCCAGTGATCTTCATCCTCTTGGACATTCTCATCGATTGAATGAGTCCAAACCATCTCAGAGATTGGTTTCTTCCCTTTTTGGGAGGAGGATGGTACTTCTTTTGAAGATGATGCAGCCTTAGCATCATGCTTAATTTCAGATACTTCTTCAGTATCGAGTTCTTTGGTGATGGCATTTACAGCATCCTGTAGCTCTTTAAACTCAGAGTAAGCAATCATCTCTTGCAGATATTGATCTTGTTGTTGGTCAAGCTTGTCTCTGGATTTAGCTATCTGGTCTTCCAGTTGAAGATGGAGCTGTTGTTCTTCTTCCAACAGTTGTCTGAGTTGAGCAGTTCTGGATTGAGTATTCAACAATTTCTGAGCGATTTCCTCAGAATCCTCAACTACTTGTTCAGTAATAACCTTTTGTTGGGAAGATGGATGAGTTGACTTTTGAGGAGATGGAGACGGAGATTTCTGTGTTTTCCTCTCAGTTTGCTTTTCAGCAATTGTGGCATGATTTCTTTGTGAAATTCCTCCGGTCTCTGGTGCAGGGGCATCATCATCATCCTTTTTGTCTGTGTCATCCTTTTGGTGATGGTTAGTGGGAGGTTCATCGAAGTCGTTTTCGTTTATCTCTTCCTCCTCATCATCTTCAGATACAAGATTGATCACTTCAGGAATAGTGATCTTCTGCCCATTAACCTCTTCTTATTCAGAAGGTATAAATTGCAGTCAGGCGTAATCGGCTTGAATGCCATCTGTAATCTTGTCGACCATCCGCCTGCTCAAAGGCTTGTATCAAATCAGGCGCCACTTCTCTGGAGAAATCCTTATGCAATAGAGTCGCAACTGTGTACTGTTCGGTAGGGAACATTGCATGGATATACGTCTCCAAGTCAAGAGCTCGTGCTCGTCTGGTTGGTTGATCTGTGATTCTCAATATTTCAGAGAGATCAGAGGACCTTAACCTTTGCCATTTCTTGAAGCATTGAATATGCTTTGGCAGGGTTTGAGCTTTGAAGAAGGGAAGTAGGTCCCTTTTCTCATCATTGGGAGCCTACTTTGCACTCGTTTGAACCTGAAAGAAAGAGTTTTGTGTGAGCTTCAAAACTTTTGTAGATATCTGAGTAAGTACTTCAGGCTCAGAGACTTGTGCTACTGAGACAATTGGTGTCTCAGATATCTTGTTGTGAGGTGGAGACTTGGAAGTCTGGTCCTCATCAACCTTTCTTTCTTGAACCTGAGAATTAAGATTAATACAATACTTAGGAAATTATTTGAAAGAATTTGTGCAAAAATGCTTTAATGAGTTCTGAGTTTTGGACTTACTTCCTCAATAGGAAGCTCGG
Organism: Plantago major; assembly: GCA_026545765.1. Classification (NCBI taxonomy): domain Eukaryota; kingdom Viridiplantae; phylum Streptophyta; class Magnoliopsida; order Lamiales; family Plantaginaceae; genus Plantago; species Plantago major. The sequence goes on from CM048841.1 coordinate 42,089,613, forward strand.
AGTCATTTTTCTCAGAAACTTTCTCAGTTTCTGGTATTCTTTCATGTGATGTTGCCTTAGGAGCTTCATCAATTTCCATTGATGCAGGGGATGTCGCAACTTTTTCCCTTTGCATTTCTACTTTTGAATGAGCCTGTAAGTAGAAAGTATTGAATATTTTAGAAGAAGTTTAAGATAACCCATGATGAAGAATACTTATCACTGATTTTTCATGTACCTTCATGCTAGAAGGCTCAATGATGTGTTCTTCAGAAACCTTGTCGGTCTCTGGGTTTGTCTCTGGCATTTCTGCCTTATCTTCCTCTTTCTCAGTTGGAGCCTGTTAGAAACATTTACTTTAAATGATTAAGCTCATAGACAAATGACTGAAAAGTGTTATCTTAAGAATCAATTATCACCTATGGTACAGGCTCAGATTTCTTAAGAGGCGAGGTTGATGTAACCTCCTTCTCAGTTTCTGAGGCAAGCTTTCCAGCTTCCTCTTGTTTCTGTGTTTCTAACTCAGCCTGTAACAAAGAATTTTTATATAAGTAACAAGATATATAAGCATAAAATTTTTCACAAGGTAGGAGTTCAACCATTCAGCTACCTGAGCATTGTCAGGCTGATTGGTCTCTAGAACTTGTGACCTTTTTATACTTTGGTCTTCTTGTTCCAGTACAGCTTCCTTGTTTGAAGTTTTAGGTACTTCACACCTTTCCTGAGTGTGCAACTTAGTTGCCTCCCCTGGTTGATCATACTGAGTGGATGTCTCAGTTTGATCCCTCTTGTCGAGTTGGGGAACCTGCTCTTTTGCAGGATTTTCTTCAGCGTGTTGTAATGCTGGTAATTTGAAATGGAGTTCATTTACCATTTCATCAACCATTAGTGGCTGTTTTGGTTGTTGTGTTTGTGGTTGTTGTGGTTGTGCGAAGCGTAAGATCGTCAAGAGAGTGTTCTTCCGCATTTTAGATGTGGCATTTTCATCAAGATTCCAAAGACTAAATTACCACTCATCAGGGCTTCTTGAAGTTGTGCATAAGAAACGTTCCCTGATGATGTGTTTGCACCAACAACCTTTGCTATAGGTGCTTGTTCAGCAACCTGAGGTGTAGGTTCTTCTTTAGAAACCTTATCACCAGTTACTGTTACAGTAACCTTAGCCCTCTTTGTTCTTTCTAGGACTTGAGAGATGACTAGTTCATCATCTTCATCGTTAGAGCTCTCATCAGCATTAGGAACTGATTGGTCCATTACTCCTGCGATTTCTGTAGATGGGGCTTGGTGCTTTTCATTTGTTTTGGCAGCATTAATGAGTTCATCAGCAAGGTATTCTGCATTAGTCGCAACATTTCTGAACGCACTTTCTCTTGCTGAGTCTACTTGTTCAGTAATTGATGACTCTTTTGCAGCATTGATGAGTTGATCTACCTTTATCAGTTCATCGGCAAGGCCTGCAGATATCTAAGAATCGACAACCTCAATGGGTGTGTCTTCTGATTTGCCAGCAGACTTCTTTCTTGAAGTTCTGGGCTTCTTGGTCGCAACCTTTTCTTCAGATACCTTTTCAGACTTTCGCTTCTTAGAACCTTTCTGAGACCCAGTAACCTTTTTCATCAAGTTTGTATACTCATATTTGTAGAGTAGGTTACTGTTGGCTATTTCAGCCGTCTCTCTAAGCTCAATGCCAAGCTTCTCCAGCAAGTAGCATATCTTCAGACCATAGCCTACTGTGGCCTTTGGCTCAGCTAGTCCTTTGGCGATCTTAGGCTTGAAGCCTTGAATCTTCTTCACAAACTTCATGAAGGCGTACTTTCCCAAGTTAAAAGGGTTTTCCAGCCTTTTGTCTTGTTGATTCAGCAAGAACATCATGATCCATCATTCTTGGCTTATTTGGTCAGCACCTCCTTGTAGACCATCAAACCATCTGTGAAGAATGCAAGCCAATACATCCCAGTGAACCATCAGATGTCTGGTTCGGATGTCAGCAAGCTTGAACTCAGTGGGTGTATCTGATTTTTCAAGATCACACACGTCATGCATAATTGTTTAACACCTTCAAGGAGATCATCATCCTTGGTGTTTATTTCAAAATCCTTTCCAAGATTTTGAAACTCAAACAACTTACGTAAAGTTGTTAAGTCCGTATGATTTCCTTTCCTTGGGTGAGGTTTTGATGAACACTATTGCGGTGCCTTGAAACACAGAAATTATCTCGAGTTGTTGTAGAATTCCAACACATCGAGTGATGAAATTCCACTTGGGCGAGTAGATAGAAAACCTTGATTTGTGCCTTTTCAAGCATGTCAAGAATCGACTTTCAGCTTGGTTCTCTATTGCGCCGTGAGGTATTCCTCAACCATGGCACCACCCCAAATCATTCGTGATTTGAAGTCCAATGGTCGATTAAAATCTCCTACCACCGGTTGTTCACAATAACCAACTCGGTGCTTGCTTTTCAAAGAATGTGGAAGAATTCTTTGGGGCCATCTCTTTATATAGTGTAGAATTTGGATTGGTGTTTGAAAGAGATTTGATTCAAGAATTCTTTGCGTAAAAACTTAATCTTGATTTGCGAGATTGTAGAAGGTTTGCAGAGAATCAAGAGAAGGTTTTGCTATTTTTGTGTAAGTCGAATTTTGGATTAGAGAAAGTGATTTCTTTTGCCAAAATCCTATATATATAGCAATAGAATCTCAATGCACAAATACATACAAATTGATTTTGTGTACGATTCGTGATTTGCAAGCAGGCGTGAGCAAAAACTAGTTCGGCATTAAATGCAAAGTGGGCTTTGTCAGAATTTTTACAGTCCACTATTTACTGTGAATTAATTTCAACCGTATAGATCAAACGCTTAATTTCATTAAGGGTCACCATTGCTTCTTCAGCAATGATCACAATCAACAAGTGTAATTGTGCCCATTTAATGAATTTTGGCTATTAGCTATCTGAATCACGTTTTTGTATGACCAAAAACACTGTTTGCATCTGAATCTCTCTTATACTTAGGATTTTTCCAAGTTTTTCATCAAGATAGAAATAATGCGAATTTCAAGAGAGTAGTTGACTGCAGATAGTTGTACTATTCTCCTTTGTGTTCCCCGTTTATAGAGTGATTCAGATATCTGAGTTCCGCCTCGTAGATCTTAAGTCATCTTTTTGCTCATTAGCCTTTTTGACTTCTGGATACCCGTTCCAGATTTCTCTTTTCTCTTCTCTGGATGCCCGTTCCAGATACCTCTTCTCTGGATGCCCGTTCCAGCTACCTCTTCTCTGGATGCCTGTTCGCATTCTGAACTTTTCGTTCATTGGTAGTAGTTCCATTAGTCCAAGACTATGTCTTAAGGCTAAGAATCTACTTTCTTGTAGTGGCTTAGTGAAGATATCTGCAAGTTGGTCTTCAGTGCCAATCTTGAGTATCTCTATATTGCCTTTTTCAATATGGTCTCTGATGAAGTGATGTCTAACATCAATATGCTTTGTTCTGGCATGAAATTTAGGATTCTGTGTAATCGCATTATCACTTGTGTTGTCACAGAAAATGGAGTTTTCTTTTCATCGAGTCCATAGTCTTTAAGTTGTTGTTGTATCCACAGATTTTGTGTTGCACAACAACCAGCAACAATATATTCAGCCTCTGTGGTAGAAGTTGCAATTGAGTTTTGCTTCTTGCTAAACCACGAGATAAGTCTAGTACCCAGAAACTGACAAGTTCCTGAGGTGCTTTTCCTATCAAGCAGTGATCCAGCATAATCAGCCTCTGAGTACCTAGCTAAACTCAATCCGCTTTCTTTAGGATACCACAATCCTACATCTACTGTACCTTTTACATACCTTAATATTTTCATAGCAATGTTGTAGTGTGTTTGCATCGGATTTGTCTGAAATCTAGCACACACTCCAATGGCGTATTGAATATCAGGTCTACTTGCATTGAGGTAAAGTAGTGAACCTATCAATTTCCTATACTTATGTTCTTCAACACTCTTATCTGATTCAGTATAGGTCATTTTGGTTCCAATGCTCATAGGTATCTTAGCATTCTTTTCAGAAGGCTTAAGATTGAATTTTGTGAGCATATCTTTTGCATACTTTGTTTGATTAATGAATATTCCATCATTGAGTTGCTTGACTTGCAATCCTAGAAAATAATTCATTTCTCCCATCATGCTCATCTCAAACTTACTTTTCATGAGATTTGCAAAGTCATTACAAAGTTGCTTGTCCTTAGATCCAAATATGATGTCATCAATATATACTTGAACTAAGAGTAGTTTCCCATCATTATTTAAGGTAAATAAAGTTTTATCAACTTCACCTTTCTTGAAACCACTTTCCAGAAGGTATTTGGCCAAAGTGTCATACCATGCTCTAGGAGCCTGTTTCAGTCCATACAGAGCTTTCTGTAGTTTATAGACCATTCTACTTTCTGAGGAAACTTCGAAGCCAGGTGGTTGCTCAACATAAACTTCTTCTGCAAGTTCACCATTTAAGAATGCACTTTTGACATCCATCTGATAAACTTCAAAATCTTTATGAGCTGCAAAGGCTAGAAAGAGTCTTATTGCATCCAATCTGGCAACTGGTGCATATGACTCATCAAAATCTAAGCCTTCAGTCTGGGTAAATCCCTTGGCAACCAATCTTGCTTTGTTTCTGGTTATTTCACCAGATTCATTCATTTTGTTTCTGAAAACCCACTTGGTTCCAATCACAGATATTCCTTCTACAAATGGAACTAGTTTCCAGACTTTGTTTCTCTCAAATTGATCCAACTCTTCTTGCATTGCAGAGATCCAGTCTTGGTCTCCTAATGCTTCTTCTATATTTTTGGGTTCAATATTTGAGATGAAACATCCAAAGAGAGAATTAGCATTTTCAGCTATTGCTCTCCTAGTCCTAACACCTTGATTAATTGGTCCAATCACATCTTTTGCAGGATGATCCTTGATCCATCTCATCATAGGTTTAGTGCTAGTAGGATCAATATCCAAATGATTTGAATGTGAATCACTGGGATTTTGATTTGATACTTTTTCAGTATCTAAGACATTTTGCTCCTCAAAAGGGCAATTAATGTCTGACACTTGTTCAGTGTTTGAGCTATCTGGAACATGTCTTTCAGAGAGATTATTTTCAGAGATAGTTTCATAGGAAATTCTTCATCATGTTTGTGAGTCATCTTATTGTTACTAGGCATATCAAGCTTTCTACGTCAGAGTCATCCTCACTTTCCATAATGATGCTTCTCCTTTCTGAAGATTCTTCTTCAGAATCCCTCAACATTAGTTCTTTGAACCTTTCTGAGAGTTCATCATTAGGAGGTGTTTTCTTACTTCCTTCATAGAATACAACATGAACTGATTCTTCAATTTTCTTTGTTCTTTTGTTGTAAATTCTGTAGGCTTTGCTATTCGTGGAATAACCAAGAAATACACCTTTATCTGCCTTTGGTTGAAATGTTCTCAGATAATCTTTTCCATTGTTTAGAACAAAACATCTACAACCAAATACTCTCAGATGTTTGATATTAGGGGGTCTACCAACCAAGATTTCATAAGGGGTCTTGTCATGGTGTTTGTTTATCAAACATCTGTTCTGAGTGTAGCAGGCTGTGTTTAAAGCTTCAACCCAATAAACTTCACTTATTTCAGTGTCAGCTAGCATCGTCCTTGCAGCTTCTTTAAGGGTTCTGTTTTTCCTTTTTGCAACACCATTTTGTTGAGGTGTTCTTACAGAGGAAAGTTGGTGTTGTATACCTTTGCAGTACAAACTCCTTTATGTCTTTGGTTGACAAACTCAGTACCATGCTCTGTTCTGATTGCAGATACCTTGTCATTTTTCATGACTTCAAGCTTTTTCAGCAAGTTTTGGTATCTCCACCCTGGCATCAGATTTGTGTTTTAGAAAGACAACCCAAGTGAATTTTGAGAAGTCATCTACAACAGCATTCATACTTCTTTCTGCGCATAACTAGTTAGATGATTCAAAAAGATCCATGTGTAATAGTTGCAGTGGTCTAACACTAGAGTGTCCGATTTTGACTTGAAAGAGATCTTAGATTGTTTCCAACTGACAGCGTAAGATACCATCCTTTCTGAAAGATGTTTTGGGAAGGCCAACCACTAACTCTTTCTTGGCAAGTCTGTTCAGAGTTTTGAAGTTCAAGTGACTCATTCTTTTGTGCCATAACCAAGGTTTTCTCATGTGACCAGATTGACTCACCATGAGACATTCTTCAGTTGTGGCAGATGCCCAATCGGCAACATAAAGACTGCCTTTCCGCCGAGTAACCAAGACTGTCTGCTTTGACTCATTGTCAATTAGTTTGCAGTATTTTGCTTTGAATTTTACAAGAAACCTTTGTGCAAACCGCTCATGCTAAATAGATTATATTTCAAATCCTTAACGTAATACGTCGGTGATTGTTAATGTTCCCAATTTGACGCCAAATCCTGAGAGGGATTTAATTCTCCTCCAAAGAAATCGATATCTGGTCCTGTGTTGCAAGCTTTGTAATTGACCAGATTTGCTTTGTCTCCTGTCATGTGCTTTCCGCATCCACTATCAAATAGCCATTGTGCTTTAGTCTAGGAAGCATTCTGCACAACAGAAAACAGGAGATTAGGTTCTCAATTTACAGTTGGAACCATCAGGACTAAACAATCTTCCAGTAGGAATCCATTTTTGAATGAATTTCTTTGGAACATTCTTTTGTCTGATAGGAACATAAGGAGGAATTCTAATTGAATGATTATCATTATTAAGAATTATTTTCTTCCTTGGTGTGTTCCTAGGTGCTCCATTTGGTGCTTTCAGATACCTGTCAGGTTACTGAGTTTGCTTTTCAGCAAACTTAGCTTTCCTTGCCAGATTTCTTCTAGCCCTGGAATTCAGATTTTCAGTGGCCTGATTCAACTTCCAATTCTGATAATTGCTTTGAGCAATTCTAGCCTTTAGCCATCGTTCTTGCTCCTGTTTGTATTCATGAGCAAGTTGTTTCCCGATGCCTTTATAGCCAATACCGTTTCGAGCACTTGAAGCTATCTGAGATCTTTTCAGTGACTTTGCTCGTCTCGTTAGTCCAATTTCTTTCCGTAAAAGTGACATGGGAGAATTTGCGACTCGCAATTCTACCTTTTGAGAGACATAGAAGCGTGGTGTTTACACTTTTCGGTGTTGTGTTTCTTTTCGTAGACGTGCTTTTATTTTTGACTTGTTTTTCCCACAAAGGTTTAGTCGAATCGCCTTTCCTTTGTCAACAATCTTCGTCTTTTGACCGATACTATAGATTGCATGGGAACCATCTTTTTGCCGAGTACTTACAAATGTTCTTCTTTCCTCACTCTTATTGACGGTGATAGAACAATCGTCTGCGTAATCAGCCAAGTCCTTTCTTTTTCGAAGGATCTTAAGTAAGATTGTACTTGAAGAAGAGTGTCACTAGCTTTGGCATAAGATTGAAAAGATAATTCTTTCTTTTCGAGTTCCTTGTTTCGTAAAGAAGATCTTCATATTTCTTCGTAATTCAGCCATTGCTTCTTTATGTGACTTTTATCTCGATATCCGAGCTTTTAGAAATGCATTTTCAGCATCCTTTTTCTCAGATATCTTAACTAATTGAGAATTTTCCTTTGCAAGAGAATTCTTTTCTTCTTCAAGATTTTCGGCTCTAGCTCGGATCATTAGAAATTCTCTTTCATAGATGTCAAGTTCTTTCCTGAGATTTTCTAGATCTTTTATTTTTTCTTCATCACTTTCATAAGTATAACAAGAAGTATGTGTTACCTCATCACCATAAGATGATTTCTATGTTAGAGATGTCCGACCGTCAATTTCAAAGAACTCCACACATTTCATTCTTCTTGAGGCCGAAGTCGATTATATCATGAGTAACCCCACATAATTCTGGTGATGGTAAGGTTGAGTCATCTGAATTGTCATGTTCAGAATCTGTCTCAACGTCTAGAGCATCCAGTTGAGTTTGATTTTCTTTCTTTCTTGATTAATAAAGCTTTACGCTTCTTCGAAGATTCTTCTATCTTTCTTGTCACTGTCCTTAGTTTGTTGAAGGCGGGACAATCGTTCTGAAGTGACTGTTTACGACAATAGAAACAGATATCGTTTCCAATTTCTATTTCCTCAAGACATGATGCTTTCGAAATGGCTTGTTCAAATGAGCTTTGCATATTTTTGTCGGTGATAGTTTGAGCCTAGATGCTTTTTGACTTCTCTTTGGCTTTTCTTCTCTCAATTTCTCGTCGACATATTTGCTCATTTGCTTTGCAAAGAAGAGCATCCTCATTCTCTTCCTTGCTTTTCTTCTTTTGAAGTTCCTTGAGCAACGAGCAATATTACGCAACTTTTCATTGTTTGTTCTCTTTGTGTTGTCTCATAATCAACCGTAGCAAGATGTGAGAAGAGTTCCTTCGAGTGATATTTCGCATTCCTTGGTTAAAATAAAAGAATTTAGTATGCTCCCGTTGTGGTTAAGACTTGACAATAGTCTTAATCTTTCCGACCGAGTATCTATTGCTTTCCCAGTGCGCCATATCACTCATGAGAGTAAATCTGAAATCAAGTTCTTCGAGTTTGGTGGGTCCTTGTTTGAAATTTTGAAATTTCAACTTGAGAACTTCGAACTTGTTTTCATTGGTTTTCTCAGTTCCGGCACAGATTTCTTCAATCAGTTGCCAGGCAACTTTCCCCGTTTTAGCACCCCACAGTTTACACTGTATGTGCTCAGGTGTCGAACTGATGATGATATTACGAGCTTGACCATCCAGACGATTTCTCTTGGCATCTTCCGATGTCCAGAGTTCTCTGGGCTTTAGTTCGTAAATAACTTGACTATTAGATCTCCCACTTGTTGACGCATCAGTTTGTGAAGATCCTTCGCTTTGATCTCTGTCTCTACCATTAGAAACCTCCATGACTTGTTGAAGTCGTTGAATGACTATTGGGCCATTCTTTATCACTTCGATCATTTCGTCACATATGGCTTCAAGGTGGAGCATCATGTTATTTTTCCATTTCTCGTAGTTCTCTGGTTTGAGAACGGGTGCATCACTCAGAGACATTCCTGCACACTTAACACACAAATTAAATAGTCCTCGAAAATTGACAAAGTTCCTTCACCTATCTGGGGATCTAGGTTCAAGATGGAATTGTGAACCTCCCGCCTCGATACCACTTGTTGGTCCAGATAACGGCAAAGTAAAAGACTAGAGGGGGGGGGGGGGTGAATAGTCTTTTAAAACTTTTGTCGATAAAAACTATTTCTCTGATATCTGTGTAGATATCTGATACTTAGATTCAGAGTGCGGAAGACTTAAAATAGATAAGTGCAGAAATAGTTAAAGTGTGTGTGTGTGTTGCTGAAATGTAAGTACAGAAAAGAATAACACAACAAGTATAGTGGTATCTGGAGGTGGCGTAATCCTCCAACTAATCCACTTCGGTCTTCCAAAGACCTAGAATTCACTAGAATAGATAATTGAGGTCACCTTACAAAAATCCTATTCTAAGATTCCTTAAACAAATGGTTCCCAACCAAATGTTCCGCCTGAGTTGTTCCCCGGCTTTCACAGCCAAGTACTTCCTGTACTCAGAAACCTTTTTGAGCTGTTCCCTAGCTTCCCAAGCTAAGTACTTCCTGTGCTCAATAACCTTGGAGTTATTCCTTAGTTTCCCAAATCAAGTACTTCCTCTACTCCGTTAACCTTGGAGTTATTCCCTGATTTTCCAAACTAAGTACTTCCTGTACTCCATGCCAGTTATGGTGTTGGTTTTGGTTTGAGTTGTCAGATGAGCTTCTTTATTAACTTTTCAGTTAATCAGATAGCTCTGTGAATCAAGTATACTGAATACACTTTTCAATGTATGGTATCTTGTTCTTTTACTGACCCAAGTCTTAGATAAATGTTCAAGTGAATGAATCTCAGATACTTGATCTTTCAATTCAACTCTTTCACATATAGCAGTGCTTGTTTAGGATCAGGACACTTAGAACTTCAGTGTTACTCAAGATCAAGAGCTTTGGTCGCAACAGAAAGCTTTGAGGATAAGTAATTTGCTTGAGATAGCGAGATATGTGTTCAGTGTAAGTTCTTCAGGTTGTGTGTCAAGTTCAGCGTGTCTTCTCAAGCAGTCTAAGTGTTGATATTTATAGATGAATTTGAATGCTGTTGAATAGTATCTGTTAGGCTTAAATCAAATTCAAACTATTGATATCTGTGTATAGTACTGTAGCAGGTTTGTCTTCTTCTTCAGAAGCTACCGTTGCTTTTGTTCAGACATCTCTGTCCGTGCATTTAATGCATTGTACTACACTTTTGTCCTGTAGTGCCAACGGAACTATGCTTTGTATCAGAGACTTAACTTTATCAGTTTTCTCTGAGTTTTAGCACGTCCTTACCTTTAACTTCAGATACCACTTTTATTGAAACAACTTTGTTTGCAATATATATTTCTTTATCATAAATGTGGTTTAAAGCTCAAGGTATCTGAGTGTAGATAGCTGTGGACACTTTCCTTGTTTTCCAGATGGACCTCTTGACTTCTCAGATATCTCTTGTGACATGATTTGTTTAGCAATCATTCGCGTCTTCAAGAAATCTGGTCAAGGTATCTGCAAAACTATTTCAGTAATCTTGTGCAGTTTCTTCAAATCTTCAATGTCGTTGAACTTATTCTGCTTGGATGTCTTCTTCTTGGTCTTCTCTTCATAAAATAAAAATTACATTTTGAGACCTAACATCCTATACAAGATTAGCTAGACTATCATACTTAGTGGGTTTCCTCTTTTACAATGTTCAAGTGAACCAAGAGTACTAATCACCTTTCTGAGACTAAGATAAGTCATCATGTTGCTTATCAAAATCTAAACAGATATTTCTAACAAAATATCTAACAAATTTCCTAACAATTTCCCACATAAAGAGTCGGACAAATAAAGAACAAGCACGACTCACGTTTTAAAACTAATTCATTAATATAAACAAGTAGCAAAAGTAGAGTTACAGCGGTTCGCCTTTAAAAAAGAAAATTAGCCACTCATAGTATCCTTCTAAATACTGACATTAAAATCATCAAGAGTAACAGAGGAAGAAATCGAATCCAGTAAAGAAGATGAAATCAAAACTAGGAAAGAAGAAAAGGAAAAGAAAAGTTTAATCTTTGATGTCTTCGTGTAGTTGCTAGGGTTTCCTCCCTATTCTTCGATCCCATATGCTTGAAGATGTCGATCCTGTGCTACACTAGGATTGGGGTTTCACTTCCCCGAGGACTGGTTCTCTCTCAAGAGAGTCACTTTTGGGGTTTCGTTTCCTCGATGACTGGTTATCTCTCAGAAGAGCTACTTTGTGAGCGATGTGTAATTCCGAGACCACTGAGGTGTTATTTATAGGTGAAATCTCGAACTCAAACCGCAGTTGGTGTAAAAGGAAGGTTTAACAAGACGGGCCTTAGCCGGACAGTCCAGCAGAACGGAACAGAAGCAAAACAGCAGGTCCATTGCGGTCGCCTGTGGACTGCAGTGACCCCTACTGCGGTCCCCTGGTGGACGCCATCTGCGATACCATCAACTTTGAATCTGTTTTCTTCGTTCTTCAATTTTGGGCTTCGTAACTTCGTTTCCTCGAAATGTGGTCTTCTTCAAAGTTGTTCTATCTTCAATTATCTTCGCATTGGTTGGTCGCATGACATGTTTTGACTCCTCGACCTCCATACAACGGTCAATCCGGCGTATTCTCTTCCTTGTCCCGATTTGGCACAATTATGCCGTTTCGGTGCCTGAAATCATGCAAATCCTCAAAAAGGTGATCATGACCTACATAAAACACGAAAAGTTGGTAATTGACCATAAAACGATACAAATATTGCATCTAGGGCAAAAAAACGAGGGTCCAAAAGTACGCTATATCGCACATTTCATAGTCACATCGGGTACAAAGGAATTGACATGTTCCTGAGGTACTTTTTCTATCAAGCATTGATCCAACATAGTCAGCGTCAGAATTGCCAACTAAACTCAAGCCACTCTCCTTTCGATACCACAATCCAACTTCTACAGTACCTTTAACATACCTTAGAATCTTCATAGTAGTGTTATAGTCTGATTGCATTGAATTTGTCTGAAATCTTGCACATACACCAACTGCATATTGAATATCTGGTCTGGTTGCTGTGTGGTAAAGTAGAGACCCAATCAATTTTCTATACTTGTGTTCTTCAACACTCTTGTCTGATTTAGTATAGGTCATTTTGGTTCCAATGCTCAAAGGTATCTTATCATTCTTTTCAGAAGGCTTTAGATTAAACTTATTGAGCATGTCTTTTGCATACTTTGTTTGACTAATGATGTCTCCAACATCAAGTTGCTTGACTTGTAACCTAGGAATTAATTCAATACTCCCATCATGCTCATCTCAAATTTACTTTTCATGAGTTTAGCAAAGTCTTCACAATGTTGTTTGTCCTTAGATCCAAAGATTATGTCATCAACGTAATCTTGTACTAAGAGTAGTTTCCCATCATGGTTCAATGTAAAGAGAATTTTATGAACTTCTCCTTTCTTGAATCCAATTTCCAGCAAGTACTTGGCCAAAGTGTCATACCATGCTCTTGGAGCTTGTTTAAGTCCATACAGAGCTTTCTGAAGCTTATAGACCATTTTGCTTTTTGAGGAAACTTCAAAACCAGGTGGTTGCTCAACATAGACTTCCTCAGCAAGCTCACCATTTAGGAATGCACTTTTGACATCCATTTTGTAAACTTTAAAGTCATTATTAGCTGCAAAGGCTAGAAATAGTCTGATTGCATCCATTCTTGCAACTGGAGCATATGACTCATCAAAATATTGTTCTTCAGTCTGGGTGAATCCCTTTCGCAACAAACCTTGCTTTGTTTCTGGTTATTTCATCAGATTCATTCATGTTGTTTTTGAAAACCCACTTAGTTCCTATGATAGATATTCCATAAATGTAGGGAACTAGTTTCCGGACTTTGTTTCTCTCAAATTGATCCAACTCTTCTTGCATTGCTAAGATCCAATCTTGGTCTCTTAGTGTTTCTTTAATGGTCTTTGGTTCAATGTCTGAGATGAAACATCCAAAGAGAGAATTTGCATTTTTAGCAATTGCTCTCCAAGTTCATACCCCTTGGTTTATAGGACCTATCACATCCTTTTCAGGTTGATCTCTTATCCATTACGTAATGGGTTTAGAACTAGTAGGATCATTATCATTTTGATTCATTTCGGTATCATTATGATCATGATAAGATACTTGTACAATATCTGAGATATCTGGCACTTGTGATGTTCATGGGATATCTAACACTTGTTCAGTGTCCTGGGTATCTGAGAAAGGATTCACAATAACTACCTGCTCAGTTACCTCTTCATGATGAAGATTCTCAGTGTCTTAATCCATTTCTTCATCATGTCTTAGAGTCATCTAGTTGTTACTTGGCAAAGATTGCCTTTCTTCGTCAGACTCATCCTCTAAGTGAATGAAAAAATTATTTCCTTGCTGAGATTCTTGTTCAAAATCCTTGATCATAAGTTCTTTGAACCTATCTAAGAGTTCTTCATTCAAAAGGTACTTTCTTGTTTCCTTCATAGAAAACTACATGGACAGATTCTTCAATCTTGTGTCCTTTTGTTGTAGATTTTGTAAGCTTTGCTATTCATTGAATAACCAAGAAATACACCTTCATCTGACTTTGGTTGAAATGTGCTTAGATATTCTTTTCCATTGTTAAGAACGAAACATATGCAACCAAACACCCTTAAATGTTTGATACTAGGGGATTACCAATCAATAACTCATAAGGAGTCTTGTCATGGTGTTTGTTGATTAAACATCTATTTTGAGTGTAGAATGTTTTGTTTACAGCTTCAACCCAATAGATTTCACTTATTTCCGTGTCAGCAAGTATTGTTCTTGCTGCTTCTTTTAGGGTCCTATTCTTTCTTTCAGCAACACCATTTTGTTGTGGTGTCCTTACTAAAGATAGTTGATGTTGTATACCTTTGCAAGTACAAAACTCTTTTATGTACTGGTTCACAAACTCAATACCATGGTCTGCTCTAATCACAAATACCTTGTCGTTTTTCATGACTTAAAGCTTCTTCAGCAGGCTTGGTATCTCAACCCTTGCGTCAGATTTCTTTTTGAGATAAACAACCCAAGTGAATCATGAGTAGTCATCTACAACAACCAGACCATACTTCTTTCCTGCATAACTGGTTACTGAGGACTCAAAGAGATCCATATGTAACAGTTTCATTAGCATCACACTGGAATGTCTAGTTTTAGACTTGAAAGATGTTTTGTCTTGTTTCCCTAATTGGCAAGCTGAGCATACACCATCTTTTCTGTATGCCATCTTAGGTAATCCAACAACCAATTCTTTCTTGGCTAGCTAATTTAGATGTTTGAAATTCATGTGACTCATCCTTTTGTGCCATAGCCAATTTTCTTCAGTGAAGCCATATTTACTCACCATGAGGCATTCATCAGTTGTGGCGGATTCCCAGTCAGAAACATAGAGACTTCCTTTCCACTTAACAACCAAAACTACCTGCTTGGACTCATTGTCAATCAATTTGTAGAGATTGGATTTGATCTTCATTGAGAACCCCTTGTCAACAAATTGACTCATGCTAAGAAGATTATATTTCAATCCCTTCACATGTAGTACTCCAATGATTGTGAGGGCTCCCAATTGTTGATCTCCAAATCCTACAATTGGATTCACTTCTCCTCTGGCAAATCTGATATCGTGTCTTGTATCGCATACTTTGTAGTTGACCAGATTTGCTTTGTCTCCTGTCATGTGCTTCCCACATCCACTATCAAAATGCCACGTTGGATTCTTCTTTAGAGTGTTCTCATCTGCCATTAAGCATGTCTCGATGTTGGAGCAATCTGGATAGACCTCCTCAGCAACTCCACACATTTCATTCTTGTTTTGACCGAAGTCAACCAATTCATGGGTGATGCCACACAACTCTGGTGAAGGTCGTTTGGAATCATCTGAGTCCTCATCCTCAGACTCAGAGTCAAGATCAAGAGAATCCAGTTGGATTTGGATCTTTTTCTTTTCCTTCGTAAGCATAGCTCTCTGGCCTCTCTTGATATTTCTTCTATCTTTCTTGTCACCTGTCTTTAGCTTGTTATAAGATGGGCAGTCTCTTTTGAAGTGACCAGGTTTCTGACAATAGAAACATATATCATTTCCGATTTCTGCTCCCTCAGTACTTGATGCTTGCTGAGCAGGCTTGTTCAGCGAGCCATTCAATTGCATACTTTTGTACTGGTGATGGTTGGGACCTAGATGCTTTTTCAGCTTCTCTTTGGTCCTTCTTCTTTCAATTTCCTGACTGGCGTATTTTCTCATATGCTTTACAGCAAGAGAATTTTCCTCAGTCACCTGTTTGGTATCCTTCTTTTCAGAATTACCTTGAGTTATGAGAGCAACATTCTGTGATGTTTCAGCAGTCATATGTCCTCTTTGCTTTGACTTATAATTGACAGTTGCCAAGTGTGAGAAAAGCTCCACTAGAGTGATGTTAGGCATTCCTTGGTTGAAATAGAAGTACTAAGTATGTTTCCGGTTTTGATTTAAGCTTCTCACGATAGTCTTAACCTTTTCAGAGTTAGAGTATCTTTCACTTTCACCAAGTGCAGCCATTTCACTCATCAGTGTTGTAAACCTGAAATCAAGTTCTTCAAGTGTCTCAGTAGGACCTTGTTTGAAGTTTTGGAAATTGAGCTTCAAAACTTCGAACTTGTTTTTCTTGGTTTTCTCAGTACCAACACAGATTTCTTCAATCAGTGACAAGGCTTGTTTTTCCGTTTTAGCACCCCACAGTTTGCACTGTATGCGATCTAGAATAGAACGTATAATGATGTTTCTTGCTTGACCATCCAGCCTATTTCTCTTGGAATCTTCAAATGTGCAGAGATGTTTGGGCTTTGCTTCATAAGCAATGGCTAATGTTGGTCTTGCGCTAGAAGTTGTGCCAGATGTTGATGAACTATCTGCATCAGTAGGTTCCTTTTCTCGACCATTAGAAACCTCAGTAACTTGCTTCTCATGTTGAATGACCATTGGGCCTTTCTTTATCACTTCAATCATCTCGTCACTGATAGCTTCCAGGTGAAGCATCATGTTCTTCTTCCATTTCTCATAGTTCTCTGGCTTGAGAGTGGGTGCATCGCTTAGTGACATCCTGCAGCAAACACACTAAACAAACAAAGCAAGTGTAGGTGGTGAGTTGTTAGTAGGCACTTATCTAGGATCTAGGTTCACTGCAGAAGGTCAAAGAACCTCCTACTCTGATACCACTTGTTGATCCAGATAAAAGCAAAGTAAAAGACTAGGGGGGGGGGGGGGTTGAATAGTCTTTTCAAAATTTTGTTGATAAAACAGTTTCTCAGATATCTTTACAGGTATCTGATACTTATAATCAGAATGCGGAAGACTTTTGTGACAAGTGCACTTGTCAGCAAGCAATAAGGTGTGTAAATACTCAACAAGCAATAGATAAACAATAAGTAAAGTGCAATAAGTAAATAACACAAATCTTTATAGTGGTGTCTGAAGGTGGCGTAATCCCTTAACTAATCCACTCGCCCTTTCTCAGGACTTGAATCCACTAAGATAAGATGATATGTTCTCCTTACAAAATCCTATCTCTTGATCCCTTTTACACTAGGTTCCCAACCAAGTGTTCCCCCTGAGTTATTCCCCGGCTTTCTCAGCTAAGTATTTCCTCTACTCGATAACCTTTGAGTTATTCCTTCGTTTCCCAAACTAAGTACTTCCCGTGCTCAATGCCTGTTTGGTTTTGGTCATGGTAGTTTGTTAGGTGAGCTAGCTCTTATAACTTATTCAGGTATCTCAGAGAGCTCTATTGATGAGACGATAATTTAGAGTCGCATTTGGTCATTTTTTGCTATCTTTGTTATTCTTCATTTATGGTTTTTTAGTGTTTTTGTATGTTTTTATGCTTTGGTGCTTTGTTTCTGTTTTGTAGGATTTTTGTGTTCCGAAGGTGAAAATCGGAGTTAAAATATTTGTTCTAGAGCTTTCAATGTAGAGTAATTGTCCAAAACGGAAGTTGATTCGGAGTTCGGACGAAGATTTGAGAGCCATTTTAGCGAAGCTTGCAAAAGTGCAGTTTTACGGAGCGGTCTAGCCATTTTGGCCAGAACTCTCTCATATCATGCTCAATTGACCAGAGGTCGATGGCCATGGAAAGATAATTCAAAGGGCTATAACTTTCTTTCTCTAAGTTTGGCCAAATTCTATCTACAGCAAATGTTACAGAGGTTTTAAGCTCACCGCGGCGAATGATGTTCTCGCCCCGGCGAGATTTTACGAGAGCAATTTGGGAGCCTAAATGTTGTCTCGCTTGAAATGTTTGTCCTTGTGGCGAGATTCAAGTAGAATTTTACAAATTCGGTAGAAAAACTCCTTTTTAAGTTAGGATTAGGTCATCTTTTGCCATGACTTCTTTTACCCTAGATTTACATAGGAAAAATCTCAAGAACTAGGTTTTGACATTGATTGATTTTTGGAGCTTGGTTTATCTCTTGTAAGAAGCATCGATATCGAATTCCTGGTCATATTTGGTAACTCTCTATTGTTTATCTCTGTACGATTCGTGTTTGCTATTCTTTATCGAATTGTATGAGCTTACATGTGATTATCAACCTGTTTATGTTTAACATGATCAATACCTTGAAGTCTTTCGTCTTTGCTTCCCTCATGAGTAGTTAAACCGCTCTGAATGTGGTAGTTATGTGATAGTTATGCGTATTCGAATCTAGGGTTTATATTCGTTCATATAGGTTTGTCTAGTTTGAAATCTTCGTAAAACCATCAATCCAATAATCTAGTTTTAAATTCTCAAAATCGTTTTCGGTTAAGGATCGTGGATTGACGACCCACGATTACACTCGTTAAAAAACCTTCAAATAACGATTGGTAAAGGTTGGATTGATCGATTTATATACACCGACCGTGTGACAAGTATGAACGATTACCCTAGAGCGAATTAGCATAGTTGGATCATTACTACCGTGTTCGCTTTCTTTCTTTGATCAAAACTAGTTTATCTGTTTTCTGTTTTAATCTGTTTGATCAAAACCCATATCAATCTATTTTCACAAATAATTGATTGCTCTCAATCGTTGTGGTAGCTTGATTAATTCCTTAGCGAACGACTTTGTGGTTTGGCTTTGTCTGTCTATAACAACAGCTTACTACTTGATTTTCTAAATAATAATTTGAGCACATCATGTATAGAATCAACCTAACTCAATACACTTTTCAATGTATGGTAATTTGTTCATTACTGACCTAAGTCTTGATGTTGTTCAAGAGAATGAATCTCAGATATCAGTCGCAACTTTATCCTTGGATTCAACTCTTTCACAATATGCAATTCTTGTTTATGGATCAGGACACTTAGAACTTTCATGCTACTTAGAATTCAAGAGCTTTATTCGCAACAGTAAGCTAGAGAGTAAGTAGGTAGAAGGCTTGTATGCTTGAATGTAAGTTGTATTCAGTGAAGTTCAAGGTGTGTCTTTCAAGCATTCTAACTGGTGATATTTATATTTGAAAATGATGCTGTTTGAATAGTATCCGTTAGGCACAATGTAATTCAAACTATTGATATCTAAAGATAGTATTGCAGTGAGCTTTGTCTCTTTTAAGAGATTTCCTCTTTTGGTCAGACATCTCTGTCTGCATAATAAATGCAGTGTACTGATGAGCACAAATTATACTCTAAAAAGTAATTAGAGAATAAGTTGTAGTTGCAGACTAAAGCCTAACTTGTGATTGATCTCTAGGAAATTAATCAAGCTATGTAGCAGTGAGAGCAAACAGATACTTGCCAGTAACAGTTGATGGATGGTTTTGTATACTTCTAACTAGATTGACTAAAGCTAAGATTAAGATTAACAATGAGAGAAAGATGAATACAGTAGCAAGATCCAATTATGCTAATTCGAACTAGGGAAAACACTCAAATTTGTCACATGGTTGTCGTACAGTAAATCAATCAATTCGATTCAACCAATTGTTCTTAGAATATATTATACGGGAGAAATCGTGAGTTGTCAATTCACGATCCTTAAACACGAACAATTTAGAGAATTTAATACGGACTTATCGAATTGAAGGTTTTTACGAAGAGTTTATACGAGACTAACCTATATGAGAGATTTGATAAACCCTAGAACGAATATGCATAACCTTCACATACTACTGTATTCAAAGGTGTTTAGCTACTCATAATAGATAATTGCATACTGAGATTCATTGTAATAATCATATGAAACATAGATAAGAAACTCACATGCAATAACATACAATTCAATCGATAAAGATAAAGAACGAATTGCAAAGAAGAAAGCAATAGAGAAATCAATACCAATAATCCTGATGCGTAAAATCAATGAATAACCAAGCTCCAAAGATGTCTCAATGTCAATGTCTGAATCTAGGAGCTTTTCCTATGCATATCTAGGGTAAAAGGAGTTATATCTGAAGTTATGGTGAAAGAAATCTATTTAAAGGAGAAAAAACGAGTAGAACCCTGGCAGAATTCGACCAGAAAATCACCCAGCAAATAAGCTCTTGAACTCTGCAAGGCTTAAATGTCTCGCCAGGAAGATGCTTTCTGACAGTCAACTTGCGATGTCTGTATCTTTTTCTTCAGGAAGAATTTGGCTACGATTCTGGTGTTGTATCCCTTTGAATTATCTTTCCATGGCCACCGAGATCAGGTAAATCGGACTTTGTATGAGAGGGTTATGTCCAAAATGGCTATATTGCTCCGTAAATCATCACTTTTGCAAGTCACGCTAAAACGCCCCTCAATTCTTCGTCCGAACTCCGAATCCACTTCCGTCTTCGCCCAATTACTCTTCATTCAGAGATCTATAACCAATGTCTTCACTCCGATTTTCACCTTCAGGACCAAATAACACAAAAAAAATCCTACAAAACACAAACAAAGTACCAAAGCATAAGCACGTACAAAAACACTATAAAACTAAGGTTAAAGACTAACAAAAGACCGCTAAAAAGGACCAAATGAGACGTTAGAATATTGTCTCATCAAAATCCCCAAACTGAACCTTTGCTCGTCCTCGAGCAAACACACAACCTAAACAAGAACTAGACTCGAAACAAAAACAAACAAGAAGCACATAAAAGAGTTGAACTCCCAAGTGACCGAATCTACCATTCTAAACATTAAATTCACAAGATGCAAAGGTTTTGTACTCAACTAACCTTGGCAGAATAGTGCACAGAAAATCAAACAAGAAAGTTTTTCAAGTAAATAGCACTTAAGTCTAACTCGCTAATCTCTCACAACAGGATCCCATGCAACTCTCTCTCGCACTCTGGAAGTGTCCAGTGGGTTAATCACTCAAGAAATATCAAGAGAAAGGAAGGTGACTTTCGTCACAAAAGTGCCTCAAATAACTCATGCAATGTACTCAATCAGTTAAGTCAAAAGGGACTTTTTCCTAGCACATAGCAGCTTGCCAGAATATACAAACCAACTTCCATATCACCACATTCTTGCATACTATGAATTATATGCTAATCAATTGGCCACAACGGAATCTTTTAGTCTCACTTTTTTGGTAGTGTCTGTTTTACCGAAGTCCGCACTTTTGTGCGTGTCAGTTTGGTATACGTGCCATCAACCCTCACGGTCATATGGCTTTTTAAGACCACGCCGGTATATAGGTAGTATTTGAAACATGCCCAACACGACTACGGTGATGACGAGCACCACAAATACACTCCGAGACATATTAAATAATCAGGGGAAGCAATACAGATTACAAGTATAAATTAACCATATCAGCACAACATAATTCTTCTCCCCAAACCGGTTCTTTGTAATGGATTGTCATCGATAAAACAGATCATGAAGAGCATGCCGTTCATCATACTTAACTTACACAGAGTACACATGAGCATGATTAGGCGCAAACAAGGGAGTTTGCACTTCCCGAATAAATCACACAGGTGCCGGTACAATATATTTTCACCGGCTTTTTGGACCAAAGAGCTACACATACTTGCTATTTACAAGAAAAACAGACTTGTAGGATTTTAAATCCACCACGGCACTTTCAGTCAAATATCATGGAAAACAAAAGCAGCTATCGAATTTACCAATCACAATAGATGCTCGACTTGGGAGAACAACTCAGACTCCCCACAAAAATCAGAATGTAGGCAAAAAGACTCTATTTAAAAAAAACTAGGATCGCCGCGGCAAGTTTTTACGAGACGAAATAAAATTATGGGGAATGGTCTCGCCGTGGCGAAGCAAAAGGCTAGCCGCGGCGAGATTTTACGAAACTAAATCCCGTCATCTCGACTTATCTCGCCGCGGCGAAGGAAAACGCTCGTCGCGGCGAGGGCGAAATTTCGATTTTTTTTCTCTTTGACTCTAATGCGATCTCACCTCGCGAGATCGAAATTCCATGCCTCAACTAGAATTTCGCAAGTTTCCTCGTGTGAGTACAAAGGTTCCGCTCCCACAAACACGTACAGACATAAACTGAAAATAAAATAAACACAGAAAAGTGGCTAACATACCACCCCACGTAGACAAATAAGGCACACAGGGCGCAAAAAAGATATGCAATCCTATGTGGCTCACTGACCACCACTATGAAAACGATAAAAACGAACACAAAACACATGAAATCCCTCCCCAAACCCAAACTTTAGCTCGTCCTCGAGTTTCAAGTTTAAGCAAGCGAAGGAATAGAAAAGAAAAAATAACAAACTAATAATAAAGAAAAACTTACCCCCGGGTTGCCTCTCGGGAAGCGCCTTTTATTATAGTCGTTGACTCGACTTTTTGGGAATGCTGCTATCCATTATCAAACGGGAATGAATCCCTTGCATCCTTTCCGGTATCCTCAGCATTTGTGAGCCATCCTTAGCTCCTCTCCTCAAGTTCTCTAATAATTCCATGATTCCTTGCAAACTAAAATTAAACAAATCAGAAAATTTAAAAACTAAAAAATAACTATGGGAAACAGAGGGAAAATAAAAACGAGAAATTGGGTCAAAACTCCCTCGGCAATCCAATGTATGTGATGGAACCAATACGTGCGAATCACAAGCAGGTAATGGAGTAGAATGTATTTCATCTTGTTCTGTGGGGGCAGATTCGAAAGTAAGCTCAACAAGGCAGTTTGTCTTCTCACGCTCGATGTTCTCATGCCACAACATCGTCTCTTTATAAATACAAACCTGCGCATTGATAAACTTAAAGAATTGTCCAAGTTCGAACTCATCTATGGGTTGTCTCGTAGCTTCATCTAACATCATTCTACTACTCTCAGTTAATCCCCAATAGAAACATACAATCCATTCCTTATACTCCAATCCAGCATATATGCACTCTTCTTGCAGCTCTAGAAACCGAAACCATGCTTCGTCAAATCTTTCTCCACAAAATTGTCGAAAGCTGCGAAGCACTTCCCTCTCTGTTTGGCGGAGCTGTGCTCGCTCGATAAGCCATACTCCATAGGTTTTTGATTTTACGATTGGGAATTTGTATGGCTTCTCGATTGTCATAAGTTCCTGCACACACAAAGACAGGAAACCACGAGTAGTTCCGACAAAAAACAAACAAAAAACTAGCTAAACAAATAAAAACTATAAACAAACAAAAAATCACACTCAAAACGCTACAGTAGGAATTAATTCCCTGGCAGCGGCGCCAAATTTGATGAGCTCAAATTATACTCTAAAAAGCAATTAGAGAATAAGCTGTAGTTGCAGACTAAAGCCTAACTCGTGATCGATCTCTAGGAAATTAATCAAGCTATGTAGCAGTGAGAGTAAACAGATACTTGCCATTAACAGTTGATGGATGGTTTTGTATACTTGTAACTAGATTGACTAAAGCTAAGATTAAGATTAACAATGAGAGAAGGATGAATACAATAGCAAGATCCAATTATGCTAATTCGAACTAGGGAAAACACTCAAATTTGTCACACGGTTGTTGTACAGTAAATCAATCAATTCGATTCAAGCCAGTTGTTCTTAGAATATATTGTACAGGAAAAATCGTGAGTCGTCAATTCACGATCCTTAAACACGAACAATTTAGAGAATTTAATACGGACTTATCGAATTGAAGGTTTTTACGAAGAGTTTATACGAGACTAACCTATATGAGTGATTTGATAAACCCTAGAACGAATATGCATAACCTTCACATACTACTGTATTCAAAGGTGTTTAGCTACTCATAATAGATAATTGCATACAGAGATTCATTGTAATAATCATATGAAACATAGATAAGAAACTCACATGCAATAACATACAATTCAATCGATAAAGATAAAGAACGAATTACAAAGAAGAAAGCAATAGAGAAATCAATACCAGTAATCCTGATGCGTAAAATCAATGAATAACCAAGCTCCAAAGATGTCTCAATGTCAATGTCTCAATCTAGGAGCTTTTCCTATGCATATCTAGGGCAAAAGGAGTTATATCTGAAGTTATGGTGAAAGAAATCTATTTAAAGGAGAAAAAACGAGTAGAATCCTAGCAGAATTCGACCAGAAAATCGCCCAGCAAATAAGCTCTCGGGAACACTCGCCGCGGCATGCCTAAATGTCTCGCCGCGGCGAAGATGCTTTCTGACAGTCAACTTGCGATGTCTGTATCTTTTTCTTAAGGAAGAATTTGGCTACAATTTTGGCACGAAAGTTGTAGCGCTTTGAATTATATTTCCATGGCCACCGAGATCAGGTAAATCGGACTTCATATGAGAGGGTTATGTCCGAAATGGCTAGACTTCTCCGTAAATCATCACTTTTACAAGTCACGCTAAAACGCCTCTCAATTCTTCGTTCGAACTCCGAATCCACTTCCGTCTTCGCCCAATTACTCTTCATTCAGAGATCCATAACCAATGGCTTCACTCCGATTTTCACCTTCGGGACCAAATAACGCAAAAAATCCTACAAAACACAAATGTTTTTGAATAGGAAAGACCAAGTTTTTTGAGAGACTAGAAGGACGGACTAGTTTGCAATTTACCATTGAATTGGTATATTTTGCGGGTTAGAGGGCCGGGTTTTAGACAGCTCGTGGGTTACCGGATCGGACCATTATAATACAGAAAAATAAACACGGTTAATAATTTCTGCTTCTCATCTTCTCCCCAAACAAATGTTTTCTCCTTCTTCAAACAGTAAACTCCGAAAATTATTCCTAAAACCACCATTGTTGATGAATTCGAGCCTTTGGATTGTCTCGTGGCGAAGTATTCTTCGATCTATAGCCATCTGAAGATTAGAGTAAGTCTCTCATTGATGAATTCGGGCCTCTAGGTTTTCCATTGTTATTTTCGTTACTTTATCTTGTTTTCTAGGGTTTTAATTTTGGTCTACTCATTATCCTTTTCTCAATTTCATTGCTTCATGGAGCCAGATCTGTTTGTATGTGGAGCTAGATCTGTTTGTGTTTTCGTTTGATGTTTTGAGTTATATGTATAATGTTTTGTCTTATCTGTGTAATGTTCCTGAATGTTTTTGTAATGTTTATGATTTATGTACTTTTTATATGCTAGCTTTCGTTTTTGTTTTGTGTTATATTTGTAATGCTATGTGATGTTCCGATTCATCATTTGTGAGGTCACTGTGTGATGTTGTTTGGGTAACTTGTTTTTTAATATTTTTGTAATGTTTAATTTAATTTGTTGGTGGAAGTAGGTGATGATAAGAAGGCAAGGTATTAAGATAGATTTTGATGGTGGTTTTTGACTGACTCATATCAAGCAAAAAGATTGTATTGTTTATGTGATGAATGAAATGAAATGGTTTGAGGGGGAGACGTTCAAGTCTCCTGATTTTCTACATGTATTCTCTTATTTGTGTAATGTTTATGACCGTCGTGTCCTCCGTGCAGAGATTATTGCATCCTTATGCCTCAGTGATGCCAATGGTGTGAAGGATGAGCTTATTGCAAAGGTAGCTGCATTCAAGGATCAGAGGGAAGAAGGTCATTGTAGATAGAAGGCCAAAATCGAAAGATAAAGGAACCGAAGATGTAGGAGATGAATATGTAACTCTAAATGTGATCATGGAAAAGTCGAAGAAGATGAAGAAAGCTACAAAATGATTATGAAAGTTACTAACTAGTTTGTGATCATTGGTTGAACTACTAGCTATTATTTTATTTATTTATTTTTTTTATAGTTTTCTGAACAATTAGGTTGTGATTCAGACATGTAGAAAGTTACTCTTTTGTGATATGTGATTTAAGTTTGTGTGATTTCCAGATAAAGTAGTAACATTACTCATTTAAGGAAGAACATCAGTGTTATAAGCAATGTTCTTATTTATATCATCAATGTTTTTTGTTATATATGCAATGTTCCTTTTTGTTTATATGTGAAATGCCTAACATTGATGGTATAAGTAGAAACATTATGTATATAAGTAAGAACATTTTTGTCAATGTTCTCATTTATATAATCAATGTTCTTTTTTATATGAGCAATGTTCGTGTCATTTAATGAACATTAAATATATAAGAAAAACATGGACATTATAAGGAAGAACATTTGAATTATAAGTAAGAACATTTTCAATGAACAACATGCAGATATTCAATATTCAGTTATATTAGTTCTTCATATTATTGAATGAACATTGAATATATAAGCAAGAACATTGACAATATAAGTAAGAACATTTGTGGTTAAGTTGGTGTTATAAGTAGTAACATCACGCAGATAAGTAGTAACATCACACAGATAAGCAGTAACATTAACTATATAAGATAGAACATTTATGTCGCATTCAATTACATCCTGACATATTCAATATCTAAATGACATTGAATAACATTCAATTTCAAGTACAACATGTTCATCACACCAGATGCTCATTTGGAGATTTGTCTCCAAATTCAGTAGTGATTGGCTTTTCCCGCTCGAATTTGTTACAAACGCTTTGTTTTTTCGGCCTTTCATTTTCGCGTAGTCAGGGTCAAGGACAGTTTCAGTGCATTTTGTTGTTTTACTTGTTGTACTTGTAGTCGGCATTGGCGGGATTGAGGAATCATTTATCACCTGGAACATTGAACAGAACATTAGTCATATAGTTTAAAACATTAGTAATATAAATAATAACATTACAAAAATAAGACATAACACCTGAGATATTGTAAGTATAACATTACATATATGAGTGAGGAACATTGAATATATATCACATTACACAAATTAGCTAGAACATTTGAACGGTTTTCTACGTGATTTTTTTCAGAACTGTTTTCAAATTTCAACTTCTAGTTTGAAAAAATCCATTCATCAATTAGTATTTGAATCAAAACATTGTTAAAACTTATATACGAGCATATTTTGAGTAGATCGGTTGATAAACAACCAAATCGTAGTAGAAACACCAATTTTCGAGCATATTTTTATGTACTCTGTTTAGTTGAACATCCTACATATAAGCAAGAACATTACAGAAATAAGCCAAAACATAACACAGATTAGCTAGAACACTTGAAACAAAAATCACGCAATTTTCAGATCCGATTCGAAATTTCAATTACAATTGCGAAATAAACACCGATTTTACATAAATTATGTCGAGATCTAGTTGTTCGTTCCTTCATGATGTTGTTTCCGGTGAGATTGGGCCATTTTTGAGCTTTTTTCCGGCGAGTTCGAGCTTTTTCCTAGCTTGATTACATATAAACCACGTCGAGATAGAGGTTTTCGAGTTGTTTTTCGGCGGTTTCAAGCGGTTTACGACGATTTTGAGCTGTTTCCAGCGAGAGGTGGATTTCTAGAGAGATGATTTTTGCTTGTTATGTTTTCTAGGGTTTTGAGGAGAATTATGAGGAATGTAGGTTGGGTTGTGCTATATATAGCTACCCGTAGACCCATTTACAAAGACCCACCTTCTGGCCCTTGGTTGGGTTGGGGTGTTTTTGTAGTTGCATTTTTGTTTGGTGCTAATATATAATTAATGAAAGTATGTCTTTTTAGTCTTTCTATAGGGATAGTCTCTCCTAAGACCACCTCCAAACAATGTACCAAAGCATAAAAACGTACAAAAACACTATAAAACTAAGGTTAAAGACTAACAAAAGACAGCTAAAAAGGACCAAATGAGACGTTAGAATATTGTCTCATCATGTACTATCTTTTGTCATGTAGTCTCAACGGAACAATGCAAGCTATCTGTGGCTTTGCATATACTTACTCAGTGAGCATTGGGTATCAGCAATCTATTGAAATACTTGTCTTCCAAAGACACTTAATTTCTTCAAGGTATCTGAGCCAAGGTCTCTGAGTAGACATTTCTCCTTAGTCTTCAGTAATCTTGTGCAGTCTCTTGATCTTCAAAAATGAGCTCCTTGCTGCTGGATGCTTACTTCTTGGTCTTGTTCAAAGATATAAAAATTACAATCTATGAACTAACATCCAATACAAGATTTGCTAGACTAACATACTTAGTAAGCTTCCTCCTTTACAATGTTCGAGTGAACTAAGAGTACTAGTTACCTTTCTGAACTAAGATAAGTCATTATGGTTATGATCAAAATTCAAACAGATATTCCTAACACCTTCCCGTCCGTTCATACAGAGACTTGGCAAAAACATACGGGCTGATTATGCACTTCATGTTCTGTAAGATCTCTGCAATCGTCGTGTCATCACTAGAGATTGCGAAACTAGAGCTCAAAGAGCATGACCTGTGTTTTGCAGATCGCTATGGATCCAATGGTACAACTACATTGATATCTCTTTTTGTGCCTATGGTGAATACTGGAGGGAAATGTGCAAGACATACATTGTTGAACTCTTGAGCGCAAAAAAAAAACGTACGCTCATTTTGGATACATTAGAAATGAGGAGGTTTCTCGGCTTCTCAAATCCATCAGGTTAGCATATGGAAATTACCCAATCAATATAACATAAAAGATTTTTACCATGACAAGTTTAATTACCTGTAGGGCGGCTTTTGGTAACGTGTACAAGGATAGCGGTACCTTCATCAGGATTTTGCATTGCGGATTTGTTTCCCTCGTCAAAGATCATTTACATTCTTAGTTGGAGTAAGCCAAGATTGGTGATGATGCGTCATAAACTCGATGCATATTCTTGATGATATCATCGGTGAGCACAAAGTAAACCTGGCCAAGATTGCCAAAGAAGATGGAGAAGGTTACAAATCCTCACAAAGAAGGGCCAATGGAGAGTTTGACAATGAGGATTTGGTAGAACTAAGGAGGAAGGAGAACTTAAATTTCCAATCAATAATGATAACATCAAAGCCGTCATCTTTGTATATTACTCTCTCCGTCCCGTGAATCTGGACCGTTATTCCTTTTATGGATGTGCCACGAATCTAGTTCAATTATAAAAATAGCAAAAAAGTACACCCACTAATTCAACTATCTTTCTTACTTTTTCCATTCTTTATCATTATATATCTTATCTCTCATACTTTTTTTCAATCTTTATCATTTCTCTCCACAAGAACAAATAATAAACAATTGGCTTTCTTAAAAACAGTGCCGAAAAGAAAAGGGTTCTGATTCATGGAACAGAGGGAGTATTTCATAATCCAAATAATTGATATTATGTCATCCAACTCTTGTTTCTCCCTTTTCTTTCAAACATAATTTTTGTTGATAACGTTCATTATGACATGCAGGACATGTTTACTGCTGGAACTGAAACATTGTCGACATGACTGGATGATGACATAATTTATCAGAAATCCTCGAATAATGACCAAGGCACAAGCAGAAGTATCAGAAGTTTTCAAAGAAAGCAAAATCATGGAGCAGACTGATATTCAAAAGTTGAAGTATCTGAAGCTTATCGTCAAGGAATCAGAGCTTCTAGGGAGGAAGAAAATATCAATGGATACAACATCCCTGCAGAAGAGATAGATGCCATTAACAAGTATGGAATAACATCGAAGGCAGGCTTGCACAAAAAGTAGGTGGGCGAGACAAAGTCGGATACACTCTCAAAGACTTAAAAAACCATCTGAGGTCGAAGAGAACTATTGATATGCATGAGGGAGATGCAGGTGGGCTACTTACATATTTGCAGTCAAAGCAATTAGAAGATACAAACTTTTTCCATGCAATTCAAGTGGATGAAGATGACTTGATAACCAACATATTCTGGGCTAATGGACAGATGATTGCGGACTATGTATACTTTGGTGATGTGGTATTCTTTGACACCACATACAGAACAAACAAAGAAGAAAGGCCCTTTGCTCTATTTGTCGACGTAAATCATCATAGGCAGAGCGTTGTGTTCGGTGCATCATTTTTGTACGATGAAACAGCTGAAACATTCAAATGTCTCTTTCAAACCTTTGAAGAAGCAATGAATGGAAAAAATCTATAACAATTTTTAACAATCAAGATGCCGCAATGGCAAAAGCATTAGAGGAAAAGTGGCTTGAAGCATACCATCAGCTATGTATCAGGCACATATTTCAAAATGCAGCTATCCATCTTAGTAGCATCTTTTCCAAATTTCCAGAGTTCTCGAGAACTTTCAGCTCCTGCATATATGGTCATGAAGAAGAGAAAGAATATATATACGCTTGGCAGCAAATGTTAGACTAGCATGATGTAAAAGAAAATGAGTGGCTGCAAAGAATGTTTAACAAGAAGAAGAAATTGGCGTTAGTCTATGGAAGACAAAAATTTTGCGGTGATATAACCACTACCCAGCGCAGCGAGAGTATGAACATCGTCTTGAAGAAGTATGTGAGTATTAAGTAGTGCAGTTTTTTCATCATTTTGATAGGCTGGTTGAGGATCGCCGATATGAAGAACTGAAGCTAGATCTTATGAGCCATCATAGTACAATAACTCTTCCCCTTCCACTTGAGATTCTGAAGCATGCTCGTGATGTTTACACACATGATGTTTTAGGTTTGTTTCAAAAAGAGTACAGCAAGTCTATTGAATCGAAAATAGAAAACATGAGTGAATCAGAAGTAACACACGAGTATAGAATCACCCCTTTGAACCAACAGTACTATCGAACTGTAACATATGATGCTTCAGATAATAAGGTTTTATGCAGCTACAAGAAGTTCGAATTCTCAGGTATTCTCTGCTCTCATTCTTTAAAAGTACTCTCATCACATTATATTTTCAAAATTCCTGATTTTTATATCAAGAAAAGGTGGACAAAACGTTTAAAGAAAGGAATTGCTGAAACCTTTCCACAGCGAGTTGAGACATTAAATTCCTCTCCCGAAAATAGTAAAGAAGGTAGTGATCAAAAAAGATTTGGTGAGCACTATCGAGAGTTGTGTCGAATATTTAGTGAACTCACAACACGAGCTGCCCGAGATGATGAAACATTTGAGTTTGCAAAATCTCTTGGCTATAAAGGCCTTGAAGGAGTTGATGTGATGTTTGATAGAAAAGAAATAATAAAACCAGTTGTCAGTCCTACTTATGTGGTGCAAAACACTTTAGTATCTCGAGTGACAAAGAAAAATATTACTCAACCTCCTCGATTGGATGACCAAGTTCTTGAACCCCATCAAAGTAAGGATGATGCGTTGGACACCGATGAAAACAATTCCAGTGAAGTTGTGATGCGAGGTATAAAAATGAAGCAGCCGTCCAAGGTGAAATCTGGAAAAAGTTAAAAGAATGCTTTAGAGCAGGCCATAAGCAAAAAAAGGCCAAATCAGAACAAGAATTCTTCTTCAAATAAGTCTAGTTCTGTCAATAATTGTGAAAAGAATATGCTAGTATGTTCATTATCTTAATCTAAATTGCTATCTTATATGTACATATCATTCATATTTACTCAATATTTGTCTCTTGTATTTTGCAGGATTCCGATATTAGTCGGACCAACAAAACTACGCCTCCTCTCTCTCAAACTTCATTGTTTCCACCCATACATTCACAACTTTCCCAGGTTCTTATCTGATATTATTTGAAAGTTCTGGCATTATCTAGTTGATGTAGCTTTATGGATGAAATTTTGAGGTTCTAACAAACAACATTTTGTGTTTTCTGGTGAATTATGTAGAGTAATAATCAAGCTGGTTACTCTAACTTCAGGCTGCCCAATTCTCCTTAGGTCGTCTCCCCCTATCCTCCCACCGGACATACTATTTCGTACTTGCCAGGATCCCAGGTAACGATCTAAACATCTCTTATATATATTTTTTTTGATAGATGTCTATCTCTTAACATGGTCTTGCCTATTTTTTCTGTTAATAGTTGGTAAGTCCGAATGGTGCTCAGCAACTTAATTACTGTGACTATAGAGAAAACTCTCAACATACTAGAGGAAGCTTGACAAATCTACTACAGGTGAGAAATAACACATATTGGTTGAAAGCATTGTCAGGAAATAAAAAATGCATTTCTAATTAATGAATTTTCATGTTACAGGCACAAATGTTCCAGCAACATGAGTCTGGGATGTTCACTCGTAGTGACTCGACGTCGACCACCCACAAAGAGCATGCTAGTTACATAAAGTGATCAAGAAGCTTCTATATGATTTTCTACTTGAGATATGAGAAACTCAGTTGACAAGATTTATGTAGGCATTGGATCAAGTAGTTTGATTGCGACAAGCTACAAGTTTGAAGAGTGTGAGAGCATGTTTCATGGAAATAGGTTCAGGAGGTCATTTTTTTTTGTTGTTTTTATTTTGTCCCTCAATACAGGTTGTGAAATTTGTACTGCTAAGGTCTTGTGTTGTTAGGTGTTTGGACTGACCTGGTATGGTTTCTTTATGATTGTGTACTATCAGGTGCATATCTTATGCTCTGAATAAAAATTCCTTTAACTTTTCCCAAAAAACCACAATACTATACTACAATTTGGTTGTTTAATTTTATCCAACATGTTGCTTGTATAATTTTAAAAAAGTGTGCCGGATGATTATGATTATGTATAATTTTATAAAGATATATTCCCATAATCTTGAACACATTTTACCCAATGAACTTTTAGAACCGATAAATTTCAACTATACTGAAAAGAATGCCATGAAATTCACTGATATACTATATGTGATAAGCTTTCAAAACAAATGGCAATGAAAATAATGCCAGAGAAGTAAAATCAAGTAACTATCTTATGGCTGATACATTTCTCGTCAAATTTATCCAGCTTAGTGCAAGTTGATTGATTCATGCATATGAATAAGTATTTAAAGCAATTAAAGAGCAAGTAAATTAGATGAAGACATAGTATTAGCTTATTGTATAATCCCGACAAGAGTTGGCTTAAGTTAATTAATTTTCCAGTTAATGATGTATTCTAAGATTTCCTTAACGGTCTCCTATAATTTTGGATGGAAATATTGAGTAGATTTACGGAAGATTTGAAGAAACAAGATTTAGCCTTCTTTATTTGCAAAGCCACGTGTCGCGATCGCAACGGCAGTACGGGAGATGGTATATATTTCGGTATAGTAAATCCGGACCGCAACAATTTAGTCCAAATTCCTAGTTTTGCGTTGACCACCCAGGAGATCACAAGGAACACCTTTGCAAGCTACAGTGAACGAGATCGATGGACACATTCGTCAACTCAGGAGACAGAACTTAGCAGCAATCGAAATGGCAGGAAACGCTGAGATTAACCAACCAATTGCTGAGGTGCCTGAGATCACCTATGGAACCTACATGCAGCCTCGTGAGATTAAGGCCGGGAGGTCAGCTGTTGTGCTCTCTAATGCAGATGAGCAATGAGAGCTTTTACGAGGCTATGGAACGATTTCTGAACTTGCTTTCTCAGTGCCCTCACCACAGGATGAGTGAGATGGATTTGTGTTGCAAGTTTTATGAGGGAATGGACTGGGAGTCGCAAAATATGGTGGATATAACAGTCAATGGGACAATAGTTACAGCATCCCCAGCAGTTTTGAATGAGGCCTTCGAGAAATTGTCCGCTATTTCTCAACTTAATGGAACACATGGAAGATCCAGGAGAGCAGAGGCGAAATTGGTGGAAGAGGCGCCAGGACCTAGTACCTGTGACCTGGCCGAACAGATCAAGGAGATGAGGATGCTTGGCAATGTCTCAGCCCCAGCATCACAGGTAAGTGAAAGGTACAATCTGTACTGCAATTTTGGGCATGGTGCCAGCATGTGTAGGCTTCCTGAGATTATGAAGGAGAACCCGACTCCGAAGGTAGTCAACTGGGTACAGACTAGACGTCAAGGGAACTACAGGGGGAACCAAGGTCGTAACGCAGGAGGGCCCAGGATTCAAACTTTTAACCCGAACCGTGCCAACTTGAGCTATGGCAATAACTTCTATGAGAATGCTGGGTAATGCCGATCAGGAGATCCGTAATCACATAGAGAGGTCAGAAAGGTTCTGGGCAGAGGCACAGAAGAATCAGAGCAGGAACGACCAGAGGTTTGACAGTATTGAGCAGTCCCAGAGGCCGCTTGAGAAGACTCTGGGTGATTTGGTTGGACATCTTCAGCAGAGAGAAAGGGGTAAGCTTCCAGCTACCGTAGAGACCAACAGGGTTCTTGCTGTGGAGGTATCATTCGACAAGCTGGGAATAGTGAAGGCAGTTGTGACCACTTGTAATTGTGGTCAGAACAAAGCGATAGCCCAGGTTGAGGCACCACAAGTGACTAGGCCACAGGAACGCATTGAGGTACAGGAAGTAGATGAGGTAGTTAAGTCCAGTGTTGCAACTCCAGTAGAGGAGGCGAGTGAAAAACTTGATGTTCTTGGGGTGAAACCCACGGCTAGAGTGATCCAGAAAGCAGACAAGAGCATCACTGATGCCGACAACTTTGACTTGGTAGTTGGGATAGGAAACTCTTCTGAGGTGACTGGCACTGTTGATATGAGAGCAGCAGTTAACCTGATTACTTTTGCGACCTATAAGGAGCTCAATTTGAAGGGTTTGGAACCCAGGAAATGCTTCGTCACATTGGCCAATGGATCAAGGAGCAAGTGCATGGGGGTTGTCGAGGATGTTCCGGTTGAGCTTGATGGGGATACCTTTATGGCTGATTTTGTGGTTGTGGAGTTGACATGGATCAAAGGCAAAGAAATGGGGTAGGATATGTTGCTACATGGGCGACCGTTCATCAAGACCACTCGCATGATTGTCAACCTTCACGCCCGTACCTGCACCATACAGGTACACGGCAAGCAACGTGAGTTGCGAGCCACCACCACGCCATACTCACCCCTGCAGGTTGAAACCAGGAACTATATCAGCGCACATACAGGTCCCCTGTATACTTACTCTCCCCCACAGGGATGTAAGGGAGCTCAGAAGACCGGGAAGATCATGTACCATTGATTGTCACCCGGGAATGTCGAGCTAACGACTTTAAACAAATGAACTTTTATTTCCTTGCTTTAGATGTTGTCCTTTTATCTTGCATTTCATACTGTTGAACTATTTACTTTACCGTTGAGACTATTTATCCATGACCTTAGACATTGCGGATGCCTTTACTGCTTTTGTTATTTATTCTCTTGCATGTTTGGGAGTATAGAACCCTTGTACCAACACGAGGAAACTCGTGAAACTCCGAGTCGACGCTTGGGGTTTCAATTTCGCGATGTGAAATTTCCAAAGGTGCAAGCAAAAAAATTTCAAAATTTTTGCTCGTCGCGGCGAGACCTTTCTCTCCTCCCAGAATTTGCTTTCGAAAAAACTTGCTGCGGCGGATTTTTTTGCTCGCCGCGGCGAGTCTCCAAAAAAAATTGTTTCTTTTTGTTGCGTAAAAACTCGCTGCGGCGAGCTAGGTTTTTCGAAGTTTTTTAATTCTTTTCTCTTCTTCCCCGCTTTATCCTTCTTCTTTATTGCTCTTCGCTTTTTACCTTCTTCTTCCCCCAAAATCTCTATCTCTTCGATTCTTTCTCCGTTTCTGTGCTTTATCCATCCAATTCTTCGGATTCACAAGGTAAATTGGCCTGAACTTCTTTCTTCCTAATTTTTTCGAGTTTACATGAATTATGTGGTTCATCGTCATTAGTTATGATTGATTGAGTGTAGTAGATCAATTTTGATTGATGCATGGATTCCTTACTCGTTGATTTTTGAATTTACTTGCGTTTTTCAATTTTTTGCACTACTTTCCAGTTTTTGCCAATTTATGCCATCTTGTTCCCCTTTTGCTCTGATTATCACTACTGTTATGCTTGTGAACTGATGTGAATCGAGTATTTACCATGATATAGAATCTTGAGTTGGTTTGGGGAATTTTGCAATCTCCCCTATTCCTTGCTCTTTTGCTGTTTCCTGACCTTTGATCATCAATTGGCTTGGGGAGGTAGTTCTCTACCCCCCATTGTTCTACACTAACACCTCTGTTTCAAGCAACATGTCTCGCAGACCATCAAGCAAACACCAGTGAGGCGAGTGAGTGAAGAAGACAAAGATGGTCCATAGGACGAGTTTTCTCACCTGTCAGTGGAGGGCAGAGCTTTTATGGAGGCAAATTCCCAGTAACCTAGGAGGGTTTGGCCTGAAAGGGAGCTAGCCCTTGATGAGCTTGAGGATGGAATTTATGCTAGTGTCTGGGCGTGAGTCAGGAACTTAGGCTGGACAAGCTTTTTGGCAAGCAGCTACCCTATGATCCGAAGTTTGTTAGAGAGTTCTACATCAGCCTTCATGACTTGCAGGATGGGATGATGACGATCTATGGTACCCGGATCAGTTTTTCTGCTAGGAGCATCAGGGAGTTCCTCGGGTCCAGGGAATCCCAAACTGGGGAGGACAGGTACAACCACTAGGACAGGTATAACCGACAGTTCGACAGTGACCTAGCCGAGTTCGTACTTCTACCCGATAATGACCCAGAGACCCACAGGACCCACGCCACCATTTCTCCCCACTTCCTCAAGCCAGAGGTTCGCCTCTGATAGCACCTGGTCCAGTACAACATCACTCCCATCTCCCACTTCAACACCCTCACCGCCCCCATTGCCCGCATCATCCGAGCTATCATGAGCGGGCAGTTTGTTAATGCCCCGGCTATAATTTTTGGAGAGGCTCAAGGGAGGACAGCTAAGGGTAGCTTGCTCGGGTTCCCATGCCTCATCACTGCCATCTGCATGTCCCACAATGTTCCCAGCATTCAAAGCACCGAGAGACCCAAGGGTGCTTTGAAACACCGCTGCTGAGTTATTATTGTCGACACCACCGCCCCTCGAGCTGATGATGATACTGAGGAGCAGCCTGCTCCACCTGGTTCTGCTGATTTCTAGGGTTATTTTGAGTAGATGACGGTGCTGTTCCAGGAGTGAGCGGGACCACACTATGCCCAAATTGAGGACCAGTACTCCCGCATTGAGGAGAACTACCTGCGGGAGGAGCGGGATAGGAGAGATGATGCTATGGAGCAGCGAGAGATTGAGCACCTTGAGAGGCAAGAGGCCCTTTGGAAGGAAGAGCAGGACTTCTGGCACCAGCAATTTAGTGGCGGAGGCCCATGGATTGAGACCCATGGAGGAGCATCAAGCTCAGCCCCTCAGAAAGAAAGGAGCCCCTCTATCCAGCAGGAAGAAGAAGGCCTGGATGAGGAAGATAGAGTGATGGAAGATGTTGACATTGCTTCCACATTCACAATGCCAGCACTTAATGTGGCTGAAGAAAACCCTGTTCTTGAACAGGTTCCTCAACCTTCTGAGAGAGCTCAACTCTCAGAAAGGGATCAAACTGAGATGGAGACTGTGGAAACTCCACTAGTCCAAGAGACCCAAACTTAGCCCGACTCTATTCAGGTAACAAAAGTAGTTTGTATCTAACTTGTCAACATTAAAATGTTAACTTGTTACTCATAAGCTTCATTTGTTACAGGCCAACTTGGAGACACAATTTCAGGGGGAAGAAAACTTGTCCACTCCTTTGAATCAAGAAGAGGTTCCTCCAACCTCAGAACATCAAGAAGAGCCTGTTCCACAGGTAGTAAAAGTTATCTCTGAACAAGGAATAACTAACTAAAATTGCTCTTATGTTCTAATATTCTTAATGTCTCTTCTTAGGCTACAAATGAGAAAGTAGTGGAGGTGGAACCAACACCCCAACACCAAGAGTTTCCAGACGCTGAAAAGCACTCTGAGGAAGTAGTTACTGAGCCTTCTGTTGAGAAGGTAAGTATCAGTAAACTTTCCTTAAGAAAATTTTGGTAAAATTCACTATTTAATCAATATGTTTGTTCAATCTTACAGGCTCAATCAGAAGAACACTTGGACAGAGAGAATGTGATCTCATCTCCTCCAAGAGAAACTAAAGCCTTGAACAAGCGATTCGAAGAAAAGGTTCCAGAAACCCCCAAGGTTTCTGAGAAAGATGCCACTGAGCTTCCTCACTTGGAAGTAAGCGAAGTCTCAGAAAGCATTTTTCCATAAAGATGCCATAGCAATCAATATGGAAGACCATATCCATGCTATGTTTCCCACAGAATCATATTCTTTTGACACTCTGATGGATGATAACTTCTTAAATGAAGTAGCACAAAGACTCCTAGCAGACTTTCAAGCTGCTGATGCTCAAACCCAAGAGCAGATGGTGACCCATCCTGCCTTGCCCAGCAAGCTCACAACCTACCCTTCTAAGCAAGAAGAAGTAAATGGGAGGATGATCACACTTCCTAATGTGATCAACCTGGTTTCTGAAGATGAGAAGGAAACTGATGAGAATGACTACCAAGAACCTCCTTCTTAGCATCCAAGTCAAGAAGACAAGAAAAAGGATGATTATGATGATCAGAATGATGATCCCCAACCTGGAAACGGCGGGATTCAGAAAGTTAGCAAAGGAAGTGCAGAAAAGGCTACTCCTTCCAATGCTCAGAAAGCCCCATCATGATCACCACCAAAGTCTCATCAAAATACCCAACAGGCTGAACAAGACACAATTGAAGAAATCACGATCGAAGTTCGAGGATTGAACAACTCAGATTTAAGTTGGAAGAGGAGAAGAGAATCAACTTAGAGTGTCAAGCTCTTATTGAAGAAAAGGAAGCCAAACTCGAAAAGCTCAGAGAAGCTAATGCTAAGGAACTGGCACTCCTAGTGAGCAAAGGTTGTTGAAAAATACCATCGTTGTCACTGCTGCTGAGACAGATGCCATAGATGACAATGATGATGAAGAACATTATGCCAAGGCTGCATCAGAAAGACCTTCTACTTCTCAGAAGGCCAGCATACTCAAAGGCAAACAAAAGATTGCCACTCTGCAAACAATCCAAGAAAAGGATTATGAGAATGATGCTGAAATAAACCCAAACTTGATCTGCCAAGCAGAAGATGAGAGGCTAATCACTAAGGAAAAGCTAGCCCTTCTGGCGCCTCAAATGTTCTCTGCTCCAGGTGCTTCAAGAGGTGATGAGCACAGGTCCAGAACAGCTGTTTTCTTGGAACTAAGAGACAGACTTGTTGCTCAAGACAACCAAGTCCTGATCGATCCCAGAAGAGATGAAAGATTTGGCTGCTGCATTGCTAAATAGAGCAACCAGCATAGCTCTCTCTCAGAAAGACGTAGCTCTGATCAGGGAAGAAGATTGCAACAATGCCAATCAAGCACTAGCAGATGCTAATTATGCTACTCAACAAGCTGAGGCTATTATAAAGCCTCTTGAAGAGCTCAACAGAAAAGAGCAAGTGTTGGTTAGGCAAAACAAGGACATGAAAGAAGAAATCCAAGAATTGGTCAGGGTGCATAACAACCTCTAGAAGAACTTTGAATCACTCTCTGAAGCTTATGCTATCATGAGTCAGTCATTCATGACTAAGGGGGAAGGAGAGATGCCTCAGAAAGGCAGAGGAAGAAAAAGAAAACAATCAAATCCCCCCTCCTCAAGTCAACTAGTCATTAAGGACACCACTGGAGACACCCCTGCTGAAGAAGTTGTTCCAGATCAACCAGCCAGAAAGCTGAGAAGTATGGTCACTAGGGGAACCAAGTCCCTTAGGATCTGAGATGAGAACAACCAGAAAGCTTCTGAAGAAGAAAATCAAGAAGAAGGTGTGGTAAGAGGTCAAGAGAGCTGCAAGCCTCACAACTGGAACATCAATGATGATGATGAGGATGAATCTGATACTGATGAACATCCACTTCACAAAAGAAGAAGGCAAGCAAGCCCCTTACAACCTCCTCTGGCAAAGAAGGCCATTAGCAACAGAACCCTTCCGAAATACCAAGACAATTCAAGGATTTCCAAGACATTTCAAGGTAGGAAGAAAGAGTCATAGGATCTCTGACGAAGGCCACCTAATGTAAAAGGCTAGAAGAGATATTCATTTGGCGAGCAAACACGTAAACTCATCAAGAAAAGCCAACTGATGCCCACATTGAGTATGTGAAGACCAGTAATGAAGAGTCTTCATATAGGTGCATTCTGAACAAGAAAGGGTATTGGATTCTGGAACTGCAACATCTACTTGTCAATGATAAGTTTCCAACTCCCATCTTCAACCAGATCCTAAAATGGAGTGAAGGCAAGCCAAATTTGCTAAAACATGATCACCTTCATGCCTGGCTAAAATTTGAGGTTGAAAAGAGAAATGATGCCAGAAAGATGGACCTTTCTTTTCCTTGTCCTTACCCCAAGCCAGAAGATGTGCACAAGACAAGAAAACTGGATGGCAGCTACAGCAAGCAGAACAAGCTAGGTGTTCATCCCTATGGGTCATTCTACATGACAAAGGATGAATATCTGGATGATATTCACTATCTGGAAGAAATATACAAGTATTTCAACCTATCTGAGCTACAAGTAGACCATGCCTGGGTCTGGGGAAAATACTACTGGGTCAAACACTTTCTGAAGAAAAACTACAATCTTGGCAAGTGTTACCATGAAATTTGTATCTTATCCAGAAAGACAGAACTTTCTGTCAGAAGGA
Source organism: Plantago major (assembly GCA_026545765.1). NCBI lineage: Eukaryota > Viridiplantae > Streptophyta > Magnoliopsida > Lamiales > Plantaginaceae > Plantago > Plantago major. The sequence goes on from CM048841.1 coordinate 42,129,561, forward strand.
TACTTTATGACTATGTCCAAGAATGCAGAAAAGTGGATGATTATGTCAACTGATCCAGAAAGGGTGCTGAAGAACTTGAGGTTTCTGAACCTAAGTTATTTTTGAAGAAGACTAGTATCATAGAATGTTTACTTGGAGCTTGGACTCTCCTGTTGTTCTAATTTACTTAGTTTGTTTTATTACTTTTTGTAATCTTGCTGATTGTTTATAAAATTCTCTATCCGTAAAAGTTGCATCTTATTCTGTAATCTGTACCTATCTGAAGATCATACTCTCAGATACACTCTAATAGATGACAACTTATCAGCAAAGGTCACTTCTTGTGATTTGGTTGATGTTTACTTTCTGCACTTAATTCAACTAAAATTGAATATCATTTGAAATGATTAAGTGGTGGATTCTTTTCTCTTCCAGGATTACAACTTTGTAATAGGACTTTAAAAGATAGTCATGGATGACTGATCAAAAAGGGGGAAATTTGTTAGGAATATCTATTAGTATTTTGATCATTCATCACATGTTCTTATCTTAGCCAGAAAGGTGATTAAGTACTCTTGGTTCACTTGAACATTGTAAAAGAGGAAATCACTGAGTATGATTAGTCTAGTAAATCTTGTATTAGGATTATAGGTCTCTGAGTGTAATTTTTATTTCAAGAAGACCATGAAGATCAATCCTAGCAATGGAGCTTTTCTGAAGATTACAAGACCGGAGATTGCACAAGATTTATGAAGACACCAAGGTTTAGTCTCACTCGGAAAGACTATGTCCGTAATCCTTTCTTAAGTATATTTAGTTACTTTTGAAACATGATTCTGGAACATATGACATCATGAGTATGGAGCATGCAAGCCATCAGAAAGGCTAATGTATCCGTTGAACACTACAGGACAAGAAATAGTACATATGCATTAATTGCATCGGCAGAAAAGCCACTAAAGCACAGTCCTCTCTGAGATATGAAACAAGGAATTCTGAGTACTCATTTCAAGATAAGTATAGACTGAATTTGAATTGTGTCTAACAGATAACATCCCAAAGACTCTAATTCATCTATAAATATCACACACTTAGATGCTGAGAAATACGACCGAAGAACGATCTAACTTGCAAACTTACAATCTAGCAAAGTATTCTCTCAAGCACTCTACTACCCTTTCAAAAGCTTTACATTTGCTTGAAGAATCACTAGTAGTTCTAAGTTGTCCTGAACCTTAACAAGAGATTGTTATTCGTGAAAGAGTAGAACTGTCAGATAACCTTTCTGAAGCTCATTCTCCAGAACAGACATCAATTACTTGGGTCAGTAAAGAGCAGATTGCCATACACTGAACAAGTGTATTAGGTAGTCTTGTTCTATTAGGCTCTCTGAAAACATAACTGAAAAGTTATACGAGAAGCCTCTCTGACAAACCTTATAACCAACACCATCAAGGCGTGGAGTAGAGGAAGTACTTGATTTGGGAAATCAGGGAATAACTCCAAGGTTATCTTAGTAGAGGAAGTACTTAGCTCTAGGAGCTGGGGAATAACTCAGGGGGAACATTTGGTTGGGAACCAATTGTTTAAGAATCTTAGAATAGGATTTTTGTAAGGTGAACTCAATTATCTGTTCTAGTGAATTCTAGGTCTCAGAAAGACTGAAGTGGATTAGTTGGAGGATTACGCCACCTCCAGATACCACTATACTTGCTGTGTTATTTACCTTTCTGTATTTATCTTTCAGCAAAGCACATACACTTACTTATTGTTTCTGCACTTACGTATCTTAAAGTCTTCCGCGCTCTGAATTTAAGTATCAGAAACCCCCAGGTTTATGAGAAACTGTGTTTTTCGACAAAAGTTTAAAAGACTATTTATCCCCCCCCCCTCTAGTCTTTTACTTTGCCGTTATCTGGACCAACATGTTCCTTGTTTAATGATGATGGCATGGATATCCCAGATTTAGAGAGCACTTCCATGCCACCGGAGCCCATAGAGAGCCATGTGCCTCATCACCCCGACACCACACATATGTCGTTACCCGAGAGGAGTTTTGTTGATCCTTTATGCCCTTTATCTTTGTTTCCTATTTATGAGTGTTATGTGCTTAAATTCGAACTTATTAACTTTCGACATACTCGTTTGCAGGATTACATGAGTATTGTGGGATTGACACACAATGGAGCAGAATGTAATTCACTGGAAGCTCCAAGTAGGCTCGACGCCTGCTCAAAATTCGTTCCCATATGAGAACGGATAACGGTAACCTACAGCAGTTGAGCCAAAGACTATAAGAAAAGGCGCTTCCCGGGAGGCAACCCAGGGGTTCAGGTTTGGAGCGAGAGGAGAACCTATTGCAGCAATACTTTGGTGGAGGCATACTACGGGCGGTAACTCTGCAACCTTCTCTTTTAATTTATTCTTTATGCTAAGGTCTAGCTATTGAATAGGTTTGGAGAGGAAAGTTGTGATATCATATGTTTAAATGCCTCGGTACATTCTGATGTGTTGCCTTGTATATATGTATTTATGAGTTTCTTTGTTTTTCTATTTTTAGATTGGTGGTGTTGAGTAGTATGTTAGCCACTCTTATGATTATGTGCGGTGGTATGTCAGCCACTTTTCTTTAATCTTTTGTGAGTCGTCTTTTGGCCTAATTTTTTGGCCTATTTCACAATTTTTTGTTTGTCAAGTTTGAGTACTTTTGACAAGTCGGTTATCTATTGCATTAGATAAGCCTATTACTAATGTGATCTTTGAGGGCCTTTAGCTAGTACTGAGGAATTTTCAAAATCATTTTAGTCCCTTTTACTGGTAAATAGAAAGTCTTCCTATTCTAGCAGTCGAAAAGCCGGTGAAAAGCCTTATTGAGCCCTTATTGAGCCGATGAAAAAAATATTGTACCGGCAAATGTGTGATTCTAGTAGGATGAGTGAGGAAAATCCTTGTGCCACTTCATATACATGTCCACTCTTTTTAAAACGAGTATGACGAACGATATTTTGACTTGTTATCTCGATTTCTAAACCCGTTTCAAGGAACAGGTTTGGGGAGAAGGGTACTTGTTACTTCATACTCAGGCTCACTCCACTCTACATTTAAGCATTTGGTCTACTTTGAAAATTATTTTGAATTACTTGCTGCCGTTCTAAAAAAAAAGAGAAAAAAGAAAAAGCTCGAAGTGTTTTCCCAGGATCCTTTCGATTGTTTGAGATTGTGTTTGGCATTTTCAAATAGTACCTATAAACCAACGCGGGGCTGATTGTGCGTATGCTGTGAGGGTTGATGGTTATGTTCTCAAATTGCATTGCAAATACTACCTATAAACCAATGCGTGGGCGGTTCTCGTATGTTGTGAGGGTTGATGGGGTGTACTACAAACCGATATGCACAAAAGTGCGGATCTAGTGCAACCTTGCAAAATTGAGATAAAAAATGAAAAAATGAATATCTGTGCGAAAAGAGCAAAGCACAAGAAAAAAAAAAGAAAACTAATGTCCAAAAAGAGCAAGGCACGAGAACGGCAGCTATTTCTATTCCTTGTATTGATTTCGACCCCTTTCACCAAAAAAGTCCTGTCTGATTCGTTTTAATCGAGTGCAAAAGCATGTAATATTTGTGGCAGCTTTGTGACGTTTGTTGTCACCTTCCTAAGTTAAGTCTTGAGCGAATACCTTTATTTACTGGACACTTCTAGAAGAGAGACTTGAGTTGCACTTATATTATCCTTTTGTGCGGGACTGCTAGGGTAAGTCAAAGTTTTATTTACTTGTGAAACGGAAGATTGTGATCTTTGGTAACCTACTTGCCAACGTTAAAGGGGATACAAGTTAACATCAGTTTTAGGCTTGCCTCATGCAATAGTTATTTCGGTAGCTTGTTGATTGAACTCTTCTGTGTTTTGTCGTGTCTATGTGTTTTTTCTTTACTAGGACGTTTTAGAGTCCTGTATGCTCGAGGACGAGCTAAGGTTCAGTTTGGGGAGTTTGATGAGTTGATATTTTAACGACTCATATAGTCTTTTTTAACCATATTTTGTTCTGTTCTTCAGCCTTTTTATTAGTGTTTTAGTTCATTTTTACGTATGGGTATTTTGTGCGTGTTTGTAATTTTTAGGTGTTTTTAGGTCAAGGCAAGAAGATGGAGGACCATTGTGCAATTTCAAGCTTGTCCAAAGCTTCTAGAAGCACACAAGGCCAAGTAGTGGGCCATTACACCAAAGTGATGAATTGGAGGTTGAGAAAAGGGAGTGAAAATAGGAAGAAGTGGGAAAAATGGGAGGATACCCGGATTGGTACCTCACCGCGATGAGCTCCATCATAACGGAGGCTCACCGCGGTCCAGCTAAGCAAGACAAACTGTGAAATGGCTCGAAGAGAAGGAGACCGCGGTGAGCTGTACTTCCAAGGGAAGCTCACCGCAGTGAGCACTGTCAGGACTAGTTCAACACGCGATTTCTGGCAGTTTTTTCCCATGATTTCCAACTTCTACTTCATTGGTCTTATAAATAGACGACTTGTATCAGTGTATTTTTCATATCTTCATACCCTCTAGTTGTATTCTCTTTCAATTCAAGTATTGTAAACAATCTAGAGATTCAATCTGTCTTTCAATTGAAGTTTATTTCCTTTCAAACGATCTCGTATCCTAGACGTATCTAGTATCAATCGAACAATTACTTATGTATTTTGTACGTGACAGGTTGTTACCTCTTATCACAGAACGCATGTTGTATCGGTGTGAACTTGCTTCTATAGTTATCATTAATTAGTCTATACAAGGATGAATGCATAGCTAGTGACAGGCTTTTTGTAGTTCATACGTACTTATAGTCCGTATTTGGTTGAATTATCAATAGCAGGGCGATGATCTGCGACTAGGTAACCTTAATTGATCCTCTCGTATAAGCACACTCCATAAAAGGATTCATTATCTTCATTGTTAGTAGAATTGTATGATCTAGGCATTACCTTGTCTTGTAATTGTTTGATTTCATGCTAGGGTTGAAGTATCAAAAATCTATCCAACTATCTATTTACAACGAATGCAAGCGAGTCTATTCTGTTTGAACTAGCTTGATCAATTCCTCGAGAGAACGATCTTGTGGTTAAGAACATTGTCTACAACAACCGCTTTTTCTACTTGGGTTAATATAAGCAGTAATTTCTGAGCGTATCAGGGCACGTTTCAGATACTACCTATATACCGGCATAGCCCTTAAAAGCTATATGACTGTGAGTGATGTGCTCAAATTAGTACCTTATAAAATTCAAAGTAACTAAAGCAGTCGTTGTAAACAGGCTTTAATTACGACATCATTCTCAAGTAGCTAACTAGGCAACTATTACATTTTCAAGTGTTAAACGTAAGAGTTTGCAAGTAACAATTTGTAAGATTGATTTTGTTTTGAAAACTAAACTTAGTAAACAAGTAAACTAAAACGTGTTTTGAATCAATAGAGGGGAAGTAGACACGGTAGCAATTCAGAGAAATCAAATATGGATCAGACCAAGTGTTCATATGCTGTCACAGTTATTTGTCCAAATAATTCACCAATTTCAGTTTTAACCAATACATTCTTTGAAGATGTGAAGTATGAAAATAGTCGATTGTCAGATTGATTCATAACATGAATGGTTTTGAAGATTTAATAAAAGAATACTGTTAGGAATATCTGTTTAGATTTTGATCAACAACATAATGACTTATCTTAGCTCATAAAGGTAGTCAGTACTCTTGGTTCACTTGAACACTGTAAAAGAGAAAAATCACTAAGTATGTTAGTCTAGCAAATCTTGTATAGGATGTTAGGTCTCTGAATGTAATTTTTATATCTTTGAAGAAGACCAGGAAGAAGGCATCCAGCAGGAGAGTTCAACAAATTTTGAAGTTTTGAAGACTGCACAAGATTGCTGAAGACAAAGGTCATCAGATATCTATGTCCAGATATCTTGAATAAAGAAGTGTTTTTCAATAAACAAGTTTTGCAAAAGATATCTGAAAACACAAGGTTTCTGAACGGAAAAGTGGCCACAAATATCTACACTCAGATACCCTGGATAAAACTATGTTTCTGGAAAACAAAGTTTCAATAGGTATCTGAAGATGTGAAGGTCTCTAGAACGGGACATGCAATGCTTCAGAAAGAATGCATAGTTCCGTTGGCACTACTGAACAAAAATAGTACAATGCAATAAATGCGCAGACAAAGACATCTGAACAAAAGATGAAATCTGTGAAAAGAGACAACGTCTTCTGCAGTACTATTTACAGATATCAATAGTTTGAATTTCATTAAGCCTAACGGATACTATTCAAACGACAAGATTTTCAACTATAAATATCAACACTTAGAATGCTTGAACACACACTGAATACACCAAGAACTTACATCTACGAACTTATTCTTTCAAGCATACAAGCCTTCAATCTACCTATTCACTATCTTACTGTTGCGACCAAGCTCTTGAATTCTAAGTAGCATGAGAGTTCTTAGTGTCTTGATCCTTAACAAGCATTGCTATCTGTGAAGGAGTTGATTCAAAAGATCAAGTATCTAAGTTTCATTCTCTAGAACATTTAACATAGACTTGGGTCAGTAAAGAACATATCACCACACATTGTGAAGTGTGTTAAGTGATTCTTGTTTTATAGAGTATTCGTACATAACTGAGAAAGTTATTAAGACTACTCAGCTGACAAACTACCTTAACCAACACCTTAAATGGCGTGGAGTACAGGAAGTACTTAGTTTGGGAAACCAAGGAATAACTTCAAGGTTACTGAGCATAGGAAGTACTTAGTTTTGGGAAACTAAGGAATAACTCAAAGGTTTCTGAGTATAGGAAGTACTTGGCTGAGAAAGTCGGGGAATAACTCAGGGGGAACACTTGGTTGGGAACCTAGTGTAAAAGGAAATCAAGGGATAGGTTTATTGTAAGGAGAACTCAATATCTATCTTAGTGAATTTCAAGTCCTGAGAAAGGGCAAGTGAATTAGTTGAGGGAGTACGCCACCCTCAGATACCACTATAAAGATCTGTGTTATTTACTTTCTGCAACTTATTACTTGCTTTATTTACCTTGCTGAGTATTTACACACTTATATCTTGCTGAGCACGTGCACTTATCAAAGAAAAGTCTTCCGCTCTCTGATATTAAGTATCAGATATCTTCACAGATATCTAAGAAATTGTGTTTATCGACAAAAGTTGTAAAAGACTATTCACCCCCCCAGTCTTTTCCTTTGCCGTTATATGGACCAACATGTGGTATCAGAGCAAGAGGTTCCCAAGCCTTTTGCACTGAACCTAGATCCCAGATAAGTGCCCACTAACTGCTTTTCACCTACACTTGATTTGTCTGTTTAGTGTGTTTGCTGCAGGATGTCTTTAAGTGACGCTCCAATTCTCAAGCCAGAGAATTATGAGAAATGGAAGAACAACATGATGCTCCACCTAGAAGCCATCAGTGATGAAATGATCGAAGTAATAAAGAATGGCCCCATAGTCATTCAACAACTCAAGCAGGTCATGGAGGTTTCCAATGGTAGAGACAGGGTTCCCACTAATGAAGAACCAAGTGGTGGTTCCTCACAAACAGGTGCTTCAATCAGTGGAAGACCTACTGTTCAAATTGTTTATGAGCCAAAGCCTAGAGAGCTCTGGACAACGGAAGATGCCAAGAGAAATCGACTAGATGGTCAGGCTCGCAATATCATCATACGTTCCACTCCAGAGCACATACTGTGTAAACTGTGGGGTGCAAAAACGGCGAAAGTGGCCTGACAACTGATTGAAGAAATCTGTGCCGGCACTGAGAAAACAAAGGAAAATAAGTTCGATGTTTTGAAGCTTAAATTCTAAAACTTTAAACAAGGTCCCACAGAGACTCTTGAAGAACTAAATTTCCGATTTACAACACTGATGAGTGAAATGGCTGCACTTGGTGAAAGTGAGAGATACTCTAACTCTAAAAAGGTTAAGACTATCGTGAGAAGCTTGAATCAAAACTGGGAACATACTCAGTATTTTTATTACAACCAAGGAATGCCAAATATCACTCCAGTAGAACTATTTTCCCACTTAGCTACTATCAACTATGAAACTACTCAGAGAGAACAAACAATTGCTGAGAATGTTCACAATGTTGCTTTAGTAACACAAGGTACTTCTAAAAAGAAGGATACCAAAGAAATGACTGAGGAAGATGCTCTTGCTGTAAAGCAAATGAGAAAATATGTCAGTCGGTAGATTGAGAGAAGAAAAGCCAAAGAGAAGCTGAAAAAGCATCTAGGCTCAAACTATCACCAGTACAAGAATATGCAGCTGTCAAGCTCGCTGAACAAACTGGCTCAGCAAGCATCTAGTACTGAGGAAGCAGAAATCGGAAATGATATCTTTTTCTATTGTCAGAAACCTGGTCATTTTAAAAGAGACTGCCCTATTTTCAATAAGCTAAATTCAGGTGACAAGAAAGATAGAAGAAACTTCAAGAGAGGTCAGAGAGCTTTGCTCACAGAAGAAAGGAAAAAGATTCAAATCCAACTGGATGCTCTTGATATTGAGTTAGAATCTGAGGAAGAAGACTCAGACGAATCCAAACTACCTTCTCCAGAATTATGTGGCATCACTCATGAATTGGTTGACTTTGGGCAAAAGAAAAGGGAATTATGTGGGGTTGCTGAGGAGATCTATCCAGATTGCTCCAACATTGAGCCTTGCCTAATGGCTGACGAGGTAACCAACATTTCTCAATTCATAAATTATGAGAGTGATGAGGAAGAAATCAGAGATTTAGAATATCTCAGAAGAGAACATGATCTCTATAAAAGATAATTTCAAATGATCTAAGCTAGAGCCAACATTCTTGAAGAAGAAAAGAATTCTCTTGAGCAGGAAAATTCACAATTACTCAATGTATCTGAGAAAAAGGATGCTGAAAAAGCATTTCTCAAAGTACAGATATCTGAAACGGAGAAGTTACACATAAAGGCATTGGATATACTTCAAGAGGAAAATAAAGATCTTCTTTCTGAAAATGAGAAACTCAAGAAGAAAGAACTATCTTTTCAATCCTATGCCAAAGCTAGTGACACTCTTACTGAAGTGCACGCTTATTTAAGAGACCCTTCAGAAAAGGGAGGACTTGGGATGGACACACAAACAAATAGCTCTACTACTCTGAATAAGAGTGACGAAAGAATAACGTTAGTTAGTGCTCAGCAAAATGGTTCTCAAATAACCTACATCATTGGTCAGAAAGCTAAGGTTGTTGACAAAGAAAAGGCAGTTGCGATCAAACCTTTGTGGGAAAAACAAGTCCAGAAGAAAACTGTTGGGAATATTTCTGTAAAGAAACATAACACTGAAAAGTGCAATCACCCACAATGCTATGTCTCTCAGAAAGGAAAAATTGCCGGAGCAGGAAAATTTTCCAACATCACGTTTTCTGGAAAGAAAGACGTTCCAGAGACTAGAAAAGCCGAGAAAGAACTCGAGACACGTGTGCTCGAAATGGCATCATCAGAAGCCATCGGGAAACAACTCGCTCATGAGTATAAACAAGAGCAAGAACGATGGATGAAAGCCAGGATTACGCATAACAATCATCAGAAGTGGAAGAAAGAACAGGTTACGACCACTCTGAATGACAGGGCTAGAAGAAGTCTGGCAAGGAAAGCTAAGTTTGCTGAAAAACAGACTCAGCAATCGGACAGGTATCTGAAAGCACCACGAGGAGCACCAAGGAACACTCCAAGAAGGAAAATAGCTTTAAATGATAATGACGCTAATCATTTAATTCCTCCTTATGTTCCAACAAGACAAAAGAATACCCCAAGGAAGTTCATTCAGAAATGGATTCCTACATGGAGATTCTTTAGTGAAAGGCCACTGCAAATGTTACATATGGATCATTTTGAATCCTCTATAACTAGCTATGCAGGAAAGAAGTATGGTCTGGTTGTAGTTGATGATTACTCAAGATTCACTTGGGTTGTATTTCTCAAACAAAAATCTGATGCAAGGGTTGAAATACCCAACTTCCTGAATAAGCTTGAAGTCATGAAAAATGACAAGGTATCTCAGAATCGTAATGCACCATGGTACTGAGTTTGTGAACCAGTACATAAAAGAGTTTTGTACCTGCAAATGAATACAACATCAACTATCTTCAGTAAGGACACCACAACAAAATGGTGTTGCTGAAAGGAAGAATACGACCCTAAAAGAAGCAGCAAGAACAATGCTTGTTGATACTGAAATAAGTGAAATCTATTGGGTTGCAGCTGTTAACACAGCCTGCTACACTCAAAATAGAAGTTTAAATAACAAACACCATGACAAAACTTCTTATGAACTTTTGATTGGTAGACCCCCTAGTATCAAACATCTAAGGGTGTTTGGTTGCAGATGTTTTGTTCTTAACAATGGAAAGAATACTTGAGAACATTTCAACCAAAAGCAGATGAAGGAGTATTTCTTGGTTATTCTCTGAATAGCAAAGCCTACAAAATCTACAACAAAAGAACACAAAAGATTGAAGAATCTGTTCATGTAGTCTTCTACGAAGGAAACAAGAAAACACCCTTGAATGAAGAACTCTCAGATAGGTTGAAATAACTAATGATTAAAGATTCTGAAGAAGAATCCTCAGAAGGAAACAACTCTGTCATTCACTTAGAGGATGACTCTGACGATGAAAAGCAACCATTGCTTAGTAACAACCAGATGTCTCTAAGACATGATGAAGAATTTCCTATTAGAATTCCAGAAATGGAACAGTTTACTGAGAACCTTCATCATGAAGAGGTTTCTGAGAATGAGATTGCTGGAAATCAAATTCCAGATATCTCTAACACTGAAAAAGTGTCAGATATCCATGGAATTTCCCATGTGCCAGATATTTCAGATACTGCACAAGTATCCTATCAAGATCATATTGATTCACATTCAAATCAAAATGATATTGATCCTACTAGTTCAAAACCCATAATGAAATGGATAAGAAATCATCCTGCCAAGGATGTGATTGGTTCTTTAGACCAAGGAGTTAGAACTAGGAGAGTAATTGCTGACTCTCTTTATGGATGGTTCATCTCAAATATTGAACCTAAAACTATATAAGAAGCATTGAAGGATCAAGATTGGATCTCTGCAATGCAAGAAGAGTTGGATCAATTTGTGAGAAACAAAGTCTGGAAACTGGTTCCATTTGTTGACGGAATATCTGTAATTGGAACCAAGTGGGTTTTCAGAAATGAAATGAATGAGTCTGGTGAAATAACCAAAAACAAAGCAAGGTTGGTTGCCAAAGGATTCACCCAGATAGAAGGACTAGATTTTGACGAGTCATATGCTCCAGTTGCAAGATTGGATGCAATTTGACTATTTCTAGCCTTTAGGGCTCATAATGACTTTAAAGTTTTTCAGATGGATGTTAAAAGTGCATTCCTAAATGGTGAACTTGTTAAAGAAGTCTACGTTGAACAACCACCAGGCTTTGAGGTTTCCACAGAAAGTAGAATGGTGTATGAGCTTTAGAAAGCTCTGTATGGACTGAAACAGACTCCGAGAGCATGGTATGATACTTTGGCCAAATACTTGCGGAAAGTGGCTTCAAGAAAGGAGATGTTGATAAAACACTCTTTACTTTGAACCATAAAGGGAAACTACTTTTAGTTCAAGTATATGTTGATGACATTATATTTGGATCTAAAGACAAGCAACTTTGTGAAGACTTTGCTTAGCTCATGAAAAGTAAATTTGAGATGAGCTTGATGGGAGAAATAAACTACTTCCTAGGATTGCAAGTCAAACAACTTAATGATGGAATATTCATTAGTCAAACAAAGTATGCAAAGGATATGCTCAACAAGTTTAATCTAAAGCCTTCTGAAAAGAATGCTAAGATACCTATGAGCATTGGTACCAAAATGACCTATACTGAATCTGACAAGAGTGTTGAACAACACAAGTAAAGGAAATTGATTGCGTCTCTACTGTACTTCACTGCAAGTAGACCTGATATTCAATATGCAGTTGGAGTGTGTGCTAGATTTCAGACAAATTCAATGCAATCACACTACAACATGGCTATGAAAATATTAAGGTATGTAAAGGGTACTGTAGAAGTTGGATTGTGGTATCCAAAAGACAGTGGATTGAGTTTAGTTGGCTATTCTGATGCTGACTATGCCGGATCACTGCTTGATAGAAAAAGCACCTTAGTAACTTGTCAATTTGTTGGTGCCAGATTAATATCATGGTTCAGCAAGAAACAAAACTCAATTGCCACATCTACCACAGAGGCTGAATATATTGCTGCTGGGTGTTATGCTTCACAGATATTGTGGATACAACAACAACTCAGAGACTATGAGATCAATGAAGAGAAAACTCCGATTTTCTGTGACAACACAAGTGCTATTGCCATAACTCCGAATCCTAAGTATCATGCAAGAACAAAGCACATTGATGTTAGACACCACTTCATTAGAGATCATGTTGAAAAAGGCAATATAGAGATACTCAAGATTGGTACTGAAGATCAACTTGCAGATATCTTTACAAAGCCTTTGCAAGAAAGCAGGTTCTTAACCTTAAGACATAGTCTTGGGTTAATGGAGCTACCAGAGGAACTGATAAGTTCTAATCTCTGAGACGGAAAGGAGAAAGATTTCTGGAACAGGCATCCAGATATTCAAGGCAAAAAGGTATCTGAGACAGGAACTCAGTGTGATTGAGAAAGAAAAAAGAAGAGATAAGATATCTGGAACAGGAATCCAGAATATGAAAAACAAAAGGTGAAACACATAACAAAAAGATATCTGAGACGGGTACACAGATATCAAAGGTTAAAGGGTAAAATGGCTATCTGAAGATTTCTGAGACAGGTACTCAGATATCTAGATCACCTGGTGAGGGGGAACAGAAAAGAGAAATGTGGTACAACTATATTCAGTCATCTACATCTCTGTGTTTTGTATCTTTCCATTTATATGTTAAGTTACACACAGTCTCGGAATTGACTACATAAGTCCAAAGACTGTCCCCTAGTCATAGAAAGGAGTTGTGATTCAGAACGCCTTACGCCAAATTTCATTAATTGGGCACAATTATAATTACTGATTATGATCATTGCTGAAGAAGCAATCGTGTCCCTTGATGAAATGGGCATTTGATCTTAACAGACGAGATCAATTCTCAGTAAAATAGTGGACTGTAAAAACACATACGTGGCCCACTAAAATGAATTTTACCCATGCCTATCTGCATTTGCACAGATATATATGTACAAAATCAATTTGTATGTATATGACTATTGAGAGTAAAATGCTATATATATAGGATTTGGCAAAAGAAATCACTTTCGCCTAATCCTACATTTGCCCTTGCACAAAAACATCAAAATACTCTCAAATCTCCCTGCAATTTTCTCTGCAACTACTGATTCCTTCTTAGTTTTTCTGCAAAGAATTACTAATCCATTACCCCAATCTCTTTCCATGTTTAAAAAACTACTACTATTTAAAGAGATGGCTCCCAAACGTGCTTCTACTCAGAAATCCCAAGCTACTACCTCTAGTACTGCTGAAAAGCAAGCACCAGTGTTGGTTATAACAAACAAACGGTTGACTGTAAAGTTCAATACTGATCACTGGACTTCAAATCACAGGATGATTTGAGGTGGTGCCATGGTTGAGGAATACCTTGTAGCTGCAATAGAAAATCAGGCTGACAGAAAGTTGGTACTTGATATGCTTGAAAAGGCACAAATCAAGGGCTTTCTATCTGCTCTTCACTGGATGTCCTGGAGTTTTACAACAACTCCACGATTATTTCCAAAGTATATGAAGGCACTGAGACAGTGTCTATCAAGACTAAAGTCCAAGGACAGGAAATCCTGTTGGACGAAACAACTTTCTGTGAGCTGTTTGCACTTCAAAATCTTGGAAAGGATTTTTCCAGGAATTAGGAAAGATAGTTGTGGAAAACCAACAAGCATAATGGAAAGGAATCATTATTTCGATGAATCATTTCTTCGGACAGAAGAACATTATGTAAATAGACAAAAGTATTTGGTTATTGGGGAAAAATCAATATACTGACACCAAGGATGAAGATCTCTTTGAGGGTGTCAAAAAGCTATATAGTGACGTGTGTGATCTTGAAAAATCAGATACACCCATCGACTTCAAACTTGTTGACATCAGAACCAGACATCTGTTGGTTCACTGGGATGTGTTGGCATGTATCCTTCACAAATGCTTTGATGGTCTACAAGGAGGAGCTGACCAGATAAGCCAAGAACGCTGGATGATGATGTTCTTGTTGAATCAACAAAACAAAAAGGCTGGAAAACCCTTTCAATTGGGGGAAGTACGCCTTCATGAAATTTGTGAAGAAGATACAAGGCTTTGAGCCTAAAATCGTTAAGGGCCTTGCAGAGCCAAAAGCCACAGTAAGCTATGGATTGAAGATATGCTACTTACTGGAATCTCTTGGCATTGGGCTCAGAGACACGGCTGACATAGCCAACAGTTACCATCTCTACAAATATGAATATACAAACATGATGAAAAAGGTTACTGCATCTCAGAAAGGTTCCAAGAAACGAAAGACTAATGAGGTATCTGAGGGTTCCGTTGCGACAAAAAATCCCAGAACTTCATGAAAGAAGTCTGCTGGCAATTCAGAAGGCATACTCATTGTGGATGTCGACTCTCAGATATCTGCCGCCACTGCTGATGAACTCATAAATGAAGATGAACTCATCAATGCTGCTAAGACCACAGCTGATGAACTTATCAACACTTGAAAGTCTATCTCAAGCAGATCTGGATAGGCCCCATACAGCATCACCTTCTTCATCCAGATCAGAATCACCACACTAACTACAACAACCAATAGTGGATGTTGTTGAGATGATACTTGAGTTACAGCATGAGATACCAACATCTTTCCTTGCTGAAGAAAATCCTGTAAAAGAATAGGTTCCCCAACTTAATGAGAGGGATCAAACTGAGGCATCTGCTCAGAATGATCAACCAGGGGAGGCAACTGAGTTGCACACTCAGGAAAGGTCTGAAGTACCTGAAACATCAAACAAAGAAGCTGAAATGGAACAAAAAGACCAAAGCATAGAAGGGTCACCCATTTCAGCTCTTATACACGCTGCTACTATGGTGGCAGCGGGTATTTTTCTTGTACAACATATATAATAATAATAATAGAAAAGAGAAATCTTATGGAGTGTTGTACATTTCCATTGAATTTAACTTCAATTTGAATGACTGAGGGTACCTTAGTTGCTGAAAAGCACAATGAGAGGACAACACAAAAATCCCCTCCTCCATCTCCTCAGAAATCTACCCATCCATCTCCCCAACAAAAAAGACTCTACTGAACAAGTAGTTGAGCACTCTGAGGACAACACTCAGAAAATATTGGATGCACAAGCCAGAGTTTCTCAACTCAAACAACTGTTGGAGGAAGAACAACAGCTAAATCTTCAACTGGAAGAGAAGATAGCTGAATCTAAAGCAAAGCTCCAAAAGATTGAAGATCAAACAATCAAGGAAATGGAAGCTTATGCTGAAATGAAAGAACTCCAGCTTGCTGTTCAGGCAATTGCTGAGGAATTAGATACTGAGCAAGTATCTGAAGACAAGCATGATGCTAAGGCTGCATTACCAAAAGATGTACCATCCTCCTTACTGAAAGGAAAGAAGCCGATCTCTGAGATGGTAGCTGGACTAGAGAACATTGATGAAAATGTCCAAAAGGATGAAGATCACTGGGCTGATGACTCAGATGATGAAGAAGACAAGGCATTGGCATCACACCGCAATGAACACTTAGTGGTTTCTCATTTGAAAAGGAAGCTGATTGCTCCTGAAATCTTCAGCAAGCTGCCAAATGTCAACTCCATGAATACTTGAACAGATATCAAGTACTAGCTAAATTGAAAAAGGAGTTGTCTTCTCAAGATGAAGCCGCCATTGCATCAGTCCCTGCAGAAATGAAGACATTCACTAAGCTCATCACTCAGAGAACAACCAGTCTGGTCGTTGCTCAGAAAGACCTTGGCTGCAAAAGCCTTTGAAGAGGCTAGCTATGCTACTGGAAAAGCAGATGCTATTCAAGGCCCACTGGCAGAGCTCACTGATAAGGAAACATGTCTTATCAAACAAAATCAGGAGCTCAAGGCTAATCTGGAAAAGTTGGTTGCTGCTTAAAACTATCTGCAAGGCAACTTTGACTCCCTTTCAGAATCCTTTGTGATTCTTACTCAGTCAACAATGAGTAAGAGGGAAGGATTTCAAGGTGCTCAGAGAGGAAGAGGAAGAGGAAACAAAGAAAATCTGAACAACCACCTCTCAGAATAAATGAGCCCTCCTCCAGTCAGACTGCTCTACATATAGTGGCCACTACTCAACAACTTCCTGAAAAAGGAATGACAACAAGGGCCAGGGCACAGAAACCTCCGAGGGGTACCAAGGTCCAAGAAAAAGACAAGTGATAGGGGTTGATGAGTCTTCTGAAGAAGAAGAAGAAGGCCAAATCAAATCCCAGGGCAATGAAGAAAGTTGCAAATCACCTAACAAGAGAAATCTGGAAGATGATGATGAAGATGAGGATAAAGATGAAGCTCCTCTTAACATAAAAAAGATGAAAGGTTGATAGCCTATCTGAGCCCATAGATGCAAAGCCTTTAGTAGCTAAAACACTATCTGTAAATACCAAGTCCATGAGGGTGGTTCTTCAAGCAATCCCCCAAGGGATAATTCAAGACAAAGGAGGAACAGGCTGAGAGCTGAATAAAGAAAACTTCAACTACCACTTAGGCCTGAAGAAGCCAAGATTGAGTATGTGAAGACCACCAATGACTCCTCTGTTTACAGTTACATTAATCAGAAGAATGGCTACTGGATTCTGGAACTCAAGCACTTACTGGTAAATGAAAAATTTCCAGAACCAATCCATAAACAACTCATGGCATTGAGAAAAGACAAGCCAGTCCTGATTAACACCAACCACATCAAAGCCTCGTTGGATTGTGAAGTAATCAAGAGAATAGAATCCATCAAGAAGGACCTCTCTGATGATTGTCCTTATGGAAAGCCAGATGATGTGCAAAGAATTCCCAACATCACTGGAACAGGCACAAGAGCAAGACTTGTTGTGGAACCTTATGACTCTTTTTACATGACTCAAGAACAATACAAGGGTGACATAAGATATCTGAGGATTATTTATGAATATTTCAAGCTATCAGATATCAGAATTGAGCATGCCTGGAAATGGGGAAAGTATCTGTGAGTCAAACATTTTGCCAAGAAGAATCCCACCAAATCATACAAAGAAGTCTGTGGTTATGCCAGAGAAACTGAGATGTTAGTCAGAACTTTGCTCTATGACTACTTAGATGATATCAAAAGATTTGGAGATAGGGAGTATTCAAATTGATCCTTGGAAGATGTTGAAGATTTGAAGACTTGATGACAGTTTAATTAGGATGTTTACTTGGAGCTTGGTTACTCCTGTTGTCCTAGTTAACTATGTATTTTTATCTTGCTGATTGTACTTTATTGTTCTATGATTGTAAAAGTTATCTGTAAACTTTCTTTGTAACATATCTGATGAACCTACTCTCAGATATCAATCTATAAGAAGATAACTTGTCAGCAAAGATCACACCTTGTTATTTGGTTGATGTTTACTTTCTGCACTTAATTAAAATGAATTGAAAATATCATAAGAAATGATTAAGTGTTAGATTGTTCCCTCTTCCAAGTTGTAATAGGTCTTAAAGATATTCATCTTTGACTGATCAAAAAGGGGGAAATTTGTTAGGAATATCTATTTAGATTTTGATCAGCAACATAATGACTTATCTTAGCTCAGAAAGGTGGTTAGTACTCTTGGTTCACTTGAACACTGTAAAAGAGGAAAATCACTAAGTATGTTAGTCTAGCAAATCTTGTATAGGATGTTAGGTCTCTGAATATAATTTTTATATATTTGAAGACGACCAAGAAGAAGGCATCCAGCAGGAGAGTTCAACAAATTATGAAGTTTTGAAGACTGCACAAGATTGCTGAAGACAAAGGTCATCAGATACCTCTGTCCGGATATCTTGAATAAACAAGTGTTTTTCAAGAAACAAGTTTTGCAAAAGATATCTGAAAACACAAGGTTTCTGAATGAGGAAAAGTGCCCACATATATCTACACTCAGATACCCTGGATAAAACTATGTTTCTGGAAAACAATGTTTCAACAAGTATCTAAAGATGTGAAGGTCTCTGGAAAGGGACATGCAATCCTTCAGAAAGCATGCATAGTTCCGTTGGCACTACAGGACAAAAATAGTACAATGGAATAAATGCGCAGACAGAGACATATGAACAAAAGAGGAAATCTCCGAAAAGCGACAACGTCTTCTGCAGTACTATTTACAGATATCAATAGTTTGAATTTCATTAAGCCTAACGGATACTATTCAAACGGCATGATTTTCAACTATAAATATCAACACTTAGAATGCTTGAACACACACTGAATACACCAAGAACTTACATCTACGAACTTATTCTTTGAAGCATACAAGCCTTCAATCTACTTATTCACTAGCTTACTGTTGCGACCAAGCTCTTGAATTCTAAGTAGCACGAAAGTTCTAAGTGTCCTGATTCTTAACAAGCATTGCTATCTGTGAAAGAGTTGAATCAAGAGATCAAGTATCTATGTTTCATTCTCTAGAACATTTAACATAGACTTGGGTCAGTAAAGAACATATCACCACACATTGTGAAGTGTGTCAACTGATTCTTGTTCTATAGAGTATTCCTACATAACTGAGAAAGTTATTAAGACTACTCACCTGACAAACTACCTTAACCAACACCTTAAACGGCGTGGAGTATAGGAAGTACTTAGTTTGGGAAACTAAGGAATAACTCCAAGGTTTCTGAGCATAGGAAGTACTTAGCTTGGGAAACTAAGGAATAGCTCTACGGTTTCTGAGTACAGGAAGTACTTGGCTGAGAAAGCCGGGGAATAACTCAGGGGGAACACTTGGTTAGGAACCTAGTGTAACAGGAAATCAAGGGATAGGTTTATTGTAAGGAGAACTCAATATCTATCTTAGTGAATTTCAAGTCCTGAGAAAGGGCGAGTGGATTAGTTGAGGGATTACGCCACCCTCAGATACCACTATAATGATCTGTGTTATTTACTTTCTGCAACTTATTAATTGCTTTATTTCCTTTGCTGAGTACTTACACACTTATATCTTGCTGAGCATGTGCACTTATCACAGAAACGTCTTCCGCTCTCTGAAATTAAGTATCAGATATCTTCACAGATATCTAAGAAATTGAGTTTATCGACAAAAGTTGTAAAAGACTATTCACCCCCTCCCCCCCCCCTAGTCTTTTCCTTTACCGTTATCTGGACTAACAAATACTGAAATTGAAGTTTTTACGAAGTTTGAGAAAAAGCTTAACACATATGAACCAACCCTAGGTCAAAATCCTAATTCGATTAAGCCTACATTGCTACCGCATCTATCGAAGGGTTTAGCTACTCATAACACGATTAATAGCATACACAATGACAATCATAATTGAATTAAGCATGATAAGAGAGATTATAAGCATAAATCGATCAATCAAGAACAAAGAAGAAGATATTGCGAAAGAAACAAATATTCAATTGATAATCTAACCTCAAGATCGTAATCCAATGCCGAAGGAACGATTACAAGTGAAAATCGAATGTAAACCAAGACAAGAGAACCAAACTAGGGTTTTTCTTGCTTGAGAGTGAAAAAAGAAGTAAGAAAGGAAGTGTTTGTAAAATGTCTCAATCGATGACTAAAAGAACAGAGACTTCTGCAAAATCATCGTGAGACGCGTCCTGGAAGAAGTGGGACGCGTCTTGCGCCTTCTGGAGACGTGTCTTGCGACCTCTGGGTTCTGGGAAACATCATGAGACGCGTCCTGGATGAAGTGGGATGCATCTTGCATCTTCTGGAGACGCGATGCGTCCTAGGATGCGTCTTGCGGGCTGCTCATCTGGGATGCGTCTTGACTGGAGTTGGGACACGTCCCGACTACTTTTCACCAAAAATGCAAGTTAATGCCAAAAAAACTCCAAAAAACACCTAAATAAGCCACAACATGCACAACACCACAAAAATGCAAAACACATAAAAACGCACAAGAAACACTAAAAATGTAAATAAAGACAAACAAAATACAGTAAAAATAACAAGATGAGACACTAAAGTATAGGCTCATCAAATCCCCCAAACCGAACCTTTTCTCGTCCTCGAGCAAACAAACTAACTAGACTCTACTAGACTTTAAACACACAAGCACAAAGGAGTTAAACGACCAAGCTACCGAGCCAACAATGCTAACAGTAAACCAAAAGGATGAAAACATTTTGAAGTTTCACTTACGTTAGTAGTAAACAAAGAGAAAATCAAACAAGTCTGTTTCCTAGGTAAAAAGAACTTTGAGCTAGTCCGACAGTCCCTCATAGTTAATAAATTAAGCCACTCTCTCACAACTAGAAGTGTCCAGCAGGGTAAAATGCTCAAAAGTAAAGCTAGGCGGTAACTTTCATTACAAGGTGGCACTAATACCTTATGTTAAGATTACTCAACTGATCGGGTCGAAAAGGACTTTTGCAAGCGACTCAACATTCAAGAGTTAAAGACTGAAGCTGCTCCCCATATTCTAAATTATTCGTCCAAAATCAAACAGGACTACATTGCATAATCATTTCATGGCCTAATAAGCTCTTTTTGTCTCAATGTTTTGTAGGTGTCTGTTTTACCGAAGGTCCGCACTTTTGTGCAATGTTCATACTGTTGTATTGAATGATCCCGGCCGGTTGCTTGCCGTTCATATAATGCATCTGACTACAGTTCTTTGGTTAAGGGCTCAATGGCTTTGTATGAATTAGCCGTTTTTTACCCTTCTGACCCTGTTCTTGATCCAATGTGGAGACAGGGAATGTTCGTTATACCCTTCATGACTCGTTTGTCGGTTTGGTGTACGTGCTATCAACCTAACGAACATGTAGCTTTTAAGCCACGCCTGTATGCGCTAGTATTTGTGACACGCCGAACACGATCAACGGTGATCAATCAAGACCATAGATCCACCCCGAGACTCAAACGTCAACAGCTTTAGGGAGCAGCAAACAGACTCTAATAATAAACAAAGCTACAGTTCCAGCAATAGTCGCTAGGTGGGAATCATTAAAAGGTAGTATGTCGTTCGTCATCACCGATTACTAAGAGTGCTCATAAGCATGAAGTGGTGCAATAACTCAAAAGAAGAAATTTCTCTACCTATAAATCACACAAAACAATGCTGGTACAAATTTTTTTCATCAGCAGGAAAGGCTTCTCACAGGCTTTTCGGACAATAGAACTAACTAGACTTCCTTTCTACAGAGGAAACAAACTTAAACAATTTTTTCCTGCCCCCACTACTGATTAGGAAAGACTCAAAACAAAAGCATTAAGTGGGTTTAACACTAACAAATGGGGCTCGACTTAGGAGTTAACTCTGACTCAAAGGAAAAGAACTAACGAAAAAAAGAAAAACTACAGAGACAACATAAATAAAAGACAAGAAAAAAAAGAAACGTAAAACACACAAGATGAAGTCTCACCCTCCCCCAACAAAGAGAAGCTTGTCCCCAAGCATCACAAAGGTAAGAGAACATCTTACAAGGGTTGTACCTTTATAGTCATGTACTAGACTCTTCCGTATTGGTTAACGCGTACTCTGGAAGTTCGCCATCTTCGCTCCTTTGCGCCCCTACAAGTGAGAATAAACATATAGGGGGCCAGTGTATGCCCTCACATGCGCTTTGGCCAAATCCTGCGAAATAAGTACATAAGGGTCAGAATAGGCTCGCAACCTGCGCTGCTGGCCATGTACCTCAAAAGTGCAGGTACGAGAGTGCAAGTCCACAGCCATGCGGGTGGTGTTGATGAAGGGTCGTCCCAAAAGTAGCATGTCTCTTCCAAGTCCCCCCTTTCCTTCTCTAGGGGACTCTACTATAGTAAAATCCAAAATTACATGCACACCATTCAATCTAATAGTGACATTTTCAGCAACACCCATAGCTTTAGTCCTAGAGCCATCTGCAAGCAACATCATAGCCTTCATTGGAACCATTTCCTTCAAACCAAGCTTCTCATATGTATTAAATGTCATTACATTGCAGCTAGCTCCTGTGTCAACAATACCAACTACATCTTCGCATCTCCCGATGCCAATAGCTAAATCAAATCTCTTGGCATTACTAACACTCTTCTCCACCTTGGGGAAAATAGGTGGATTAGATTCCACCACCGGAGCATCAATGCTCTCACCATCCTTATGAAGTTTTAGGGGTTCCTCACAAACCGAGTTATTAAAACTCTCCACAACTTCAGCCTCTTTAAGCGCAGGGGTGTGGTCCCTACACTTGCAACTCATCATCACGGGCACTTCATCAGCTTTGCTCTTGTCTACTAGATCAACCACTATCTCCACGAGAAATGCTCTCTTTATCCTGTTAGGGAGCTCACCGAGTTTCCCTTTTCGAGCCATAGAAACCAATTCTCCCACAATGGCCTCTAGCCTCGTCTGAGATTGTTCAATAGCCTCAAGCCTCTCCTCATTCTTTACCTGGTTCTGTGCAGCAGTGCGATAGAAATTTTTAGTGTTAACCATAAACTTCGTCAGCTTGCTTTCCATGCTCTGTGTGGTTGGTTACTCCTTACTGTATTCTCTCACTCTTTTGCCCTTTCCACGCATGCTTTTGTGCTGGGATGCAGCTGCGAGTTTTTCAAATGCACCAACAATCTCTTCAGGAGTTTTCTCCACAATCAAACCCCCAAGGCTCAAGTCTACCATCGACTGTTCCTCGTAACGAGGCCCCTCGTAGAAGCTACTTCACAAAGTCAAATCATCGAACATATGATGGGGACACTAAGCTAGGAGGTGTTTGAAACGTTGTCGTGCCTCATACATGGAGTCATCATGTCCTTGCTCAAACTGCAAAATTTTATTGCGAAGGTCCACAGTCTTAGTGTACGGATAATATTTTGCCATGAAAACTCGGTATATATTGCTCCATGTAACCAATGACCCTTCTAGAAGATTCAACAGCCATGTTTTAGCCCAACCGTGGAGACACATAGGGAAAACTTTCATCCTTACCTCATCGTCGCTCACACGAAGACCATTTGGTAGTGGTATTCTTCTAATCAGAGCCCCAAACTCCCTCAGTAATTGGGGAGTAGTGTTGAAGTGATGAGCCTTTATCTCCATGTTCCTTGCTTCTTGCGATCGTACGATCGAAGATCTAGGAGCCTAACCAAGTGAGGCTGCATATAATCTCCAAATACACATGGGGTAACCCTGTGATCGACTGCGGCACTCATTATAGTTGAGATGAGCTGACTCTTACCTACTAGTGACAACAACATCACAAAATAAAAACTTCGAGAGATTTTTAGTTTCTGTTAGTGAAGTAAAGACCAGACAAACAAAAACAATTAAACACTCAAAAACACCACAGTAGGAGTTAACTACCTGGTAGCGGCGCAAAATTTGATGTGCTCAAATTAGTACTTGATAAAATTCAAAGAAACAAAAGCAGTTGTCTCAACGGATACGTAAAGCTTTTTATGACTTGACATGTTCCTTACTCAGTACACTTGTGTTCACAGATATCCTTTGAGTAACTTGTTTAATCAAAACACTTGTTGTCTCAAGGTTTCTGGACATAGGTATCTGAGGAGACTTTTCTCCTTAGTCTTCAGCAATCTTGAGCAAACTTCAGTCTTCTGGTAATGAGTTCCCTTGCTTGGATGATTCCTTCTTGGTCTTCTTCAAATAGATAAAAATTACATTGAGAGACCTAACATCCTATAAAAGATTTGCTAGACTAACATAGTGATTTTCCTCTTTTACAATGTTCAAGTGAACCAAGAGTACTAAGCAGCTTTCTGAGCTGAGATAAGTCATTAGGCTGCTGATCAAAATCTAAACAGATATTCCTAACAGGAAGCTCACCGTGGAGAGCACTGTCAGGACCAGTTCAACACATGATTTCTGGTAGATTTTTCCCGTGATTTCAAACTTCTACTTCCTTGGTCTTATAAATAGACCACGTGTATCAGTGTATTTTTCATATCTTCGTACCCTCTAGTTATATTCTCTTTTCAATTCAAGCATTGTAAACAATCTAGAGATTCAATCTCTCTTTCAATTGAATTTTATTTCCTTTCGAACAATCTCGTGTCCTTGACGTATCCAGGTATCAATCGTACAATTACTTATTTATTTTCTATGTGACAGATTATTACCATTGATCACATAACGCATGTTATATCAGTGTGAACTTGCTTCTATTGTTATCATTAATTAGGCTATATCTGGATGAATGCATAGCTAGTGACAGGCCTTTTGTAGTGCATACGTACTTATAGTCCGTATTTGGTTGAATTAGCAATAGCAGGGCGATGATCTGCGACTGGGTAAACTTAATTGGTCCTCTCGTATAAGCACACTCCATGAAAATATTTATTATCTTCATTGTTTGTAGAATTGCATGATCTAGGCATTACCTTGTCTTGTAATTGTTTGATTTCGTGCTAGGGTTGAAGTATAATAAATCTATCCAACTATCTGTTTACAACGAATGCAAGCGAGTATGTTCTATTTGAACTAGCTTGATCAATTCCTAAGCACATCAGAAATATAAGTAGTAATTTCTAAGCACATCAGAAATTTGGCGCCGCTGCCAGGGAATTGATTCCTACGTTCTTTAAGAGTAGGATCAATTATATTAGTTGCGTCTCTTTTATTTGAAAAAAAATTAAGAAAATCTTTAAAACTCAAATTTTTTACTTTTTCTGTCTTTTTTATTTTCAATTGTTTGGGGGGAACTACTCCTAGATCTTGTTTTTGTGTGTGTAGGGTAATATGGATGACTCTTACTGCGAAGTGTGTGACAGTGGAGAATATGGGCACAATGAGAGATATTGCATAGCCAAGAGAGTTATTTGAACTGACTGCTTATCTGACTAGGTTGCATTCCACGGGTTCGTGCCAACGTGTCTGCTTCGAAGGGAACGAATTGAGTCTGCAGTGATCGAAGAAGAGACTTCTGATTCCATTACTACACTAGAAAAAGATACTTTTTCCTTGTTTAATGATGATGGCATGGATATCCCAGATTTAGAGAGCACTTCCATGCCACCGGAGCCCATAGAGAGCCATGTGCCTCATCACCCCGACACCTCACATATGTCGTTACCCTAGAGGAGTTTTGTTGATCCTTTCTGCCCTTTATCTTTGTTTCCTATTTATGAGTGTTATGTGCTTAAATTCGAACTTATTAACTTTCGACATACTCGTTTGCAGGATTACATGAGTATTGTGGGATCAACACACAATGGAGCAGAATGTAATTCACTAGAAGCTCCAAGTAGGCTCGACGCCTGCTCAAAATTCGTTCCCGTATGAGAACGGATAACGGTAACCTACAGCAGTTGAGCCTAAGACTATAAGAAAAGGCGCTTCCCAGGAGGCAACCCTGGGGTTCAGGTTTGGAGCGAGATGAGAACCTATTGCAGCAACACTTTGGTGGAGGCATACTACGGGCGGTAACTCTGCAACCTTCTATTTTAATTTATTCTTTATGCTAAGGTCTAGCTATCGAATAGGTTTGCAGAGGAAAGTTGTGATATCATATGTTTAAATGCCTCGGTACATTCTGATGCGTTGCCTTGTATATATGTATATATGTGTTTCTTTGTTTTTCTATTTTTAGATTGGTGGTGTTGAGTGGTATGTTAGCCACTCTTGTGATTATGTGTGGTGGTATGTCAGCCACTTTTCTTTAATCTTTTGTGAGTCGTCTTTTGGCCTATTTCAAAATTTTTTGTTTGTCAAGTTTGAGTTCTTTTGACAAGTCGGTTATCTATTGGATTAGATAAGCCTTTTACTAATGTGATCTTTGATGGCCTTTAGCTAGTACTGAGGAATTTTCAAAAATCATTTTAGTCCGTTTTACTTGTAAATAGAAAGTCTTCCTATTCTAGCAGTTGAAAAGCCGGTGAAAAGCCTTATTGAGTCCTTATTGAGCCGATGAAAAAAATATTGTACGAGGAAAATCCTTGCGCCACTTCATATACATGTGCACTCTTTTTAAAACGAGTATGACGAACGGTATCTTGACTTGTTATCTCGATTTCCAAACCCGTTTCAAGGAATAGGTTTGGGGAGAAGGGTACTTGTTACTTCATACTCAGGCTCACTCCACTCTACATTTAAGCATTTGGTCTACTTTGAAAATTGTTTTGTATTGCTTAATGCCATTCTAAAAAAAAAAAAGAGAAAAAAGAAAAATCTCGAAGTGTTTTCCCAGGATCCTTTCGATCGTTTGAGATCGTGTTTGGCATTTGCAAATAGTACCTATAAACCAACGCGGGGCTGATTGTGCGTATGCTGTGAGGGTTGATGGTTATGTTCTCAAATTGCATTGCAAATACTACCTATAAACCAACGCGTGGGCAGTTCTCGTATGTTGTGAGGGTTGATGGGGTGTACTACAAAACGATACGCACAAAAGTGCGGATCTAGTGCAACCTTGCAAAATTGAGATAAAAAGTGAAAAAATGAATATCTGTGCGAAAAGAGCAAAGCACAAGGAAAAAAAAAGAAAAATAATGTGCAAAAAGAGCAAGGCACGGGAACGGCAACTATTTCTATTCCTTGTATTGATTTCGACCCCTTTCACCAAAAAAGTCATGTCTGATTCGTTTGAATCGAGTGCAAAAGCATGTAATATTAGTGGCAGCTTTGTGACATTTGTTGTCACCTTCCTAAGTTAAGTATTGAGCGGATACCTTTATTTACTGGACACTTCAAGAAGAGAGACTTGAGTTGCACTTATATTATCCTTTTGTGCGGGACTGCTAGGGTAAGTCGAAGTTTTATTTACTTGTGAAACGGAAGATTGTGATCTTTGGTAATCTACTTGCCAACGTTAAAGGGGATACAAGTTAACATCAGTTTTAGGCTTGCCTCATGCAATAGTTGTTTCGGTAGCTTGTTGATTGAACTCTTCTGTGTTTTGTCGTGTCTATGTATTTTTTCTTTACTAGGACGTTTTAGAGTCTTGTATGCTCGAGGACGAGCAAAGGTTCGGTTTGGAGAGTTTGATGAGTTGATATTTTAACGACTTATATAGTCTTTTTTAGCCATATTTTGTTCTGTTCTTTAGCCTTTTTATTAGTGTTTTAGTTCATTTTCACGTTTGGGTATTTTGTGTGTGTTTGTAATTTTTAGGTGTTTTTAGGTCAAGACAAGAAGATGGAGGACCATTGTGCAATTTCAAGCTTGTGCAAAGCTTCTAGAAGCACACAAAGCCAAGTAGTGGGCCATAACACCAAAGTGATGAATTGGAGGTTGAGAAAAGGGAGTGAAAATAGGAAGAAGTGGGAAAAATGGGAGGATACCCGGATTGGTACCTCACCGCGATGAGCTCCATCATAACGGAGGCTCACCGCAGTCCAGCTAAGCAAGACAAACTGTGAACTGCCTCGAAGAGAGGGAGACCGCGGTGAGCTGTACTTCCAAGGGAAGCTCACCGCGGTGAGCACTGTCAGGACTAGTTCAACACACTATTTCTGGCAGCTTTTTCCCATGATTTCCAATTCTCTTTCAATTCAAGCATTGTAAACAATCTAGAGATTCAATCTCTCTTTCAATTGATGTTTATTTCCTTTCAAACGATCTCGTGTCCTAGAAGTATCCAGTATCAATCGAACAATTACTTATTTATTTTGTACGTGACAGGTTGTTACCTCTTATCACAGAACGCATGTTGTATCGGTGTGAACTTGCTTCTATAGTTATCATTAATTAGTCTATCTAAGGATGAATGCATAGCTAGTGACAGGCTTTTTGTAGTTCATACGTACTTATAGTCCGTATTTGGTTTAATTAGCAGTAGCAGGGCGATGATCTGCGACTAGGTAACCTGAATTGATCCTCTTGTATAAGCACACTCCATGAAAGGATTCATTATCTTCATTGTTAGTAGAATTGTATGATCTAGACATTACCTTGTCTTGTAATTGTTTGATTTCATGCTAGGGTTGAAGTATAAAAAATTTATCCAACTATCTATTTACAACGAATGCAAGCGAGTCTATTCTATTTGAACTACCTTGATCAATTCCTCGAGAGAACGATCTTGTGGTTAAGAACATTGTCTACAACAACCGCTTTTTCTACTTGGGTTAATATAAGCAGGAATTTATGAGCGCATCAGGGCACGTTTCAAATACTACCTATATACCGACGTGGCCCTTAAAAGCTATATGACTGTGAGTGATGTGCTCAAATTAGTACTTTATAAAATTCAATGTAACTAAAGCAGTTGTTGTAAACAGGCTTTAACTACGAGATCGTTCTCAAGGAGCTAACTTGGCAACTATTACGTTTTCAAGTGTTAAACGTAAGAGTTTGCAAGTAACAGTTTGTCAGATTGATTTTGTTTTGAAAACTAAACTTAGTAAACAAGTAAACTAAAACATGTTTTGAATTAATGGAGGGGAAATAGACACGGTAGCAATTCAGAGAAATCAAATATGGATCAGACCAAGTGTTCATATGCTGTCACAGTTATATGTCCAAATAATTCACCAATTTCAGTTTTAACCAATACATTCTTTGAAGATGTGAAATAGGAAAATAATCGATTGTCAGATGATTGATTCATAACATGAATGGTTTTGAAGATTTGATAAAAGAATACTGTTAGGAATATCTGTTTAGATTTTTATCAGCAACATAATGACTTATCTTAGCTCAGAAAGGTGGTTAGTACTCTTGGTTCACTTGAGCACTGTAAAAGAGGAAAATCACTAAGTATGTTAGTCTAGCAAATCTTGTATAGGATGTTAGGTCTTTGAATTTAATTTTTATATCTTTGAAGAAGACCAGGAAGAAGGCATCCAGCAGGAGAGTTCAATAAATTTTGATGTTTTGAAGACTGCACAAGATTGCTGAAGACAAAGGTCATCAGATACCTATGTCTAGATATCTTGAATAAACAAGTATTTTTCAATAAACAAGTTTTGCAAAAGATATCTGAAAACACAAGGTTTCTGAACGGAAAAGTGCCCACAGATATCTACACTCAGATACCCTGGATAAAACTATGTTTCTGGGAAACAATGTTTCAACAGGTATCTGAAGCTAGCTCTCTAGAAAGGGACATGCAATGCTTCAGAAAGAATGCATAGTTCCGTTGGCACTACAGGACAAAAATAGTACAATGAAATAAATGCGCAGACAAAGACATCTGAACAAAAGAGGAAATTTGTGAAAAGAGACAACGTCTTCTGCAGTACTATTTACAGATATCAATAGTTTGAATTTCATTAAGCCTAACGGATACTATTCAAACGGCATGATTTTCAACTATAAATATCAACACATAGAATGCTTGAACACACACTGAATACACCAAGAACTTACATCTACGAACTTATTCTTTCAAGAAAACAAGCCTTCAATCTACCTATTCACTAGCTTACTGTTGCGACCAAGCTCTTGAATTCTATGTAGCACGAAAGTTCTAAGTGTCCTGATCCTTAACAAGCATTGCTATCTGTGAAGGAGTTGAATCCAAAGATCAAGTATCTAAGTTTCATTCTCTAGAACATTTAACATAGACTTGGGTCAGTAAAGAACATATCACCACACATTGTGAAGTGTGTTAAGTGATTCTTGTTCTATAGAGTATTCCTACATAACTGAGAAAGTTATTAAGACTACTCACCTGACAAACTACCTTAACCAACACCTTAAACGGCGTGGAGTGCAGGAAGTACTTAGTTTGGGAAACTAAGGAATAACTCCAAGGTTACTGAGCATAGGAAGTACTTAGTTTGGGAAACAAAGGAATAGCTCAAAGGTTTCTGAGTACAAGAAGTACATGGCTGAGAAAGTCGGGGAATAACTCAGGGGGAACACCTGGTTGGGAACCTAGTGTAAAAGGAAATCAATGGATAGGTTTATTGTAAGGAGAACTCAATATCTATCTTAGTGCATTTCAAGTTCTGAGAAAGGGCAAGTGGATTAGTTGAGGGAGTACGGCACCCTCAGATACCACTATAAAGATCTGTGTTATTTACTTTCTGCAACTTATTACTTGCTTTATTTACCTTGCTTAGTATTTACACACTTATATCTTGCTGAGCATGTGCACTTATCACAGAAAAGTCTTCCGCTCTCTGAAATTAAGTATCAGATATCTTCACAGATATCTGAGAAATTGTGTTTATCGACAAAAGTTGTAAAAGACTATTCACCCCCCCCCCCCTCTTCAGTCTTTTCCTTTGCCGTTATCTGGACCAAAAGTGGTATCAGAGCAAGAGGTTCCCAAGCCTTTTGCACTTAACCTAGATCCCAGATAAGTGCCCACTAACTGCTTTTCACCTACACTTGATTTGTCTGTTTAGTGTGTTTGCTGCAGGATGTCTTTAAGTGACGCTTCAATTGTCAAGCTAGAGAATTATGAGAAATGGAAGAACAACAAGATGCTCCACCTAGAAGCCATCAGTGACGAAATGATCGAAGTAATAAAGAATGGCCCCATAGTCATTCAACAACTCAAGTAGGTCATGGAGGTTTCCAATGGTAGAGACAGGGTTCCCACTGATGAAGTACAAAGTCGTGGTTCCTCACAAATAGGTGCTTCAACCAGTGGAAGACCTACTGGTCAAATCTTTTATGAGCCAAAGCTTAGAGAGCTCTGGACGAAGATGCCAAGAGAAATCAACTAGATGGTCAGGCTCGCAATATCATCATACGTTCCACTCCAGAGCACATACAGTGTAAACTGTGGGGTGCAAAAACGGCGAAAGTGGCCTGATAACTGATTGAAGAAATTTGTGCCGGCACTGAGAAAACAAAGGAAAATAAGTTCGATGTTTTGAAGCTTAAATTCCAAAACTTTAAACAAGGTCCCACAGAGACTCTTGATGAGTGAAATGGCTGCACTTGGTGAAAGTGAGAGATACTCTAACTCTGAAAAGGTTAAGACTATCGTGAGAAGCTTGAATCAAAACTGGGAACATACTCAATATTTTTATTATAACCACGGAATTCCAAATATCGCTCCAGTAGAACTCTTTTCCCACATAGCTACTGTCAACTATGAAACTACTCAGAGAGAACAAACGATTGATGAGAAAGTTCACAATGTTGCTTTAGTAACATAAGGTACTTCTGAAAAGAAGGATACCAAAGAAATGACTGAGGAAGATGCTCTTGCTGTAAAGCAAATTAGAAAATATGTCAGTCGGTAGATTGAGAGAAGAAAAGCCAAAGAGAAGCTGAAAAAACATCTAGGCGCAAACTATCACCAGTACAAGAATATGCATCTATCAAGCTCGCTGAACAAACTGGCTCAGCAAGCATCTAGTACTGAGGAAGCAGAAATCGGAAATGATATATTTTTCTATTGTCAGAAACCTGGTCATTTTAAAAGAGACTGCCCTATTTTCGATAAGCTAAAGTCAGGTGACAAGAAAGATAGAAGAAACTTCAAGAGAGGTCAGAGAGCTTTGCTCACTGAAGAAAGGAAAAAGATTCAAATCCAACTGGATGCTCTTGATATTGAGTCAGAATCTGAGGATGAAGACTCAGATGAATCCAAACTACCTTCTCCAAAATTATGTGGCATCACTCATGAATTGGTTGACTTTGGTCAAAAGAAAAGGGAATTATGTGTGGTTGCTGAGGAGATCTATCCAGATTGCTCCAACATTGAGCCCTGCCTAATGGCTGACGAGGTAACCAACATTTCTCAATTCATAAATTATGAGAGTGATGAGGAAGAAATCAGAGATTTAGAATATCTTAGAAGAGAACTTGATCTACAAAAGAGAATTTCAAATGGTCCGAGCTAGAGCCGGCATTTTTGAAGAAGAAGAAAAGAATTCTCTTGAGAGGGAAAATTCACAATTACTCAAGATATCTGAGAAAAAGGATGCTGAAAATGCATTTCTCAAAGCACAGATATCTGAGACAGAGAAGTTACACAGAATGGCAATGGATATACTCCAAAAGGAAAATAAAGATCTTCTTTCTGAAAATGAGGAACTCAAGAAGAAAGAACTATCTTTTCACTCCTATGCTAAAGCTAGTGACACTCTTACTGAAGTGCACTCTTATTTAAGAGACCCTTCAGAAAAGGGAGGACTTGGGCTGGACACACAAACAAATAGCTCTACTACTCTAAATAAGAGTGACGAAAGAATAACGTTTGTTATTGCTCAGCAAAATGGTTCTCAAATAACCTATAAGGCTCTTGACAAAGGAAAGGCAGTCGCGATGAAACCTTTGTGGGAAAAACAAGTCCAAAAGAAAACTCTTGGGAATATTTCTGTAAGGAAACATAACACTGAAAAGTATAGTCACCCACAGTGCTATGTCTCTCAGAAAGGAAAAATTGCAGGAGCAGGCAAATTTTCCAACATCACGTTTTCTGGAAAGAAAGACTTTCCAGAGACTAGCAAAGCTGTTGAGAGAAGAACTCAGACAGCACCAGGTGCTCGAAATGGCATTGGCTATAAAACCATCATGAAACAACTCGCTTGTGAGTATAAACAAGAGCAAGAACGATGGATGAAATCCAGGATTGCGCATAGCAATCACCAGAAGTGGAAGAAAGAACAGGTTACGACCACTCTGAATGCCAGGGCTAGAAGAAGTCTGGCAAGGAAAGCTAAGTTTGCTAAAAAGCAGACTCAACAATCTGACAGGTGTCTGAAAGAACCACGAGGAGCACCAAGGAACACAACAAGAAGGAAAATAGCTTTAAATGATAATGACACTAATCATTTAATTCCTCCTTATGTTCCAACAAGACAAAAGAATATCCCAAGGAAGTTCATTCAGACATGGATTCCTATAGGGAGATTCTTTAGTGCAGAAGGTTCAATTGTAGGAATGAGAGCCTAACTCCTTGTTTCATGTCTTGTGTAGAACACTCTGAGGAAGAACCCGAAGTGGCATTTTGATAGTGGATGTGGGAAGCACATGACAGGAGACAAAGAAAATCTGATTAACTAGAGAAAATGCGATAAAGGACCAATTATTAGATTTGCTGGAGGAGATGAAAATCCAACTATAGGTTTTGGCAATCTGAAGTTTGGAGCTCTTACAATCTCTGAAGTACTACATGTAAAGGGATTGAAATATAATCTCCTAAGCATGAGTCAATTGGTAGACAAAGGGTACACTGTAAAGATCAAGTCAAAACTATGCAAAGTAATTGACAATGAGTCAAAGCAGACAGTCTTGGTTGCCTAGGTGAAAAGGAAATATTTATGTTGCTGACTGGGCATCTGCCACAACTGAAGAATGTCTCATGGTGAGTCAATCTGGCCACACTGAAGAAAACTGGCTATGGCATAAAAGAATGAGTCACTTGAACTTCAAAACTCTGAACAAGCTAGACTAGAAAGAATTGGTGGTTGGTTTACCCAAAATGGCATATAGAAAAGATTGTATATGCTCAGCTTGCCAAATGGGGAAACAATCCAAAACATCTTTCAAGTCTAAAACTAGACACTCCCTTGAAAGGCCACTGCAAATGTTACATATGGATCTTTTTGAATCCTCTGTAACTAGCTATGCAGGAAAGAAGTATGGTCTGGTTGTAGTTGATGATTACTCAAGATTCACTTGGGTTGTATTTCTCAAACCAAAATTTGATGCAAGGGTTGAGATACCCAACTTTCTGAATAAGCTTGAAGTCATGAAAAATGACAAGGTATCTGTAATCAGAACAGACGATGGTACGGAGTTTGTGAACCAGTACATAAAAGAGTTTTGTACCTGCAAAGGTATACAACATCAACTATCTTCACTAAGGACACCACAACAAAATGGTGTTGCTGAAAGGAAGAATAGGACCCTAAAAGAAGCAGCAAGAACAATGCTTGCTGACACTGAAATAAGTGAAATCTATTGGGTTGAAGCTGTCAACACAGCCTGCTACACTCAAAATGGAAGTCTGATTAACAAACACCATGACAAAACTCCTTATGAACTTTTGATTGGTAGAGCCCATATTATCAAACATCTAAGGGTGTTTGGTTGCAGATGTTTTGTTCTTAACAATGGAAAAGAATACTTGAGAACATTTCAACCAAAAGCTGATAAGGAGTATTTCTTGGTTATTCTCTGATTAGCAAAGCCTACAGAATCTACAACAAAAGAACGTAAAAGATTGAAGAATCTGTTCATGTAGTCTTTTACGAAGGACACAAGAAAACACCCTTGAATGAAGAACTCTCAGATAGGTTGAAAGAACTAATGATTAAAGTTTCTGAAGAAGAATCCTCAAAAGGAAACAATTATATCCTTCACTTAGAGGATGACTCTGGCCATGAAAAGCAACCATTGCTTAGTAACAACAAGATGACTCTAAGACATGATGAAGAATTTCCTAGTCCAGAAATGGAATAGGTTACTAAGAACCTTCATCATGAAGTGGTTTCTGGGAATGAGATTGCTGAAAATCAAATTCCAGATATCTCTAACACTGAAAAAGTGTCAGATATCCATGGCATTTTCCATGTGCCAGATATTTTAGATACTGCACAAGTATCCTATCAAGATCATATTGATTCACATTCAGATCAAAATGATATTGATCCTACTAGTTCAAAACCCATTATGAAATGGATAAGAAATCATCCTGCCAAGGATGTGATTGGTTCTTTTGACCAAGGAGTTAGAACTAGGAGAGCAATTGCTGACTCTCTTTATGGATGTTTCATCTCAAATATTGAACCTAAAACTATATAAGAAGCATTGAATGATCAAGATTGGATCTCTGCAATGCAAGAAGAGTTGGATCAATTTGTGCGAAACAAAGTCTGGAAACTGGTTCCATTTGTTGACGGAATATCTGTAATTGGAACTAAGTGTGTTTTCAGAAATAAAATGAATGAGTCTGGTGAAATAATTAGAAACAAAGCAAGGTTGGTTGCCAAGGGATTTACCCAGACAGAAGGACTAGATTTTGATGAGTCATATGCTCCAGTTGCACGATTGGATGCAATTAGACTATTTCTAACCTTTGCAGCTCATAATGACTTTAAAGTTTTTCAGATGGATGTTAAAAGTGCATTCCTAAATGGTGAAGTTGCTGAAGAAGTCTATGTTGAATAACCACCAGGCTTTGAGGTTTTCACAGAAAGTAGAATGGTGTATAAGCTTCAGAAAGCTCTGTATGGACTGAAACAGGATCCGAGAGCATGGTATGATAAAATACTTGCTGGAAAGTGGCTTCAAGAAAGAAGATGTTGATAAAATACTCTTTACTTTGAACCATAAAGGGAATCTACTTTTAGTACAAGTATATGTTGATGACATTATATTTGGATCTAAAGACAAGCAACTTTGTGAAGACTTTGCTTAGCTAATGAACAGTAAATTTGAGATGAGCATGATGGGAGAATTAAACTACTTCCTAGGATTGCAAGGCAAGCAACTTAATGATGGAATATTCATTAGTCAAACAAAGTATGCAAAGGATATGCTCAACGAGTTTAATCTAAAGCCTTCTGAAAAGAATGCTAAGATACCTATGAGCATTTGAACCAAAATGACCTATAATGAATCTGACAAGAGTGTTGAAGAACACAAGTATAGGAAATTGATTGGGTCTCTACTGTACCTCACTGCAAGAAGACCTGATATTCAATATGCAGTTGGACTGTGTGCTAGATTTCAGACAAATCCAATGCAATCACACTACAACATTGCTATGAAAATATTAAGGTATGTAAAGGGTACTGTAGAAGTTGGATTGTGGTATCCAAAAGACAGTGGATTGAGTTTAGTTGGCTATTCTGATGCTGACTATGCTGGATCACTGCTTGATAGAAAAAGCACCTCCGGAACTTATCAATTTCTTGGTGTCAGATTAATATCATGGTTCAACAAGAAACAAAACTCAATTTCCACATCTACCACAAAGGCTGAATATATTGCTGCTGGGTGTTGTGCTTCACAGATATTGTGGATACAACAACAACTCAGAGACTATGAGATCAATGAAGAGAAAACTCCAATTTTATGTGACAACACAAGTGCTATTCCCATAACTCAGAATCCTAAGTATCATGCAAGAACAAAGCACATTGATGTTAGACACCACTTCATTAGAGATCATGTTGAAAAATGTAATATAGAGATACTCAAGATTGGTACTAAAGATCAACTTGCAGATATCTTTACAAAGCCTTTGCAAGAAAGCAGGTTCTTAACCTTAATACATGGTAATGGAGCTAACAAAGGAACTGATAAGTTCTAATCTACGAGACGGAAACTCAGAAAGGAGAAAGATTTCTGGAACAGGCATCCAGATATTCAAGGTTAAAAGGTATCTGAGACAGGAACTCAGTGTGATTGAGAAAGGAAAAAGAAGAGATAAGATATCTGGAACAGGAATCCAGAATATGAAAAACAAAAGGTGAAACACATAATAAAAAGATATCTGAGACGTGTACTCAGATATCAAAGGGTAAAATGGCTATCTGAAGATTTCTGAGCTAGGTACTCAGATATCTAGATCACCTAGTGAAATGTGGTACAACTGTATTCAGTCAAATACATCTCTGGTGTTTTGTATCTTTCCATTTATATGTTAAGTTACACACAGTCTCTGAACTGACTACATAAGTTCAAAGACTGTCCCCTAGTCATAGAAAAGAGTTGTGATTCAGAACGCCTTACGCCAAATTTCATTAATTGGGCACAATTACAATTATTGATTGTGATCATTGATGAAGAAGCAATCGTGACCCTTGATGAAATGGGCGTTTGATCTTAACAGACGAGATCAATTCTCAGTAAAATAGTGGACTGTAAAAACACAGACGTGGCCCACTAAGCATTTAATGCAAAACGAATTTTATCCACGCCTATCTGCATTTGCACAGATACATATGTACAAAATAAATTTGTATGTATATGACTGTTGAGAGTAAAATGCTATATATATAGGATTTTGGCAAAAAAGTCACTTTCGCCTAATCCTACATTTGCCCTTGCACAAAAACTACAAAATACTCTCAAATCTCCTTGCAATTTTCTCTGCAACTACTGATACCTTCTTAGTTTTTCTGCAAAGAATTACTAATCCTTTACCCTAATCTCTTTTCAAGTTTAAAAAACTACTACTATTTAAAGAGATGGCTCCCAAACGTGCTTCTACTCATAAATCCCAAGCTACTACCTTTGGTACTGCTGAAAAGCAAGCACTAGTGTTGGTTATAACAAACAAACGGTTGAATGGAGAGTTCAATCCAGATCATTGGACTTAAATCACAGGATGATTTGGGGTGGTGCCATGATTGAGGAATACCTTGTAGCTGCAATAGAAAACCAGGCTGACAGAAAGTTGGTACTTGATATGCTTGAAAAGGCACAAATCAAGGTCTTTCTATCTGCTCTTCACTGGATGTCCTAGAGTTTTACAACAACTCCACGATTATTTCCAAAGTCTCTGAAGGCGCTGAGACGGTGTCTATCAAGACTAAAGTCCAAGGACTGGAAATCCTGTTGGACGAAACAGCTTTCTGTGAGCTGTTTGCACTTCAAAATCTTGGAAAGGATTTTTCCAGGAATTAGGAAAGATAGTTGTGGAACACCAACAAGCATAATGGAAAGGATTCATTATTTCGATGAATCATTTCTTCGGACAGAAGAACATTATGTAAATAGACAAAAGTATTCGGTTATTGGGGAAAAATCAATATACTGACACCAAGGATGAAGATCTCATTGAGGGTGTCAAAAAGCTATATAGTGACGTGTGTGATCTTGAAAAATCAGATACACCCATCGACTTCAAACTTGCTGACATCAGAACCAGACATCTGTTGGTTCATTGGGATGTGTTGGCATGTATCCTACACAGATACTTTGATAGTCTACAAGGAGGAGCTGACCAGATAAGCCAAGAACGCAGGATGATGATGTTCTTGTTGAATCAACAAAATAAAAGGCTGGAAAACCCTTTCAATTGGGGGAAGTACGCCTTCATGAAATTTATGAAGAAGATACAAGGCTTTGAGCCTAAAATCGTTAAGGGCCTTGCTGAGCCAAAAGCCACAGTAAGCTATGGATTGAAGATATGCTAATTACTGGAATGTCTTGGCATTGAGCTCAGAGAGACAGCTGACATAGCCAACAGTAACCTGCTCTACAAATATGAATATCAAAACATGATGAAAAAGGTTACTGCATCTCAGAAAGGTTCCAAGAAACGAATGACTAATGAGGTATCTGAGGGTTCCGTTGCGACCAAAAAGCCCAGAACTTCACGAAAGAAGTCTGCTAGCAAATCAGAAGGCATATCCATTGTGGATGACGACTCTCAGATATCTGCCGCCACTGCTGATGAACTCATAAATGAAGATGAACTCATCAATGCTGCTAAGACCACAGTTGATGAACTCATCAATGCTGCAGAGTGCCTTGCTGATGAACTTATCAATGCTGATAAAAGCAGTGAGAAACTTCAAATACTCTCTGCAGAAGCAGCAGGGATTGTTGATAATTCAGTCCCAGATTTCGATGAAGAATCTGAAGATGAGGGGGAAGCCATAATCTCCAAGGTTGCTGAAAGAGCAATAAGTGCAGAGGTTGCTGAGAAGGCAACTAGTTCAAAGGTTGCTGAAGAAGCAACTTTGTACAAGGTAACTGGACAAAACACACCACCAGAGAAAGTAACACTTAAGCACATTGAAGATGCTCTAATGAGTGGCAACTTAGTGTTGGAGGATACTGCCATTGCCTCAACACTTAAAAGTCTGTCTCAAGCAGATCTGGATAGGCCCCATACAACATCACCTTCTTCATCCAGATCAGAATCACCACACCAACTACAACAGCCAATAGTGGATGCTGTTGAGATGATACTTAAGTTACAGCATGAGATACCAGCATCTTTCCTTGCTGAAGAAAATCCTGTAAAAGAACAGGTTCTCCAACTCAATGAGAGGGATCAAACTGAGGCATCTGCTCAGAATGATCAACCAGGGGAGGCAACTGAGTTGCACACTCAGGAAAGTTCTGAAGTACCTGAAACATCAAACAAAGAAGCTGAAATGGAACAACAAGACCAAAGCATAGAAGGGTTACCCATTTTAGCTCTTATACACGCTGCTACTATGGTGGCAACGGGTATTTTTCTTGTACAACATATATAATAATAATAATAGAAAAGAGAAATCTGATGGAGTGTTGTACATTTCCATTGAATTTAACTTCAATTTGAATGAATTAGGGTACCTCAGTTGCTCAAAAGCACACTGAGAGGACATCACAAAAATCCCCTCCTCCATCTCCTCAAAAATCTACCCATCCATCTCCCCAATAAAAAGACTCTACTGAACAAGTAGTTGAGCACTCTGAGGACAACACTCAGAAAATATTGGATGCACAAGCCAGAGTTGCTTAACTCAAACAACTGTTGGAGGAAGAACAACAGCTAAATTTTTAACTAGAAGAGAAGATAGCTGAATCTAAAGCAAAGCTCCAAAAGATTGAAGATCAAACAATCAAGGAAATGGAAGCTTATGCTGAAATGAAATAACTCCAGCTTGTTGTTCAGGCAATTGCTGAGTGTTGGTCCAGATAACGGCAAAGTAAAAGACTAGAGGGGGGGGGGGGGGGTGAATAGTCTTTTAAAACTTTTGTCGATAAACACAGTTTCTCAGAAACTTGGGGGGTTTCTGATACTTAAATTCAGAGCGCGGAAGACTAGGTAAGTGCAGAAACAAAAAGTATGTGTGTGTGCTTTGCTGAAAGATAAATGCAGAAAGGTAAATGACATAGCAAGTATAGTGGTATCTAGAGGTGGCGTAATCCTCCAACTAATCCACTTCGGTCTTTCTGAGACCTAGAATTCACTAGAACAGATAATTGAGTTCACCTTACAATAATCCTATTCTAAGATTCCTAAACAAATGGTTCCCAACCAAATGTTTCCCCTGAGTTATTCCCCAACTCCTAGAGCTAAGTAGTTCCTCTACTCAGATAACCTTGGAGTTATTCCCTGATTTTCCAAATCAAGTACTTCCTCTACTCCATGCCTTGATGGTGTTGGTTATAAGCTTTGTCAGAGAGGCTTCTTGTATAACTTTTCAGTTATGTTTCCAGAGAGCCTAATAGAACAAGACTACTTAATACACTTGTCCAGTGTATGGCAATCTGCTCTTTACTGACCCAAGTAATTGATGTCCGTTCTGGAGAATGAGCTTCAGAAAAGTTATCTGATAGTTCAACTCTTTCACGAATAACAATCTCTTGTTAAGGTTCAGGACAACTTAGAACTACTAGTGATTCTTCAAGCAACAGAAAGCTTTCAGAAAGGGTAGTAGAGTGCTTGAGAGAATACTTTGCTAGATTGTAAGTTTGCAAGTTAGATCGTTCTTTGGTCGTGTTTCTCAGCATCTAAGTGTGTGATATTTTTAGATGAATTGGAGAATCGTTGGGATGTTATCCGTTAGACATAATTCAAATTCAGTCTATACTTATCTTGAAATGAGTACTCAGAAGTCCTTGTCTCATATCTCAGAGAGGACTGTGCTTTAGCGGCTTTTTTGCCGATGCAATTAATGCATATGTACTATTTCTTGTCTTGTAGTCTTCAACGGATACATTAGCCTTTCTGATGGCTTGCATGCTCCATACTCATGATGTCATATGTTCCAGAAACATGTTTCAAAAGTAACTAAATACACTTAAGAAAGGATTAAGGACATAGTCTTTCCGAGTGAGACTAAACCTTGGTGTCTTCATAAATCTTGTGCAATCTCCGGTATTGTAATCTTCAGAAAAGCTCCATTGCTAGGATTGATCTTCATGGTCTTCTTGGAAATAAAAATTACATTCAGAGACCTATAATCCTAAAACAAGATTTACTAGACTAATCGTACTCAGTGATTTCCTCTTTTACAATGTTCAAGTGAACTAAGAGTACTTAATCACCTTTCTGGCAAAGATAAGAACATGTGATGAATGATCAAAATACTAACAGATATTCCTAACAAATTTCCCCCCGTTTTGATCAATTATCCATGACTATCTTTTAAATCCTATTACAAATTTGTAATCCTGGAAGAGAAAACAATCCGCCACTTAATCATTTCAAATGATATTCAATTTTAGTTGAATTAAGTGCAGAAAGTAAGCATCAACCAAATCACAAGAAGTGATCTTTGCTGATAAGTTGTCATCTATTATAATGTTTCTGAGAGTATGATCTTCAGAAAGGTACAGTTTACAGAACGAGATGCAACTTTTACAGATAGAGAAATTCAGAAACAATCAGCAAGATTACAAAAAGTTACAAAACACACTAAGTAAATTAGAATAAGGAGGATCCAAGCTCCAAGAGAATATTCTAAAATTACTAGTCTTCAAGTATTCAGAAATGTAACTTGGGTTTAGGTACCTCAAGTTCTTCAGCATCCTTTCTGGATCAGTTGGCATGTGCATCCACTTTTCTGCATTCTTGGACATAGTCATAAAGAGTCCTTCTCCAGATCATTCTTGAAGAAGATTATTACTGAGTGCTTACCTTCTCATCAGAAGGCTCAGTAAATGCTTCTTCAGAAAGCTTTTCAGCTTCTGGATTTTCTTGGTTTTGGAGTGTTGGTCCCTCCACCACTACTTCCTCAGTTAGAGCCTGTAGAACAGGCTCTTCTTGTTGTTCTGAGGTTAGATAAACCTCTTCTTCATTCAGAAGGGTGGACAAATTAACTTCCCCCTGAAAGTTTGTCTCCAATATGGCCTGTAACAAAATGAAGCTTATGAGTAACAAGTTAACATTGAAATGTCGACAAGTTAGATATAAACTACTTTTGCTACCTGAAAAGAGTCAGGCTGATCATTGATCTTTTGGACTTGTGGTGAA
The DNA here is from genome assembly GCA_026545765.1 of Plantago major. NCBI lineage: Eukaryota > Viridiplantae > Streptophyta > Magnoliopsida > Lamiales > Plantaginaceae > Plantago > Plantago major. The sequence continues at coordinate 42,171,591 of CM048841.1, forward strand.
TCCACAGTCTCTCTGTGCTCATTGTTGTTCTCCTCTGTAGTATCATTATGAGTCTCCATCTCAGTTTGATCCCTTTCTGAGAGTTGACCTCTCTCAGAAGGTTGAGGAACCTATTCAAGAATAGGGTTTTCTTCAGCAATATTGAGTGCTGGTATTGTGAATGTGGAAGCAATGTTAGTATCTTCCATCATTCTATCTTCCTCACCCAGGCCTTCTTCTTCCTGCTGGACAGAGGGGCTCTTATCTTTCTGAAGAGCTAAGTTTGATGCTCCTCCTTGGGTCTCAAGCTTATATCTTTTGAGCACTGTTGCGATTACTTCATCGTCCTCAGAATCACTGTTCTGTGTTGGCGCAGACCCATCTATGATATTTCTATCATCTCGGGAGAGTTCTGGAGCAGTCTGTTTCAGGATTCTTGGGGCTTTCTGGAACTGCCTTTCTGGGCGAAAAACATCTTCTGAGACCTTGTCTCCAGAAGGTTGTGCCTCTTGAATGTTTATGGACTTGGAGGTCCTTTTGCCTTGAGCCCTTTTTCTTTTGGCAGCTGGAGGTTTAGCTTGAGCTTGCTCAGAAACCTCCTCACCTTGCTGTGTAGTTTCTTCAGCCTGTCTGAGTACTTGCTCAGCAGCAATTCTCTCCTTTTCTTCAAAGGCGTGTTCGAAAGGAGTTGGTGACTGGGATTTCTTGTTTCTCTCTAAGAGTAATCCCCATGGTTTCCAGAATGTAACATATCCTGAGACCAAAATGCATATTGGCCTTTGTCTCAGCAAGGCCATTGATGATTTTAGGCTCAAATTCCTCAATGTGTCCAAGGAATTTGTTGAAGGCGTACTTCCCCCAATTGAAGTGGGTTTCCTGCCCTTCATTCTTCTGGTTCAGAAGATGCATCATCATCCATCTCTCCATAGTTATCTGGTCTACTCCACCTTTGTTGCCATCAAAGCAACGGACCAGGATGAGAGCCAAAGTACTCCAGTGTTTCTGAAGATGACTTGTTCTGATAGCTTTCAGAATAAAGTCTCCTGGGCAACCTTTTGCATTTTCCAACTGGATTGCCTCAAAAAGTTCTTTGACGCCTTGAATCATTGAGGCATCCTTGATGTTGATATCTTCAATAGTTCCTCGATTTTTCACTCGGAACAATTTACAGAAAGCCTTGCAGTCAAGAACAATTTCTTGTCCTTGGACTTCAGTCTGCATATACTTTTCTTCTTTATCATTCACAACCTTTGTGAAGATTTTGGAGTTGTTGTAGAACTCCAGTACATCCAGTGTGGATAGGCCACTGGGTGCAGCAGATAAAAACCTGTAGATATGGGAATTCTTCAACATCCCCAATATCAGTTTCCTTTCTAGTTTTGAAGGTATAACTGCTGGTACATATTTCTTCACTAAGAATGCTCCCCAATTCATTTTATGACTAGGGTTCCAGTCCGAAGGGGTGAATTCTCCCAGAAGGCGTTTATTCAACACCTTAAGTTCTTTTCCTCCTTGCTTTTCAGCAGGAGTAGATGATCCGGCCTTATGGTTCTTGGTGGTCATCTTCTTGGGTGCCATCTCTTTATATAAAGTTTTGAATAAGTGGTTTTGCAGAAGGATTTTGCACAAGTAATTGAGATTAGTTTATCTTTTCAGAAGACTAAGCACAAAAAGTTGAGTTTGCAGAAATCTTGAGAGATTTTGCAATTTTGATGCAAGTTTGAAATTTCGGAATTGGTAAGAGTGTTTGTCTTTTACCCAATTCCTATATATATATAGTAGATAAAATGTATAGAGATACAACATACATACATCTAAATATGTATGCGTGTCTTTATATCTGCATAGGCGTGGTACGTCCTTTGTACTTCAATAAATGCGTAGTGGGTCATGTATGTACTTTTCAACAGACATTACTTGCTTTGTTTTAATCTCAACCACTGAGATCTAACATTTATTCATCAAGGGCTTATATTGAATATCTTGTAATCAACAAATGGTAATGTGCCGATTTGATGGATTTTTAATATGCTACATTCATTGTGTCACTAAGTAAAGAGTGAGAACACTTTGATCGTTTGAGCTTATCATTCTGAATGTCAAGTCCTTATCTATATATTTTATCATGAAAATGGTAAAGATACAGGACGTTGGATTAGTTTGACTTTCAGAACTTATACCTTTTCGGGCTTTGTGTGTCTTTTCTCTTTATGACTAAATAGTTTCTTGAATTCAAGAATCAGAAACTTCAGTTGTTTGAATGTATTTGACCCACTCTTAGTAAGTAAGTTCTAGTCTTATTTACTCATTGAGTGTGTACCAACCTTTGCCTTTCTGGATACCCGTTCCAGAAATGTTTTGCCTTTCTGAGTGTTGCTACTCAGAAACCTTTGCAACACTTCTTAACAACTTGGCTTTCTGAAATCATGTTCTCAGAGGCCTGCTTCTTTTCTACCTTGCTTACTCAGACATTAGAGATTCAGGACATTTTTCAGTCCTTAGGCAACTCTATCAATCCAAGATTATGTCTTAAGGTCAAGAACCGGCTTTCTTGTAGGGGCTTGGTGAAGATATCTGCAAGTTGGTCTTCTGTGCCAATCTTGAGTATCTCTATATTGCCTTTTTCAACATGGTCTCTGATGAAGTGGTGTCTAACATCAATGTGCTTTGTTCTGGCATGGAACTTGGGATTCTGTGTGATTGCAATAACACTTGTGTTGTCACATAAAATAGGAGTTTTCTCTGCATTGAGTCCATAGTCTCTGAGTTGTTGTTGAATCCACAGAATTTGTGTTGCACAACAACCAGCAGCAATATATTCAGCCTCTGTGGTAGAAGTTGCAATTGAGTTTTGCTTCTTGCTAAACCATGAGATAAGTCTTGTTCCCAGAAACTGACAAGTTCCTGAGGTACTTTTCCTATCAAGCATTGATCCAGCATAGTCAGCATCTGAGTAACCAGCCAAACTCAATCCACCTTTTTTAGGATACCACAAACCTACATTTACTGTACCTTTCACATACCTTAATACTTTCATAGCAATGTTGTAGTGTGATTGCATTGGATTTGTTTGAAATCTAGCACACACTCCAACTGCATATTGAATATCTGGTCTGCTTGCAGTAAGGTAAAGTAGTGAACCTATTAATTTCCTATACTTGTGTTCTTCAACACTCTTATCTGATTCAGTATAGGTCATTTTGGTTCCTATGCTCATAGGTATCTTAGCATTCTTTTCAGAGGGCTTAAGATTGAACTTTGTGAGCATGTATTTTGCATACTTTGTCTGACTAATGAATATTCCATCATTGAGTTGCTTGACTTGCAATCCTAGGAAATAGTTCAATTCTCCCATCATGCTCATCTCAAACTTATTTTTCATGAGATTTGCAAAGTCATCACAAAGTTGCTTGTCCTTAGATCCAAATATAATGTCATCAACATATACTTGAACTAAGAGCAGTTTCCCATCATGATTTAAGGTAAATAAAGTTTTATCAACTTCACCTTTCTTGAAACCACTTTCCAGAAGGTATTTGGCCAAAGTATCATACCATGCTCTTGGAGCCTGTTTCAGTCCATATAGAGCTTTATGTTGTTTATAGACCATTCTACTTTCTGAGGAAACTTCAAAACCAGGTGGTTGTTCAACATAGACTTCCTCAGCAAGTTCACCATTCAAGAATGCACTTTTGACATACATCTGATAAATTTTAAAGTCTTTATGAGCTGCAAAGGCCAGAAAGAGTCTTACTGCATCCAATCTGGCAACTGGTGCATATGACTCATCAAAATCTAAACCTTGATGCAGGTGAATCCCTTGGCAACCAACCTTGCTTTGTTTCTGGTTATTTCACCAGATTCATTCATCTTGTTTCTGAAAACCCACTTGGTTCCAATCACACATATTCCTTCTACAAATGGAACTAGTTTCCAGACTTTGTTTCTTTCAAACTGATCCAACTCTTCTTGCATTACAGAGATCTAGTCTTGGTCTCTTAATGCTTCTTCAATAGTTTTAGGTTCAATGTTTGAGATGAAACATCCAAAGAGAGAGTTAGCATTTTCGGCTATTGCTCTCCTAGTCCTAACACCTTGATTGATTGGTCCAATCATCCTTTGCAGGATGATCCTTGATCCATCTCATCATGGGTTTGGGGCTAGTAGGGTCAACATTTATGTGATCTGAATGTGAATCACTATGATTATGACTTGATACTTCTTCAGTATCTATGACATTTTGTACCACAGAAGGGCGTTGAATGTCTGACACTTGCTCAGTGTGAGGGCTTTCTGGGACATGCCTGTCAGAGAGGTCATTTCCAGAATTAGCTCTCTGATGAACATCTTCAGTTTCCATTTCTAGAATTCTCATAGGAAATTTTCATCATGTCTGAGAATCATCTGGTTGTTACTAGGCATTTCATGCTTTTCTTCGTCAGAGTCATCCTCTCTTTCCATAATGATGTTTTTCCTTTCTGAGGGTTCTTCTTCAGAATCCATTAACATTAGTTCCTTGAACCTTTCTGAGAGTTCATCATCAAGAGGTGATTTCTTGCTTTCTTCATAGAATACAACATGAACTGATTCTTCAATCTTCTTTGTTCTTTTGTTGTAAACTCTGTAAGCTTTGCTATACATAGAATAACCAAGAAACACTCCTTCATCTGCCTTTGGTTGAAATGTTCTTAGATACTCTTTTCCATTGTTAAGAACAAAACATCTACAACCAAACACTTTAAGATGTTTAATATTAGGGGGTCTACCAACCAAGAGCTCATAAGGGGTCTTGTCATGGTGTTTGTTTATCAAACATACATTACGAGTGTAGCATCTTGTGTTCTGACTTCAACCCAATAAACTTCACTTATTTGATTAATGACATTGTCCTTCTTTGCTTCTTTAAGGGTTGTATTTTTCCTTTCTACAACACCATTTTGTTGTGGTGTTCTTACAGAGGAAAGTTGATGTTGTATACCTTTGCTGGTACAAAACTCCTTTATGTACTGGTTGACAAATTCAGTATCATGGTCAGTTCTGATTGCAGATACCTTGTCATGTTTCATGACTTCAAGCTTATTTAGCAAGTTTGGTATCTCCACCCTAGCATCAGATTTATGCTCCGGAAAGACAACCCAAGTGAATCTTGAGAAGTCATCTACAACAACAAGACCATACTTCTTTCCTGCATAACTAGTTACAGATGATTCAAAAAGATCCATGTTAATAGTTGCAGTCGTCTAACACTAGAGTGTCTGATTTTGGACTTGAAAGAGATCTTAGATTGTTTCCCCATCGGCAAAGTGCAGATACCATCCTTTCTGAAAGATGTTTTGGGAAGGCCAACCACTAACTCTTTCTTGGAAAGTTTGTTCAGAGTTTTGAAATTCAAGTGACTCATTCTTTTGTGCCATAACCAGTGCTCTTCTGTGTGACCCGATTGACTCACCATGAGACATTCTTCAGTTGTGGTAGATGCCCAATCGACAACATAAAGACTGCCTTTCCGCCTAGAAACCAAGACTGTCTGCTTTGACTCATTGTCAATAAGTTTGCAATACTTTGCATTAAATTTCACAGTAAATTCCTTGTCTGCAAACTGGCTCATGCTAAATAGATTGTATTTCAAACCCTTAACATGTAATACGTCAGTAATTGTTAAGGATCCCAATTTGATGTTGCCAAATCCCAGAGAGGGATTTAATTCTCCTCCAGCAAATCTGATGTCTGGTCCATTGTTGCAAGCTTTGTAGTTGACCAGATTTGCTTTGTCTTCTGTCATGTGCTTTCCGCATCCACTATCAAATAGCCATTGAGCCTTAGTCCAAGAGGCGTTCTGCACAAAACAGGAAACAGGAGTTAGGTTCTTGCCTCAGAGGTAGAACCACTTAGACTAAACATTCTTCCAGTAGGAATCCACATTTTAGTGAATTTCTTGGGAGTTTGTTTTTGTCTAACTTTATCAGAAGGAGAAACAATAGAATCAGTAATTTTGATCACAATCTTCCTTCTTGAGGTGTTTCTAGGTGTTCCTTTTGGTGCTTTCTGGACCCTGGGTTTCTGGGATTGCTTTTCAGCAAACTTAGCCTTTCTGGCCAGGTTCCTTCTAGCTTTGGCATTCAGTTTTTCAGTGGTTTGAGATTTCTTCCACTTCTGTTTATTGCTATGTGCAATATCAACCTTGCGCCATTGTTCTTGTCCTTCCTTATATTGTTGTAAAAGGACTTTTCCAATAGCACGATAGCCAATGCCAGCAATTCTTTATTTTCATAAAATTGTACAATAGAGAATTTGCCTATTCCAGCAATTCTTCCTTTCCTAGTAATATGGCAATGTGGATGGCTACATGTCTGAGGGTTGTATTTCTTTTCAGAAGCTTCACCCACAAGTTTCTTGTGAACTTGTTGTTCTTTCAAAGGTCAGTTGCTGCACCTTTTCCTTTGTCAACTACCTTAGCTTTCTGACCAATGCTATAGGTGGTTGAAGAACCATTCTGTTGACTTTTTACAAAGGTCAACCTTTCATCACTCTTCTTCAGAGGAGATGAATTACTCGATTGTTCATCAAGTCCAAGTCCACCTTTCTCAGAGGGATCTCTCAGATATGATTGAACCTCAGTGAGAGTGTCACTAGCCTTTGCATAAGATTGGAAGGATAGCTCTTTCTTTCGAAGTTCTTCATTCTCAGAAAGCAGCTTTATCATTTTCTTATTAAGTTCATCCAAGGCTAGTTTGTGAAAATTTTCATTTTCAGATATCTGATTTTTCAGAAGGGCTATTTAAGCGCTCTTGTTCTCAGATACTCAGTTAGCTCGAAACCTCTTTTCAAGAGTTTCTTTGCTTTCCTCTAGAATTCGGGTTTTGATTGTGCTTCCGTAAATTCTTTCTCATAACGATCCAATTCACTCTGATTAACTCGGATCCTCAATTCCATCATCACTCTCATAGTACGTAAATTGTGAAATGTTTGTTACCTCATCGCCATAAGATACATTTCAATGTTGGAGATGTCTGACCAAAGAATCTCAAAGAACTCCACACATTTCATTCTTCTTAAGGCCGAAGTCGATTACGTCGTGGGTGATTCCACACAATTCTGGTGATGGTAGGTTTGAGTTATCTGAATCTCCATCTTCAGAATCTGTCTCAATATCTAGAGCATCAAGTTGGATTTGAATCTTCTTCCTTTCTTCAACAAGATGGCCTTTTGATTTCTTTTGTAATTTCTTCTGTCCTTCTTGTCACATGTCTTGAGCTTGTTTAAAGCAGGGCAATCTCTCTTGAAGTGACCAGGCTTTTGACAATAGAAGCAGATATTATTTCCTATCTCTGCTGATTCAAGATTAACACCTTTCCGAATGGGGGTCTTGAGAGAGTTGTTTAGTTGAATGTTCTTATCGATGATAGTTTGGGCCAAGATGCTTTTTCACTTTTCTTTAGCTTTTCTTCTCTCAATCTCTTGACTCACAAATTTATTCATGTGTCTTCTCGAAGAGAATTTTCTTGAATCGTCTTTGGTATCTTTCTTTTCGTAAGTACCTTGAGAGACTAGAGCAACACTTTGCAACTTCTCGCTTGTTTGTTCTCTCGAGTTGTCTCATAATCTCTGAGCAAGATGAGAGAAGAGCTCTACGGAGTAATATTTGGCATTCCTTGGTTGAAATAAAAGAATTTAGTGTGTTCCCCAGTGATTGAGACTTCGACAATAGTCTTAATCTTTTCTCGGGAGTATCATTGCTTTCACCAAGTGCAGCCATATCACTCATAAGAGTAGTAAACACGAAATCAAGTTCTTCTAGAGTTTGTGGGACCTTGCTTGAAGTTTTGGAACTTCAATTTAAGAACTTCGAACTTGTTTTCTTTGGTTTTCTGGCCCGCATGATTTCTTCAATCAATTGCTGCATAACTTTCGCCATTTTAGCACCCTACGCTTTAATCGTATGTGCTCAGGTGTCGATCTGATGATTATATTACGAGCTTGACCATCCAATCTGTGTCTCTTGGCATCTTCAGATGTCCAGAGCTCTCTTGGCTTGTCTTCATACATAATGCTTCCACGAGCAACACGACCACTATCACTAGCAGTCGCATCCTCGCTTTCATCTTCCTTGTCTGAGGCTTTTCTTCCATCAGACACCTCAGTAACTTGTTTGAGTTGTCTAATTTTAATAGGCCCTTCATTGATGATATAGATCATCTCATCACTAATGGCCTCCAGATGGAGCATCATGTTGTTCTTCCATTTCTCGTAGTTTTCTGGCTTCAGAACGGGTGCATCACTCAGAGACATTCCTGCGCACTTAACACACAAATTATATAGTCCTCAGAAAGGGACAAAGTTTCTTCACCTATCTGGGGATCTAGGTTCAGTGCAGAAGGCTTGGGAACCTCCTGCTCTGATATCACTTGTTGGTCCAGATAATGGCAAAGTAAAAGACTATAGGGGGGGGTGAATAGTCTTTTAAAACTTTTGTGATAAACACAGTTTCTCAGAAAGTTGGGGGGTTTCTGATACTTAAATTCAGAGCGCGGAAGACTTTAAGATAGGTAAGTGCAGAAACAAAAAGTATGTGTGTGTGCTTTGCTGAAAGATAAATGCAGAAAGGTAAATAACATAGCAAGTATAGTGGTATCTGGAGGTGGCGTAATCCTCCAACTAATCCACTTCGGTCTTTCTGAGACCTAGAATTCACTAGAACAGATTATTGAGTTCACCTTACAATAATCCTATTCTAAGATTCCTAAACAAATGGTTCCCAACCAAATGTTCCCCCTGAGTTATTCCCCAGCTCCTAGAGCTAAGTACTTCCTCTACTCAGATAACCTTGGAGTTGTTCCCTGATTTCCCAAATCAAGTACTTCCTCTACTCCATGCCTTGATGGTGTTGGTTATAAGGTTTGTCAGAGAGGCTTCTTGTATAACTTTTCAGTTATGTTTCCAGAGAGCCTAATAGAACAAGACTACTTAATACACTTGTCCAGTGTATGGCAATCTGCTCTTTACTGACCCAAGTAATTGATGTCCGTTCTGGAGAATGAGCTTCAGAAAGTTTATCTGATAGTTCAACTCTTTCACGAATAACAATCTCTTGTTAAGGTTCAGGACAACTTAGAACTACTAGATATTCTTCAAGTAACAGAAAGCTTTCAGAAAGGGTAGTAGAGTGCTTGAGAGAATACTTTGCTAGATTGTATGTTTGCAAGTTAGATCGTTCTTTGGTCGTGTTTCTCAGCATCTAAGTGTGTGATATTTATAGATGAATTGGAGAGTCGTTGGGATGTTATCCGTTAGACACAATTCAAATTCAGTCTATACTTATCTTGAAATGAGTACTCAGAAGTCCTTGTCTCATATCTCAGAGAGGACTGTGCTTTAGCGGCTTTTCTGCCGATGCAATTAATGCATATGTACTATTTCTTGTCCTGTAGTCTTCAACGGATACATTAGCCTTTCTGATGGCTTGCATGCTCCATAATCATGATGTCATATGTTCCAGAATCATGTTTCAAAAGTAACTAAATGCACATAAGAAAGGATTAAGGACATAGTCTTTCCGAGTGAGACTAAACCTTGGTGTCTTCATAAATCTTGTGCAATCTCCGGTCTTGTAATCTTCAGAAAAGCTCCATTGCTAGGATTGATCTTCATGGTCTTCTTGGAAATAAAAATTACATTTAGAGACCTATAATCCTAAAACAAGATTTACTAGACTAATCATACTCAGTGATTTCCTCTTTTACAGTGTTCAAGTGAACTAAGAGTACTTAATCACCTTCCTAGCAAAGATAAGAACATGTGATGAATGATCAAAATACTAACAGATATTCCTAACACTGAGGAATTAGATACTAAGCAATTTTCTGAAGACAAGCATGATGCTAAGGCTGCATTACCAAAAGATGTACCATCCTCCTCACTGAAAGGAAAGAAGCCCATCTCTGAGATGGTTGCTGGACTAGAGAACATTGATGAAAATGTCCAAGAGGATGAAGATCACTGGGCTAATGACTCAGATGATGAAGAAGATAAGGCATTGGCAGAACACCGCAATGAACACTTAGCGGTTTCTCATTTGAAAAGGAAGTTGATTGCTCCTGAAATCTTCAGCAAGCTGCCACATGTCAACTCCAATGAATACTTGAACGGATATCAAGTACTGGCTAAATTGAAAAAGGAGTTGTCTTCTGAAGATAAAGCCGCCATTGCATCAGTCCCTGCAGAAATGAAGACATTGACTGAGCTCATCACTCAGAGAACAACCGGTATGGTCGTTGCTCGGAAAGACCTAGGCATGGTTAGGGATGATGACCAAAACTTGGCTGCAAAAGCCTTTTGAAGTGGTTAGATATGCTGCTGGAAAAGCAGATGATATTCAAGGCCCACTGGCAGAGCTCACTGATAGGGAAACATGTCTTATCAAACAAAATCAGGAGCTCAAGGCTAATCTGGAAAAGTTGGATGATGCTTAAAACTATCTGCAAGGCAAGTTTGACTCCCTTTCAGAATCCTCTGTGATTCTTAGTCAGTCGACAATGACTAAGGGGGAAGGATTTCAAGGTGCTTAGAGAGGAAGAGGAAGAGGAAACAAAGAAAATCTGAACAACCACCTCTCAGAATAAATGAGCCCTCCTCCAGTCAGACTGTTCTACAGATAGTGGCCACTACTCAACAACTTGCTGAAAAACGAATGACAACAAGGGCCAGTGCACAAAAACCTTCAAGGGGTACCAAGGCTCCAAGGAGAAGACAAGTGATAGGGGTTGCTCTTCTGAAGAAGAAGAAGGCCAAATCAAATCCTAGGGCAATGAAGAAAGCAGCAAATCACCTAACAAGAGAAATCTGGAAGATGATGATGAAGATGAGGATGAAGATGAAGCTCCTCTTCACAGAAAAAGAAGAAAGGTTGATAGCCTATCTAAGCCCATAGATGCAAAGCCTTTAGTAGCTAAAACGCCCTCACACCCTCTGGAAATACCAAGTCAATCCAGGGTGGTTCTTCAAGCAATCCCCCAAGGGATAATTCAAGACAAAGGAGGAACAGGCTGAGAGCTGAACAAAGAAAACTTCAACTACCACTCAGGCCTGAAGAAGCCAAGATTGAGTATGTGAAGACCAACAATGACTCCTCTGTTTACAGGTGCGTTAATCAAAAGAATGGCTACTGGATTCTAGAACTCAAGCACTTACTGGTAAATGAAAAATTTCCAGAACCAATCCATAAACAACTCATGGCATGGATAAAAGACAAGCCAGTCTTGAGTAACACCAACCACATGAAAGCCTGGTTGGATTTTGAAGTAATCAAGAGAATAGAAGTTATCAAGAAGGACCTCTCTGATGATTGTCCTTATGGAAAGCTAGATGATGTGCAAAGAATTCCCAACATCACTGGAACAGGCACAAGAGCAAGACTTGTTGTGGAACCTTATGAGTCTTTTTACATGACTCAAGAACAATACAAGGGTGACATAAGATATCTGAGGATTATTTATGAATATTTCAAGCTATCAGATATCAGAATTGAGCATGCCTGAAAATGGTGAAAGTATCTATGGGTCAAACATTTTACCAAGAAGAATCCCACCAAATCATACAAAGAAGTTTGTGGTTATGCCAGAGAAACTGAGATTTTAGTCAGAACTTTGCTCTATGACTACTCAGATGATATCAAAAGATTTGGAGATAGGGAGTATGCAAATTGATCCTTGGAAGCTGTTGAAGATTTGAAGACTTGAAGACAGGTTAATTAGGATGTTTACTTGGAGCTTGGTTACTCCTGTTGTCCTAGTTAATTATGTATTTTGTATCTTGTTGATTGTACTTTATTTTTCTATCATTGCAAAAGTTATATGTAAACTTTCTTTGTAACATATCTGATGAACCTACTCTCAGATATCAATCTATAAAAAGATAACTTGTCAGCAAAGATCACACCTTATGATTTGGTTGATGTTTACTTTATGCACTTAATTAAAATGAATTGAAAAGAATGATTAAGTGTTAGATTGTTCCCTCTTCCAAGTTGTAATAGGTCTTAAAGATAGTCATCGTTGACTGATCAAAAAGGGGGAAATTTGTTAGGAATATCTGTTTAGATTTTGATCAGCAACATAATGACTTATCTTAGCTTAGAAAGGTGGTTAGTACTCTTGGTTCACTTGAACACTGTAAAAGAGAAAAATCACTAAGTATGTTAGTCTAGCAAATCTTGTATAGGATGTTAGGTCTCTGAATGTAATTTTATATATTTGAAGAAGACCAAGAAGAAGGCATCCAGCAGGAGAGTTCAACAAATTTTGAAGTTTTGAACACTGCACAAGATTGCTGAAGACAAAGGTCATCAGATCCCTCTGTCCATATATCTTGAATAAATAAGTGTTTTTCAATAAACAAGTTTTGCAAAAGATATCTGAAAACACAAGGTTTCTGAACAAGATATCTACACAAGGTTTCTGGGAAACAATGTTTCAACAGGTATCTGAAGATGTGAAGGTCTCTAGAAAGGGACACGCAATGCTTCAGAAAGCATGCATAGTTCCGTTGGCACTACAGGACAAAAATAGTACAATGCAATAAATGCGAAGACAGAGACATCTGAACAAAAGAGGAAATCTCTGAAAAGAGACAACGTCTTCTGCAGTACTATTTACAGATATCAATAGTTTGAATTTCATTAAGCCTAACGGATACGATTCAAACGGCATGATTTTCAACTATAAATATCAACACTTAGAATGCTTGAACACACACTAAATACACCAAGAACTTACATCTACGAACTTATTCTTTCAAGCATACAAGCCTTCAATCTACTTATTCACTAGCTTACTGTGAAGACCAAGCTTTTGAATTCTAAGTAGTACGAAAGTTCTAAGTGTCCTGATCCTTAACAAGCATTGCTATTTGTGAAAGAGTTGAATTAATCAAGTATCTAAGTTTCATCTAGAACATTTAACATAGACTTGGGTCAGTAAAGAACATATCACCACAGATTGTGAAGTGTGTTAATTGATTCTTGTTCTATAGAGTATTGCTACATAACTGAGAAAGTTATTAAGACTACTCACCTGACAAACTACCTTAACCAACACCTTAAACGGCGTGGAGTACAGGAAGTCCTTAGTTTGGGAAACTAAGGAATAACTCCAAGGTTACTGAGCATAGGAAGTACTTAGTTTGGGAAACTAAGGAATAGCTCAAAGGTTTCTGAGTACAGGAAGTACTTGGCTGAGAAAGCCGGGGAATAACTCAGGGGGAACACTTAGTTGGGAACCTAGTGTAAAAGGAAATCAAGTGATAGTTTTATTGTAAGGAGAACTCAATATCTATCTTAGTGAATTTCAAGTCCTGAGAAAGGGCGAGTGGATTAGTTGAGCGATTACACCACCCTCAGACACCACTATAATGATCTGTGTTATTTCCTTTCTGCAACTTATTACTTGCTTCATTTACTTTGCTGAGTACTTACACACTTATATCTTGCTGAGCACGTGAACTTATCACAGAAAAGTCTTCCGATCTCTGAAATTAAATATCAGATATCTTCACAAATATCTGAGAAATTGTGTTTATCGACAAATGTTGTAAAAGACTATTCACCCCCTCCCCTCCCCCTAGTCTTTTCCTTTGCCATTATCTGGACCAACAAATACTGAAATTGAAGTTTTTACGAAGTTTGAGAAAAATCTTAATACATATGAACAAACCCTAGGTCAAAATCCTAATTCGATTAAGCGTACATTGCTACCGCATCTATCGAAGGGTTTAGCTACTCATAACACGATTAATAGCATACACAATGACAATCATAATTGAATTAAGCATGATAAGAGAGATTATAAGCATAAATCGATCAATCAAGAACAAAGAAGAAGATATTGCGAAAGAAACAAAGATTCAATTGATAATCTAACCTCAAGATCGTAATCCAGCGCCAAAGGCACGATTACAAGTGAAAATCGAATGTAAACGAATGCAAGAGAACCAAACCAGGGTTTCTCTTACTTGAGAGTGAAAAAAGAAGTAAGAAAAGAAGTGTTTGTAAAATGTCTCAATCGACGACTAAAAGAACAGAGACTTCTGCAAAATCCGCGTGAGACGTGTCCTGGAAGAAGTGGGACGCGTCTTGCGCCTTCTGGAGATGCGTCTTGGGACCTCTGTGTTCTGGGAAACATCATGAGACGCATCCTGGATGAAGTGGGATGCGTCTTGCATCTTCTGGAGACGCGACGCGTCCTAGGATGCGTCTTGCGGGCTGCACATCTGGGACGCGTCTTGACTGGAGTTGGGACGCGTCCCGACTACTTTTCACCAAAAATGCAAGTTAATGCCAAAAAAACTCCAAAAAAACACCTAAATAAGCCACAACATGCAAAACACCACAAAAACGAAAAACACATAAAAACGCACAAGAAACACTAAAAATGTAAATAAAGACGAACAAAAGACAGTAAAAATAACAAGATGAGTCACTAAAGTATAGGCTCATCAAATCCCCCAAACCGAACCTTTGCTCGTCCTCGAGCAAACAAACTAACTAGACTCTACTAGACTTTAAACACACAAGCACAAAGGAGTTAAACGACCAAGCTACCGAGCCAACAATGCTAACAGTAAACCCAAAGGATGAAAACATTTTGAAGTTTCACTAACGTTAGTAGTAAACAAAGAGAAAATCAAACAAGTTTGTTTCCTAGGTAAAATGAACTTTGAGCTAGTCCGACAATCCCTCACAAGCAATAAATTAAGCCACTCTCTCACAACTAGAAGTGTCCAGCAGGGTAAAACGCTCAAAAGTAAAGCTAGGCGGTAACTTTCATTACAAGGTGGCACTAATACCTTATGTTAAGATTACTCAACTCATCGGGTCGAAAAGGACTTTGGCAAGCGACTCAACATTCAAGAGTTAAAGACAGAAGCTGCTCCCCATATTCTAAATTATTCGTCCATAAAGTCAAACAGGACTATATTGCATAATCATTTCATGGCCTAATAGGCTCTTTTTGTCTCAATGTTTTGTAGGTGTCTGTTTTACCGAAGGTCCACACTTTTGTGCGTGTCAGTTTGGTGTACATGCTATCAATCTCACGAACATGTAGCTTTTAAGCCACGCCTGTATGTGGTAGTATTTGTAACACGCCCAACACGACCAACGGTGATCAATTAAGACCATAGATCCAACCCGAGACTCAAATGTCAACAGCTTTAGGGAGCAACAAACAGACTCTAATAATAAACGAAGCTACAGTTCCAGCAATAGTCGCTAGGTGGGAATCATTAAAAGGAAGTATGTCATTCGTCATCACCGATTACTTAGAGTGCTCATAAGCATGAAGTGGTGCAATAAGTCAAAAGAAGAAATTGATCTACCTAGAAATCACACAAAACAATGCTGGTAAAATTTTTTTTCATCAGCAGGTAAGGCTTATCACAGGCTTTCCGGACAATAGAACTAACTAGACTTCCTTTCTACCGAGGAAACAAACTTAAACAATTTTTTCCTGCCCCCACTACTGATTAGGAAAGACTCAAAACATAAGCATTAAGTGGGTTTAACACTAACAAATGGGGCTCGACTTAGGAGTTAACTCCTACTCAACTGAAAAGAACTAACGAAAAAAAAAGAAAAACAACAGAGACAACATAAACAAAAGACAAAAGAAAAAAAAGAAACGGAAAATACACAAGATACACAAGATGAAGTCTCACCCGCCCCCAACAAAGAGAAGCTTGTCCCCAAGCATCAGAAAGGTAAGAGAAAAAATCTTACAAGGGTTGTACCTTTATAGTAATGTACAAGATTCTTCCGTATTGGTTAACGGGTACTCTGGAAGTTCGCCCTCTTCACACCTTTGCGCCCCTGCAGTTGAGAATAAACTTATAGGGGGCCAGTGTATGCCTTCCCATGCGCTTTGGCCAAATCCTGCGAAATAGGTACATAAGGGTCAGAATAGGCTCGCAACCTGCGCTGCTAGCCATGTACCTCAAAAGTGCAGGTACGAGAGTGCAAGTCCACAGCCATGCGAGTGGTGTTGATGAAGGGTCATCCCAAAAGTAGCATGTCTCTTCCAAGTCCCCCCTTTCCTTCTCTAGGGGACTCTACTATAATAAAATCCAAAATTACATGCACACCATCCAATCTAATAGTGACATTTTCAGCAACACCCATAGCTCTAGGCCTAGAGCCATCTGAAAGCAACATCATAGCCTTCATTGGAACCATTTCCTTCAAACCAAGCTTCTCATATGTATTAAATGTCATTACATTGCAGCTAGATCCTGTGTCAACAATACCAACTACATCTTCGCATCTCCCAATGCCAATAGCTAAATCAAGTCTCTTGGCATTACTAACACCCTTCTCCACCTTGGGGATAATCGGTGGATTAGATTCCACCACCGGAGCATCAATGCTCTCACCATCCTTATGAGGTTTTAGGGGTTCCTCACAAACCTAGTTATTAAAACTCTCCACAACTTCAGCCTCTTTAAGCGCAGGGGTGTGGTCCCTACACTTGCAACTCATCATCACGGGCACTTCATCAGCTTTGCTCTTGTCTACTAGATCAACCACTATCTCCACAAGAAATGCTCTCTTTATCCTGTTAGGGAGCTCACCGAGTTTCCCTTTTCGAGCCATAGAAACCAATTCTCCCACAACGGCCTCTAGCCTCTTATGAGATTGTTTAATAGCCTCAAGCCTCTCCTCATTCTTTACCTGGTTCTGTGCAGCAGTGCGATAGAAATTTTCAGTGTTAACCATAAACTCCGTCAGCCTGCTTTCCATGCTCTAAGTGGGTGGTTTCTCCTTACTGTATTCTCTCGCTCTTTTGCCCTTTCCACGCATGCTTTTGTGCTGGGATGCAGCTGCTAGTTTTTCAAATGCACCCACAATCTCTTCAGGAGTTTTCTCCACAATCGAACCCCCAAGGCTCAAGTCTACCATCGACTGTTCCTCGTAACGAGGCACCTCGTAGAAGCTACTTCACAAAGTTAAAGCATCGAACATATGATGGGGACACTATGCTAGGAGGTGTTTGAAACGTTCTCGTGCCTCATACCTGGAATCATCATATCCTTGCTCAAACTGCAAAATTCTATCGCGAAGGTCCACAATCTTAGAGTACGGATAATATTTTTCCATGAAAACTCGGTATATATTGCTCCATGTAACCAATGACCCTTCTAGAAGATTCAACAGCCATGTTTTAGCCCAACCGTGGAGACACATAGGGAAAACTTTCATCCTTACCTCATCGTCGCTCACACGAAGACCATTTCGCAGCGGTATTCTTCTAATCAGAGCCCCAAACTCCCTCAGGAATTGCATCACATCTTCATTTCTATATGCAAATAATTGGGGAGTAGTGTTGAAGTGATGAGCCTTTATCTCCATGTTCCTTGCTTCTTGCGATCGTACGATCGAAGATCTAGGAGGCTTAAGCAAGTGAGGCTGCATATAATCTCCAAATACACATGGGGTAACCCTGTGATCGACTGCGGCACTCATTATAGTTGAGATGAGCTGACTCTTACCTACCAGTGACAACAACATCACAAAATAAAAACTTCGAGAGATTTTTAGTTTCTGTTAGTGAAGTAAAGGCCAGACAAACAAAAACAATTAAACACTCAAAAACACCACAGTAGGAGTTAACTCCCCGGTAGCGGCGCAAAATTTGATGTGCTCAAATTAGTACTTGATAAAATTCGTAGAAACTAAAGTAGTTGTTGTAAACAGACTTTAACTACGAGATCGTTCTCAAGGAGCTAACTAGGCAACTATGACGTTTTCAAGTGTTAAACGTAAGAGTTTGCAAGTAACAGTTAGTAAAAAAGTAAACTAAAACGAGTTATCAATAGAGGGGAAATTGACACGGTAGTAATTCAGAGAAATGAAATACAGATCAAACCAAGTGTTCATATGTTGTCAAAATTATTTGTCCAAATAAATCACCAATTTCATTTTTAAACAAGACATTCTGTGAAGATGTGAAGTAGGAAATCAATCGATTGTCAGACGATTGATTCTTAAGCTGAATGGTTTTGAAGATTTGATAAAAGAATACTGAAATTGGAGTTTTTATGAAGTTTGAGAAAAAGCATAACGCATAAGAACAAATCCTAGGTCAAAATCCTAATTCGATTAAGCCTACATTGCTACCGCATCTATCGAAGGGTTTAGCTACTCATAACAGGAACAATAGCATACACAATGACATTCATAATTGAATCAAGCATGATAAGAGAGATTATAAGCATAAATCGATCAATCAAGCACAAAGAAGAAGATATTACGAAAGAAAGAAAGATTCAATTGATAATCTTACCTCAAGATCGTAATCCAATGCAAAAGGAACTACAAGTGAAAATCGAGTGTAAACTAAGGCAAGAGAACCAAACTAGGGTTTTTCATGCTTGAGAGTGAAGAAAGAAGTATGAAAAGAAGTGTCTGCAAAATGTCTCAATCGATGACTAAAAGAACAGAGACTTCTGAAAAATCCGCGTGAGACGCTTCCTGGAAGAAGTGGGACGCGTCTCGCACCTTATGGAGATGCATCCTAGGACGCGTCTTGCGACCTCTGGGTTCTGGGAATCATCATGAGACACATCCTGGATGAAGTGGGACGCAACTTGCATCTTCTAGAGATGCATCCTAGGACGCGTCTTGCAGGGTGCACATGTGGGACGTGTCTTGACTGTAGTTGGGATGCGTCCCGACTCCTTTTCACAAAAAATGCAAGTTAATACAAAAAAACTCCAAAAAACACCTAAATAAGCCACAACCTGCACAACACCACTAAAATGCAAAACACATAAAAATGCACAAGAAACACTACAAATGTAAATAAAGATCCACAAAAGACAGTAAAAATAACGAGATGCGACACTAAAGTATAGGCTCATCAGTGAGGGCTGATGCCGTGTATACCAAACCAGCATGCACAAAAGTGCGGACTTTCGGTAAAACAGACACTACAATAATAAAGAGGCAAAATAAGCATATGGGTCATTATAAGACTGCAAAAAAGGAGTATGCATAAAAGTATAAAAAATAAAAAAAATTGAAAAAAGATAGAATGATTGCCATTTTACAAGTATGCAGCTGTTAATTGTAGAGTTTTGATAAAAGTCCCTTCTGACCTAACTGATTGAGTACATTGCATGACATATTTGAGGCAACTTTGTGACGTCAGTCACCTTCTGTTGGTCCAGATAACGACAAAGTAAAAGACTAGTGGGGAGGGGGGATAGTCTTTTCAAACTTTTGACGATAACACAGTTTCTTAGAAACTTTCGAAGGTATCTGATACTTATATCCAGAGAGCGGAAGACTTGAGTGATAAGTGCACGTGCTCAACAAGTTATAATATGTGTGATTACACAGCAAGCAATAAATAGACAATCAGTAAAGTGCAGTAAGTAAAAAACACAAGGCTTTATAGTGGTATCTGAAGGTGGCGTAATCCTTCAACTAATCCACTCGACCTTTCTCAGGACTTGAATCCACTAAGATAAGAAGTTGAGTTCCCCTTACAAAATCCTATCTCTTGATCCCTTTAACACTAGGTTCCCAACCAACTGTTCCCCCAGAGTTATTCCCTGGTTTTCTCAACCAAGTACTTCCTCTACTCAGTAACCTTTTCGCTATTCCTCTGCTTCGAAAGCCAAGTACTTCCTGTGCTCAACGCCTGTTGGTGTTTGGTTATGCTAGTTTGTCAGGTGAGCAGGATCTTAATAACTTCTACAGTTATGTATGAGTGCTCTGTGGAATCAAGTTTACTTAATACACTTTTCAAACTATGGTAACTTGTTCTTTACAGACCCAAGTCTTGATTTTGTTCAAGAGAATGAATCTCAAATATTAGTCGCAACTATATCTTCTGAATTCAACTCCTTCACAATATGCAATTCTTGTTTAGGATCAGGACACTTAGAACATTCGTGCTACTTAGAATTCAAGGGCTTTAGCTCAACAGAAAGCTAGAGAGTAAGTAGGTTGAAGGCTTGTATGCTTGAATGTAATGTATGAAGTTTTGTGTATTCAATGTGTCTTTCAAGCATTCTAAGTAGTGATATTTATAGTTGGAAATCATATCATTTGAATAGTATCCGTTAGACACAATGAAATTCAAATTAACGATATCTGAAGTTAGTACGGAAGTGAGCTTTGTCTCTTTACAGAGATTTCATCTTTTGCTCAGACATCTCTGTCTGCGTAATTAATGCACTGTACTAACTTTTGTCCTGTAGTGCCAACGGAAAAATGTAAGCTTTTTGAGGCTTTGCAAGTCCTTTGTCAGTGACCTTTAGTGCATCAGAAACCTATCAAAACGTTTGTCTTCTAGACACTTAGTTTCTTCAAGGTATCTGAGGAGACACTTTTCATTAGTCTTCAGCAATCTTGTGCAGTCTTCTAATCTTCAACAAATGAGTTTTTCTGCTGGATGCTTCCTTCTTGGTCATCTTCAAAGATATAAAAAAAAATACATTCAGAGACCTAACATCCTATACAATTTTTGCTAGACTAACATACTCAGTAAGCTTCCTCTTTTACAATGTTCAAGTGAACTAAGAGTACTAGTTACCTTTCTGAGCTAAGATAAGTCATTAGGGTTACTGATCAAAATCTAAATAGATATTCCTAACAAATTTCCCCCTTTTTGATTTGTCACCTATGACTATCTTTAAAAACCTAACATGAACTGAATGAGAAAACAATCCAACACCTAAACATTTCTTATGATCTTTCATTTCTTTTTATTTAAGTGCAAAAAGTAAACATCAACCAAATCACAAGGTGTGATCTTTGTTGACAAGTTATCTTTTCATTGAATATGTATCTGAGAGTAGGTTCATCAGATAGAATTACAAGTGTAAGCACAAATAACTTTTACAAGATAAGCAATAAATTACAGTCAGCAAAAATCAAAAACTATACAACTAAGTAGGGCAACAGGAAGTTCCAAGTTCCATGTGAACATCCCACTAGTTGGTCTTCAACTCTTCATATTCTTTGTCAGCTTCCAGTATGTGGGTATACGTAGTGACCATATCTGGTAATGTCATTAGAGTAATCAAATAGATAGGTTCTCACAGCCATTTCAACTTTTCTTGAGAACTGAACATTATCTCTGTAAGATTTGGTGGATCTTCTCTTGCATGTTTGTTCAACTCAGTAGTGTCTTGCGCATAACCATGCATGTTCAATCTGAATAGGAGATAGTTTGAGTTTGTCATAAATTATCATCAGATACTTCAGATCTTGCTTGTAATCATCTTCAGTGAGATAGAAGGTCTCATAAACCGATACAGCTAGTCTTGGCTTTGTTCTAGTGCCAAGTACATTTTCCATTATGTGTACATCATCAGGTTTATGGTAGGGGCAAGTGTCATATAGCTCTTTTCTCATGGCTACCTGTCTGACAAGGATTTCAATGTCAAGTGCATCCTTTAACTTATCCTCTGGCACTAGAACTTCTCTGTTCTTTCCCTAGCCATCATTTGAAGGTAGACTGGTTCTGGGAAACCATTTGTGTTAAATAGCAAGTCTCTTGCAAACATTATCCAGTAACCATTATTGAACTTGTAGACTTCAGAGTTTAGATCAGCTTGTGTTGGATTATACTCAATCATAGCTTGCTCAGGGCTAAGAGTACCAATTCCTCTGAATTCTTCAATCTTTTCTTTGATCTTCCTCTGTCTTTCAGCTTCTTTAGCTTTTCTTCTTGAGAGCTTGTCACTAGATGTACCTTGCTGGATAAGTACTGTAGATGTAGTAGGCTCAAATGGATTCCTCACACTTCTTCTTTGAATGAGAGGTGCATCATCTTGTTCTTCCGCATCATCATTATCTTCTTGATGAGTTTCTGGGATATCTTTGCATCCATCATTGTTTCATCTTCTTCTCTTCCTAGAGGTTTCTTCTTCTCCTTATCTTCAACATATCTTCTCCTAGTGCTCATGGCAGCAACAGGAGGTCTCCAAGACCATTTTCCAGTGACAGGAACCAGTGGTAGTTGACTAGGGGTTTCACTTTGAAGTTGGGCTTCAGTTATCATCTTTTGTTTGCCTTTCCCCTTAGTGACTTTTCTAGTTCTTTCCCCCTTAGTCATAGGAGACTGATCAAAATTATTCACCATCTTGACAAAGGATTATGATAGTGATTCAAAATTCCCTTTTAGTCTATTGTGGGCCTGGGATAATTCTTGCAATTCTGCTCTGAGTGCAACATTTTGCTGGACAAAGCCATTTTCTGCACCTGTGAGCTTTAAAACCTTAGTAACTACTTGGCTTATAGTAGTCATGGCCAATGCAGAATGAATGTCAGCAAACTGCATGAGTTGTTCATCTAATTTCCTTAGCAAAGCTAGATCTTGATGTTCCATAGCTATGCTGGAGGTTCTCCTGGCAATTAGTTCAGCAAGTTTCTGGAATGCAGGAGGAATAGATGCAATCAACTGCTTGTTTTGATCTTCCAGCTCCTTGAACTGGTCAAGCATAATCTGAGATCTCCTTTCATAGACCTCAGCTTCTTCTTCAGGAACCTGGATGTTCATCAGGGGACCCAAAGTCTTCTTCTGAATAGAAGACATACTAGTCTGAGGTTGACTATTGTCATTCACTGTCTGAGGGTTGGCCTCCTTATCTTCCTCATCTTGTTCTTCATTACTCCAGGCATCTTCATTGTCCAAATCAGCAATCTTCTTCCCTTTGCTAGATGAGGAGAAATCTGCTCTTGCTTCTTCATTTGGAGTTTCTTCAGCATCCATTTCCTTAGCAAATTCTTCTGCAGCAAGCTTCATTTGCTTTTGCTCAGCAAGGGCTTCTTCTTCCTTGCGAGTTAATTCCTCAACCTTTCTTAGGTTGGCTTCTTTTTCTGCAATCTTGATTTCCAACTCAAGATGCTGTCTTGTTTCTTCTTCCAATAAAGCTCTGAGTTGAGCTGCTCTATACTCAGCATCCTGGAACTTCTATGGAGTATCTTCAGAGGGCTCTCCTACTATTTTAGTAGAGTCTTGTTGTTGGATATGATGACTTGATGATCTTGAAGGAGATGGAGAAGGGGAATTTTGAGTTTTCCTCTCAGGTTGCTTTTTAGTAGCTCGGGCAGTATGTGTTTAAGCAATCCCTCCTGTTCCAGGTGTAGGACCATCATCATCATCCTTCTTATGAGCAGATGGAGATGGAGACTTTGATTTTTCAATATTATTCTCACCCGTCTCATCATCTTCTTCATCTTTAGATATCAGATTAATAACCTCTGGAAGAGTTATCAAATGACCACTGTCTTCTTCTTGCTCAGATGGAGCAATCTGTAGAGTCTTTGGAAGAACTAGCTTTAGAGCCATTTCCAGTCTGGTATGTCTATCTGCTTGCTCAAAAGCATGAATAAGCTTGCGCGCCACTTCCTTTCTTAACTTCTTTTCCATTAGCTGGGAAAAGGTATATTGTTCATAAGGGAACATTTTGTGCACATGGTTCTCCAGATCAAGTGCATGTGCCCTTTGTGTGTGATCATCAAGGATTCTGATGACCTCACCTATATGAGAGCTCCTTATTTTCTTCCATTGTCTAAAGAAGCTAAGGTGTTTGTGCACAGTGTAATCTTTAAAGAACGGAAGGAGATCCTCATCGTTAGCAGGAACCCTTATGGCGCGAGAAGGAGCCTGAAAAAAAATGGAGTTGTGATTAAGTGTCAATTGTGTCAAGTTTCTGAGTTGCCTGTGTCTCAACAACTGGCTCAGATGGCTTAACTAGAGATGTGGAAGGACCCTCAGATATCCTGGTTTGTGGAGGAGACTTGGGCGTCTTATCCTCTTCAACTTCCATTTCTTTCTGAACCTGAGAATAAAAAGTGTTAATACACTTAGAAAGATTTAGCTGGATTTCACACACAAAGGTATCTCAGTTGTTTACCTCTCTGACAGGAGGCTCAGATATGTTTCTCTCTGAAACATGTTCGGTTTCTAGTTTATCCTCTGATGTCTTTGGCTTTTCAACGACATCATCTTTCTTCTCAGTTGAAGCCTTTAAAAACTAAACATAGAGTTAGATACTATGTGATTTAGCAAATATCTGAAAAGAGTGTGCCTTAGAAAACTAAGTTCACCTGTTGCACAGGCTCAGTTTCCTTTGGTACTGAGGTTGTGGGAACCTCCTTTTCAGTTTCTGAGGCAAGCTTTGCAGCTTCCTCTTGATCTCTTGTTTCTTTTTTTAGCCTGTAACAAAGAAGGTTTATGAGTAACAATATTAAAATACATAGAAGGTCACAAGTAAAGAGTTAAACCAGTCAGTTACCTGATCAATGTCAGGCTGATTGGTCTCTGGAACTCATGGAGATTCCATGTGTTGGTCTTGTTGTTCCTTTACCACTTCTTTGATGTGAAGTTTCACGTACTTCAGACCTTTCCTGGGTTTTTAGCTCAGTTGCCTCCCCTGGTTGATCTCCCTGAGTCACATCATCAGGTTTATCCCTCTCTGTAAAGAGTTGGGGAACTGTTCAATCACAGAATTTATTTCAACAACACCATTAGGTGCGTGACACATCTTAAACAACTCGACATGATAGTCATCGCTTAGACTTGCAGATGTGTAAGGAGATTGTGGTTATTGTGGTCATCTGGATCTTGATGGAGAAAGAACAATTGTGATTGTTCTTTTCAGATCATCAGCCAGTGTTGTACTGATGCATTGGCAGTGTAATCAAGTACGACTACATCACTCATCAGGGCATCATTTATATCTTGTAGTGTGGATGGCCCTGGTAGAGTGTTTCCCCTAGACATGGTTACTTTCTCAGCAACCTGTGATGCAGGAACTTCATCAGTAACCTCATTCCTTTCCAAGAATGGGTCAAAGTTCAAATCTTCTGCTTCCTCAGCAGTTAAATCCTGGGACGCATCTGCCCTCTTGGCATCCAGAGTGGTATCTACAGCACTATGGAGTGCTTGCAGGGCATAGGCAGTGGTACCTTCAACATTATGGAGTTGTACTTGAACTCCTCCAGAGTTATATGTGGTTGTGTCAGCATCCACCACAGAAGTGATCTCCTTGGCACATGCCTTCTTTTTGCCTACAGTTCTACATTTCTTCTTTGGCACAGCATTTGCCTCAGAAACATCTTCTATTGGCTTCTTCTGGTTCTAGTTGAGCTCACAATTGTATTTGCAAACAAGATCACTGTTTGCAATTTCTTCCTTTCCTTTGAGCTGTATCCCAAGCTATTCCAGAATGTAGCATATCTTCAAACCAAAGCTGATAGTACGCTTAGTCTCAACAAGATCACCTTTCACTATAAGCTCAAAGCCTTGAAGTTTGTCAACAAACCTCAGAAAGATGTACTTCCCCCAGTTGAAGGGTTTCTCTCTCTCTCTCTCATGCAGAGTGTTAAGGAATGCCATCATTCCCCATCTTTCCATGCTGATCTGGTCAGCTCCTCCTTGGTTTGAATCAAAGCACCTATGCAATACAAGGCTTTCAAATCCCAAGGTTCGATAAGATGTTTTCTTCTAACAACCTCATTGTCGAAGGTATCTGGAGTATCATCATTGTCAGGATTCATATAGAGAGAATAGAAGTGTTCTGCTGTCTTGAACGAGGTATCTAGGTAGTAATCAGTACCTTGGGTGGGTAATTGAAAGAGATTACAGAAGGAATTTTCATCAAGGTTTATGTCAACACCTTGGACCTTCGATATGATGCGCACTTCTTCAGTGCCATCATCTTCAACGATGGTGGAATTGTTGTAGAATTCCAACACATCGATTTTGGATGTGTAAGTAGGTTTTGCGGAGCAAAACTGCTTAATCATTACCTTTTCAAGTTAAGCAAGCCCACGACTAACATCTGCTTGGTTCATTATAGCACCGAGCACATAATCATCGACAAGTACTCTTCCCCAGAGTACTTTGGAATTGGAATTCACCAGACATAGAGAAGACGAAATCACCAACAACTCTCCGATTTGTCATAACTATCGTTGGGTTTTGCTTTTTAGCAATTCCAAATGTTGACACTTGGGATTTCTGGGATCTAGCTCTTTTCGGTACCATCTCCTTGACTAGATGTAAGTAAGATCGAAAGATATTAAGGTCGAATTTGATTAAATGGTTCTTTGCAGAAAAACTCAGCAGAATTCCAGACGCTTTCAGAGAAGATTAGCAGAGAAAAGATGAAGGTTTCTGCAGTCTTTGTACTAGGTAAAATGTGAGTTTAGGCGAAAGTGTTGTCTTTTGCCAAAAACTGCTTTATATTGCAATACAAGTACACACATACATATGAATTATGTATCTATGTATCTCGTAATCTGCACAGGCGTGTGTGAAAAAAGCAGCTTTTCATTTAATGCTAGTGGGGGCGGTTACTTAGTTACTACGCTAGTGGGCTTGAGAAACTCATCTGATCAATTGAATTACAAGCGCCATTTTTTTTACTGGTTGAGATTGATTTCTCAGCAATGATATTAATCAACACATGTAATTGTGCCCAATTAATGCTATTTGGCTAATAGCTATCTGAGTCATTTTCGACTCTCAGTAACCTGTAACTAGGAGACAAACTAGTTTCTGAGCTTATTAATTAAGCGTCTAGGGTTGTTTGAAAATTATCACAAGAAAGGAAATTTTTCAAAACACAAGAGATAGTTGAATTCTGACAGATTGTACTATTGGTCAACTTCTCTTCTTTTGTGTTCCCCCTTACTCAGTGGCCTCACATATCTGAATACCCATTTCAGATACCTCTTTAACCAACTTTTACACTTAGCCTTGATATTTGAGTTCCCGTCTCAGATATCTCCTTCATTCTTTAAGTGCCTTTCTTTCTCAGAAAGACTTATTCTTCTCTTATTGGCTTACTGAGTTTCCGTCCCAGTGACCAATTTAGCACCTTGGTAGTTCCATTACCCCAAGACTATGTCTCAAAGTTTAGAATCTACTTTCTTGCGAAGGCTTTGTGAAGATATCAGCAAGTAGGTCTTCAGGACCAATCTTGAGTATCTTAATACTTCCTTTTTCAACATGATCTCTAATGAAGTGGTGTCTAACATGAATGTGCTTTGTTATTGCATGAAACTTAGGATTCTAAGTTATGGCAATAGCACTTGTGTTGTCACAGAAAATGGGAGTTTTCTCTTCATTCATCTCATAGACTCTGTATCCACAAGATTTGTGAAGCACAACACCCAGCAACAATATACTCTGCTTCTGTGGTTGAGGTAGCAATTGAGTTTTGCTTCTTGCTGAACCATGATATCAATCTAGTACCAAGGAATTGACATGTTCCTGAAGTACTTTTTCTATCAAGCATTGATCCAACATAGTCCGCATCTGAATAGCGAACTAAACTCAAGACACTCTCTTGTGGATACCACAATCCATCTTCTACTGTACCTTTAACATACCTTAGAATCTTCATAGCAGTATTATAGGGTCATTGGATTTGTCTAAAATCTTGCACATACACCAACTGCATATGAATATCTGGTCTGCTTGCTGTAAGGTATATTAGAGACCCAATTAATTTCATATACTTATGTTCTTCAACACTCTTATCAGATTCAGTATAGGTCATCTTGGTTCCAATGCTCATATGTATCTTAGCATTCTTTTCAGAAGGCTTTAGATTAAACTTGTTGAGCATATCCTTAGCATATTTGTTTGACTAATGAATATTCCGTCATTAAGTTGCTAGACTTGCAACCCTAGGAAGTAATTCAATTCTCCCATCATGCTCATCTCAAATTTACTTTTCATGAGCTCAGCAAAGTCTTCACAAAGTTGCTTGTCCTTAGATCCAAAGATTATGTCATCAACATAAACTTGTACTAAGAGTAGTTTCCCATCATGGTTCAATGCAAAGTGAGTGTTAGGAATATTTGTTTAGATTTTGATCAGCATCCTAATGACTTATCTTAGCACAGAAAGGTGGTTAGTACTCTTAGTTCACTTGAACACTGTAAAAGAGGAAAATCACTAAGTATGATAGTCTAGCAAATCTTGTACAGAATGTTAGGTCTCTGAATGTAATTTTATTATATCTTTGAAGAAGACCAAGAAGAAGGCATCCAGCAAGAGAGTTCAACAGATTTAAATATTTGAGGCTGAAGACAAAGGTCATAAGATACCTATGTCCAGATATCTTGAATAAACAAGTGTTTTTCAATAAACAAGTTTTGCAAAAAGATATCTGAGAACGCAAGGTTTCTAAACGAGGAAAAGTGCCCACACATATCTACACTGAGATACCCTGGATAAAACTATGTTTCTGGGAAACAATGTTTCAACAGTTATCTGGATATGAGAAGGTCTCTGGAAAAGGACATGCAATGCTTCAGAAAGCGTGCATAGTTCCGTTGGCACTACAGGACAAAAATGGTACAATGCAATAAATCCGCAGACAGAGACATCTGAAAAAAAGAGGAAATCTCTGAAAAGAGACAACGTCATCTGCAGTACTATTTTCAGATATCAATAGTTTGAATTTCATTAAGCCTAACTGATACTATTCAAACGCCATGATTTTCAACTATAAATATCATCACTTAGAATGCTTGAAAGACACACACTGAACTCACTGAAAATACCAAGCTTCTCTGATAATACAACTAGTGGTAGCATTCTCTCAAACATACAAGCCTTCAACCTACTTGTTCTTCAGCTTACAGTTGCGACTAAGCTCTTGAATTCTAAGTAGCACGAAAGTTCTAAGTGTCCTGATCCTTAACAAGCATTGCTATTTGTCAAGGAGTTGAATCAAAATATCAAGTATCTGAGATTCATTCTCTAGAACATTTATGATAGACTTAAGTCAGTAAAGAACATATCACCACACATTGTGAAGTGTGTTAAGTGACTCTTATTCAAGAAGGTAGTATTACATAACTGTAGAAGTTATTAATCTACCAAACCTAACAAACTACCTTAACCAACACCTTTAACGACATGGAGTACAGGAAGTACTTATTTTGGGAAACTAAGGAATAACTCCAAGGTTACTGAGCATATGAAGTACTTAGTTTGGGAA
The DNA here is from genome assembly GCA_026545765.1 of Plantago major. Classification (NCBI taxonomy): domain Eukaryota; kingdom Viridiplantae; phylum Streptophyta; class Magnoliopsida; order Lamiales; family Plantaginaceae; genus Plantago; species Plantago major. Next base: position 42,200,595 of record CM048841.1, read on the forward strand.
ACTAAGGAATAGCTCAAAGGTTTCTAAGTATAGGAAGTACTTGGCTGAGAAAACCGAGGAATAACTTAGGGGGAACACTTGGTTGGGAACCTAGTGTATTTAGGAATCGAGAGAAGATATTTGTAAGGTGAACTCAATTATCTGTCTTAGTGGATTCTAGGTCTGAGAAAGGCCGAAGTTGATTAGTTGAAGGATTACGCCACCTTCAGATACCACTATAAAGATCAGTGTTATTTACTTTATGCAATTTATTACTTGCTTTATTTACCTTCCAGAGTATTTACACATATCTTGCTGAGCACGTGTACTTATCACAGAAAAGTCTTCCGCTCTCTGAAATTACGTATCAGATATCTTCACAGATATCCGAGAAATTATGTTTATCGACAAAAGTTGTAAAAGACTATTCACCCCCCCCCCCCAGTCTTATCCCTTTGCCGTTATCTGGACCTATAAGTGGTATCAGAGCAGGAGGTTCCAAGCCTTTTGCACTGAACCTAGATCCCAGATAAGTTCCCACTAACTGCTTTTTACCTACACTTGATTTGTCTGTTTAGTGTGTTTGCTGCAGGATGTCTTTAAGTGACGCTCCAATTCTCAAGCTAGAGAATTATGAGAAATGGAAGAACAACATGATGCTCCACCTAGAAGCCATTAGTGATGAAATGATCGAAGTAATAAAGAATAGGCCCCATACTCATTCAACAACTCAACCAGGTCATGGAGGTTTCTAATGGTAGAGACAGAGTTCCCACTGATGAAGAACCAAGTGGTGGTTCCTCACAAACAGGTGCTTCAACCAATGGAAGACCTACTGGTCAAGTTGTTTACGAGCCAAAGCCCAGAGAGCTCTGGACATCGGAAGATGCCAAGAGAAATCGATTGGATGGTCAGGCTCGCAATATCATCATACGTTCCACTCTAGAGCACATATAGTCTAAACTATGGGATGCAAAAACGACAAAAGTGGTCTGGCAACTGATTGAGGAAATCTGTGCCGACACTGAGAAAACAAAGGTAAATAAGTTCGAAGTTTTGAAGCTCAAATTCCAAAACTTTAAACAAGGTCCCACAGAGACTCTAGAAGAACTAGATTTCCAGTTCACAACATTGATGAGTGAAATGGCTGCACTTGGTGAAAGTGAGAGATACTCTAACTCTGAAAAGGTTAAGACTATCATGAGAAGCTTGAATCAAAACTGGGAACACACTCAGTATTTTTATTTCAACCAATGAATGCCAAATATCACTCCAGTAGAACTCTTTTCACACTTAGCTACTGTTAACTATGAAACTACTCAGAGAGAACAAAATATTGCTGAGAAAGTTCACAATGTTGCTTTAGTAACACAAGGTACTTCTGAAAAGAAGGATACCAAGGAAATGACTGAGGAAGATGCTCTTGCTGTAAAGCAAATGAGAAAATATGTCAGTCGGGAGATTGAGAGAAGAAAACCCATAGAGAAGCTGAAAAAGCATCTAGGCTCAAACTATCACCAGTACAAAAATATGCAGTTGTCAAGCTCGCTGAACAAGCCGGCTCAGCGAGCAGAAATCGAAAATGATATCTATTTCTATTGTCAGAAACTTGGTCATTTTAAAAGAGATTGCCCTGTTTTCAATAAGCTAAAGACAGGTGACAAGAAAGATAGAAGAAACTTCAAGAGAGGTCAGACAGCTATGCTCACTGAAGAAAGGAAAAAGATTCAAATCCAACTGGATGCTCTTGATATTGAGTCAGAATCTGAGGAAGAAGACTCAGATGATACCAAACTACCTTCTCCAGAATTGTGTGGCATCACTCATGAATTAGTGGACTTTGGTCAAAAGAAAAGGGAAATATGTGGGGTTGCTAAGGAGATCTATCCAGATTGCTCCAACATTGAGCCTTGCCTAATGGCTGACGAGGTAAGCAACATTTCTCAATTCATAATTTGTGAGAGTGATGAGGAAGAAAGAGGCTGACCAGAATATTTCAGAAGAGAACTTGATCTCTACAAAAGAGAATTTCAAATGATCCGAGCTAGAACCAACATTCTTGAAGAAGAAAAGAATTCTCTTGTGAAGGAAAATTCACAATTACTCAAGATATCTCAGAAATAGGATGCTGAAAATGCATTTCTCAATGCACAGATATCTGCAACAGAGAATACACAGAAAGACAATGGATATACTCCAAAAGGAAAATAAAGATCTTCTTTCTGAAAATGAGGAACTCAAGAAGAAAGAATTATCTTTTCAATCCTATGCCAAAGCCAGTGACACTCTTACTGAAGTGCACTCCTATTTAAGAGATCATTCAGAAAAGGGAGGACTTTGGCTGGACACACAAACAAATAGTTCTACCACTGTGAGTAAGAGTGACGAAAGAATATTTGTTAGTGCTCAGCAAGATGGTTCCCAAATAACATATAGCATTGGTCAGAAAGCTAAGGTTGTTGACAAAGGAAAGGCAGTTGCGACCAAACCTTTGTGGGAAAAACAAGTCCAAAAGAAAACTGTTGGGAACGTTTCTGTAAAGAAACATAACACTGAAATGTGTAATCACCCACAGTGCTATGTCTCTCAAAAAGGAAAAATTGCAGGAGCAGGCAAATTTTCCAATATCACGTTTTCTGGAAAGAAAGACGTTCCAGAGACAGCGCCAGGTGCTCGAAATGGCATTGGCTATCAAGCCATCGGGAAATAACTCACTCATGAGTATAAACAAGAGCAAGAATGATGGATGAAAGCCAGGATTGTGCATAACAATCATCAGAAGTGGACGAAAGAACAAGTTACGACCACTCTGAATGCCAGGGCTAGAAGAAGTCTGGCAAAGAAAGCTAAGTTTGCTGAAAAGCAGACTCAACAATTTGACAGGTATCTGAAAGCACCACGAGGAGGACCAAAGAACACACCCAGAACGAAAATAGTTTTAAATGATAATAACACTAATCATTTAATTCCTCCTTATGTTCCAACAAGACAAAAGAATATCCCAAGGAAGTTCATTCAGAAATGGATTCCTACATGGAGATTCTTTAGTCTAGAAGGTTCCATTATTGGAATGAGAGCCTAACTCCATGTTTCCTGTCTTGTGCAGAACATTCTGAGGAAGAACCCGAAGTGGCATTTTGATAGTGGATGTGGGATGCACATGACAGGAGACAAAGCAAATATGATTAACTACAGAAAATGCGATAGAGGACCGATTATTAGGTTTGCTGGAGGAGATGAAAATCCAACCATAGGATTTGGCAATCTGAAGTTTGGAGCTCTTACAATCTCTGAAGTACTACATGTAAAGGGATTGAAATATAATCTCCTAAGCATGAGTCAATTGGTAGACAAAGGGTACACTGTCAAGATCAAGTCAAAACTATGCAAAGTAATTGACAATGAGTCAAAGCAGACAGTCTTGGTTGCTAGGCGAAAAGGAAGTCTTTATGTTGCTGAATGGGCATCTGCCACAACTGAAGAATGTCTCATGGTGAGTCAATCTGGCCACACTGAAGAAAACTGGCTATGGCATAAAATAATGAGTCACTTGAACTTCAAAACTCTAAACAAGCTAGCCAAGAAAGAATTGGTGGTTGGTTTACCCAAAATGGTATATAGAAAAGATGGTGTATGCTCAGCTTGCCAAATGGGAAAACAATCCAAAACATTTTTCAAGTCTAAAACTAGACACTCCAGTGAAAGGCCACTGCAAATGTTACATATGGATCTTTTTGAATCCTCTGTAACTAGCTATGCAGGAAAGAAGTATGGTCTGGTTGTTATTGATGATTACTCAAGATTCACTTGGGTTGTATTTCTCAAACAAAAATCTGATGCAAGGGTTGAGATACCCAACTTACTGAATAAGCTTGAAGTCATAAAAAATGACAAGGTATCTGTAATCAAAACAGACCATGGTACTGAGTTTGTGAACCAGTACATAAAAGAGTTTTGTACCTGCAAAGGTATACAACATCAACTATCTTCCATAAGGACACCACAACAAAATGGTGTTGCTGAAAGGAAGAATAGGACCCTAAAAGAAGCAGCGAGAACAATGCTTGCTAACACTGAAATAAGTGAAATCTATTGGGTTGACTCTGTTAACACAGCCTGCTACACTCAAAATAGATTTTTGATTAACAAACACCATGATAAAACTCCTTATGAACTTTTGATTGGTAGACCCCCTAGTATCAATCATCTAAGGGTGTTTGGTTGCAGATGTTTTGTTCTTAACAATGGAAAAGAATAGTTGAGAACATTTCAACCAAAAGCAGATGAAGGAGTATTTCTTGGTTATTCTCTGAATAGCAAAGCCTACAGAATCTACAACAAAAGAACGCAAAAGATTGAATAATCTGTTCATGTTGTCTTCTACGAAGGAAACAAGAAAGTACTCTTGAATGAAGAACTCTCAGATAGGTTCAAAGAACTAATGATTAAAGATTCTGAAGAAGAATCCTCAAAGGAAAACTGTATCATTCACTTAGAGGATGAATCTGATGATGAAAAGCAACCATTGCCTAGTAACAACCAGATAACTCTAAGACATGATGAAGAATTTCCTATGAGAATTCCAGAAATGGAACACGTTACTGAGAACCTTCATCATGAAGAGGTTTCTGAGAATGAGATTGCTGAAAATCAAATTCCAGATATCTCTAACACTGAAAAGGTGTCAGATATCCATGGCATTTTCCATGTGCCAGATATGTCAGATACTGCAAAAGTATCGTATCAGGATCATATTGATTCACATTCAGATCAAAATGATATTGATCCTACTAGTTCAAAACCCATTATGAAATGGATAAGAAATCATCCTGCAAAGGATGTGATCGGTCTGTTAGACCAAGGAGTTAGAACTAAGAGAGCAATTGCTGACTCTCTTTATGGATGTTTCATCTCAAATATTGAACCTAAAACTATAGATGAAGCATTAAAGGATCAAGATTGGATCTCTGCAATGCAAGAAGAGTTGGATCAATTTGAGAGAAACAAAGTCTGGAAATTGGTTCCATTTGTTGACGGAATATCTGTAATTGGAACCAAGTGGGTTTTCAGAAATAAAATGAATGAGTCTGGTGAAATAACCAGAAACAAAGCAAGGTTGGTTGCCAAGGGATTCACCCAGACAGAAGGACTAGATTTTGATGAGTCATATGCTCCAGTTGCAAGATTGGACGCAATTAGACTATTTCTAGCCTTTGCAGCTCATAATGACTTTAAAGTTTATCAGATGGATGTTAAAAGTGCATTCCCAAACGGTGAACTTGCTGAAGAAGTCTATGTTGAACAACAACCAGGCTTTGAGGTTTACACAGAAAGTAGAATGGTTTATAAGCTTCAGAAAGCTCTGTATGGACTGAAACAGGCTCCGAGAGCATGGTATGATACTTTAGCCAAATATTTGCTGGAAAGTGGCTTCAAAAAAAGAAGATGTTGATAAAACACTCTTTACATTGAACCATAAAGGGAAACTACTTCTAGTTCAAGTATATATCGATGACATTATATTTGCATCTAAAGACAAGCAACTTTGTGAAGAATTTGCTGAGCTCATGAAAAGTAAATTTGAGATGAGCATGATGGGAGAATTGAAATACTTCCAAGGATTGCAAGTCAAGCAACTTAATGATGGAATATTCATTAGTCAAACAAAGTATTCCAAGGATATGTTCAATAAGTTTAATCTAAAGCCTTCTGAAAAGAATGCTAAGATACCTATGAGCATTGGAACCAAAATGAACCATACTGAAACTGACAAGAATGTTGAAGAACACAAGTATAGGAAATTGATTGGGTCTCTACTGTACCTCACTGCAAGTAGACCTGATATTCAATATGCAGTTGGAGTGTGTGCTAGATTTCAGACAAATCCAATGCAGTCACACTACAAAATTGCTATGAAAATGGGGCAAATTTCTTATGGTACCCCTTAAATTCGGTCTAATAACAAATTCAACCCTTCTATTCGAACAATAACAGTTACATCCAAAAATTGAACTGAGCAATTTTCGATATTACAAATGGGTCCAAAAGTCAAAGTTGATGATGACATGGAATGCTTTTTGCTGATGTGTCGGCCAAAGTTGGTAATAATAACGAAAATGCCATTGCATATTTTGATTTTTGAGTTTTTTTAATTTTGTTTCCCTATTTTCTTTTCTTTTCCCTTTTCTTTTTTTCCTCCATTATTTGGTGACACAGATTGTTGGATGTGTCAGTAATTAGCTATAACAAATTCAGGGAATTATTTGTAATTGATTTAAATCAATTTCTAACTGGACTTATTTGTAATTTACTTAGATTTTGTTTAGTCAATTTTGGTAAATTTCAGTTAATTTTAGGTAATCAGTCAATTAATCTATTTTTCAACTGTTTCTCAGTATGCTGAAGAATGTACTAGGTCCCTTTATTGACTTCAAATAAATGCACCAGGACCCTGTATTGATTGAATGCATATCACGAATACAAACCAGAAACTACCAATGTATGAAAGTCAAAGGTCTATTATACATATTCCAAGAGTCAAATTCAATTCGTCCATTGTTTTCATGTCCATATCCGCATTCATCTTTATAATTTACCTATAAATACAAACCATCAAGAAGCAACAAGCAAAAAACAACAAGTAACAATGAAAATTAAGGGCTATCAAAGAATGATTCGCCCATCATCTCATGTGGGGATCGGGTAATTTGCTATACTCTTATTGTATGATGAGTCACATAATAACACTAACATATTTGAATGCATGGAAACATACATAATGATGAACATGGAAAAAATTTGAACAACCCTACTCTTGCTAAAAAACTAACAACTTCACGAAGAGAATTGAACGACAATGATCAAGCAATTGGACCACGTATGAGGGCTTCGAACATTGCTTCAAAGCTCATTCACAGTGAGTGTGGCCACTCTGACGAGCTTTGTCCGAGAGGTTCTGCACTCACGACTTCGATGACTGTCTTGGATACTCAACTGGCCATGACATATTATGGTGAAAGGTGGCATAATGCATTTCTTCAAAAGTCGGCTAAGCATGTGGATGAGCTCATCAAATTAACTTCATATATTTGATGTAATTGCTCTCTGTTCTCCCATAATTGGCTTTCAGTTCTTCTGCTTAATGGTTATTCAGTTAATGCATTTCTATTGCTCTCTCCACCAACAATAACAACAAGAGACAACATTAACAATGGTTTTTCACCATTTAATCATCTTCATTTCATTTTAAACATAAGCAAATTACATGGTGATTTGATCACAAGTTCTTACAATACACTCCACAAAAGAGATAATTGTGATCACTCGACAAAAATACATTAAACTGAAATTAAAATACCTAATTACTACTAGTACTTCATTATCATCTAAGCCACAAACATGGCTATTTAGTAAGGGTCCGGGCGGGAATTTGGGGATAAAATTTCCCTCCAATTCCCATTGACAATTTAGAGGGACATAATTCAGTTCAATCAATTACATAGAAGTTTATGAGGAAATTATTTTTAGTGCATGTATTTTTGGACTGTTATTACCAAAAATTACCTGAAAATCAATTACAAATAGCTCCCTATATTTGTGAAAGCTAATTACAGATAGATCCATGTGTTATTTTTTCTTTACTTTAATTAATGTAAGAAATTTTAATTTGATTTAGCTTTTCTTTTAAGGAGAGACAAAATTAAATCCACATGGCAGGAGAGAGAAGTGTTTTTTAGTTTTGGTCAACTACAGGGGGCCATTTGTTATTGTTCGAATAGAAGGGACCAATCTGTGAAGGGGGTCAATTTAAGGGGTACCAAATGTAATTTTCTCATGAAAATATTAAGGTATGTATAGGGTAGTGTAGAAGTTCGATTGTGGTATCCAAAAGACAGTGGATTGAGTTTAGTTGGCTATTTTGATGCTGACTATGCTGGATCATCGCTTGATAGAAAAAGCACCTCAGGAACTTGTCAATTTCTTGGTGCCAGATTAATATCATGGTTCAGCAAGAAACAAAACTCAATTGCCACATCTACCACAGAGGCTGAATATATTGCTGCTGGGTGTTGTGCTTCACAGATATTGTGGATACGACAACAACTCAGAGATTATGAGATCAATGAAGAGAAAACACCGATTTTCTGTGATAACACAAGTGCTATTTCCATAACTCAGAATCCTAAGTTTCATGCAAGAACAAAGCACATTGTTGTTTGACACCACTTCATTGGAGACCATGTTGAAAAAGGAAATATAGAGATACTCAAGATTGGTACTGAAGACCAACTTGCAGATATCTTTACAAAGCCTTTGCAAGAAAGCAGGTTCTTAACCTTGAGACATAGTCTTGGGTTAATGGAGCTACCAAAGGAACTGAAAAGTTCTAATATCTGAGACAGGAACTCAGTATGATTGAGAAAGGAAAAAGGAGAGATAAGATATCTGGAACAGGAATCCAGAATATCAAAGAAAAAAGATGAAACACATAACAAAAAGATATCTGGGACGGGTACTTAGATATCAAAGGTTAAAGGGTAAAATGGCTATTTGAAGATTTCTGAGACAGGTACTCAGATATCTAGATCACTTAGTGAGGGGGGGACACAAGAGAAATGTGGTACAACTATATTCAGTCAACTACATCTCTGGTGTTTTGTATCTTTCCATTTTCATGTTAAGTTACACACAATCTCTGAACTGACTACATAAGTCGAAAGATTGTCCCCTAGTCACAGAAAAAGAGATTTGATTCATAAAGCCTTACGCCAAATTTCATTAATTGGGCACAATTACAGTTACTGATTGTGATCATTGCTGAAGAAGCAATCGTGACCCTTGATGAAATGGGCGTTTGATCTTAACAGTCGAGATCAATTCTCAGTAAAATAGTGGACCGTAAAAACACAGACGTGGCCCACTAAGCATTTAATGCAAAATGAATTTTACCCACGCCTATCTGCATTGGCACAGATACATATGTACAAAATCAATTTGTATGGATATGTCTGTTGAGAGTAAGATGCTATATATATATGATTTTGGGAAAAGAAATCACTTTCGCCTAATCCAACATTCACACTTACACAGAAATAGCAAAAACCTTTCAAAATTTTCTGCAAATCTCTGTTCTTCGCTTAGTTATTCTGCAAAGAATCACTAAACTCACACCTTAATCTCTTTCCGATTTTGAAAAACTTTCACTATTTAAAGAGATGGCTCCAAAACGTGCTTCTACCCAGAAATCCCAAGCTACTACATCTGGTATTGCTGAAAAGCAAGCACTAGTGCTTGTCATAACAAACAATCGGTTGATTGGAGAGTTCACTCCTGATCATTGGACTTCAAATCACAGGATGATTTGGGGTGGTGCCATGATTGAGGAATACCTCGTTGCTGCAATTGAAAACCAGGCTGACAGAAAGTTGGTACTTGATATGCTTGAAAAGGCACAAATCAACGGCTTTCTATCTGCTCTTCCCAGTGGAGTTTCTTCACTGGATGTCCTGGAGTTTTACAACAACTCCACGATTATTTCCAAAGTCTCTGAAGGCACTGAGACAGTGTCTATTAAGACTAAAGTCCAAGGAAAGGAAATCATGTTAGACGAAACAACTTTCTGTGAGCTGTTTGAATTTCAAATCATGGAAAGGATTTTGAAATTGACACCAAGGATGAAGATCTCCTTGAGGGTGTCAAAAATCTCTACAGTGATGTGTGTGATCTTGACAAGCCAGAGACACCCGTCGACTTTAAGCTTGATGACATAAGGACTAGACATTTGTTGGTCCGCTGGGATGTGTTGGCATGTATCCTTCACATATGCTTTGATGGTCTACAAGGAGGTGCTGACCAGATAAGCCAAGAACGCTGGATGATGATGTTCTTGTTGAATCAACAAAACAAAAGGCTAGAAAACCCTTTTAATTGGGGGAAGTATGCCTTCATGAAATTTGTGAAGAAGATACAAGGCTTTGAGCCTAAAGTCGTTAAGGGCCTTGCTGAGCCAAAAGCCACAGTAAGCTATGGCTGGAGTGCCTTGGTATTGAGCTCAGAGAGACGGAAGATATTGCTAATAGTAACCTTCTCCACAAATATGATGAAAAAGGTTACTACATCTCAGAAAGGTTCCAAGAAACGAAAGACTGATGAGGTATCTGAGGGTTCCGTTGCGACAAAAAAGCCCGGGACTTCACGAAAGAAGTCTGCTGGAAAATCAGTAAACATACCCATTGTGGATGTCGACTCTCAGAGTGCCTTGCTCATGAACTTATTAATGCTGATAAAAGCAGTGAGAAACTTCAAATACTCTCTGCAGAAGCAGCAGGGATTGCTGATAATTCAGTCCCAGATTTCGATGAGGAATCTGAAGATGAGGGGGAAGCAATAATCCCCAAGGTTGCTGAAAGAGCAACAAGTGCAGAGGTTCCTGAAGAAGCAACTGTGTCCAAGGTCACTGGACAAAACACACCATCAGAGCAAGTAACACTTAAGCACATTGAAGATGCTCTGATGAGTGGCAACTTAGTGTTAGAGGATACTGCCATTGCCTCAACACTTAAAAGTCTGTCTCAAGCAGATCTGGATAGGCCCCATACAGCATCACCTTCTTCATCCAGATCACAACAGCCACAACAGCCAATAGTGGATGCTGTTGAGATGATACTTGAGTTACAACATGAGATACCAGCATCTTTCCTTGCAAAAGAAACTCCTGTAAAAGAACAGGTTCCCCAACTCAATAAGAGGGATCAAACTGAGGCATCTGCTCGGAATGATCAACCAGGGGAGGCAACTGAGTTGCAGACTCAGGAAAGGTTTGACGTACCTGAAAATTCAAACAAAGAAGCTGAAATGGAACAAGAAGACCAAAGCATAGAAGGGTCACAAGTTCCAGAGACCAATCAGCCTGACACTGCTCAGGTAGGTGATTGGTTTAACTCTCTACTTGTGAAATTTTATGTTTATAAATCTTGTTACTTATAAAAATTTCTTTGTTACAGGCTGAATTAGAAAGACAACATCAAGAGGAAACTGCAAAGTTTGCCTCAGAATCTAAGAAGGAGGCTTCCATAGCCTCACCACTTAAGGAACAGGAGCCTGTCTCACAGATAGAAGAAAGTTCCTTAAGATATAACATCTCTGGTATATGCTTTATACACTTGACTAATAATCTTAAGTGTTTGTTTCTAATAGGCTCCAATTGAGAAGAAAAATGGAGAGACTGAAAAGTCTATCTCTTCATAGAAGAATCCAGAGACTTCCATGGTCTCCGAGAAACAAGTATCTGAACCTTCTGCAGAGAAGGTATTTCATTCAGGTACTTGTAATCTTCAAAAGACAAATTTATGATCATTTTTCTCAAACTAACACTTTCTACTTACAGGTTCAAAAAGAAGTAGAAGTTGCTGGGGAATTGCCCACTCAATCCCCACAACCAATGGAAATTGATGAGGCATCAAAGCTTTCATCACAAGAAAAACTTCCAGAGACTGCACAAGTCTCTGATAGACAAGTATCTGAGCCTCCTATTGTGAAGGTAATTGACTTCTCCGATAACTAAAATTGTCTAACGTAGTTTTCTTGCTCCAGTTTTCAAAGTGTTGTTTTTAATCTCAGGTTCAAGCATAAAGAAGGATCAATGAGGATCAGGCTTCCCAGTCTCCTCCTCATATCCAGATATCTGAGGCACCTGGAACCTCATTAGTCAATTCATCTGAGCCTGTCACACTGGTAACTCAGATACCTTTCTACTCTAAAGCCCAGATATCTACCAAAGTTTTGAAACTAATTCAAAACTCTTTCTTTCAGGCTCAAGCTAGTAACTTAGTGGTCCCTGAAGATTTGAACAAGGACCTACTTCCATTCTTCAAGGCTCATACTCTGCTAAAACATCTAAAGTGTTTCAAGAAATGGCAGAAACTCAGATGCTCTGATCTGTTTGAAATCATAAGGGTCACATCTCACCCTACTAGAAGAGAAAGAGCGTTTGACTTGGAGAATTATGTGCACTCAATGTTTCCAACTGAGCAATGCATTTGCCACGTTGATGAGTAAGAACTTCATAAAGGAAGTAACATACAAGCTCATTGAAACCTTTGAAAAGGCAGATGGTCAGACCAGAATGCAGATGGCATTCAAGCCTACTTTTCCCCAAACTCTACAATTCATACCCTCTGAGCTAGAGGAAGTTAATGGGCAAATGGTCACTATTCCAGAAGTGATCAATCTGGTCTATGAAGATGAAGAAGAGAAGGAGACTGATGAGAATCACAATGAAGAACCTCCTTCTGATCATCAAAAGGATGACGATGATAAAAAGGATGATGATGATGCCCCTGCACCTGGGACATGAGGGATTGCACAAGGAAGCAATGCCTCAGTTGCTGAAAAGTACATTAAGAGGACATCACAAAAATCTCCTCCTCTATCTCCTCAGAAATCTACCCATCCATCTCCCCAACAAAAAGACTCTACTGAACAAGCACTACAAAAAACCTGGCCTGTAGCGACGGATACATCCGTTGCTACAGGCCAGCTATCCGTCGCCCCAGCTCTGGCGACGGATCGGGCGACGGATAGAAAATCCGTCGCCCCCCTAGAGCTGTGGCGACGGATAACAATCCGTCGTCCAATTCGCGACGGATTGAACGATGGATTGACCAATTATTTTTTTTTAAATTCCGAAATATAGCGATGGATAGATTCTATCTGTCGCTATATCTATCCGTCGCTAAATATTTTAATTGGACTAGTGACGGAATTTGAAATTCCGTCACTAATTCCGTCACTGTGAATTTCATCACTAATTCCGTCACTATTTATTTCATATTAATCCCTATTTTTCGTAGTTCACCTATTAAATCAATATAATAAATCAATAATACGGAAAATGTTTCAATGAATAAAAAAGTAATATTCGGAGCTGGAGAAATTATCCAAACAAGTGTAAATATGTAAAAAAAATCCGAACATACAGATACATAACTAGCTATCAGACGGGGGTGGGTGTGGGTGATGGCGGAACTGGGACATGAATCTCCATACATGTAGAAGGCGCTCGTTCTCCTCCTTCGTTCTCTGTCATGGGCTCCATCTCGTCCCTTTGTTGCTCCATCTCTTGAGTTAGCCGAGCAACCTGTTCCCGGACCTGCGACTGCACCATTTCCGAGACCTGGTCCTGTGTGTAAACCGGACGTCTGGACTGCTGGGATGATGATGAGGAGCACCCCGGACTAGCCAGATACAAACCGAGGCTCCCGAGTTCATATATTCGTCCTTTCTTGTCCGATTTGTTGACCTCTAGAAAGATGTTGTCAACTTGTTCAGTTGACAACACATCACCCGTCTCGTCCTCCTGCCTCGCCACCTGAGCATCAACCTTAGCCTGAAATCGTAAATAGCAGATATCATGATCAGTTACTGTTTTTAAAAATTAACTTGTAATAGTGTACAAATATGAACTTTAAGCAACATAAACATATCATGATAGGCGAGGCCCGCAATCGGTCCATACCCATATACCTTGGCCTTCTTGAAGATGGCATACTTGGATTTCACCTCCCCCCGTGCCACCTGAATCAAACCAGATCTAGTCAACAATTTATCATCTACAAGTATTAGAGCAGCAGAGACTTCATACATACACGTAATGCTAGATTGCAAAAATACATATATACGCACCGATTGATAATAATCAGTAACAGTAGATCGCCTCCCAAGGTGGTGAACGGCCCTTCCTGCCAGACGATCGGGATGCCGGTTACTGTTGGTCCAAGCAACGTCCTGGACATCAGTTCGGCGCCAGTAGGCATCCCAAAGGGCCCACTCCGTTGCATCAACCTGTGGAGGGATTGGGCCACCCCGATCCCGAATGGCCTTCCACGTACAGACCATATCCCTGTACAGTTTGGATCCCACAGTCTCGTAAACGCGCCAAATCTGTGGGATCAACCTGCTGGGAATGAAGTACTCCTTCTACATTCCCAATTTCATACAACATCCAAAGTCAATACATGTCCTAACAACATAACGGATATGGTGACTAACATATCACCCAAATAAAGTGGCTAACATACCACTCACATATAGTGGCTAACATACCACTCACATTGTCCTAAAATTTACTAACACAATGGTGACTAACATATCACCCAAATAAAGTGGCTAACATACCACTCACATATAGTGGCTAACATACCACTCACATTGTCCTAAAATTTACTAACACAATGGTGACTAACATATCACCCAAATAAAGTGGCTAACATACCACTCACATACAGTGGCTAACATACCACTCACATTGTCCTAAAATTTACTAACACAATGGTGACTAACATATCACCCAAATAAAGTGGCTAACATACCACTCACATACAGTGGCTAACATACCACTCACATTGTCCTAAAATTTACTAACACAATGGTGACTAACATATCAACCAAATAAAGTGGCTGGCATACCACTCACATACAGTGGCTAACATACCACTCACATTGCCCTAAAATTTACTAACACAATGGTGACTAACATATCATCCAAATAAAGTGGCTAACATACCACTCACATACAGTGGCTAACATACCACTCATATTAAAACGATTATAATTACAAACAAATGAATGTCATATTTTAACTTACCCTCAGCTCATCGAAGTACTCGGCCCTCATAAGTTTTTCCAACTTGGAACGAAAGGGCTTTTTTTAGATTTTTCGACTACGCCTTTCGGCCTGATCTTAGGCCCTGACTCACCCTCCGTGGACGAACCTTGCGGCCCTGTTGTTCCGATGGAGAGAAGAACCTATGATTAGCTTTTCGGGAAATTTCCAAACGAACAAAAGGGTATTCTTAATAAATATATAACATAACATGTAAGCAACACTATTATAAAGAATAATAAAGAAAATAATACTAATAAATAATATGACATTCTATAGTAATATATTATTCTCTATTCTTAGTGAGTAAAAAAACTAGTTATATATATATATAGAAGTAAAAAAACTAGTTATATAGAGAAACCTGCTTCACCTTAATTGTTATTTGAACAAGGAAAGGTCCGAGATGTGGCTCCAACACTCACCACCCTGCCCCGGTGGCTCTCTCCTGCTCCGGAAGATGTCACCTAGTTTGTTGTGCACCTCCCGAGGCCATAAGCTGTTGTCAATGTATAAGATACAAGAAACGAATATGCATTACTTTAGTACAACAATTTATACTTGTCAACTATCATTATCAGTTATGTTTTACATATTTAAGAAGAATGTATAATACTTACTTGGCAGGACCAATAGGGAAAATCACAGGCAAGCCATCCCACGTGACGTTGGGATTGTTTGGATCGAACACGAGGTAGGGACAATCGTCGTGGTCGTCCTCCAAAGATGTGTCCGGCTGTTGGTAGAGCCACGGCTGCTCTCTCCTACAGGGGTCTCAGGAATCGAGACCCTTTGTCACGATCTTCGAGCCCTCCTCGGCGGTGTCCCGACCCACCACTATCATGCGGCGGTTGCGTGGGGGGACGATAGGTGGACGGACCTCTGTCATCTGCAAAAAATGTAATCTGATAAAAATGTGTTAGTACGAGTTATAATACATATGATTATAATAACACATATAATTACTCATAATACACATAATATACCGTTATCGTCCTCTAAGACTACATATTGGTCCTCGTGCAGATCAAACAACTCATCATCCGCTTCTATGGGATCTTACCTTGTTTATCGAAATCCTCTTGTTGGTACGAGTTGGTAATTGAGTCGTCTTTCTCAATGTACTCCACTTTCGAAAGCGAATATGTACCGCAGCTAACCATTCCCCCTTACCGCGTTTTCTGCTTGGATATTCAAGAAACACCACTTGTCGTGCTTGAGTCTCCAGAATAAATGGTTCATACTTGGTTCGGTACCTCTTCTTTTGGTTCACATCAACCATTTCATACCGCTCGTTCTTCCTCGTACCTCCTGGATTAGGATCATACCACTCAACGTCAAACAAGAATGTTCGTTTAAATGGCAATCCAGAATATTCAATCCTCACAATTCGTTTTAGCTTGCCGTGGAAATCAAACAAAGTAGCGTCTCCATACTCTTCTGCACCATTAACACACACCCCGGAGTTGCTTGTCGCCATGGCCGTGTTACATTCAGTCGTGTGGAACCTAAGGCCATTGACTATATAACCTGGGAATGTGTAGACCTTTTTGAATGGACCCTCTGCGAGAGCCTTTAAGTATATGCATGTGACGTTGTTAATAGGATTCCGGACATACTCTCGGAACCAATGGAAATTTCAGGAATTTTTGAGTCAAGTAGTTCCTCTAGTGTATCCTCATCATCGAGGATTTTCTTCCAAACAACGCTTTTGAAAAAGCGCAAACATTGATTCGATGATAAGTCTATAATTGAAGAGACTTGCGTAGCTATATTAAAATTTAAATAAAGGGTTGCTCACCTCACAAATAGTACCATATACTGGTCAACCTCAGCACAATTCGTGACGAAATAATATTGAGCTGCTTTAAACTCATTATCCGTAAGATAATCTATCTTAGATGCACCAAGAGGTCTCCGATACCACGAAGACAGATAGGAAAACTCATCATCCGCTTGAACTACTTAATGTGTCTGCGTTTGAGCCTTCTTTGCCTTCGTAGGGACGTGTTCATCTAAGTAATAAGAGCGAAGGTTGCGCTTCCTCTCGAATGTAGGCATTGGCAATCGAACCTTCAGGTTTACCTTTGTTGTTGACATACTTCTTCAATTTCCCCAAGTACCTCTCGAATGGATACATCCATCGATACTGAACCGGACCAACAAGTCTCGCTTCATGAGGAAGGTGAACCGACAAGTGCTCCATAGAATCAAACCAGCTCGGTGGAAAGATACGCTCGAGCTTGCATAGAATCAATTGTATGTTCCTTTCAAGATTTTCCAACACTTTATCATGAACCACCCTTGTGCCTAAATTTTTGAAAAATAAGCTCAACTCGGTGACGGCGATCCATACGTGTTTCCAGAAGCTCTCGAAATGCTACGGGATAAGCCTCTCCATGAACACATGACGGTCGTGGCTCTTCATCCCATAAACCTTTGTCTTCAAATCCACACACCTCTCTAAATTTGAGGCGTAATTATCTGGGAAACTCAATGCCCTCACCCAATCAAACAAAATTGACCTAGAAGCGTTGTCAATTGTGTAGCACGCTTTCGGCCACTTACCATTCTCATCCTTCTTTGTCAACTCAGGCCTTTTACACCACGTCAACAACTCGGATCTAGACTTCACATGGTCCTTTGTTTTTCCCTCAATGTTGCAAAGTGTATTGAATAAGTTCTCGAACACGTTCTTCTCAATGTGCATGAAATCTAAGTTATGACGGATAAGAAGACTGCTCCAGTAAGGCAAGTCCCAGAAAATGCTTCTCTTCCTCCAACCACATTTTTTACCAATTTTCTCGTTATGCTTCATCCACCCAAGCTCAGTCACCTTCATAAGACCCAATCTATCAATCTCCGCAAGAATTTGTGCACCAAAAAGTCTTGTCGGGGCTTTTTTGTTGACGACTTTATTTTTCAAGAATTGATCCTTGTTCTTCCTGAACGGATGGTCACTTTCTAGCAACCTACGATGACAATCAAACCAACAAAATTTTCCACTACCCTTCAGTCTAAATGCATCTGTATCCTCCAAGCAATGTGGACATGCATATTTCCCTGCTGTTTTCCTTCCAGATAGCATGGAGTACGCAGGGAAGTCACTCACGGTCCAAAGAAGAGCTGCTCTCAAGGTGAAGTTCTTTTTTGTCGACACATCATATGCAGGGATACCATCCGTCCACAACTCGATCAGCTCCTTGATTAGGGGTTGCAAGAAAACATCCAACGTCAGTCCAGGATCTTTCGGCCCAGGCACCAATGCAGTCAGAAACATGAATGGCTCCTTCATGCACTCACCGGGGGGCAGATTGTACGGTGTGAGCATAACTGGCCAACAAGAGTATTTACGTTCACTACCGAACGGGTTAAAACCATCCGTACAAAGTCCCAAACGTACATTTCTAGATTCGGCTGCAAACTCTGGATATGTCTTGTCAAACGATTTCCATGCGGGTGAGTCTGCTGGATGGTCCATTCTACCACCTTCAGCATTATCCGAGATTACTCGCTCCTTGTGCCACCGCATTTTATCCATGAAGCACTTGAAGCATACAATCTTTTCAAACGAGGTGCTAGAGGAAGTACCACATTTTCTTATGAGAGATTTTTCTTTGTCGCTTTTGCAGCCCCTCCTTGTAACGCTTGTACCATTCCTTACCACAGAACTTGCATTCTATTAGATCTGCATCCTACTCCCAATATAACATGCACATTTTCGGACAACAGTCTATGGTTACCACAGCATTCTAATCCCCGCATCTTTTTCTTCGCTTGGTAAAAGTTGGTGGGAACTAGGTTTTCTTCAGGACAAAGGTCCGACATTACGTCAACCCATTCATTGAAGCTCGTTTCAGATTGCTGGCCATTAGCCTTACAACTCATTAGCCGAGCTAACAAAGACAACTCAGTGAGCTTACACTTCGGGTAAACCGGCTTCCTTGATGATTCTAACAACTCAAAGAACAACTGATCCTCGGGATTCGGTGGTTCCTCCACCTCCACCTCGGTTTCAGTGTTGGTTGTGTCCCTGAACTCCGCCCCTGTAGCATCGTACACAATTTGTTCGACTCGAGCTCGAATAGCATCGCCTTCAGATGTACTTTGTTCCCCGACTTGTTCATTTTTTCTCTTCCTTCCACGTTGTCTGTATTGGTCATATGTATTGGACGGTGCTGCTTCCTCACCATGATGATTCCATACCTGATACGCAGGCAGGAATCCATTTTTCCTCAAGTGCTGGACTACCACTTTAGGAGTCACGTATTGCTTACGCCTTTGTTTCATTGCACAAGGACACTTTATCAACCCATCCTTTACACAAGCCGGATTTGACATTGCAAATGCAATGAAACCTTCAACCCCTTTCAGAAAACTCCATTGAACTCTGCCATTGAGAGTACGACAATACATCCATCCACGATCGGTATTCATTGAATAATTAGATAATAACCTGACACGTTTGAATTCATTAGATCGAGTTCTTTCATTTACGATAATAAATCAATTTCACAATAATTCAATCAATTGCTACGTAATATAAGTTAAATTAGCTCCAGTCAATTGTTACGGCATTACATAATATAAGTTACATTAGCTTCAATTTTACCATAATGTTTGGTTTCATATATATATCAACTAATGATTACTAGTTATACAAGCCTAGAGACAAAACGGATGAAACTCGTCATTCTCATGCACCCCCCTCCTCATCACTTGTGACGCTCCCTACCACAGAACTTGCATTCCAACAGATCTACATCCTCCTCCGAATACACCATGCACATGTTCCGACAAGCAGAAAGGCACTCGATAGGCGGCCCCAAACCCCGCCTCTCCCTCCATTGGAGGTATGCCATGGACGGTGCTTCCTCACCATGATGAATCCATACATGATACTCAGGCATGAATCCATAACGTCACAAGTGCTCGAATACTGCTGTAGGCGTCATAAATTGCTTGTTTCTGCAGGTTTCCAAAGCGCAAGGACACTTTATCAACCCCCCAATTGCACAAACCGGACGTCCCATGGCAAACGAGATGAAACCTTTAACCCCTTCTACAAAACTCCTAGAAACTCTGCCATTTACCGCCGTACGATCGTACATCCATGAACGGTCGGAATTCATTGTATATATATACTTTATTTTTAACCTGAGACGTTCCAATTGATTAGATCGTATTTGATTTATTAGATCGATTCCAATTCGGATAAGAAGATTGTAGAGGTTAATTGTTAATTATTATATGTTGCTTATAAATTAATTATTAATTAAGTGTTCGATATTTACAAAATTGGGCATATAATTTAACCATTTCAACCTCTTAGTACATATATTATATACTTAACATACATATCAAATTAACTAATTACTCTATACATATCGAATTACTACATATATTCATATCAAATTACATACTTAACATACAAATTTATCAAATCAAAACTACATACTTCTATACTTAACAAACATATCAAATTAACTAAACTAACTATATATACAGAGGGGGGGGGGGGGTGAATAGTCTTTTAAAACTTTTGTCGATAACAAATATTTCTCAGATATCTGGATGGATATCTGATAATTAGAATCAGAGTGCAGAAGACTTAATAGAGATAAATGTAGAAACAGTTAATAAGTGTGTGTGTGTTGCTGAAGTATAAATATAGAAAAGTAAATGACACAGCAAGTATAGTGGTATCTGGAGGTGGCGTAATACTCCAACTAATCCACTTCGGTCTATCAGAGACCTAGAATTCACTAGAACAGATAATTGAGATAACCTTACAAAAATCATATTCTAAGATTCTGAACAATTGGTTCCCAACCAAAAGTTCCCCCTGAGTTGTTCCCTAGCTTCTTCAGCCAAGTACTTCCTATACTCAGAAACCTTTGAGTTGTTCCCTAGCTTCCCAAGCTAAGTACTTCCTATACTCAAAAACTTTGGAGTTATTCCTTAGTTTCCAAATCAAGTACTTCCTATACTCCGGTAACCTTGGAGTTATTCCCTGATTTTTCAACCTAAGTACTTCCTGTACTCCACGCCGGTTTTGGTGTTGGTTTCGGTTTGAGTTGTCAGATGAGCGTCTTAATAACTTTTCAGTTATTCAGATAGCTCTGTGAACTAAGTTACTTAATACACTTTACAGCGTATGGTATCTAGTTCGATTTTACTGACCCAAGTCTTATGATATCTGTTCAAGAGAATGAATCTCAGATAGTTGATCTTTTGATTCAACTCCTTCACAGATAGCTTTGCTTGTTTAGGATCAGGACACTTAGAACTTCAGTGTTTACTCAAGATCACAAGCTTTAGTCGCAACAGAAAGCTTTGATAATAAGTAAGAAGCTTTTAGAGAGTAAGATCAGAGATCGTAAGTTTCAGCGTATTCAGTGTTCTGAGTTGTGTTCCGTGTGTGTCTCTCAAGCTGTCTAAGTGTTGATATTTATAGATGAATTTGAGTGCCGTTTGGATTGTATCCGTTAGGCTCAAATTCAAACTATCGATATCTGTGTGTATAATCTTAGAGTTTGTCTTCTTCTCAGAAGTTGCCGTTGCTTTTACTCAGACATCTATGTCCGTGCATTAAATGCATTGTACTACACTTTTGTCCTGTAGTGTCAACAAAATTGTGCTTTGTATCAGAGACTAGACTTGTTGTCTGATTCTTTGCATATCCTTATCTTTATTCTTCAGATACCACTTGTTATTTATTGAAACAACTTTGTTTGCAATATGTGTTTCTTTTTCAGAAACGAGTTTAACGCTCAAGGTATCTGAGAACAGATATCTGTGGACACTTTCCTTGTCTTCAGATATGTATCTCATTTCTCATATATCTCTTGTGACACAGTTTGTTTGAAACTGTTTGCGTCTACAATATATCTGGCTAAGATATCTGAATAACAGATTCAGTAATCTTGTGCAGTTTTCTTCAAATCTTCAAATGTTGTTGAGCTTTCTGCTTGGATGTCTGCTTCTTGGTCTTCTCTTCATAAAATAAAAATTACAATTTGAGACCTAACATCCTATACAAGATTAGCTAGAATACATACTTAGTGGGTTTCCTCTTTTACAATGTTCAAATGAACCAAGAGTACTAATCACCTTTCTGAGACTAAGATAAGTCATCATGTTGCTGAACAAAATCTAAACAGATATTCTAACAAAATATCTAACAGTGGAGTACAGGAAGTACTTAGTTTGGGAAACTAAGGAATAACTCCAAGGTTATTGAGTACAAGAAGTACTTAGTTTGGGAAACTAAGGAATAACTCCAAGGTCATTGAGCACAGGAAGTACTTAGTTTCGGAAACTAAGGAATAGCTCAAAAAGGTTTCTGAGTACAGGAAGTACTTGGCAGTGAAAGCCAGGAAATAACTCAGGGGCAACACTCGGTTGGGAACCTAGTGTATTTAGGAATCAAGAGAAGATATTTGTAAGGTTACATCATTTATATGTCTTAGTGGATTCTAGGTCTGAGAAAGACCGAAGTAGATTAGTTGAAGGATTATGCCACCTTCAGATACCACTATAAAAAGACTTGTGTTATTTACTTTCTGCAGTCTATTACTTGCTTTACTTATCCTGCAAAGTATTACACTTATCTTGCTGAGCACGTGCACTTATCACAGAAAAGTCTTCTGCTCTATCAAATTAAGTATCAGATATCTTCACAGATATCTGAGAAACTGTGCTTATCGACAAAAGTTTTAAAAGACTATTCACCCCCCCCCCCTCTAGTATTTTACTTTGTCGTTATCTGGACCAACAATTATCTATCTACTTATGCAATCTAACTAGAAAATAGATTTATCTAATTGACAATGATATGATTTAGGATAATTATGGAGCGATTATGTGAAACAAGCTAGCTAGCAGGATACATACAATTCACAGGATAGATTATGCAAGTTGTCACAATCTTGAGTTCAAAAACGAATAGCACTAGTCGAGGGGTCAATTCCACTAGACTACAATCAATCTAGCTAATCCCACTATTACTGTTTGCAACTAACTGTTCGATTGAAGCAAGACGAAAAACAATTGGGTGTATTGATTAAATGCTTAATCTCACAGTGATATTGACGGATTACGCATCCAACATAATAGCAAGATATGCGATTAATCTAAAAAGCACAAGTAATCTAAACCCGATGCACTTCGAATATCATGAACCCTAGCTAGCATGCATTGAATTAGTCACCACCCCATAATCGGGGTGTTTAGCTACTCATATTACACAAAGACATAATCAATATTGTATATAAACAGGCTCCAAACATAATCTAAAGCAAGAAACAAAGATAAGAACGAATTGATACAATTTACCCTTCGTTGTCACAAACCCTAGGTAGAATTGAAAAACTGAGACGAATCGATGTGAAAAGCTATGTAGATAATATCCCAATCAATTATAATCGTCGGATTATAAGATAAAAGGTTCAATTACCCGCAATAATAGGTAGGTATTTGCCTTGGAAAGGTTCTAGGTTGAAAAGCAGTAATAAGAGAAGAATTATAATGAAGTTTTTAGAAAAAAGGTTCTTATCTCATATATATAGGTGAAATAACCTAATTCTGAACGAACTGGAAAAAACGGAGAAAATTGGCGGAAAACAAAATTGGGGTCGCCAGTTTTGCAACTGGCGTCACCAGTTTATTAAAACTGATGTCGCCTGTTCAAAAACTGGCGTCGCCAGTTTCTCTGTGCCCTGTTACAGAGAGTTACTGGCGTACGCCAGTTTAATAACTGGCGTCGCCAGTTCTTCCTGGAATGACGGTTTTGCCCTTTTGACTCCTTTTGACTCCAATTCTTGATATTTTGGCCTTCCCACTTCACTTCTAGCATCTATTCGAGGCATTGGAACTCCATATCTTGTATATGCACATAAAATGCACCATTTTGCGTTCAATTAGCGCGGTTTAGCCAAATACCTACAAAATACACAAACCATGAAAACGTAACAAAATACCAATAAAGCACATAAAAACCATACTCGAGAATGTCAATAAGACGGTAAAAAAGACCAACTGAGACAATGTAAAAAACCTTACTTGTCCTCAAGCAACATACTCTCTAAAAAACCTAGAAAAAACAAAAAACACATAGACACAAAATAAAGTCTATCTCCCAAGCTACCGAGTCTACGATTGCAAGTAACAAGCCCAAGAAATGCAGAAGCTTAGACATCACACTGACATTCACAGAATAACATGAACAAGTTCAAAAAGTTCGTTTCCAAAGTAAATAGAACTGAAGTCAAAAACAGCAGTTCCTCACAAGTGGATCTTATGCATCTATTCTCTCACACTCCTGGAAGTGTCCAGTAGGGGCAATCACTCAAGAATATAAAGAGGTAAGGAAGGTGACTTGCGTCACAAAGATGCCTCAAATACCTCATGCAATATACTCAATCAGTTAAGTCGGAAGGGACTTTTTTCATAGCTCTGTAACAATCAGCAGTACACTCAACAACAGGCAATCGTTCTCTGTTTTTTCAATATATATATTTTTTTATTTTTTGCATACTCTTTTTTGCAGTCTTATATTTGACCCATATGCTTATATATATTTTTTCTGTCTCAATTTTTTTGGTAGTGTCTGTTTTACCGAAAGTCTGCACTTTTGTGCGTGCTGGTTTGGTGTACACGCCATCAACCCTCACGGACATATAGCTTTTAAAGGCCATGCTGGTATATAGGTAGTATCTGAAACGTGCCCAAGACGACTAACGGTGGTAACTAGTACCATAGATCCACTCTGAGACTTATTTTATTATTTTTTTTCTTTTTGAGAGAACAAAAAGCCTGAACACAGTCTTTATCAATACAAGTAAGGCACATAAACTTCCTCCCCAAACCTGGACTTGGAACGGGTTTGGCATAAGTAAATAAGAATGTAAAACATGTCGTTCGTCATACTTAACTTACACAGAGTACACATGAGAATGATGAGGCGCAAACAAGGGAGTTTGCACTTCCCGAATTAAATCACACAGGGGCCGGTACAATATTTTTTCATCGGCTACGGTTTACTCACAAGCTTTTTGGACTACAGAATTAGAACAAACTTTCTATTTACAATAGAAACGAACTTAGCAAACTTAAACATGCAAACTGCTAATAGTCAAGGATCAATCAATGAAAAAGCATTAAACCGGTTTAGTACTTGCAATAGACGCTCGACTTGGGAGTCAGTCTTACACACAAGACAAAATCAGGAAAACGAGAAAACGACACACAAAGAAGATAAAAGACACGACACAGACACATATATGGATAAGTACATGAAAGCTACCTCCCTCCCCAAACCTAGACTAGAGATGGTCCCCATCAAATAGGCTAGAAAGAAAGAAAGCTGAAAATGTACTTCCCTGAAACATGTGGCTGCTGCTATCCATTATCGAACGGGAACGAATCCCTGGCATCCTACCCGCCTAGTTCAGTGATTTGGGAGCCATCCTTGGCTCCTCTTCTCATGTTTCCATGATTCCCTGCAAACTAAATTAAAATAAATCAAAATTAAAGACTAAAACAAAACTAAGGGAATCAGGGGGAAAGTAAAAACGACAAAAGGGGTCGAAACTCCCTAGCCAATCTCGTGTGCAAGCTGGGGCTAGTATGTACAGATCACTGGAAGATGGGGGAATGGACTGTGAATCCGATGGTGTCATCTGGGTGGTATCAGATGTCTGCTCCATCTTCAAATAGTCAGAAACAGGTGGTTTAGTCTCTTCGTCGATCACATCGGTGGCCATCTCCTCCTCCATGACCAACTGATTATCTAAACTCTCGCAAACTCCTTCAACTGGGACGGGAATTTCTTCTTCAGTTACAGTACCAGTGGTTTTAAATTTGTTGAAGCCAATACACAGATAGTTGATTGCCTCCTCTAATTTCTGAGGAGTCGGTGTCATCATTATTCCTCATGCTGCTCTATCTACCATCCCTTGGCACTCACTTGTTATATTCTTGTAGAAAACCCATAGTAACGATGATAATGGCAAACCATGGTTCACATGCTTCTGCTGCAAGTCTTGAAATCTATGCCATGCCCCATCGAGTTTCTCTCCAATTTCCTGTTGAAAACAAAGGATTTGTTCTCTATCTAAATAGATTGCTGAAACGTGACCATCCATTCCGCACATATAGCAAATCGGGGGATCCCTATCTTCAGTCACAGTGGTGGTGGTGGTAGTGGTGTCCGAATCCGGTTCAACTACATAATTAAATTTCTCCTCCTCTTGGTTATTTCCGCTTTCAGATTCTTCTTCATCAAGTTCCCTGTATTCTATGATCAATGCAGCCAATTCCTCAATTGCACCCACAAGTTGTGTAGGGGGAATCCAGCATTGACCCACCAGCGGCTCTGTGCACCATTTTTTGACAACAAGCATTTATAATGTTGTAGAAACACCACATGAGATCTGCCAGTGTTAATCCATGGTCATGATATTTTTTTGCATCCCCTTAAATCTGTACCATGTTCTATCAAGCGTTTCTCCAGAAATCTGGTGAAATCTACAGAACCGGTCTCTATCTGAGTAATCCATACTTTCCTGCGCACACAAAGAAACCAAAGTAGTTCCGCCAAAACAAACTAGACTAAGAAAAAACTAACAAAAACTAACTAATATATACAAATGAAAATTACAATTCGTAAACTTAACAAAGGAGTTAAGTATCCGGCAGCGGCGCCAAAAACTTGATGTGTCAAATCAATGTTCTAAATTTGTTTTAAGCCAAGAGTTAATCCTCAACACTAAGAAAACCTGTAGTGTATTGGAGTTAACCCCGAGGTCGGTCTCGAAGGACTTAACTAAGCTGAGTCTTGTTTACGAATAGTAATAACAGTAAGAAAGCAGTAAAAGAGTTGTTTGCTTCGGCAGCGAATTTGTTCTATACTATCTATCTACTTATGCAATCTAACTAGAAAACAGATTTATCTAAACGACAATGATATGATTAAGTAGAATTATGGAGCGATAATGTGAAAGAAGCTAGCTAGCAGGATACATACGATTCACAGGATAGATTAAGCAAGTTGTCACAATCTTGAGTTCAAAAACAAATAGCACTAGTGGAGGCGTCAATTCCACTAGGCTACAATCAATCTAGCTAATCCTACTATTACTGTTTGCAACTAATTGTTAGATTGAAGCAAGACGAAAAACATTTGGGTGTATTGATTAAATGCTTAATCTAACAGTAATATTGATGGATTGCGCATCAAACGTAATAGCAAGATATGCGATTAATCTAAAAAGCACAAGTAATCTAAACCCGATGCACTTCGAATATCATGAACCCTAGCTAGCATGCATTGAATCAGGCACCACCCCATAATCGGGGTGTTTAGCTACTCATATTATGCAAAGACATAATCAATATTGTATATAAACAGGCTCCAAACATAATCTAAAGCAAGAAACAAAGATTCGAACGAATTGATACAATTTACCTTTCGTTGTCACAAACCCTAGGTAGAATTGAAGAAATGAGATGAATCGATGCGAAAAGCTATGTAGATAATCTCCCAATCAATGATAATCGTCGGATTACAAGATAAAAGGTTCAATTACCCCAAATATTAGGTAGGTAATTGCCTTGGAAAGGTTCTAGGTTGAAAAGCAATAAGAAGAGAAGAATAATAATGAAGTTTTTAGAAAATAGGTTCTTATCTCATATATATAGCTGAAATAACCTAATTCTGAACGAACTGGAAAAAATGGAGAAAATTGGTGGAAAACAAAACTGGGGTCGCCAGTTCAAAAACTGGCGTCGCCAGTTTCTCTGTGCCCTATTATAGAGAGTTACTGGCGTACAACAGTATTATAACTGGCATCGCCAGTTTTTCCTGGAATTACGGTTTTGCCCTGTTGACTCCTTTTGACTCCAATTCTTTATATTTTGGCCTTCCCGCTTCACTTCTAGCATCCATTCGAGGCATTGGAACTCCATATCTTGTAGATGCATATAAAATGCACCATTTTGCCTTCAGTTAGCGAGGTTTAGCCAAATACCTATAAAATATACAAAACATGAAAACGTAACAAAATACCAATACAGCACATAAAATCCATACTTGAGAATGGAAATAAGACGGTAAAAAAGGCCAAATGAGACGATGTAAAATCGACTCATCATCGGTCACTTGGGACCTTGACTCTTTGATTGTTTTCGTGGTTTCGAGTCTAGTTGTGTCTAGGATTATTTGTTTGCTCGGTGACGACCAAAGTTTCGATTTGGGGAGTTTGATGAGACTGTATTTTAGAGTCTCGTTTGGTCCTTTTTAGCGGTCTTTGTGAGTCTTTTGTTTTTAGTTTTGTGGTGTTTTTGTTTATTTTTACGCATTTGTGTTTCGTCCTTTTTTGTAGGAATTATTCATTTTGAGCAAAAAAAAGTGGAAGAGCCATTATTCAAGGCTACTTGTGGCAGTAGATTTTTGATGCAAGATCGATTTGTCTTGAAGGTTTCGCCATGGCGAATTTTATGAATGAAGCTCCTGTTTTGAAGATTGAAGCTCGCCGCGACGAAGGGATTTTCTCGCCGCGGCGAAATTATGCGAGGGCTATATACTCTTCGATTAAGAAGGCTCGCCGCGGTGAACTATTCCTTCCGCCGCGGCGAGAGACACAGAACAGAATTTTTGTTTTTCCTTATTAGCTTAGAATTGGGATTTTTCCTGGGATTTACTTTTTAACCTAGTTCTTAGAAAAAAAGCTCCACTTCGATACTTTGACATTGAGACATAATTTGAGCTTGGTTTTGATCATTGTTGAAGAATTGATATTGAATTCCTGGTAATATTTGTTATTTGTCCGTCGTTTATCTCTTCGATTTGTGTTGCTATTGTTTATAGATTTGTATGAGCTTGCGTGCGATTATCAATATGCCTATGCTTATCATATCCAATACCTTGAATTCTTTGATCTTTGCTTCTACTATGAGTAGCTAAATCACTCCAAACACAGTAGTTATGTGAAGGTTTTGCATAGTCCATTCTAGGGTTAGGATTCGTTCATATATGTTCATCTAGTTCAAAATCTTCGTAAAAACTTTCAATCCAATTCGCTTGTTCAAGAATTTCTAAATCGTTTTCGGTTAAGGATCGTGGATTGATGACCCACGATTTCTCTAGTTCAAAATACACAAATGACCATTGGTTGAGGTTGGATTGATCGGTTTATGTACACCGATTGTGTGACAAATATGAACGACTTCCCTAGAGCAAAATAGCATTACTCGATCTTAACTACTGTGTTCTCTTCTCTCATTGTTAGAACCGTTTATCTGCTTTGCTATTTTCTAGTTATTAGAAGTAATCAAATTCAAACAAATCAAACTGTTTTTACAAGTAATTGTTTGTTTTCAAACTGTGTGGTAGCCTAATTGATTCCTTAGCGAACGATCCTGTGGTTAGCATTGTCTGTTTACAACAACTGATTTCTCCTTGTTTTCTAAGTAGTAATTTGATCATATCAAGAACTAACTAGACTTCCTTTTTACAAAGGAAACAAACTTATACAATTTTTTCCTAGCCCCACTACTGATTAGCAAAGACTCAAAACATAAGCATCTGTTGGTCCAGATAACGGCAAAGTAAAAGACTAGAGGGGGGGGGTGAATAGTCTTTTAAACTTTTCTCGATAAACACAGTTTCTCAGAAACCTGGGGGTTTCTGATACTTAAATTCAGAGCGCGGAAGACTTTAAGATAGGTAAGTGCAGAAACAATAAGTAAGTGTGTGTGCTTTGCTGAAAGATAAATACAGAAAGGTAAATAACACAGCAAGTATAGTGGTATCTGGAGGTGGTGTAATCCTCCAACTAATCCACTTCGGTCTTTCTGAGACCTAGAATTCACTAGAACAGATAATTGAGTTCACCTTACAAAAATCCTATTCTAAGATTCTTAAACAATTGGTTCCCAACCAAATGTTCCCCCTGAGTTATTCCCCAGCTCCTAGAGCTAAGTACTTCCTCTACTCAGATAACCTTGGAGTTATTCCCTGATTTCCCAAATCAAGTACTTCCTCTACTCCACGCCTTGATGGTGTTGGTTATAAGGTTTGTCAGAGAGGCTTCTCGTATAACTTTTCGATTATGTTTTGAGAGCCTAATAGAACAAGACTACTTAATACACTTGTTCAAGGTGTATGGCAATCGCTCTTCTTGACCCAAGTAATTGATGTCCGCTCGGAGAACGAGCTTGAAAGGTTATCGAGATTCAACTCTTTCACGAATAACAATCTCTTGTTAAGGTTCAGGACAACTTAGAACTACTAGTGATTCTTCAAGCAACAGCAAGCTTTCAGAAAAGGTAGTAGAGTGCTTGAGAGAATACTTTGCTAGATTGTAAGTTTGCAAGTTAGATCGTTCTTCGGTCGTATTTCTCAGCATCTAAGTGTGTGATATTTATAGATAAATTAGAGAGTCGTTGGGATGTTATCCGTTAGACACAATTCAAATTCAGTCTATACTTATCTTGAAATGAGTACTCAGAAGTCCTTGTCTCATATCTCAGAGAGGACTGTGCTTTAGCGGCTTTTCTGCCGATGCAATTAATGCATATGTACTATTTCTTATCCTGTAGTCTTCAATGGATACATTAGCCTTTCTGATGGCTTGCATGCTCCATACTCATGATGTCATATGTTGCAGAATCATGTTTCAAAAGTAACTAAATGTACTTAAGAAAGGATTAAGGACATAGTCTTTCCGAGTGAGACTAAACCTTGGTGTCTTCATAAATCTTGTGCAATCTCCGGTCTTGTGATCTTAAGAAAAGCTCCATTGCTAGGATTGATCTTCATGGTCTTCTTGAAATAAAAATTACACTCAGAGACCTATAATCCTAATACAAAATTTACTAGACTAATTATACTCAGTGATTTCCTCTTTTACAATGTTCAAGTGAACCAAGAGTACTTAATCACCTTTCTGGCTAAGATAAGAACATGTGATGAATGATCAAAATACTAACAGATATTCCTAACAAATTTCCCCCTTTTTGATCAGTCATCCATGACTATCTTTCAAAGTCCTATTACAAAGTTGTAATCCTGGAAGAGAAAACAATCCACCACTTAATCATTTCAAATGAAATTCAATTTTAGTTGAATTAAGTGCAGAAAGTAAATATCAACCAAATCACAAGAAGTGACCTTTGCTGATAAGTTGTCATCTATTAGAGTGTATCTGAGAGTATGATCTTCAGATAGGTACAGATTACAGAATAAGATGCAACTTTTACGGATAGAGAAAATTAGAAACAGTCAGCAAGATTACAAAAAGTAACAAAACAAACTAAGTAAATTAGAACAACATGAGAGTCCAAGCTCCAAGTAAACATTCTAAGATACTAGTCTTCAAGTCTTCAAAAAAAATAACTTAGGTTCAGAAACCTCAAGTTCTTCAGCACCCTTTCTGGATCAGTTGACATAATCATCCACTTTTCTGCATTCTTGGACATAGTCATAAAGTATCCTTGACGGTAAAGTTACATCTTTACGGATAAGATACAAATTTCATGGTAACTCTTGCCAAGATTGTAGTTTTTCTTCAGAAAGTGATTGACCCAGTAGTATTTTCCCCAGACCCAGGCATGGTCTACTTGCAGCTCAGATAGGTTGAAAACTTGTATATTTCTTCCAGATAGTGAATATCATCCAGATATTCATCCTTTGTCATGTAGAATGACTCATAGGGATGAACACCTAGCATTACGCCTTCGTAGCTACCATCCAGTTTTCTTGTCTTGTGCATATCTTCTGGCTTGGGGTAAGGACATGGAAAAGAAAGGTCCATCTTTCTGGCATCATTTCTCTTTTCAACCTCAAAGTTTAGCCAGGCATGAAGGTGCTCATGTTTTAGCAAATTTGGCTTGCCTTCACTCCATTTTAGGATCTGGTTGAAGATGGGAGTTGGAAACTTATCATTGACAAGTAGATGTTGCAGTTCCAGAATCCAATACCCTTTCTTGTTCAGAATGCACCTATATGAAGACTCTTCATTACTGGTCTTCACATACTCAATGTGGGCATCAGTTGGCTTTTCTTGATGAGTTTCTTTGTTTGCTCTGCCAAACTGAATATCCCTTCTAGCCTTTCTGTTAGGTGGCCTTCTGTCAAGAGATCCTGTGACTCTTTCTTCACCTTGAAATGTCTTTGGTGGAAGTCCCTTGAATTGACTTAGTATTTCCAGAAGGGATTCTGGCTGCTAATGGCCTTGCTGCCAAAGGAGATTGTAAGGGGCTTGCTTGCCTTCTTCTTTTGTGAAGTGGATGTTCATCAGTATCAGATTCATCCTCATCATCATCATTGATGTTCCAGTTGTGAGGCTTGCAGCTCTCTTGACCTCTTACCTCACCTTCTTCTTGATTTTCTTCTTTAGAAGCTTTCTGGTTGTTCCCATCTGAGATCCTAAGGGACTTGGTTCCCCTAGTGACCATACTTCGACTTTTCATTTGGTTGATCTGGAACAACTTCTTCAGCAGGGGTGTCTCCAGTGGTGTCCTTAATAACTAGTTGACTTGAGGAGGGGAGATTTGATTGTTTTCTTTTTCTTCCTCTGCCTTTTTGAGGCATCTTTCCTTCCCCCTTAGTCATATA
Source organism: Plantago major (assembly GCA_026545765.1). Lineage (NCBI taxonomy): Eukaryota > Viridiplantae > Streptophyta > Magnoliopsida > Lamiales > Plantaginaceae > Plantago > Plantago major. The sequence continues at coordinate 42,232,856 of CM048841.1, forward strand.
TGACTGACTCGTGATAGCATAAGCTTCAGAGTGTGATTCAAAGTTCTTATGGAGGTTGTTATACACCCTGACCAATTCTTGGATTTCTTCTTTCATGTCCTTGTTTTGCCTAACTAACACTTGCTCTTTTCTGTTTAGCTCTTCAAGAGGCTTTAGAATAGCCTCAGCTTGTTGAGTAGCATAAGTAGCATCTGCTAGTGCTTGATTGGCATTGTTGCAGTCTTCTTCCCTGATCAGAGCTAAGTCTCTTTGAGAGAGAGCTATGCTGGTTGCTCTATTTAGCAATGCAGCAGCCAAATCTTTCATATCTTCTCGATTTGTAGGACTTGGTTGTCTTGAGCAACAAGTCATCTCTTAGTTCCAAGAAAAATTTTCGGACCTGCTCATCACTTCTTGAAGCACACAGGCGGAGAAAATTTGTGGCGCCAGAAGGGCTAGCTTTTCCTTAGTGATTAGCCTCTCATCTTCTGCTTGGGAGATCAACTTTGGGTTTATTTCAGCATCATTCTCATAATCCTTTTCTTGGATTGTTTGCAGAGTGGCAATCTTTTGTTTGCCTTTGAGTATGCTGGCCTTCTGAGAAGTAGAAGGTCTTTCTGATGCAGCCTTAGCATAATGCTCTTCATCATCATTGTCATCCATGGCATCTATCTCAGCATCAGTGACAACGATGGCATTTTTCAACAACCTTTGCTCATCTAGGAGTGCCAGTTCCTTAGCATTAGCTTCTCTGAGCTTTTCGAGTTTGCCTTCCTTTTCTTCAACAAGAGCTTGACACTCTAAGTTGATTCTCTTCTCCTCTTCCAACTTAAATCTGAGTTGTTCAATCCTGAACTCAGTGGCTGTGATTTCTTCAATTGTGTCTTGTTCAGCCTGTTGGGTATTTTGATGAGACTTTGGTGATGATGATGATGGGGCTTTCTGAGCATTGGAAGGAGTAGCCTTTTCTGCACTTCCTTTGCTAACTTTCTGAATCCCGCCGTTTCCAGGTTGGGTATCATCATTCTGATCATCATCATCATCCTTTTTTTTTGTCTTCTTGACTTGGATGCTCAGAAGGAGGTTCTTGGTAGTCATTCTCATCAGTTTCCTTCTCATCTTCAGAAACCAGGTTGATCACATTAGGAAGTGTGATCATCCTCCCATTTACTTCTTCTTGCTTAGAAGGGTAGGTTGTGAGCTTCTTTGGGCAAGGATGGGTCACCATCTCTTGGGTTTGAGCATCGTGACTTGAAAGTCTGCTAGGAGTCTTTGTGCTACTTCATTTAAGAAGTTATCATCCATCAGAGTGGCAAAAGAATATGATTCTGTGGGAAACATAGCATGCATATGGTCTTCCAGATTGATTGCTATGGCCCTTTTCTCTGGGATGTCAATTACTCTTGCAATTTCAGAAAGATCGGCCTTCTGAGTTTCTGCCATTGTCTGAAGCACTTTAGATGTTTCTTGAGAGTGTGCTTCTTAAAGGCTTGGAGTAAGTTGAGTGGCACTAGACTTTGAGCCTCAAAGAAAGGGATCAAGTTAGTTTTGTTCAAACTACTTGTGTTAGTATCTGTGTGCAAAAGTAAGCTTTCTGAGCATACCTGTGTAGAAACACTAGGCTCATTTGCTTGGACATCGGCTTGTTTGGGCACAGAGGCCTCAGATACCTTGATGTGAGGAGAAGTCTGATCCTCAGCATCCTTTCTTTCTGATTGAACCTGAGAAATAGAATCAAATATGTTTAGAAACTTGTTAACAGAAAAGATAAGTGGAAAAATGCTTTCTGAGACTTCGCTTACTTCCAAGTGAGGAAGCTCAGTGGCATCTTTCTCGGAAACCTTGGGGGTTTCTGGAACCTTTTCTTCAGATACTGCTTGTTCAGCAGTTTTAGTTTCTCTTGGAGGAGATGAGATCACATTCTCTCCGTCCAAGTGTTCTTCTGATTGAGCCTGTAAGATAGAACAAACATATTGATTAAGTAGTGAATTTTACCAAAATTTTCTTAAGGAAATTTCACTGATACTTACCTTCTCAACAGAAGGCTCAGTAACTACTTCCTCATAGTGATTTTCAGCCTCTGGAAACTCTTCGTGTTGGGGTGTTGGTTCCACCTTCACTACTTTCTCAGTTGTAGCCTAAGAAGAGACATTAAGAATATTAGAACATAAGAGCAATTTTAGTTAGTTATTCCTTGTTCAGAGATAACTTTTACTACCAGTGGAACAGGCTCTTCTTGATGTTCTGAGGTTGGAGGAACCTCTTCTTTATTCAAGGGAGTGGACAAGTTTTCTTCCCCCTGAAATTTTGTCTCCAAGTTGGCCTATAACAAATGAAGCTTATGAGTAACAAGTTAACATTTTAATGTTGACAAGTTAGATACAAACTACTTTTGTTACCTGAATAGAGTCAGGCTGAGTTTGGGTCTCTTGGTCTAGTGGAGTTTTCACAGCCTCTCTTTGCTCATTGTTGGTCTCCTCTACAATATCTTTCTGAGTCTCCATCTCAGTTTGATCCCTTTCTGAGAGTTGAGCTCTCTCAGAAGGTTGAGGAACCTGTTCAAGAACAGGGTTTTCTTCAGCCACATTAAGTGTTGGCATTGTGAATGTGGAAGCAATGTCAACATCTTCCATCACTCTATCTTCCACTTCCAGGCCTTCTTCTTTCTGCTGGACAGAGGGGATCCTTTCTTTCTGAGGGGCTGAGCTTGATGCTCCTCCATGGGTCTAAATCCTGGACTTTTTGAATACTTGTGTAAGTACTACATCATCATCAGAGTCACTGTCCAGATTGGGAGCTGACCCATCTATGATATTTCTATCATCTCTGAAATTCCTGGAGCAGCCTGTCTCAGAATTCTTGGGGCTTTCTGGTGTTGCCTTTCTGGCCGAACAACATCTTCTGAGATCTTGTCTCCAGAAGGTTGTGCTTTTTGTACACTTCGGGACTTAGAGGCTTTCTTGCTTTGAGTCCTCTTTCTCTTGGCAACTAGAGGTTGAGCAGGAGCTTGCTTAGAGACCTCTTCACCTTGCTGGGCAGCTTCAAGCTCTTCTGCCTCTTTCTGAGCTTTCTCAGTAGCAATTCTCTCCTTTTCTTCAAAGGCATGTCTGAAAAGAGAGTTGGTGACTGGGATTTCTTGTCTCTTTCTGAGAGTTATTCCCATTGTTTCCAGAATGTAGCAAATTCTGAGACCAAAATGCATATTGGCCTTTGTCTCAGCAAGGCCATTGATGATTTTAGGCTCAAATTCCTCAATGTGCCCAAGAAATTTGTTGAAGGCGTACTTCCCCCAATTAAAGTGGGTTTCCTGCCCTTCATGCTTCTTATTCAGAAGATGCATCATCATCCATCTCTCCATGCTTATCTGGTCTACTCCACCTTTGTTGCCATCAAAGCAACGGACCAGAATGAGAGCCAAAGTACTCCAGTGTTTCTGGAGATGACTGGTTCTGATGGCTTTCAGAACAAAGTTTGCTGGGCAACCCTTTGCATTTTCAATCTGGATTGCCTCAAATAGCTCCTTAACACTTTGAATCATGGAGGCATCCCTGATGTTGATGTCGTCGATTGTTCCTCGATTTTTCAATCGGAATAAGTTGCAGAAAGTCTTGCAGTCTAGGACAATTTCTTGTCCTTGAACTTCAGTCTGCATGTACTTCTCTTCTACATCATTCACAACTTTTGTGAAGATTTTGGAGTTGTTGTAGAACTCCAACACATCCAGTGTAGAAAGTCCACTGGGTGCAGCACACATCCAGTGTAGAAACTTGTAGATATGGGAACTTTTCAACATTCCCAGTATCAGTTTTCTCTCTGCTTTTGAAGAAATAACTGCAGAAACATATTTCTTCACAAGAAAAGCTCCCCAATTCATCTTGTGACTTGGATTCCAGTCAGAAGGGGTAAACTCTCCTAGAAGGCGTTTATTCAACACCTTGAGTTCTTTTCCTCCTTGCTTTTCAGCAGGAGAAGATGATGCGGCCTTAGGGTTCTTGATGGTCATCTTCTTTGGTGCCATCTCTTATATAGAGTCTTTGAGTGAGTGTTTACAGATGGGTTTTGCAAGAATAATCGACATTAGTCTATCTTTTCAGAAGACTAAGCACAAGAAGTTGAGTTGCAGAAGAAGTTTTGCAGAAATCTTGAGAGATTTTGCTATTTTGATGCAAGTATGAAATTTTGAATTTGGTAAAAGTGTTTGTCTTTTGCCCAATTCTTATATATATAGCAGACAAAACGTACATAGATACAACATACATATAGCTGAATATGAATGCGTGTCTTTGTATCTGCATAGGCGTGGTACCACCTTTGTACTTCATTAAATGCTTAGTGGGCCATGTCTGCATTTCTCAACAGACATTACTTGCTTTGTTTTAATCTCAGCCGTTGAGATCAAACGTTTATACATCAAGGGTTTATATTGAATATCTTGTAATGATATCAATCAACAAATGGTATTGTGCCGTCTTGATGGATTTTTAATATGCTACATTCATTGTGTCACTTAGTAAAGAGTAGGAACACTTAATCGTTTGAGCTTATCATTCTGAGTGTCAAGTCCTTATGTTTATAATATTTTTTTTATCATAAAAATGGCAAAAATACAAGACATTGGACATGTTTGACTCCCAGAACTTATACTTTTTCGGGCTTTATGTGTCTTTTCTCTTCATGACTAAATAGTTTCCTGAATTCAAGAATCAGAAACATCAGTTGTTTGAATGTATTTGACCCACTCTTAGTAAGTAAGTTCTAGTCTTATTTACTCATTGAGTGTGTACCAACCTTTGCCTTTCTGGATACCCGTTCCAGAAATGTTTTGCCTTTCTGAGTGTTGCTACTCAGAAACTTTTGCATCACTTCTTAACAACTTGGCTTTCTGAGAGCATGTTCTCAGAGGCCTACTTCTTTTCTACCTTGCTTACTCAGACTTTAGAGATTCAGGACATTTTTCAGTCCTTAGGCAACTCCATTAACCCAAGATTATGTCTGAAAGTCAAGAACCGGCTTTCCTGTAGGGGCTTGGTGAAGATATCTGCAAGTTGGTCTTCTGTGCCAATCTTGAGTATCTCTATATCGCCTTTTTCAACATGGTCTCTGATGAAGTGGTGTCTAACATCAATGTGCTTTGTTCTGGCATGGAACTTGGGGTTCTGTGTGATTGCAATAGCACTTGTGTTATCACAGAAAATGGGAGTTTTCTCTTCATTGAGTCCATAATCTCTGAGTTGTTGTTGAATCCATAGAATTTGTGTTGCACAACAACTAGCAGCAATATATTCAGCCTCTGTGGTAGAAGTTGCAATTGAGTTTTGTTTCTTGCTAAACCATGAGATAAGTCTAGCTCCCAGAAATTGACAAGTTCCTGAGGTACTTTTCCTATCAAGCATTAATCCAGCATAATCAGCATCTGAGTAACCAGCCAAACTCAATCCACTTTCTTTAGGGTACCACAAACCTACATCTACTGTACCTTTCACATACCTTAATATTTTCATAGCAATGTTCTAGTGTGATTGCATCGGATTTGTTTGAAATCTAGCACACACACCAACTGCATATTGGATATCAGGTCTGCTTGCAGTAAGGTAAAGTAGTGAACCTATAAATTTCCTATACTTGTGTTCATCAACACTCTTATCTGAATCAGTATAGGTCATCTTGGTTCCTATGCTCATAGGTATCTTAGCATTCTTTTCAGAAGGCTTAAGATTGAACTTTGTGAGCATGTCTTTTGCATACTTTGTCTGACTAATGAATATTCCATCATTGAGTTGCTTGACTTGCAATCCTAGGAAATAGTTCAATTCTCCCATCATGCTCATCTCGAACTTACTTTTCATGAGATTTGCAAAGTCATCACAAAGTTGCTTGTCCTTAGATCCAAATATGATGTCATCAACATATACTTGAACTAAGAGCAGTTTACCATCATGATTTAATGTAAACAAAGTTTTATCAACTTCACCTTTCTTGAAACCACTTTCCAGAAGGTATTTGGCCAAAGTGTCATACCATGCTCTTGGAGCCCGTTTCAGTCCATATAGAGCTTTCTGTAGCTTGTAGACCATTCTACTTTCTGAGGAAACTTCAAAGCAGGTGGTTGTTCAACATAGACTTCCTCAGCAAGTTCACCATTCAAGAATGCACTTTTGACATCCATCTGATAAACTTTAAAGTCTTTATGAGCTGCAAAGGCCAGAAAGAGTCTTATCGCATCGAATCTGGCAACTGGTGCATATGACTCATCAAAATCTAAACCTTCAGTCTGGGTGAATCCCTTGGCAACCAACCTTGCTTTGTTTCTGGTTATTTCACCAGATTCATTCATCTTGTTTTTGAAAACCCACTTGGTTCCAATCACAGATATTCCTTCTACAAATGGAACTAGTTTCTAGACTTTGTTTCTTTCAAACTGATCCAACTCTTCTTGCATTGCAGAGATCCAGTCTTGGTCTCTTAATGCTTCTTCAATAGTTTTAGGTTCAATGTTTGACATGGAACATCCAAAGAGAGAATTAGCATTTTTGGCTATTGCTCTCCTAGTCCTAACACCTTGATTGATTGTTCCAATCACATCCTTTGCAGGATGATCCTTGATCCATCTCATCATGGATTTGGGGCTAGTAGGGTCAACATCTATGTGATCTGAATGTGAATCACTATGATTATGACTTGATACTTCTTCAGTATATATCACATTTTATACCACAGAAGGGCGTTGAATGTCTGACACTTGCTCAGTGTGAGGGCTTTTTGGGACATGCCTGTCAGAGAGGTCATTTCCAGAATTAGCTCTCTGATGAACATCTTCAGTTTCCATTTCTGGAAATCTCATAGGAAATTCTTCATCATGTCTGAGAATCATTTGGTTGTTACTAGGCATTTCATGCTTTTCTTCGTCAGAGTCATCCTCTCTTTCCATAATGATGTTTTTCCTTTCTGAGGGTTCTTCTTCAGAATCCTTTAAAATTAGTTCCTTGAACCTTTCTGAGAGTTCATCAACAAGGGGTGATTTCTTGCTTTCTTCATAGAATACAACATGAACTGATTCTTCAATCTTCTTTGTTCTTTTGTTGTAAACTCTGTAAGCTCTGCTATTCATAGAATAACCAAGAAACACTCCTTCATCTGCCTTTGGTTGAAATGTTCTTAGATACTCTTTTCCATTGTTAAGAACAAAACATCTACAACCAAACACTTTCAGATGTTTAATATTAGGGGGTCTACCAACCAAGAGCTCATAAGGGGTCTTGTCATGGTCTTTGTTTATCAAACATCTGTTCTGAGTGTAGCATGCTGTGTTTACAGCTTCAACCCAATAAGCTTCACTTATTTTAGTGTCAGCCAGCATTGTCCTTGCTGCTTCTTTAAGGGTTCTATTTTTCCTTTCTGCAACACCATTTTGTTGTGGTGTTCTTACAGAGGAAAGTTGATGTTGTATACCTTTGCTGGTACAAAACTCCTTTATGTACTGGTTGACAAATTCAGTACCATGGTCTGTTCTGATTGCAGATACCTTGTCATCTTTCGTGACTTCAAGCTTATTAAGCAAGTTTGGTATCTCCACCCTAGCATCAGATTTGTGTTTCAGAAAGACAACCCAAGTGAATCTTGAGAAGTCATCTACAACAACCAGACCACACTTCTTTCCTGCATAACTAGTTACAGATGATTCAAAAAGATTCATGTGTAATAGTTACAGTGGTCTAACACTAGAGTGTCTGATTTTGGACTTGAAAGAGATCTTAGATTGTTTCCCCATCTGACAGTGTAATGTATACCATCCTTTCTGAAAGATGTTTTGGGAAGGCCAACCACTAACTCTTTCTTGGCAAGTTTGTTCAGAGTTTTGAAGTTCAAGTGACTCATTCTTTTGTGCCATAACCAGTGCTCTTCTGTGTGACCAGATTGACTCATCACGAGACATTCTTCAGTTGTGGCAGATGCCCAATCGGCAACATAAAGACTACCTTTCCGCCGAGCAACCAAGACTGTCTGCTTTGACACATTGTCAATAAGTTTGCAAAACTTTGCTTTGAATTTCACAGTGAATCCCTTGTCTGCAAACTGGCTCATGCTAAATAGATTGTATTTCAAACCCTTAACATGTAATACGTCAGTAATTGTTAAAGATCCCAATTTGACGTTGCCAAATCCCAGAGAGGGATTTAATTCTCCTCCAGCAAATCTGATGTCTGGTCCAGTGTTGCAAACTTTGTAGTTGACCAGATTTACTTTGTCTCCTGTCATGTGCTTTCCGCATCCACTATCAAATAGCCATTGAGCCTTAGCCCAAGAGGCGTTCTGCACAAAACAGGAAACAGGAGTTAGGTTCTTGCTTCAGAGGTAGAACCATTTAGACTAAACATTCTTCCAGTAGGAATCCACATTTTAGTGAATTTCTTGGGAGTTTGTTTTTGTCTAACTTGATCAGAAGGAGATGCAATGAAATTAGTAATTTTGATCTCAATCTTCCTTCTTGGGGTGTTTCTAGGTGTTCCCTTTGGTGCTTTCTGGATCCTGGGTTTCTGGGGTTGCTTTTCAGCAAACTTAGCCTTTCTGGCCAGGTTCCTTCTAGCTTTGGCATTCAGTTTTTCAGTGGTTTGAGATTTATTCCACTTCTGTTTATTGCTCTGTAATATCGCCTTATGCGCCATTGTTCTTGTCCTTCCTTATATTGTTGTAAAGGACTTTTCCAATATACGATAGCCAATGCCATTTCGAACACCTTTGGCTTTCTGAATGCGGTCTTCAGAAGCCTTACTAGTTTCTGCACCATCTTTATTTTCATAAAATGGTATAGTTGAGAATTTGCCTATTCCAGCAATTCTTCCCTTCTTAGTAATATAGCACTGTGGATGGTTGCATGTCTGAGGGTTGTGTTTCTTTTCAGAAACCTTATCCACATATTTCTTGTGAACTTGTTGTTCTTTCAAAGGCTGAGTTGCTACTCCTTTTCCTTTGTCAACTACCCTAGCTTTCTGACCAATGCTATAGGTGGTTGAAGAACCATTCTGTTGACTTTTTACAAAGGTCAACCTATCATCACCCTTCTTCAGAGGAGACGAATTGCTTGATTGTTCATCAAGTCCAAGTCCACCTTTCTCAGAGGGATCTCTCAGATATGATTGAACGTCAGTGAGAGTGTCACTAGCCTTTGCATAAGATTGGAAGGATAGCTCTTTCTTTCGGAGTTCCTCATTCTCAGAAAGCAGCTTCATCATTTTCTTATTAAGTTCATCCAAGGCTAGTTTGTGAAAATTTTCATTTTCAGATATCTGACTTTTCAGAAGGGCTATTTCAGCGCTCTTGTTCTCAGATACCCTGGTTAGCTCAGAAACCTCTTTTTCAAGAGTTTCTTTGCTTTCCTCTAGAATTCTGGTTTTGGATTGTGCTTCCAGAAATTCTTTCTCATAACGATCCAATTCACTCCTGATTAACTCCAGATCCTCAATTCCATCATCACTCTCATAGTACAGAAATTGTGAAATGTTAGTTACCTCATCAGCCAATGTTGGAGATGTCTGGACCAGCAATCTCAGCAACTCCACACATTTCATTCTTCTTAAGGCCGAAGTCGATTACGTTATGTATATTGATAAGACCATTCACTATTTCTTGAAGCTCGATCTCCCCCCCGGACGAACCATATAGCCACACAATTCTGGTGATGGTAGGTTTGAGTTATCTGAATCTCCATCTTCAGAATCTGTCTCAATATCTAGAGCATCAAGTTGGATTTGAATCTTCTTCCTTTCTTCAGTCAGTAAGGCCCTTTGATTTCTTTTGTAATTTCTTTCGTCCTTCTTGTCACTGTCTTGAGCTTGTTTAAAGCAGGCAATCTCTCTTGAAGTGACGGGCTTTTTGACAATTGAAGCGGATATCATTTCCTATCTCGCTGATTCAAGATTAACACCTTTCTGAATGGGGGTCTTCAGAGAGTTGTTTAGTTGAATGTTCTTGTACTGATGATAGTTTGGGCCAAGATGCTTTTTCAGCTTTTCTTTAGCTTTTCTTCTCTCAATCTCTTGACTCAAAATTTATTCATGTGTCTTACTGCAAGAGCATTTTCTTCAGATGCGTCTTTGGTATCTTTCTTTTCAGAAGTACCTTGAGAGGCTAGAGCAACACTTTGCAACTTCTCAGCTGTTTGTTCTCTCTGAGTTGTCTCATAATCTACAGTAGCAAGATGAGAGAAGAGCTCTACTGGAGTAATATTTGGCATTCCTTGGTTGAAATAAAAGAATTTAGTGTGCTCCCAGTTGTGATTGAGACTTCTGACAATAGTCTTAATTTTTTCTGACTGGGAGTATCTGTTGCTTTCACCATGTGCAGCCATATCACTCACAAGAGTAGTAAAACTGAAATCAAGTTCTTCCAGAGTTTCAGTGGGACCTTGCTTGAAGTTTTGGAACTTCAATTTAATAACTTCGAACTTGTTTTCTTTGGTTTTCTAAGTTCCAGCACAGATTTCTTCAATGAATTTCCAGGCAACTTTCGCCATTTTAGAACCCCACAGTTTACACTGTATGTGCTCAGGTGTCGATCTGATGATTATATTACGAGCTTGACATCCAATCTGTGTCTCTTGGCTGGTCTTCATATGTAATGCTTCCACGAGCAACATGACCACTATCACTAGCAGCCACGTCTTCGCTTCCATCTTCCTTGTCTGAGGCTTTTCTTCCATCAGAAACCTCAGTGACTTGTTTGAGTTGTCGGATTTTGATAGGACCTTCATTGATGACATAGATCATCTCATCACTAATGGCCTCCAGATGGAGCATCATGTTGTTCTTCCATTTCTCGTAGTTTTCTGGCTTTAGAACGGGTGCATCGCTTAGAGAAATACCTGCACACTTAACACACAAATTATATAGTCCTCAGAAAGGGACAAAGTTTCTTCACCTATCTGGGAATCTAGGTTCAGTGCAGAAGGCTTGGGAACCTCCTGCTCTGATACCACTTGTTGGTCCAGATAACGGCAAAGTAAAAGACTAGAGGGGGGGTGAATAGTCTTTTAAGCTTTTGTCGATAAACACAGTTTCTCAGAAACCTGGCGGTTTCTGATACTTAAATTCAGAGCGCGGAAGACTTTAAGATAGGTAAGTGTAGAAACAATAAGTAAGTGTGTGTGCTTTGCTGAAAGATAAATACAGAAAGGTAAATAACACAGCAAGTATAGTGGTATCTGGAGGTGGCATAATCCTCCAACTAATCCACTTCGGTCTTTCTGAGACCTAGAATTCACTAGAATAGATAATTGAGTTCACCTTATAAAAATCCTATTCTAAGATTCTTAAACAATTGGTTCCCAACCAAATGTTCCCCCTGAGTTATTCCCCAGCTCCTAGAGCTAAGTACTTCCTCTACTCAGATAACCTTGGAGTTATTCCCTGATTTCCCAAATCAAGTACTTCCTCTACTCCACGCCTTGATGGTGTTGGTTATAAGGTTTGTCAGAGAGGCTTCTCGTATAACTTTTCAGTTATGTTTTCAGAGAGCTTAATAGAACAAGACTACTTAATACACTTGTTCAGTGTATGTCAATCTGCTCTTTACTGACCCAAGTAATTGATGTCCGTTCTGGAGAATGAGCTTCAGAAAGGTTATCTGACAGTTCAACTCTTTCACGAATAACAATCTCTTGTTAAGGTTCAGGACAACTTAGAACTACTAGTGATTCTTCAAGCAACAGAAAGCTTTCAGAAAGGGTAGTAGTGTGCTTGAGAGAATACTTTGCTAGATTGTAAGTTTGCAAGTTAGATCGTTCTTGATCGTATTTCAAAGATCTAAGTGTGTGATATTTATAGATAAATTAGAGAGTCGTTGGGATGTTATCCGTTAGACACAATTCAAATTCAGTCTATACTTATCTTGAAATGAGTACTCAGAAGTCCTTGTCTCATATCTCAGAGAGGACTGTGCTTTAGCGGCTTTTCTGCCGATGCAATTAATGCATATGTACTATTTCTTATCCTGTAGTCTTCAATGGATACATTAGCCTTTCTGATGGCTTGCATGCTCCATACTCATGATGTCATATGTTGCAGAATCATGTTTCAAAAGTAACTAAATGTACTTAAGAAAGGATTAAGGACATAGTCTTTCCGAGTGAGACTAAACCTTGGTGTCTTCATAAATCTTGTGCAATCTCCGGTCTTGTAATCTTCAGAAAAGCTCCATTGCTAGGATTGATCTTCATGGTATTCATGAAATAAAAATTACACTCAAAGACCTATAATCCTAATACAAGATTTACTAGACTAATTATACTCAGTGATTTCCTCTTTTACAATGTTCAAGTGAACCAAGAGTACTTAATCACCTTTCTGGCTAAGATAAGAACATGTGATGAATGATCAAAATACTAACAAATATTCCTAACAACATCAAATGGGTTTAACACTAGCAAAAGGGGCTTGACTTAGAAGTTAACTCCGACTCAAAGGAAAAGAACTAACAACAAAAAAGGAAAAATAGCAGAGACAACAAAAACAAAAGAAAATACGGAAACGGAAACAAACAAGATGAAGTCTCATCCTCCCCCAACAAAGAGAAGCTTGTCCCCAAGCATCAAAAAGGTAAGAGAAAACATCTTACAAGGGTTGTACCTTTATAGTCATGTACAAGACTCTTCCGTATTGGTTAACGGGTACTCTGGAAGTTCTCCCTCTTCGCTCTTTTACGCCCCTGCAAGTGAGAATAAACATATAGGGGGCCAGTGTATGCCCCCACATGCACTTTTGCCAAATCCTGCGAAATAGACACAAGAGGATCAGAATAGGCTCGCAACCTGCGCTGCTGGCCATGTACCTCAAAAGTGCAGGTACGACAGTGTAAGTCCACCGCCATGCGGGTGGTGCTGATGAAGGGTCGTCCTAGAAGCAGCACGTCTCTTCCAAGTTCTCCCCCATCTTTCCTGGCAGTATCAATAATCACAAAATCCAGGATGACATGCACTCCATCTAATATCACGATGACATCCTTGACGATACACATAGGCCTATTCCAAGACCCATCTTCTAGTAGCATTCTAGCATTCTAGCTTTCATAGTCACCATGCCTTTCAATCCAAGCTCCTCATAGGTACTAAAAGTCATAACATTGCAACTGGCACCTGTGTCAACTGTACCAACTACTCCCTCAAACTATCCAATACCTAGTGTTAAATCGAAACTCTTGGCGTCACTCAAACTCTTGTCACCCTTCAAAATGACTGGTGGAGAAGATTCCCCACCGGAGCATCAGTGCTATCATCACCCTTCCTTACCTGAACCACATGGTTCTCCACCGCCGGAGCAATCACGCTCTCATCATCCTTGTGAGGTTTTAGAGGTTCCTCACGAACCGAGTTCTTACCACTTTTCACGGCTTCTTTTTCTTCAAGTGTTGCAACCTGGTGTCCACACCTACAACATGCCACCTTATCACTTATAATGGAAGCCACCTTCTCAGCCACATCGACATATAGTTTTGCCATCAACAATCTCTCCGTAATAATCGAGGGGTTCTCGACTTCTCTGTTCTGATCTCTCGCTTTGAGTGAAACAATTACATCCTCCAGTCTTTTTGTGGCTCTTCAAGGGCTTCAATTCTATCCATGAGGGCTGTCATAGTGCCTTTGAAATCTTGAGTTTTTGGAGGAGGATTGGAGGGGGCATGCTTGTCTCGCATCATCCTGTGCCGAGATGTAGTAGACAGCCTGTCGAATGCTTCCTCAATATTTGATGTTGTACTAGTTATTTTCGCCCCCACCCCCCCCCCCCCCCGGCCCCCAAGTCTCATGTCGACTAGCAACTGCTCATTTGGATTCAACCCCCCATAGAAACTCTGGCATAAGGTCATCTCATCAAAACGGTGGTGGGGGCATTCGGCAAGAAGGTGTTGGAACCGCTCACGTGCCTCATGCATTGTCTCGTGATGTTCCTGTTTGAATTGGGAAATCTTCTTGTGGAGGTCTACCATTTTTGAAGGAGGGTAATACTTCCCTATAAAGCTCCGGTAGATATCATCCCATGTAGATAGCGGCCCCGCTCGAAGGTTAAGCAACCATGTCTTGGCCAATCCTTGGAGACACATCAGAAATACCTTCATTCTGACATCCTCATCAGTTACACTACTCCAATCAACCAGTGGTATCCTACTGACCCAATATCCAAATTCCCTTAGGAATCTCATGATGTCTTCATTAACATTCCCACTGAAACTATGCATGAAGTTGTAATGGTGAGGCTAAATGTCTAAGTTCCTGGCATTCTTAGACAACACAACCGATGGACTGACTAGTTTAATCAGGTGTGGTTGCATGTAGTCTCCGAACTTATTTGAGGTAAGAGCATTGCTGGTATTGTGGACTAGAGTTCCCATCATACCTGTGGTAACAACTACACAGACTCACAAAAACTCAACTGATGCTTAGTTCCTGTTAGTCCAAAATAAACACAGAAAAAATAAACAAAAACATTTACAACGTAAAAACACCAAAGTAGGAGTTAACAAGCCTTAACTACGAGATCTTCTCAAGGAGCTAACTAGGCAACTATGACGTTTTCAAGTATCAAACGTAAAAGTTTGCGGTAACTGTTTGTAAAATTGAGTTTGTTGTGATGATTAATCTAAGTTAACTAAAAGGGTTTTGAATCAGAGAGAAGGGATATAGATGCGGTAGCATTTCAGAATAATCGAATACGAATCAGACCTATTGTTCATATGTTGTCACAGTTATTTGTCCAAAGAAAATACCACTTTCAGTTTAACCAAGACATTCTTTGAAGATGTAAAGCAAGGAAATCAATCGATTGTCAGACGATTGATTCTTAACCGGAATGGTTTAGAAGATTCAAGATAAGATTACTGAAATTGGAGTTTTTACGAAGATCATGAAAAGCTTAACACATATGAACAAACCCCAGGTCAAACTCCTAATTTGATTACTCCTACATTGCTACCGCATCTATCGAACGATTAGCTACTCATAGCACAAGTAATAACATACTCAATGACAATCACAATCGAATTAAACATAATATGACAGGTTACAAGCATTCACCAAGACAATCAAACACAAGATGAGAAATTGTGAAAGAAAGGGTAATTAGATTTATAATCTAACCTCAACATCCAAATCCAATGTCAATGGAATGATTACAAGTGAAAGCGCTGATAAAATGAGGCAAGAGAACTAAACTAGGGTTTTTCTTGCTTGAGAATGAAAAAAAATGTAAGAAAAGAAGTGTGTGTAAAATGTCTCTGTCAATGACTAAAAGAACAAGGCCTTCTGCAAAACTCGTGCGAGACGCGTCCTGGAGAAAGTGGGACGCGTCTCGCGCCTCTTGGAGACGTGTGCTAGGACTCGTCTTCTGATCTTCAGTTTCTGGAAAATGTCATGAGACGCGTCCCGATTCAAGTGGGACGCGTCTTGCATCTTCTGGAGACGTGTCCTAGGTGCGGGAACTCGATTTGGGACGCGTCTTGATAAGAGTGGGGACGCTTCCCGGCTTCTTTTCACCAAAAATGTCATGTTCGAGCCAAAAACTCCAAAAAGTACCTAAACAAGCTAAAACCTGCACAACACCACTAAAACACAAAACACATAAAAATGCACAAGAAACACTAAAAAACACAAATCAAGACAAACAAAAAACAGTAAAGAGAAAGAGATGAGACACTAAAATATAGGCTCATCAATAGCGCTTTTTTATAGTCAATAGCTTGACTCTTCACGGAGTTCACGTCCCGCAGGTTTTGATACTAGACTTCTTCTTCTTAAGCCTTCACGTACCTAGTCCCTGCACACTAGAACACGCATAAACAGGTCCTACAAATCCAAGTGGATTTTCACAAGGACAAGATGTGTTAGGTGGAGTGTAGGCTTGCAAATCGCGTTGCACGCCCTATACCTCATAAGTGGCTCGACGGTGGCGCATATTGATCGTGAGATCAATCATCTCGATGAACGGTCAACCTAACAGAACCATCCCAACACATAGAAGTCGGTTATCATGGAATCATTACCCAAACGGATTTCCACATCTTCCACTACCCCTAGTAGTCTCCGTATCGAGCCATCAGCCATCCTTACCATGAGCTTCTTCTCCTTAAGCCCCCTCACTCTACTTGCCTCGTACATTTCGTACGGCATGACATTGACACCAGCCCCGGTGTCCAACATCCCCGACATTCCTTCCAGGCTCCCAAAACCAACCTTGACATTAAAGCCACCAGAATTGGTCGTTTTGGAGACCTTCTTCCTAATCACCACCCCCGGTGGTGATTTCTCTACCCATTGTGCCACATGCACCTCCTCAACAGGCGTATCAATTACAACGGGATCTACAACCCTTTCTCTACTTCCAACCTCAACTCCACAATCTTTGTTATCAACAATATTATTCTTATTCACCGGTTCCACCAGGACTACATCACAAGGAATTAAATCATTGGAAGCCATACGTACCTTAATCTCCTTGGGAGGAGAGTCATTGTGACTGAATGGCCCACATTCCTCCACTTGTCATTTAGGAACCTTGACCCTTGCTCTATCTTTCAATATCATTATCTCAACAGGTACCTCAGTAATAACAGTGATTGCCATGGCGTTTTCAGTTGCTCACGGCAACCTTCCCTTCTCACGGATGCGACTCATATCAAGCAATTCATGAAGTTGCCTCTTGATGTCCTTGTTGTTCCCATCTAGTGCCGACAACCTACCATCCGTCTTCTCCTAGTGCCTTTGAGCCCGGTCGATAAACCTCTACAACCTCTCCTTGAACTCCTCAATCTGTCTGGACTTGCCAGTAGAGGTGGAATCCTTTGTCTGCTCCTCTTCCTTAGGAGTAGGATTCTCACAATCATCATTCGAGTAGCTCAACTTCGACCGATCCACATTGGGATACATTTGGTTAGGAGTGAACCTATGAACCGGTCCCATTCCTCCAAAACCAACATCCGTTGGACTATACATCGGGAAATATCCCCCATTTGCCCCTTGCACCCAACATACCTCTTCTCCTTCCTCCGGAGTAGTAATCTCAGACACCTCCTTGACAGAGATGTCGGCCCTACATGGATCTGCCCAGCGCCAGTAGTTGTTGCAAATCCTACACGTTTCCTGAGCATGTGGATTCTGACCACTAGCTGCCAACAACTTCACTTGCCCTAACTCCCTTTCTAGCTCGTTGATACGGCTGCTAGAATCCTCAAAGGTAGCATTAACCTCACTCCTAAGCACCCCCAACTTCTCCCCTGCACACTCTTGTGCTGCGAATTCTTTTCACACTTGATGAAAAGATCGTTTAGCTCCTCCGGTGTAAGATCCATGATGTTTCCACCACTAGCTACGTCAACATAAGATTGTTGACTCTCGTTCAATCCATCGTAGAAGTATTGCATCAGATTCGCAAGACTTAGGCGGTGATGAGGACACTTTGCTTGGAGCATCATGAACCTCTCCCAAGCCTCATCGAACATCTCATCATGGAGTTGTTGGAACCTTGTGATCTGTGCCTTCAAAGTGGTGGTGTTCGACTAAGGATAGTGCCGATCCATGAAAGCCTCACAAATTTCGGCCCAAGTAGTCAAAGACACCTCGGGAAGCATATTCAACCATGTCTTAGCCCTATCCGCTAAGAACATGGGGAATATATTCATCCTCGAGTCATCATCCTGCACCCCTGTAGTATGAATCCCCGCTATGAACATCTGCAACTCCTTCACGAAGCCCATAACATCTTCATTCTCCATCCCATAGAATTTGGGAAGGTGTTGAAGAAGGTACGACTTTAGCTCATATTTTCGGGTCGCTTCTGACAGAACGATGCACGGCCTATGGGCTCCAACATGAGCCTTGAATAAATTGTGAATCATGTTCATAGGAACAACACGACCTGCAGCTCCTCCACCACCAACAGTAGCACCACCAGCATTACCAGTATCACCCATATCTACTTGAAAAATTGGAGCTTCTTAAAAAACCTTACTTGCTTACGTACCAGCAAGACTAAACCTCAACCTCCTCCGGTGCATTTCAATATCGTCAACAAAAAGCTCTACGGGAAGATTCAAATTCCTTCTCCCTTGCATAAACTACGTCCAATCAGAAAAGAGAAAGGTATGAAACCAAAATTCTCCACATACAGATAACCGAGTAAACTAATCTTTAAAACACAAACTAAGTAGTTAAATCCCCGGCAACGGCACCAAAAAACTTGATGCGTCAAATCAAGTCCTTAATTTGTTTAGCCAAGAGCAATATCAAGTATCACTAGAAAAGCACGTAGTGAGTTGATAAGGTGCCTTGAGTGTCGTTCTCGAAGGACTTAACTAAGCTTGTCGTGTTTTAAAGAACTAGTTTGTCTTAGAATTGCATCTTGCGACCTCTAATTCTTCTTTCGCAAATCACACAAAGATTAAACAATAAAGACGAGTTTGTAATCAATTAAAGGAGACATGGGGTGGTGGTTTCATCAAGAGCTGGATAGTATAGGTATACAATGGAATACACGACTTTTGAAAGTGAAAACGTTTTATCAACATAGTAGAGTCGTCAATTCTACTAGTCAGCGTTTGTAGTCGAATCCGTTGGGCTTAAATCGTAAGTAACCTTGAGGGTGCGAATCCCTCTTGTGGATTTTGGGTATTAAGAAATGACTGCTAAGGCATTGAACTACCAAACGATTCGCAAGAATTAAACAAACCAAGAACTGTGTAATTTCATCCAAAGTCCTATACTAGCATGCTCAAGATTTCACCACCAATCCATAGGTGATGTTTAGCTACTCATATTCATGTTGTCACAGGAAAGAAATATGATAAACATACACATAAACATCAACAAGAAGTAATCAAAGAGAAATGATACAGAATTACCGAATAACTTTGAAAAACTGAGCTCCCAATAGATAACAATGGTGAAAACGTACTGTATACAGCAAGAATTCTTCAGACTGATGATTAACCAAGACTCCAACTTGATCAGATGGATGATTCTTGGAACCCTAGGACCTCTCAAAAACTCCCAAATGTTGTGTGAACAGAAGAAATTGATAAGTATAAATTACAAATCTGACATTAAAATGCCAAAATCTCAATTGTAACACTCAGAAACAGGAACAGATCGGAGCGGACGATCGCCCGCTCCGGCTCTGGCACGCAGTGCTCTGTGGCAGCGTCCAGAGCTCCGGGCAATCACCGCCACTTCCTTTTGGGCTCGATTCGCGACTTTTTGACCATCCTCGACCCGTTTGGCATTCAGGGACCCTTCATGTCACCTATTTGGAGTCTTGGAGCTTGTAATGTCCGAAAAAGTGAATTCAAATGCATCATTTTGACTCTTTTCCTTCATGAAATGTACCTAAAACCTGGAATCATGGTGGAAACACAAAAAACACAAACAAAAGACAAAATATATACAAATAAAGGAAAAACTAGACTAAAAGTTAGTAAAAACAAGGTAAAAAAAACCCAATAAGGTTTTCTAAAAACACCTCATCAATCTGCAGCTTGAATTGGCTAAATTTTCAGATGTACAAATCTGTCATATTCGTCGGGAGGCTAATTCTGTATCACAAGCTATGCCATTATTTCACTCAAGATGAAGTGGGCTACTTATCTCTACCTTTTGATTTTATTGAAGTCACCTAGTTCTTTGCTGTCTTTTACCTTGATAAGAGCCCTTTAGAAGTCATGTTTTTCTGTAATCAAGTTGAATGCTTCCTATATTTAGCAATACTCTTGTCTGATTTTATATAAATAAAATCTCTTATTCTCAAAAAAAAATGTAAAGGGTTTTCCTTAAATGCAATTTACTTTGTGCAATAAATACAAATAAAATGGCTGAAAAATTCACATTCCTTTTTAACTCATGTTCTATAGGTATGGTTGAGAATAAAAACCAACCTTTATAATATATATAGATGTCCCATAAATAGTCTTAGGCAACATAATCACAGCAAATTCGAAATCGATCCTGGATGTCGTGGATGAATTGCATGATTCATTAGTATGGGTTCAATCTTTTTCTCCTTCCGTCCTCTGGAACTTTTCTGATTTTTCTATCTCCACGCGTCTCATGAAATTGTCCTTGCACGTGAATTGGGCGTAGACCTTTGTTAAACTAAAATCATCGATTTGAGATGACTGATGTAATTAGTTCTTTCTTGCACATGATTTTAGTGTATGGTCCACAAGAGATTGCAAGATATTTTTACCGAAGTCTGAGCAAGCCATGCATCAACCGAATAAGTTGCATTTCCATGCTCTATGTTTAGCCATTCATCATTGTCAGTCATTTTTAAACACAAACAAGAAAATTCTACTGAGAGAGAGAGGACAGAGAAACACAAAAGGAAAAAAGAATCTCCAATCTCTCTCTCTCTCTCTCTCTCTCTCTCTGAAATCAGCTTTTGTTGTAGAAAAACAAACACAGCCATGAATGAGAAAGGCTCTGTTTCCAAGGAGCTTAATGCCAAGCATTCAAAGGTGGATTTGGAAAAAAACATGTCTTTTTTTTTTTTTTTGGGCTAATGTTCTTGATTCATGGTAGATTAATTTGGATGTGGTTGTCCTGTCATTCTTTGGAATTTTCATTAAGTTAACTTTCAGAGAATGGGAGGAAGAAGTTTTAATGATTGTTTGATTTCTCAGCTCAATTGAATCAAGGAAAAAATAACTAAGTAGGCTTCAACATTAATTTTTAAAGATATGTGCTATGTGTTTTTTTTTTTAATGATTGAGCTAAGTGCATTATCATGGCATATATCCCTGTTTAAATCCATAAACATCATTCTCTCATATCATGGTGATCAAATTATGCCAAAAATGTGCGTGTACGATAAGAGGCATACCCCAATAGAGTAGTAACTACATTTTGATTTTCACACTGACCATCAATGTGATATGATGTCTGCACTCTGCATTAGGATTCTTTCGACACCTTATGATCAATTTTTACTTGCTGTCGTAGATTTTGGAGGGTCTTCTTAAGCTCCCTGAGAACAGAGAATGTGCAGACTGCCAAAGAAAGTATGTCGTTCTGTTCATTTTTCTTGATGTTCAATTCAAGTCCTTGTTGTTGTTTCCTTTTCATTTAATCTGCTTGTTCAGTTCAATCTGGTATTGTAGTCAAATATTATTTGTATGACTTGTATGTTGTAAATGTTTAATTGGAAGCATCATTTCAGGGCTCCAAGGTGGGCAAGTATCAACCTTGGAATATTTATATGCATGCAGTGTTCTGGAATACATCGGAGTCTTGGGGTACACATTTCAAAGGTATGCGCGATATGCATTTCAATCGCTACATGAAATGAAAATAATCACTATGATATGTTCTATTATAGTATTTTCTGGGGACTGAATCCTAAATTTGTATAATAGGTAAGGTCTACGACTTTAGACACATGGCTTCCAGAGCAGGTTGTGTTCATGCAAAGTAAGTCCCTCCATTCGCATACACATTCTAGACTTCAATATTTTGAGTGTTTTATATGATGTAGATGATCATCTTGTTCAATGAGTACATGTATCTAATATGTGACACATCTTCTGATGTGCATCAGATATGGGCAATAAGAAGTCGAACGATTACTGGGAAGATAAACTACCACCGAATTATGAAAGATCACCAATTCAAAGATTTATCAACTCCAAGTAAATTGTCTTAAAACCTTCCCAAAAAGAAATTTTAGAGTATCTTTTCACCCAAGTAATCGTCAACTATTCTTTACAGGTACGTGGATAAAAAGTGGGCATCAAAGACATCCAAGCAGCCATCTCAACTAGTGTCCACAAATAGCTGTGACAAACCTTGCCATCCATCAAGATCAGGAATTCCGAAGAAAGCAAGAAAGTATTCTTTGGAGGAAGATTTTTTCAGTACGCATACACCACAGGTTCCACCAACAAGAACTCGTGGAGTATGTATACATTTACCTTGTACATTACAAGTTCTTTCCATGTATTAGGGTGTACATGAAGAATTAAACTGTGTAATATACTTCCAACAGGCCTCGCTAGACTTGATGACTGATGTCTTTTCTACTCCACCAATGGTAGTTACTAATGAGACGAACAACTCTAGAAGTAGTGCTGATGGTGCTAAGGATCTCTTCAGTCTGCTCTATGTCACTGAATCCAGGAAAGATCGTACAGTTGTGCCTCCATCACGCTGGGCTACGTTTGAGTGTGAGAACATTTTTGTAACGCTGAATTACTTTTTTTATTTTTCAAGAATACGTACAAAACAATAGGATATGCACATAGTAATCTTTGCGTAATTTTGGTTTAGGAGCTTTCAGAGGACAGTCAAAGAAAATCAGAAGGGTGTCTGTTGAGGCGAAAGTACATGGTAGCTAACAGATGCATATATATATATATATATATATATATATATATATATATATATATATATATATATATATATAATATATTTTGTAGGCTCTTGGAAAGCTTCAAGGGCCGCATCGACGACACAATCACGACTTAGTGTTTGTACGCGTGAAGAAGATTTCGGGGTTTCCTGGACCGTCATTGGATCAATGCTTGTGGACCCGACTTTGCTTTGGTCTCCAAGTTTACTTAACAGTTCTTGAACAGCTTTAATAAATTCAATTTTATTTTCTTGAATGTCTATTACACTGGATTTGGATACCTGGTATGGTTTAAAAAGCGGAAAGTCATGTTTATCTTTGGTTTCCGTTGTTAAAAGAGGCTCTTTGTGAACGTATTTCTCAATTCTATCAAGTTGTATTCCTATTCTATTTAAATTAGTGTTTGTAAAATTATTTTGAAGAACTATATTTTTTATATTTTTACCATCCTCATCTTGAGGTATTTTTATTGGGATAGCCTCAACTACATTTCTCATGATTTTAATCTTTATCCCCTATAGAGGTGGATGATTCGACAGTGTTTTCACCGAGTTTATTGTTTCCCACTCAGGAATTTTACTTCGAGTTTTACTTCTACCAGTAATAGGGTCGATAGTCTTACTAAACGAATAACTTATGAAATTTTTAGTAACATAAATTTCAAACCAGTCAAAGAATAATATATGTATCTTATATTCATTAACAAATTCATAATACTTTTCTTGGAACACATCCCTAGTATTAAGAAAAGTTTTAAAGAACCATAATCTTTTTTCTTGATTATAACTAGCATAGAAATCTTTGTGATGGAATTCTTTATCTAACTGAAAATCCTTTTCTATTACATTTAACTCATTGCTTATATCATAATCTTCGTTTTCAGTGACTACATAACCCGTTGGACTAGTAGGACCTTGTTCATAAGAACTTCCAATATTCTCATTTTTAGTAGGACTCACGTAGATTGGTTTGGGAATATTTGTTGTATAATCTACATTCCTAAACGTGGTATCGCGGTTATAGGCTTGCTTCGATTTGGTTGAGTATTAATGACTGAGGGTAATTGGGAGACTCTTCCTATATCAAAAGTCTCTGCTACAGAAGAATTTACATAAAATCTACAATTAATTGATCTATTAAACGTAAGAGAAACCTTTCCATCTTGGGTTTGAATTACAGATTTTATATGATTGCTTGGTTGTAAAGACTCTATCGGTTCAGGATCTACTATTCCTTCAAGAATCCATTCTTTGGGAAGAACAATATCTTTCCATTGAATAGACTTTGGAACAACAGTGTTTGATTTACTAAGATCTGTTTGAAGTAAGAGGGTTTCACCTTTATTACTATGAAATCTTACTTTAGTAGCAAAGGCAGACATCATTGCTTTATAATGGATCCCGAATATAATTGCTACGGGAATTGATCCTTCAAGCATTCGATAGTTATGAGTTTTAACTTGTTAGACTAGAGATTTTAGAATGTTTCTATCATTTAGAGAAATCGTTAAGTTTGGATAACAATCAATTGAAATTGGACCAGTACATAGACTTGAATCTACAGAACTTAATAATGAATCCTCAAAGTCTATGAACCTAGCATCTCGGAGAACTGCTTAAATAGAGGTATTTAGACCTTGTTTTGTAAGGGGTTTTATTCCTAATTGCACTAAACCTATGTTAATATTCTTATAATTTTTTGCAATATGCTTTTGAAGAGAGTCCTGAGAAAGTAGGTTGATTGATTCAAAGGGGGTTTTGCTACTTGAATATCCCTTTCTTCAGTTTTAATGGTAAAATCACTCGTGAAATAGTAAAGTATAGAGGTTTGATAAATCTGTTCTTTGTTAACCTTGGGAATTTCCAGTTATCTATCGAATTATCAAAATCTTCTATTGTTATTTCTTCACTATTTATAATTTTTCACGCGGAATCTCGGGAGGATGTGGCAACAGAATTAGAAGAACTAGATCTACAGAAAACGGAGTCCATTTTAACTCTTTGGAATAAGCTTTAAGTTCTTACTACAATCCTAAGAAGTTTTAAGGGACAAATGGCCTAAACGCAAGGACCTACCCCAGATAAATCTTAGACAAAACACTCGTAGGAGTTTAAGTCTTTAACCAAGAGTAATCCCCCCCCCCCCCCCCCCCCGGCTCTGATACCAGAGACTTCTAGGGGACTGGAGGGGGATTTAGTTTAAACACATGTATGAAATTATGTGTGATGCAAGTGATAAGATGGCAGGAGTGTTATGATATACATGATAAACAATGATGATAATAATGGCGGCTTAGCCGACCTGTTAAATGAAATCAAAATTTAAACATAAATAGTAAAGGTGGCTTAGCCGACCAATAACATAGATATAAAATCTTAAATTTAAGTCGAACCTTTTATTATGATGGAATCTGGAGATAGAACTTCAGAGTACCGTCACCGGTTATGATCGGAATCAGAATTTGGAGTGAAGAACTTAGGTTTTACAAAGGGAAGTTACAAGGCTAGAAGACTATAGATTACAAGGCTACTTTGCTCACAAAATGTAGAAAAGTAAGATTACAAGGGAGAGTATTACAAGGGAGAGTATGATCTGAATAATGTAAGTGTACATCCATGGAGAACAACCTCTCTATTTATAGATAGAAAGTAGAGACATAGAGATATGGGAATAGTAAAATTTCCACAAGAGGGCAAGTGGTCTTCAATGATTTTCTCTTTTGCTTTTTCTTTTCTTTTTGAATTTCTTCTTTTCCTGTTTTGAGACTTTATGCTGGTATTTCCGCGGATGAACAGTAACTTTTTTCTTTTTTCTTTTTTTTTTTTATATTCCGCTGTTGCAGAATAGGGGCCCACTGTCGTCGCCAATGTCGACTGAATTATCATCCGAACTTCATGAGGATTTTCTGTCTTGTGATGTTGATGCCTCCGGCATGAATTTCAACATGATTGCTTGTACTTCTTCAGGTGATTTTGCTGCACTGAGTAGTGCTGTCATTTGTGACTTTTGTGCTAGGAATTCTGATGGTGTCGGTGTCTGGATCTTCGTCTGAATTGGTTTTGGAACTGTTGCTGCGGCATTTTCATTGTGTATCCTAATCTGCATATTATGTGACAAGATACTTGAAGATATTTTGAAATTATCCCAACATTTTACTCTAAATCTTCTGCGGACAAGTGGAAAGTTTTTAGTCGTGGAATTTTGTTGCGAAACTTCTAAGGTCCAATTAAAGACCCATGGGAAGTAAAACTTTGAGCATAACAGGATAAGTGGTTGGAATCGTTTTTCTGCTGGAGGTGGTAGGTATTGTGATCGGAATATGTCAAAGAAACTTTGGACTTGTGGTTTTGGTATTTCTGGAGGACAACCGAAGTGATCCCACCACATAGCCCACCAATTTGGGAATTTTTCTGGGGTTGCAACTCTTAGTATCGAAGTAGAGAAGCCAGGTGTGTCCTTTGTTTTGTCTTTGGACAAAGAAACAATTAAACCAGGCTTGCAAATAGTCCCAATAATTATAGGGGATTTTTTAAAATGTTTTGTGGCTGTTATCAGGATTTAAGGAAATTGGTTTGTCTAACTCATAAGCCCATTCACTTGGTGAAATAATATTCAGGATTTTACAGGTTGAGTAAGATGGGTACGAAACGTTTCCCTCTGTATAGTGGTGTTTGATGTTGGCGGAGCCCGTATTTTGAAGGATAGTTTGGTAGAACTCTGGTGTTTTCTCGGTATTCCATGGTTTATAGTACCTGTTCTTTCCAAAGGTGTCTTCTAGTATTTTCCAAGCATCATTGGAAGGAGTAGATCCTTCACTTGTTATGATATTTTGCCATGAGTGCTATAGAAAGTATTCGGATTTTGGGAATGGGACAGTTGCTACAGTTTTAGTATTTGCTTGTGGTGTAGTCTGGTAGGGATTTACAGATGTGGACTGTTTGAGTGTGTTTTCAATTTCAGGTTTTTTCTGTAAAGCTTTTCTAACCTCTGGGGAGTCGAAGAGGCTTCCACGAAGTATGAGCCTCTTTTCAAGGTTGGTTTCTATTTTTGGTATTTGGAGGTCAGGCAGTGGTGTAGCTTCTTGGTTACTCTCTTCACTAACTACAGCATCATACCAGCTCATTGGTTTTTCAGGAATTATAATCCCTTTTCCTCTATCTTCCGGTGGCATTTGCTCTGTTTTGGAGGAATTCACGGGTAAGAAAATCTGGTAAAGAATTTGTATCTCCTTTGATAAATTCTATATCAAAATCAAATGTACTTAGTATAGCCTGCCATTGTGCAAAAATTTGTTTTGATGCAAGATTTTGAACAGCCTTCTGCAAGGCTTCCTTTGCACTCTTGCAATCAATTCGAAGTAAGAATTTTTTATTTAACAAATCACTTTGAAACTTTTAAATACATAAAACAAATGCTCCAAATTTCTTTTTTAATCGTAGAGTAATTCTTTTGGGTATTATTCCAATGTGTTGAGGTAAACTGAACAACATATTCTTTCCGGTCGTGCCTTTGTTTTAATATACCGCCATAACCTAAGTCTGAAGCATCAGTTTCTACGACCTTTGGTTGATTGGGATCAGCTATATGTAGACACGAGATTTCTAAGACTTTTTTTTTGATTTCTCTTACAAAGGCAGTGTGTTTTTCAGACCTTGGTTTTGGGTTTTTCTTGAGTTGATCATGTTAAGGTTTTGCCATTCTATTGATATTAGGACAAAAATCTAACACATAATTTAGACTTCCTAGAAACTTTTGTCAAGGATTTTATCTGGAAACTTATTTGCAAATTGAAGAGACCTTTCTATATGAGTGATAGTCCCTTGGAATATATAATGACCTAGAAATCTAACCCTTGTCTAGAATATACTCATTTTTGACTTAGAAACTGCAAGACCATTTTGCTTGGTAACATAGAGGAAAGTTTTTAGATGTTTCAAATGTTCTTCTATCGTTTTAGAAAATATCAACACATCATCTATATAAACGAGACAAAATGTTGAATAATCATTAAAAATCTCATTCATAATTGGTACAAAATAAATAACGACACATATTACAAATTGACAAGTTACATAGACTTTTAAAACAAATAATAAACATCTAAAACAATAACACAATCAAATTAAAATAATTCAAATATATTTTCATTCAAATACACTGACACAACTAAAAGCATGCAAGGGCAAAAATACTATGGTATGTCAAAATCTGGGGCGTCACACGAACCATAGTTTGGCCGTTAAATAATACACTACACATGCTTGTGACACAATAATACGTGTAGCGTGTTATTTATAATTCTAATATTTTATTTTCTAATATCATAGAAATATTCTCAATTTTGTGCATCATTATAACTCAAGTTTCTTATTTGCAAACACCATACGAATAATTCTAGCTAGTGTTTTATTTCCTAATATCATACGAATAATTTTAGTATTTTATTTGCCAAATTTGGCTCAAGTTTTAAATTTAATTTACATTTCACATATCTATCTTACTCATTCAATTTTTAATTTGGTGCATACGTGCCTTTTTCTGATTAAGGTTCTGTTCTAGTTCGTTGATGTGATTATTACCTATTATTTATATTTTTAGAAATCTTTATTTTTTTTTGAGTTATGTTGTCGTATAGTTAACAACTTATTATTTTAGTTTTTTGTTACACTTAGTTTGTATATGTAAAAAAAAAGTGAATTTCATTTGGTACCTCAACTAGATACCTCAATGATATTATTAGTACAACATATTTAGATTTGAAGTATCATAATTTGACCTGTACTAATTAAATGGCAAACTCACCTAACGAAGCATTAGATAAATGGAGGAAATAAAATATAACAAAAAACTTGGCTCAAGTTTGAATAAACTGTTTAATTTAACTTAAATTTCATACATTCTTCTTACACATTCTATTTAAATTTGGTGCTAACACGTGTTCTTTATTTTATATGATTATATCCCTTTTATTTATATTTGGAGCGATAATCATTGTTTA
This sequence comes from Plantago major, assembly GCA_026545765.1. Classification (NCBI taxonomy): domain Eukaryota; kingdom Viridiplantae; phylum Streptophyta; class Magnoliopsida; order Lamiales; family Plantaginaceae; genus Plantago; species Plantago major. Next base: position 42,261,209 of record CM048841.1, read on the forward strand.
TATTAATTTTTTAATGAAATGAATGTTTATAATAGAATTGTAAATTGTAAATTTAAATTAAGGATGTGTTTGGCTACAATTTGACCTTTAGATTATATTGTTATTGATTTGTGAAACCTTTTATAATGTGTTAATGTTTATATGTCAGGGACCCCGTTGTTATTACAAAATTTATTAGGGGGAGAAAATGTAATTCACCCGATGGAATATGAAAATGTTTTGGTGTGAATAAGGTAGTTCTCTATTTATCGGCAAAAATGGAAGAGCTTTCAGATTATGCAGAGGAAAACTCGGTATGCAATCCTACCAAATGAAGTTCATATGCCACTTACTGCTCTGATTTACAAGTCTCCATGATGCCATGGAGAATTTCTAACTTTTTGTTCTAATATATCAAATACATGTTTTGGAAAAAAATCTTCATAGAATGCATATCCTTCAGTTCTTCACATTTGGATGTCCATTTTTGTTTGTCTATATACAACAAAAAACAAACAAATTGTTAACTGTAGATACAAGGAAAGATTAAAGTGGACCATAGGCTTGATAATTTTATATATATATATATATATATATATATATATATATTTACTTAAGGCCAACTTGTTAGCCTAACTCAACAAGAAGGGTTAAAAATTTACCAGGACTTAAAACTCCAAAAACACTTAAAATGGGAACTAAAGAAAACTGGACAAGAATTAGCAACATTTTGTCAACAATTTGATATTAACCCGAACAGACCTTTTGCAGAATCCTCGGGAAGATTTAAAAATCCGTTTGAAAATAAATACAAAAAGCCTTACAAAAATCGTAGAAAAAGCTACGACACTAATCGGAAGTTTACACCTAGAGAAGAATATTGTAAACGACAAAGTAATACTAGGCCAAATAATACTAGGTCGAAAAATGTCAAGCCAAGGGATAATCAGAACTCAAAAGATTGCTACAAAATAGCTCAATGTCAGAGATGTAAAAAAATAGGCCATACGGCTAAATATTCTAGATTCAATAGAAGATTACAAGAATTACAATTAGAAGAAGAAATAAGCAAAATTTCTAATCTACTAGTTGATTCTTCTGAAGATGATAGGTCCTTCAAGTCTTTTCCCAACTCAGATAACGAATAAAACTTTTCTTCCGAAAATGATAAATCCCTTCAAATTGGTGAGCCTATCTCCTTTAGTCAGAGTTCAGGACCAGAAAACGAAAAACATATCATCATGCTTACAAAAGAACAACAGTTCCACATAGAAATTCTTAGGAATATACAAAATGCAGATTTACAAAAGGATTATCTTGACAAGGTTTTAAGTACGTTCGAAAAGAAAGAAAACTAAAATACTATGCTCCCAAGTACTTCCAAAAATACTTATGATTTAACAAACATTTTAGGAAAAGCTAAAAATGTTAGGAATAAGGAGGTAACAGTTCGAGAACTACATAAAGAAATGAAGGAAGTAAAAATAGAGTTAATAGAATTGAAAGAACGTCAAAAGCAAGATACAGAAGCCATAAAATACATAATAGACAAAATATGAAACATTGAAGAAACTGAGGACGAAGACATAGTAGGAGAAGAAAATGATAATATTGAAGAACTTCAAAAAATAGAAAACATAGAAAAAGTCCCTAAAAATTTCTTTCTCATTCTTTGGGAGATAACCTCTAGAAAATATATAATAGACAGAACATTAAAATTTTCAGAAAATTTTACAATAAACACAATTGCATTGTTTGATGTAGGAGCTGACTTAAATTGTATAAAGTCAGGCATTGTACCTCAAAAATTTCAAGAAACATTATTAAAAACATCTTTCGTACTTGTTAATGACATACACCATACTTTCATCCTAGGAACACCGTTTATAGATCTTATCACCCCTTATGCAGGAGGAATAAACGCTATTACTTTCAAAACAAATAATAAAACATTAAAATTTGAATTCTTAGAAAAACCAAAGACTAAGAATCTCAACTTAATTAAAGCCTACTCGGTCCATGAAAATAGTATTCATATTCTTATCCACGAAAAACATTTTCATTTAGAAAATATTAAGAAAAATATTTGCGTAAAAAGGATCGAAAATATCTAGAAACCCCTGAAATCTAAGAAAAAATTTCAAAACTTCAGGGCCTCTTGCAGAAAGAAATATGTTCAGAATTACCGAATGCTTTTTGATATAGAAAACCCTTCCTTCTATATTACAATTACACCTGTACTCAGGTGCATTATTAATGACAGATTTTCACATTGTTGATCTTCCATATGAAGAAAACTTTAGTGAGAAACAAATTCCTACTAAATCTAGTCTGATCGAAATGAATCAGGAACTAGAAGAAAATAGCTAAAAGGTTAATCTCATGTTCTAGATCACCTTGGAGTTGTGCAGCTTTTTATGTTAATAAAGCATCTGAAATTGAAAGAGGCACACCTAGATTAGTTATTAATTATAAACCCCTTAACACTGCCCTACAATGGATTAGGTACCCAATTCCAAACAAAAAAGACTTATTACAAAAACTTCATTCTTCTTTTATATTTTCCAAATTTGATATGAAATCGGAATTCTGGCAAATACAAATATCTGAAAAGGATAGATATAAGACTGCTTTTACCGTCCCTTCGGACAATATGAATGGAATGTAATGTCATTTGGTCTGAAAAATGCACCCTCAGAATTTCAGGGAATTATGAATGAGATTTTTAATGATTATTCAAAATTTTGTCTTGTTTTCATAGATGATGTGTTGATATTTTCTAAAACGATAGAAGAACATTTCAAACATCTAAAAACATTCCTCTATGTTACCAAGCAAAATGGTCTTGTAGTTTCTAAGTCAAAAATTAGTTATTCTAGACAAGGGTTAGATTTCTAGGTCATTATATATTCAAAGGGACTATCACTCCTATAGAAAGGTCTCTTCAATTTTCAAATAAGTTTCCAGACAAAATCCTTGACAAAAGTTTCTACGAAGTCTAAATTATGTGCTAGATTTTTGTCCTAATATCAATAGAATGGCAAAACCTTAACATGATCAACTCAAGAAAAACCCAAAACCATGGTCTGAAAAACACACTGCCTTTGTCAGAGAAATCAAAAAACAAGTCTTGGAAATCCCGTGTCTACATATAGCTGATCCGAATCAACCAAAGGTCGTAGAAACTGATGCTTCAGACTTAGGTTATGGCGGGATATTAAAAAAAAGGCACGACGGAAAAGAATATGTTGTTCAGTTTACCTCAAGACATTGGAATGATACCCAAAAGAATTACTCTACGATTAAAAATGAAATTTGGAGCATTTGTTTTATGTATTCAAAAGTTTCAAAGTGATTTGTTAAATAAAAAATTCTTATTTCGAATTGATTGCAAGAGTGCAAAGGAAGCCTTGCAGAAGGTTGTTCAAAATCTTGCATCAAAACAAATTTTTGCACGATGGCACGCTATACTAAGTACATTTGATTTTGATATAGAATTTATCAAAGGAGATACAAATTCTTTACCAGATTTTCTTACCCGTGAATTCCTCAAAAACATAGAAAATGCCGCCGAAAGATAGACGAAAAGGGATTATAAGTCCTGAAAAACAAATGAGCTGGTATGATGCTGTAGTTAGTGAAGAGAGTAACCAAGAAACTACACCTGTGCCTGACCTCCAAATACTAAAAAACAGAAACCAACCTTGAAAAGAGGCTCATACTTCGTGAAAGCCTCTTAGACTCCCCAGAGGTTAGAAAAGCTTTACAGAAAAAACCTCAAAGTGAAAAGCCACTCAAACAGTCCACATCCGTAAATCCCTACCATACTACACCACAAGCAAATACTAAAACTGTAGCAACTGTCCCATTCCCGAAATCCGAATACTTTCTAAAGCACCCATGGCAAAATATCATAACAATTGAAGGATCTACTCCTTCCAATGATCCTTGGAAAATACTAGAAGATACCTTTGGAAAGAACAGGTACTATAAACCATGGAATACCGAGAAAAACACCAGAGTTCTACCAAACTATCCTTCAAAATACGGGCTCCGCCAACATCAAACACCACTATACAGAGGGAAACGTTTCGTACCCATCTTACTCAACCTGTAAAATCCTGAATGTTATTTCACCAAGTGAATGGGCTTATGAGTTAGACAAACCAATTTCCTTAAATCCTGATAACAGCCACAAAACATTTTAAAAAATCCCCTATAATTATTGGGACTATATGCAAGCCTAGTATAATTGTTTCTTTGTCCAAAGACCAAACAAAGGACACACCTGGCTTCTCTACTTCGATACTAAGAGTTGCAACCCCAGAAAAATTCCTAAATTGGTGGGCTATGTGGTGGGATCACTTCGGTTGTCCTCCAGAAATACCAAAACCACAAGTCCGAAGTTTCTTTGACATATTCCGATCACAATACCTACCACCTCCAGCAGAAAAACGATTCCAACCACTTATCCTGTTATGCTCAAAGTTTTACTTTCCATGGGTCTTTAATTGGACCTTAGAAGTTTCGCAACAAAATTCCACGACTAAAAACTTTCCACTTGTCCGCAGAAGATTTAGGGTAAAATGGTGGGATAATTTAAAAATATCTGCAAGTAGCTTGTCACATAATATGCAGATTAGGATACACAATGCAAATGCCGCAGCAACAGTTCCAAAACCAATTCAGACGAAGATCCAGACACCGACACCATCAGAATTCCTAGCACAAAAGTCACAAATGACAGCACTACTCAGTGCAGCAAAATCACCTGAAGAAGTACAAGCAATCATGTTGAAATTCATCCCGGAGGCATCAACATCACATGACAGAAAATCCTCATGAAGTTCGGAAGATAATTCAGCCGACATTGGCAAAATAAAAAGGAAAAAAGTTACTGTTCATCCGCAGAAATACCAGCATAAAGTCTCAAAACATGAAAAGAAGAAATGAAAAAAAAAAAGAAAAAGCAAAAGAGAAAATCATTGAAGACCACTTGCCCTCTTGTGGAAATTTTACTATTCCCATATCTCTATGTCTCTACTTTCTATCTATAAATAGAGAGGTTGTTCTCTATGGATGTACACTTACATTATTCAGATCATACTCTCCCTTGTAATCTTACTTTTCTACATTTTGTGAGCAAAGTAGCCTTGTAAGCTATAGCCTTCTAGCCTTGTAACTTCCCTTTGTAAAACCTAAAGTTCTTCACTCCAAATTCTGATTCCGATCATAACCGGTGACGGTACTCTGAAGTTCTATCTCCAGATTCCATCATAATAAAAGGTTTGACATAAATTTCAGATTTTATATCTATGTTATTGGTCGGCTAAGCCACCTTTACTATTTATGTTTAAATTTTGATTTCATTTAACAGGTCGGCTAAGCCGCTACTATTACCATCATTGTTTATCATGCATATCATAACACTCCTGCCATCTTATCACTTGCATCAAACATAATTTCATACATGTGTTTAAACTAAATCCTCCCCCTCGGTCCCTGAAGTCTCGTATCGAGCCGGGAGGGGTGGATCGTACCTTTGATTACAACGCCATCTTTGGTCGTCCAGGGCTCAATCAGTTCCGAGCTATATCTTCTACCCTCCACAACAGAATGAAGTTCCCAACTCCCTGCGGAATTGGAGAAGAAATAGGAAACATACGAGAAGCTTGGGAATGTTACATCATGTCTACCAGGAGAGCATCCGCTCCTGTGTTAGCAGTGTCTTCGACTTTCGATCCACAGATTGTTCTTCCTCTGAAAAATGAGGATTCCAACATTGGAATAGGGAGTCAGAAGGACAAGTTTTCCAAAACAGCATGAATCGAACCTCATGAGACTCTCAAGGATGTTGAACTTATTGTTGGGAGCCCGGACAAGAAGACCAAAATCGGAACAGAGATGAATCCAGAAGTAGAGATGAAGCTCATTGGTTGCCTCTGAGACAATAGGGATGTCTTCGCTTGGAGTACTGATGACTTTAAGGGGATAGATCCGAGGATCACTGTTCACCGTCTGAACATGGACCCATCGATTAAATATATCCGCCAGAAAAGAAAAGATTTCGGTCCAATCAAGGATGCCATCATAGCCGCGGAAGTTGACCGGCTCATGAAGGCCGGACACATTGAAGAGGTCCGTTATTCCGATTGGGTTTGCAACATTGTCTAGTTGAGAAATCACCGGGTAAATGGCAGATGTGCAATGATTTCACAAGGCTGAATAAGTTTTGCCCAAAGGATCCATACCCGTCGCCTTAGATTGACCAATTGGTCGACTCCACAGCCGGATGTGCATTACTGAGTTTTATGGATGCATATCAAGGCTTTTACCAGATTCAGATGGCTAAAGAGGATATTAAGAAAACAGCTTTCTTTGCTGCGGGAGGAGTATATTGCTTTAAAGTGATGCCTTTCGGACTGAAAAAGTGCAGGAGCTACTTACCAACGGCTGGTAAATCAGATGTTCAAGGAGGAAATCGGCAAAACCATGGAGGTTTACGTGGATGACATGCTTGTTAAAAGCAAAACTGAGGAGCAACATATGGAGAACTTGAACAAATGCTTTGCTATCCTTAGGAAGTACGGAATGAAACTCAATCCGGAAAAGTGCACCTTTGGAGTAAAGGGCGGGAAGTTCTTAGGCTACATCGTCACAGAAAGGGGAATAAGTGTTAATCCTGAGAAAATAAAAGCCATCCTAGACCTGCCACAACCGAAGAACATCAATGAGGTACAACAACTTATCAAACGTCTCATGTCCTTAAGTCGTTTTACTTCGCAATCCGCAGAGAAGAATCTTCTGTTCATTAAAATCCTCCGGAAAGGAGAGAACTTTGAGTGGACTGCGGAATGTTCTGAGGCTTTTGATAACTTGAAAAAGTACCTCCATTCCCCACCACTGCTCTCCAAACCCATAGAAGGAGAACCACTCTACCTCTACCTAGCCGTTACAGAAGGGGCAATGAGTTCCGTGTTAGTACGGATTCAGGCTAATGATCACATGCCAATTTACTATCTTAGTAAAGCCCTTGCTGGGCCGGTGACAAGATACGTAAAAATTGAGAAATTTGCATATGCTTTGGTTTACACCGCAAGGTGGTTGAAACCTTATTTCAAGTCTCATAAGATAGTGGTCCTAACTATGGAACCTTTGGAACAGGTCCTTAGAAAGCCCGAACAATCCGGACGACTCTCTACGTGGGAAATTGAGCTAAGCGAATACGACATTCGCTATCAGGCTCTGACAGCCGAGAAAGCTCAAGTTATTGCTGACTTCATAGCGGAGTACCCTGAGGCAGACGTTCGAGTGCTTGATTACCAGGCAGATCAAACGTAAGTCAGTTCCGCCGAAGATTAACCCAAATAACTTTGAAGATGCCCAATTCATCAATCAATCTCGGACTCCATCATGGGAGGAAACTCGGGTCAACCACATGTTCCTCTTTGATAATATCTCAAATGAATAAAAAACTGATCACTCCGACCAGGATACATAGGAAGGGGAGGAACAGAGGTTAGGAATTCAGGAGCCCATAAAAGTTCCCCAAGCCAAGGAATAGCCCACCGATGTTTGGACATTGGAAGTGGATGGTTCATCCACCGGAAGAGTGGGAGGCATTGGAATCTACCTTAAAAGCCCTGATGGAGCGGAACTCGACTATGAAATATCTTTGGACTTCAAGGTTACAACCAACGTAGCTGAATATGAAGCATTGTTGATCGGACTACGTATAGCCAAGTCTTTACAAGTTCGGAAACCCAAAGCTTATACGGATTCACAGTTGGTCGAAGACAAGTTTTCTGTTGCTTTTGCCATAAAAGGCCCGACAATGATCAAGTACCTTGAGCTGCTAAGGCAAGAAGTGTCTCTTTGAGGAGTTTACCCTGGAAAAATTTGATTGGGGGTGGAATGAAAGAGCAGACACTCTGGCAAAGTATGCGTCCGCGACAGCTGCCTTGGACACGAGAAGAGTCATTCTACTCACAATTAGGAACTCATCCGTCATGAGTCCTACTCTAACCATTTTGATCACTGGAACAGAAAGAAACTGGATAACTGATATCTTTAATTACCTCAAGGACGGATCATTACCTGCTCATCCGAGGGAGTCTAGGAGTGTACAGTGCCGAGCAAATAGGTACTTTTTAGGAATATCTGTTTAGATTTTGATCAGCAACCTAATGACTTATCTTAGCTCAGAAAGGTGGTTAGTACTCTTGGTTCACTTGAACACTGTAAAAGAGGAAAATCACTAAGTATGTTAGTCTAGCAAATCTTGTATAGGATGTTAGGTCTCTGAATGTAATTTTTATATCTTTGAAGATGACCAAGAAGAAGGCATCCAGCAGGAGAGTTCAACAAATTTTGAAGATTCGAAAACTGCACAAGATTGCTGAAGACGAAGGTCATCAGATACCTATGTCCACATATCTTGAATTAACAAGTGTTTTTCAATAAACAGGTTTCACAAAAGATATCTGAGAACACAAGGTTTCTGAACGAGGAAAAGTGCCCACAGATACCTTGGATAAAACTATGTTTCTGGGAAACAATGTTTCAACAAGTATCTGAAGATGTGAAGGTCTCTGGAAAGGGACATGCAATGCTTCAGAAAGCGTGCATAGTTCCGTTGGCACTATAGGACAAAAATAGTACATTGCAATAAATGCGCAGACAGAGACATCTGAACAAAAGAGGAAATCTCTTAAAAGAGACAACGTCTTCTGCAGTACTATTTACAGATATCAATAGTTTGAATTTCATTAAGCATATCGGATACTATTCAAACGACATGATTTTCAACTATAATTATCAACATTTAGAATGCTTGAAATACACACCTTGAACTTACACTGAATACACCAAGAATTTACATCTACGAACTAATTCTTTCAAGCATACAAGCCTTCAACCTACTTACTCTTTAGCTTACAGTTGCAACTAAGCTCTTGAATTCTAAGTAGCACGAAAGTTCTAAGTGTCCTGATCCTTAACAAGCATTGCTATCTTTGACGGAGTTGAATCAAAAGATCAAGTATCTAAGTTTCATTCTCCAGAACATTTAACATAGACTTGGATTAGTAAAGAATATATCACCACACATTGTGAAGTGTGTTAAGTGATTCTTGTTCTATAGAGAATTCTTACATAACTGAGAAAGTTATTAAGACTACTCACTGACAAACTACCTTAAACAACACCTTAAACGGTGTGGAGTACATGAAGTACTTAGTTTGGGAATCTAAGGAATAACTCCAAGGTTACTGAGCATAGGAAGTACTTAGTTTGGGAAACTAAGGAATAGCTCAAAGGTTTCTGAGTACAGGAAGTACTTGGCTGAGAAAGTCGGGGAATAACTCAGGGGAAACACTTGATTGGGAACCTAGTGTATTTAGGAATTGAGAGAAGATATTTGTAAGGTGAACTGAATTATCTGTCTTAGTGGATTCTAGGTCTGAGAAAGGCCGAAGCGGATTAGTTGAGGGATTACGTCACCCTCAGATACCACTATAAAGATCTGTGTTATTTACTTTCAACAACTTATTACTTGCTTTATTTACCTTGTTGAGTATTTACACACTTATATCTTGCAAAGTACGTGCACTTATCACAGAAAAGTCTTCCGCTCTCTGAAATTAAGTATCAGATATCTGAGAAATTGTGTTTGTCAACAAAAGTTGTAAAAGACTATTCACCGCCCCCCCCCCCCCCCCCCAGTCTTTTCCTTTGCCGTTATCTGGACCAACAAGTGGTATCAGAGCGGGAGGTTCCCAAGCCTTCTGCACTGAACCTAGATCCCAGATAAGTGCCCACTAACTGCTTTTGACCTACACTTGATTTTTATGTATAGTGTGTTTGCTGCAGGATGTCTTTAAGTGACGCTCCAATTCTTAAGCCAGAGAACTATGAGAAATTAAAGAACAACATGATGCTCCACCTAGAAGCCATCAGTGACGAAATGGTCGAAGTAATAAAGAATGGCCCCATAGTCATTCAAAAACTCAAGCAGGTCATGGAGGTTTCTAATGGTAGAGATAGAGTTCCCACTGATGAAGAACCAAGTGATGGTTCCTCACAAACAGGTGCTTCAACCAGTGGAAGACCTACTGGTCAAGTTGTTTATGAGCCAAAGCTCAAAGAGCTCTGGACAACGGAAGATGCCAAGAGAAATCGGCTGGATGGTCAGGCACGCAATATCATCATACATTCCACTCCAGAGCACATACAGTGTAAAATGTGGGGTGCAAAAACGGCGAAAGTGGCCTAGCAACTGATTGAAGAAATCTATGCCGGCACTGAGAAAACAAAGGATAATAAGTTCTAAGTTTGGAAGCTTAAATTCCAAAATTTTAAACAAGGTCCCACAGAGACTCTTGAAGAACTAGATTTCCGATTTACAACACTGATGAGTGAAATGGCTGCACTTGGTGAAAGTGAGAGATACTCTAACTCTGAAAAGGTTAAGACTATCGTGAGAAGCTTGAATCAAAACTGGGAACATACTCAGTATTTTTATTTCAACCAAGGAATGCGAAACATCACTCCAGTAGAACTCTTTTCCCACTAAGCTACTGTCAACTATGAAACTACTCAGAGAGAACAAACAATTGTTGAGAAAGTTCACAATGTTGCTTTAGTAACACAAGGTACTTCTGAAAAGAAGGATACCAAGGAAATGACTGAGGAAGATGCTCTTGCTGTAAAGCAAATGAGAAAATATGTCAGTCGGGAGATTGAGAGAAGAAAAGCCAAAGAGAAGCTGAAAAAGCATCTAGGCTCAAACTATCACCAGTACAAAAATATGTAAATTGTCAAGCTCTGAACAAGAGCTCGACAAGCATCTAGTCTCGAGGAAGGTAAATCAAAAACTTTATCTGTTTCTATTGTCAGAAACCTGGTCATTTTAACAGAGACTGCCCTGTTTTCAATAAGCTAAAGACATGTGACAAAAAAGATAAAATAAACTTCAAGAGAGGTCAGAGAGCTATGCCCACTAAAGAAAGGAAAAGGATTCAAATCCAACTGGATGCTCTTGATATTGAATCAGAATCTGAGGAAGAAGACTCAGATGACTCTAAACTACCTTCTCCAGAATTATGTGGCATCACTCATGAATTGGTTGACTTTGGTCAAAAGAAAAGGGAATTATGTGGGGTTGCTGAGGAGATCTATCCAGATTGCTCCAACATTGAGCCTTGCCTAATGGCTGACGAGGTAACCAACATTTCTCAATTCATAAATTATGAGAGTGATGAGAAAGAAATCAGAGATTTAGAATATCTCAGAAGAGAACTTGATCTCTACAAAAGAGAATTTCAAATGGTCCGAGCTAGAGCCGACATTTTTGAAGAAGGAAAGAATTCTCTTAAGAAGGAAAATTCACAATTACTCAAGATATCTGAGAAAAAGGATGCTCAAAATGCATTTCTCAAAGCACAAATATCTGTGACGGAGAAGTCACACAGAAAGGCAATGGATATACTCCAAAAGGAAAACAAAAACCTTCTTTTTGAAAATGAGGAACTCAAAAAGAAAGAACTATCTTTTCAATCATATGCCAAAGCTAGTGACACTCTTACTAAAGTACACTCTTATTTCAGAGATCCTTCAGAAAATGGTGGACTTGGGCTGAACACACAAACAAATAGTTCTACTACTCCAAATAAGAGTGACGAAAGAATAACATTTGTTAGTGCTCAACAAGATGGTTCTCAAAAACATTGGTCAGAAAGTTAGGGTTGTTGACAAAGGAAAGGCAGTCGCGACCAAACCGTTGTGGGAAAAACAAGTCCAAAAGAAAACTTTGGGAATGTTGCCCTAAAGAAACATAACACTGAAAAGTGTAATCACCCACAGTGCTATGTCTCTCAGAAAGGAAAAATTGCAGGAGCAGGCAAATTTCCTAACATCATATTTTCTGGAAAGAAAGACGTTCCAGAGACTTGCAAAGATGCTGAGAAGAGAACTCGGACAGCATCAGGTGCTCGAAATGGCATTGGCTATAAAGCCATCGGGAAACAACTCGCTCGTGAGTATAAACAAGAGCAAGAACGATGGATGAAAGCCAGGATTGCGCATAGCAATCATCAGAAGTGGAATAAAGAACAGGTTACGACCACTCTGAATGCCAGGGCTAGAAGAAATCTGGCAAGGAAAGCTAAGTTTGCTAAAAAGCAGACTCAGCAGTCTGACAGGTATCTGAAAGCACCACGAGGAGCACCAAGGAACACACCAAGAAGGAAAATAGCTTTAAATGATAATGACACTAATCATTTACCTATAATTCCTCCGCATGTTCCAACAAGACAAAAGAATATCCCAAGGAAGTTCATTCAGAAATGGATTCCTACATGGAGATTCTTTAGTCCAGAAGGTTCCATTGTTGGAATGAGAGCCTAACTCCATGTTTCCTGTATTGTGCAGAACACTCTGAGGAAGAACCTGAATGGCATTTTGATAGTGGATGTGGGAAGCACATGACAGGAGACAAAGCAAATCTGATTAACTACAGAAAATGCGATAAAGGACCAATTATTAGATTTGCTGGAGGAGATGAAAATCCAACCATAGGTTTTGGCAATCTGAAGCTTGGAGCTCTTACAATCTCTAAAGTACTACATGTAAAGGGATTGAAATATAATCTACTAAGCATGAGTCAATTGGTAGACAAAGGGTACACTATAAAGATCAAGTCAAAACTATGCAAAGTAATTGACAATGAGTCAAAGCAGATAGTCTTGGTTGCTAGGCGAAAAGGAAATCTTTATGCTGCTGACTGGGCATCTGCCACAACTGAAGAATGTCTCATGGTGAGTCAATCTGGCCACACTGAAGAAAACTGGCTATGGCATAAAAGAATGAGTCACTTGAACTTCAAAACTCTGAACAAGCTAGGCAAGAAAGAATTGGTGGTTGGTTTACCCAAAATGGTATATAGAAAAGATGGATATGCTCAGCTTTCTAAATGGGAAAACAATCCAAAACATGTTTCAAGTCTAAAACTAGACACTCCATTGAAAGGCAACTGCAAATGTTACATATGGATCTTTATGAATCCTCTATAACTAGCTATGCAGGAAAGAAGTATGGTCTGGTTATTGTTGATGATTACTCAAGATTCACTTGGGTTGTATTTCTCAAACAAAAATCTGATGCAAGGGTTGAGATACCCAACTTGCTGAATATGCTTGAAGTCATGAAAAATGACAAGATATCTGTAATTAGAACAGACCATGGTACTGAGTTTGTGAACCAGTACGTAAAAGAGTTTTGTACCTGCAAAGGTATACAACATCAACTATCTTCAGTAAGGACATCACAACAAAATGGTGTTGGTGAAAGGAAGAATAGTACCCTAAAAGAAGCAGCAAGAACAATGCTTGCTGACACTGAAATAAGTGAAATCTATTTGGTTGAAGCTGTTAACACAGCCTGCTACACTCAAAATAGATGTTTAATTAACAAACACCATGTTAAAAATCCTAATGAACTTTTGATTGGTAAACCCCCTAGTATCAAACATCTAAGGGTGTTTGTTTGCAGATGTTTTGTTCTTAAAAATGGAAAAGAATACTTGAGAACATTTCAACCAAAAGCAGATGAAGGAGTATTTCTTGGTTATTCTCAGAATAGCAAAGCCTACAGAATCTACAACAAAAGAACGCAAAAGATTGAAGAATATGTTCATGTAGTTTTCTACGAAGGAAACAAGAAAGTAATCTTGAATGAAGAACTCTCGGATAGGTTCAAAGAACTAATGATTAAAGATTCTGAAGAAGAATCCTCAAAAGGAAACAACTTTGTCATTCACTTAGAGGATGAATCTGACGATGAAAAGCAACCATTGCTTAGTAACAACCAGATGACTCTAAGACATGATGAAGAATTTCCTATGAGAATTCCAGAAATGGAACAGGTTACTGAGAACCTTCATCATGAAGATGTTTCTAAGAATGAGATTACTAAAAATCAAATTCCAAATTTCTCTAGCAACATTGATGAGTTCATCTTCATTGATGAGTTCATCAGCAGTGGCGGCAGATATCTAAGAGTCGACATCCACAATGGGTATGTCTACAAATTTGCCAGCAGACTTCTTTTGTGAAGTTCTGGGCTTTTTGGTCGCAACGGAACCCTCAGATACCTCATCATTCTTTCATTTCTTGGAACTTTTCTGAGATGCAATAACCTTTTTCATCATGTTTGTATACGCATATTTGTAGGGTAGGTTACTATTGGCAATGTCTGCCGCCTCTCTGAGCTCAATGCCAAGGCACTCCTGTGATTTGAAGTCCAATGATCAGGATTGAACTCTCCAGTCAACCGTTTGTTTATTATAGCCAACACTGGTGCTTGGTTTTCAGCAGTACCAGAGGTAGTAGCTTGGGATTTCTAAGTAGAAGCACGTTTGGGAGCCATCTCTTCAAATAGTAGTAGTTTTTGAAACTTGGAAAGAGACTAGGGTAAAGGATTAGTAATTCTTTGCAGAAAAACTAAGAAGGAATCAGTAGTTGCAGAGAAAATTTGCAGGAAGGTTTGAGAGTATTTTGCAGTTTTTGTGCAAGGGCAAATGTAGGATTAGGCGAAAGTGATTTCTTTTGCCAAAATCCTATATATATAGCGTTTTACTCTCAACAGACATATACATACATATTGATTTTGTACATTTGTATCTGTGCAAATGCAAATAGGCGTGGGTAAAATTCGTTTCGCATTAAATGCTTAGTGGGCCATGTCTGTGTTTTTACAGTCCACTATTTTTCAGAGAATTAATCTCGTCCGTTAAGATCAAACGCCCATTTCATCACGGATCACGATTGCTTCTTCAGTAATAATCACAATCAGTAATTGCAATTGTGCCCAATTAATGAAATTTGGCGTATGGCTTTCTGAATCACCTCTCTTTTCTGTGACTAGGGGACAGTATTTGGACTTATGTAGTAAGTTCAGAGACTGTATGTAACTTAACATATAAATGGAAAGATACAAAACACCAGAGGTGTATTTGACTAAATACAGTTGTACCACATTTCTCTTTTGTGTTCCCCTTCACTAGGTGATCTAGATATCTGAGTACCTATCTCAGAAATCTTCAAATGGCCATTTTACCCTTCAACCTTTGATATCTGAGTACCCGTCTCAGATATCTTTTTGCTAAGTGTTTCACCTTTTGCCTTTGATATTCTGGATTCCTGTTCCAGATATCTTATCTCTTCTTTTTCCTTTCTCAATCATACTGAATTCCTGTCTCAGATATTAGAACTTTTCAGTTCCTTTGGTAGCTCCATTAACCCAAAACTATGTCTCAAGGTTAAGAACCTGCTTTCTTGCAAAGGCTTTGTAAAGATATCCACAAGTACTTGAGGTAGCCATACCCAATATTGCGACTCTAGTGGAGGAGGCGAGTGCAAAACTGGCTATCCTTGAGGTAAGTCCCACCACTAGGGTGATCCAGAAAGCGGATAAGAGCATCAGTGATGCCAACAGTTTCGACTTGGTGGTTGGGATAGGTAATCCTTTCGAGGTGACTGGCATCGTAGACACAGGAGCCACGGTTAATCTGATGACTTTTACGACCTGTGAGGAGCTGGATTTGAAGGGTTTGGAGCCCAGGAAATGCTTCCTCACGTTGGCCACTGGAACGAGAAGTAGGTTCATGGGGGTTATTGAGGATGTCCCGGTTACATTGGATGGGGACACTTTTATAGCTGATTTTGTGGTTGTGGAGTCGACACGGATTAAAGGCAAGGAGATGGAGAAGGATATATTGCTGCTTGGGCGACCGTTCAGCAAAACCACTCGAATGATTGTCAACCTCCACTCTCGTACCTGCACTATAGAGGTACATGGCAAGCAACATGAGTTGCAAGCCACCACTACATTATACTCACCCCTGCAGGTTGAAACCAGGAACTATATAGGTGCACACACCGATCCCCTCTACACCTACTCTAATTTGCAGGGAAGGAAAGGAGCTGAGAAGACCGGGAAGAGCAAACACCATTGATTCTCACCTGGGAAAGTCGAGCTAACACTTAAAACAAATGCACTTTTATTTCCTTGCACATTAGACAATTTCATTTCCTTGCACTCTATACTCTTGCAATGTTTTTCTTACTGTTGAGACTATCTATTTAATAATTTGGACAACTTGTGTTATTCTTGCATTTATTTTACTGTTTACGAGTGTTGATGGAGCGAGACCTTCATTCTCACACGAGGAAACTCGTGAAATTCTACGCCGAGGCATGGAATTTCAATATTGTGAAGCGAGATTGCATTAGAGACGAAGAAAAAAAAATTCAGTTTTTGCCCTCGCCGCGACAGGCTTTTTTGTTTCGCCGCGGAGAGATAAGACAAGAGAAGAAAACTTTCATCTCGCTTAATCTCGCCGCGGCGCGAGCTTTTGAATTGAGAAATGTTGGTTACCTCGTCAGCCATTAGACAAGGCTCAATGTTGGAGCAATCTGGATAGATCTCCTCACAACCCCACATAATTCCCTTTTCTTTTAACCAAAGTCAACTAATTCATGAGTGATGCCACACAATTCTGGAGAAGGTAGTTTAGAGTCATCTGAGTCTTCTTCCTCAGATTCTGACTCGATATCGAGAGCATCCAGTTAGATTTGAATCTTTTTCCTTTCTTCAGTGAGCAAAGCTCTCTGACCTCTCTTGAAGTTTCTTCTATCTTTCTTGTCACCTGTCTTTAGCTTATTGAAAACAGGACAGTCTCTCTTAAAATGACCAGGTTTCTGATAATAGAAACAGATGTCGTTTCCGATTTCTGCTTCCTCAGTACTAGATGCTTGCTGAGCCGGTTTGTTCAGCGAGCTTGACAGCTGCCTCCATTCCCCTCCACTGCTCTCCAAACCCGTAGAAGGAGAACCACTCTACCTCTACCTAGCAATTACGGAAGAGGCAACGAGTTCTGTATTAGTGCGGATCCAAGCTAATGAAAACATGCCAATCTACTATCTTAGTAAAGCTCTTGCTGGGGCGGAGACAAGATACGTAAAGATTGAGAAACTTGCATATGCTTTGGTTTACACCGCAAGGCGGTTAAAGCCCTATTTCAAATCTCATAATATAGTAATCCTAACTACGGAACCTTTGAAACAGGTCCTTGGAAAGCCCGACCAATCCGGACGACTCTCTAAGTGGGCAATTGAGTTGAGCGAATACGACATTAGCTATTAGGCTCCGATAGCCAAAAAAGCTCAAGTTATTGGTGACTTCCTAGCGGAGTACCCTGAAGCAGAGTCAGAGAATGTCTCGGATAAACAGGCATTTGAGTGCTTAATTACCAAGCAGATCAAACGAAAGTCAGTTCCGCCAAAGCTCAACCCAGATAACCTTGAAGATGCTCAATTTATCAATCAATCTTAGACTACGTCATGGGAGGAAACTCAAGTTAACCACATGTTCCTCCTTGATGATGTATCGAATGAATCAAAAACTGATAACTCCGACTGGAAAACTCATAAGGAGAAGGAACAAGGGTTCAAAATTCAGGAGCTTATAGAAGATCCCCAAACCAAGGAACAGCCCACAGATATTTGGACATTGGAAGTGGATGGTTCATCCACCGGGAGAGTGGGAGGCATTGGAATCTATCTTTAAAGCCCTGATGGCACGGAACTCGACTATGCGATATCCTTGGACTTCAAGGTTACAAACAATGAAGTTGAATATGAGGCACCGTTGGTCGGACTACATATAGCCAAGTCCCTGCAAGTTCGAAAACTCAAAGCTTACACGGATTCACAGTTGGTTGAAGCCCAGTTTTCTGGAGCTTTCGCCACCAAAGGCCCTTCAATGATCAAGTATCTTGAGCTACTGAAGCAAGAAGTGAGTCTCCTCGAAGAGTTTACCCTGGAAAAATTTGATAGGGAATGGAATGAAAAAGCGGACACTCTGGCAAAGTATGCGTCCGCAACAGCTACTTTGGGTAGAAGGAGAGTCATTCTACTCACAATTAGGAACTCATCCGTCACTTGTCCTACTCCAACCATTATGGTTACTGGAACAGGAAGAAATTGGATGACTGATATCCTTAGTTACCTCAAGAATGGATCATTACCTGCTGATCCGAAGGAGTCAAGGAGCGTACAGTGCCGGGCAAATAGGTATTTCATACTTGGGGAAGATTTTTATAAGAAATCCTTCGCCGGGACCCATATGAAATGTTTGGATCCACAAGAAGCGAGGACGGTGCTTCAGGATATTCACAGTGGAAGCTGCAGAAGCCATTCTGGTGGGCGGACTCTTGCTCAAAAAATCATCCGACAAGGTTACTAGTGGCCTACCATTGATAAGGATTCCGCGAGCTTCGCCCGAAATTGCCCTGATTGTCAGTATTATGCAAATGTCCCCCATCGTCCTACACACCCTATGATTCCGTCAGTCATAGCATGTCCGTTTGATCAATGGGGCATCGATATTGTCGGACCTTTCCCAAGAAGCAATGAACAGTAGAAATTCTTAATTGTAGTTGTGGAATATTTCACCAAATGGGTAGAAGCGAAAGCAGTGGCCACTATCACGGAAAGCCGTGTGCGAACCTCCATTTGGAAGAACATCATCTATGAGACCCCTCGAGAAACAAAATAATAATAATAATAATAATAATAACACTTACGAACTCAGTTAGAAAGGTACGGTAAACGCTTGAATAAGAAAATTAATCGTCTTATGTTAATTTAAAAAATTAGTTGTTTATGCATATTTAATGGAATGTCCGATGAAGAACACCACGAAGAGTCGAAGTACCTCGGTTCGAGGTAATATAATTACACTCCTTTTCAACCATCTTATGTTTAACCGAGTGATTCTTAAACTAAGTGACGATTCCACAGTATCAAAATGACTAAATTGAAAATCCAAAAAACGTAAAGAAACAAAAGTCCATTTAAACCAAGCTTTCAAATCAACACTCGAATCGAACATTATAATTGTCCAATGTATAACGATATTAGACCACTTGTGCACAACAAAATAACTAACTAGTAAATGGCCATGTAACCCATGACATGTTTACTATAGCCAACCTAAAATCCATTGTAATTAGGTAACTCTCTACCTACAAGTAGTATAGATATACTTGTATACATACAAGTATATTCCCACAATCTAATCCATTATACACAATTACTAAGTGGACACCATCTTCTTCCTCATTCACTCTCTCCTTCTTCAACCTCCATTAACAACCTCCATAGCCAAACTCCTTCAAGCTTCACATCTCCATTTATCCTTCACCATTTTTCACATGCAAATACATATTCCATATCCTCTAAACTTGAGAAAGATAATGACACATCTCAATTCATGATCAAGCTACAACAAAGAAGTAAAAAGGTAATAAAATCATACCATTCCTCTTCCTTATTCTTCTATTTCATCCTTTTCGCTCTCTAACACATCTTAGTCCATTCAAAACTTGCTAGGAACTCAATTTGTCAAGCCAATTTCAAAGTGGAGAAGGAATTGATCCAAAACTCTAAGAAGAAAAGTGTTAAGGTGGGTTAAAATGTTCTTCTAAAACTAGTTTTTAATTTTGATGCATGCACATGATCTTGATGAAATTTTGATGATTCTACTCTTACAAACTAAAATAAGTGAGTAATATGGCCTCAAAATCAATTGGGTAAGTCATCTAATGGATTGCATGTTGATTTTAAAGTAGAATAAGCTCAAATCTTGAAAATCCCCAAATCCCGTAAACAATCTGCCCTGTCATTGTAAAATACAACATAAATAGTTTCATTCGTTTGTTGATGTTTCTAATTTAACTGGACATGTACAACATTATCCTGCATCTCTAAGATTTGGAATGTGGTTAAAATGTGGTTTAATAAATTAACTAAAATTCTCGAAAGATCCAATATTTATAATGTTTGCAGAACAAAGTATTGTTAGTAAAACCCCAATTATTCATCTGTGCATTGATCAAATCGGCCTTAGACTCTGTGAAATGAGAGATACATGAGATTTAGACATTTTCCAATAAGAATCATGATATTTGAAGTGGCATAGAATATTTTGTGAATATTTCCCCATCATTGCGCACTGCATGAGCAGTTTAGGTAGAAAATTCCTAATTGACAGTCTATAAATGTGTTTTAGACTCAAAAGTATATTTTGAATACAAAATTCAATCAGCTATCATAAAAAAAATTATAAATACCATATTTTACTATGTTTGACCACCAAAATGTATTTTATAAGTGGAGACTAGTAAGCTGCCAGAATCGGAAGATTAAAAACCGAACTTGAATTCGAAGTTTATTGCACGGATAACTTCAAGGACTTAATTAAAAAAAAATTATAAATGACTTAATATAAGTAATAAATATTTTGGAATGGATTGATAAAAATTCATAGACGGGCCATTTAGAGAGATACATTAAATGTTTTAATGAAGACATTCGTCGCGTACGAGGCTTTAATGAAATTTAAGGTCGACGAAATCTCACGTTCGAGGACACCACGAAGAGCCGATGTAACCTGGAGATGAGGCGATGCTCATCCGTCCAATATCAACAAATTTTACCTTGATCGAATAAACTTCTCGAGACCTTATCAAACTACTTTTCCGAAGGACCAAAAACTAAAACACTAACCAAATTAACATTACTAAGAAAATCGAGCACAACCGAGCAAGTAAATCACCTATGAGCAAGTTAGTTCTTGCATGTACTTAAAGTAACATAAGTAAGAAGAAACTAATAGTCTAGTTGACTAAGTGAATCTTGTTGACGAAGTCAATATAAGACCTACAATAGTCATCTTCTTCCTCATTCACTCTCTCATTCTCCAACACTTCAACCTCCATTGATAAACCTCCATATATAGCCAAACCTCTTTAAGCTTCAAATCCCCACTTATCCTCCACCATTTCTCACATACAAATACATATTCCTTATCCTCTCAACTTGAGAAAGCTAATAACACAACTCAATTTATGATCAAAGCACAATCAAAGAAGTTAGAAGGTAATAAATCCCACTCACTCTTCTTCCTTTCAATTTTATTCCATAATATCAATTGTCTTCCACACTAACACATCTAATTCCGTTCAACACTTTCTAGGAGTTCAATTTGTCAATCCAATTTTGATGTGGAGAATGAATTCATCCAAAACCCTATAAGAAAAGTGTTAAGGTGGGTTAAAATTGTTCTACTAAAACTAGTTTTTAATCTTGGTGCATGCATGTTTTCTTGATAAAATCTTGATGAGTAATATTGCCTCACAATCAATTTGGTAAGTCATTTAATGAATTGCATGTTGATTTTGAAGTAGTAGAAACTCAATTCTTGATAATTCCCAAATCCCGTAAGCAATCTGTCCTGTTTTTGTAAAATGCAAAATAAATAATTTCCTTCATTTGTTGATGTTGGGAACATAAATGGATATGTATATATTATGTTTCATCTCTGATACTTGGAATGATGTTAAAATAGGTTTTAATAAATTAACTAAAATTCGCGAAATATTCAACATTTACAATGTTGACAGAACGGGGTACTGTTAGTAAAGCCACTATAATCCTTCTTTAAAATGATCAAATTGTCTTTAATCTGCGAAAAATGAAAGAACCATGAGATTTTGATATTTCACAGAAAGAATTATGATATTTGGAGTTGTATAAAATATTTGGTGAATATTTCTCCGTCATTGCTCACTGCATGAGCAGTTTAGGTAGAAAATTCCTAAGTGATAGTATATAGAGGTGTTTTAGACTCAAAAGTTTGTTTTGAATAGAAAACACAAAAATCTAGCTTAGAAAAATTAGAAACACGAGAATTGAGAACGTTTCACCACTGAAATGTATTTTATGATGAAGGACTAGCAAACTGCCAGAATCGGAATTTTATGAACCGAACCTAAATTTAATGAGATCACACCAAAAAGGGAAACCAAATCGAGATGGAAGAACATACTCACTGCAAACAGGACACTGCTCCTCCAA
The DNA here is from genome assembly GCA_026545765.1 of Plantago major. Taxonomy (NCBI): domain Eukaryota; kingdom Viridiplantae; phylum Streptophyta; class Magnoliopsida; order Lamiales; family Plantaginaceae; genus Plantago; species Plantago major. The sequence continues at coordinate 42,283,165 of CM048841.1, forward strand.
GAGAACCAAAAAGCCCATTAAGATTTGTGAAATGTCTTGGGTGTGCTCTTATTGATTGGTAGCTTGATGTTTTGGACAACAAAGCTTATACATAGTTGGTCTTACATTCATTAGGGACATTTTTATGTACTGGAACTCCAAGGTGTTGTGTATTTTATCCTTTGTGAGTCTCCTAACGATTCATATAATTAGGTTGTTAGATATGTGCTTGGTGACATGTTAATGTTTGACTTCTTTAAGTGTTCTGTTAGTAATCCAATTTGTATCACTGTCTGATGTTATTGCATAAATTGCCAGCCTTGTTGCTCTGTTATTGTATTTCTGTGTTCAGACTTGTGAAGCATATCATGTTATATTTAAATAATTGTGTGTTCTTGTCCAGTTAGTCAGATTATATGCACAATTGTGTGATTAGTGCTAAATATACGTTACTGCTTATCTTTATAATGGTTAGCGACAAATTGTTAAATTATTATGTAATTATATGCCTAGTTGATTCTACTGGCTTATGCTCGTTTGTGGGGGTTAAAGGGTATCGATAAGTGTTTTTGCGTAATGTTAAGTAGTGTTACCTTTTATCAGGATTTGCGGGTTGCTATTTGGCTAGGTCATCTAAGGTGAGTGTTCTACCCAAAAAGTAAATGTATATTTGCAAAACTACAAGAATCTATTTTAATATTATATATATATATATATATATATATATATATATATATATATATATATATATATATTGCATCTCAAAAATTGTGAAACTCATGAAATCAAAGTTCTGAAAACTGCATCAAATCTTTTTCTCATGCTTCCGCTCTAAAAAGATATATATGTATATGATTTCTTATGATCTTCGTTTGATTTGATTGATTGATTCGCTTCGACCGATATGTGCGCAATTGTGGTGGGGTTTCCGAGTGGACATACTTGGGTTGTTGTGTCTGTCGAGTTGTTCATGAAGTACCTCTGCTTACTATCCCTAGACGCGAGGCAGAAGTTGCCGAGGTCTTTGGGAGTATTAGTGTTTCACCCTTGTACCATGGCAGGGTCTTCGTCTTCGTTTGACAATGGTAGCACCCTGTCTGGAGTGATAAGGGCTTGCATTGGGGTTATAAGGTTGACTGCACCAACGATAGTTTCTTCGCTTCGTTATATGTTTTCTTCGATTATTTTTATATTATGATTCGTTTGATTTTATAAAACCAAACTTCGTTTTTACATAATTCGATGTTCACTTAGCACATTACCTCATCAAAGAATAAACCAGAGAATCACAAAGTCTCTGAGGAACAAGTATCTGAGCCTTCTATTGAGAAGGTATATATCTTAGATATCTATATTCTTCACAATATTACTCTGATCATTTTTCTAAATACTTAACACTTTCTACTCATAGGCTCAAACAGAAGTAGAAGTTGCTGGGAAATTGCCCACTCAATCCCCTCAACCAATGGAAATTGATGAGGCCATCAAACCTTCATCACCAGAGAGAATACCAGAAACTGTACAAGTTTCTGAGAGACAAGTATCTGAGCCTCCTACTGTGGAGGTAATTGACATCTCAGATATCAAATTTTCTAAGTGTTTCTCTCCTGATAAATTTCTAAGTGTTATGTTGTATTTTATTCTCAGGTTCAAAAAGAAAGAGAGGATGCTGAGGATCAGACTTCCAAGTATCCTCCTCACACCAAGATATCTGAGGCACCTGGAACCTCAGTAGTCCAACCTTCTGAGCCTGTTGTTGTTGCACAGGTAACACAGATACTTGACTACTCTAAAACCCAGATATCTACTAATGTTTTGAAACTAACTCAAAACTCTCTCTTTCAGGCTCAAGCTAGTGCCTTAGTGGTCCCTGAAGATTTGAACAAGGACCTACTTCCATTCTTCAAGGCTCATACTCTGCCAAAGCATCTAAAGTGTTTCAAGAAATGGCAGAGACTCAGATGCTCTGGTCTGTTTGAGATCACAAGGGTCACTGATCACCCTACCAGAAGAGCAAGAGCATTTGACTTGGAGAATTATGTGCATACAATGTTTCCAACTGAGCAATACGCATTTGCCACGTTGATGAATAAGAACTTCATAAAGGAAGTAGCACACAAGCTCATTGAAACCTTTGAAAAGGCAGATGGTCAGACCAGAATGGAGATGGCATTCAAGCCAATCTTGCCCAAGTCCCTACAGTGCATACCCTCTGAATAAGAGGAAGTAAATGGGCAATTGGTTTCTGAAGATGAGGAGGAAACATATGAGAATAATTTTGAAGAACATCGTTCTGACCACCACAAGGATGATAATGACAAAAAGGATGATGATGATGCCCCTGCACCAGGGACAGGAGGGATTGCACAAGGAAACAATGCCTCAGTTGCTAAAAAGCACACTGAGAGGACTTCACAAAATTCCCCTCCATCTCCTCAGAAGTCTACACATCCATCTCCCCAACAAAAATACTCTACTGAACAAGTAGTTGAGCACTCTGAGGGAAACACTCAGAAAATATTGGATGCACAAGTCAGAGTTGCTCAACTCAAACAGTTGTTGGAGGAAGAACAACAGCTAAATCTTCAACTGGAAGAGAAGATAGTTGAATCCAAAGCAAAGCTCCAAATGATTGAAGATCAAACCATCAAGGAAATGGAAGCTTATGCTGAGATGAAAGAACTCCAGTTTGCTGTTCAGGCAATTGCTGAAGAATTAGATATTGAGCAAGTATCTGAAGACAAGCATGATGCTAAGGCTGCATCACCAAAAGAAGTACCATCCTCCTCACTGAAAGGAAAGTAGCCCATCTCTGAGATGGTTGCTAGGCTACAAAATATTGATGAAAATGCCCAAAAGGATGAAGATCACTGGGATGAAGACTCAGATGATAAAGAAGACAGAACCCTGATAGAACATGCAAATGTTCACTTGGGAGTTTCTCACTTAAAGAGAAAACTGATAGCTTCTCAAAGCTTCAGTAAGAAATCAAATCTCAACTCCCATGATTACATGGCCAGATACCAGGTTCTGGCAACTCTAAGAAAGGAGTTGTCTCATCAAAATGAAGAAGTAATTGCATCAGTCCCTGCTGAAATGAAAAAGTTCACTGAGTTAATCACTCAGAGGACAACAAGCTTGGTCATTGCTCAGAGAGACCTAGGCATGGTGAGGGATGATGACAGTAACCTTGCTGAAAAAGCCCTCAATGAGGCTAGCTATGCTGCTGGAAAAGAAGATGCTACTCAAGGTCCACTGGTAGAGCTCACTGATAAGGAAACAGGACTTACCAAATAGAATCAGGAGCTCAAGGCTGAATTGCACAAGTTGGTTGCTGCCTACAACTATCTGCAAAAGAATTTTGAGTCACTCTCAGAATCCTTTGTGATATTGAGTCAGTTAACAATGACTAAGGGGGGAAGGATATCAAGGACAAGGGAAAGGTCCGGCGCTGAGAAAGGAAGAGGAAACAAGAAGAAATCTGAACAGCCATCACTTCCACCACTAAAAATAAATGAGCCCTCCTCCAGTCAGACTGCTCTACAGATAGTGGCCACCACTCAGAAACTTCCTAAAAAAGGAATGACAACAAGGGCCAGGGCATAGAAACCTCTAAGGAGTACCAAGGCTCCAAGGAGAAAACAAGCAGGAGGGATTGAAGAGTCTTCTGAAGAAGAAGAAGAAGAAGAAGAAGAAGAAGAAGAAGATGAAGAAGAAGAAGAAGGACAAATAAAATCCCAGGGCAATGAAGAAGGCTGCAAAATTTTCACAAGAATTGATCTTGATGATGATGATGATGATGATGATGAAGAGACTGATGAAGATGAAGCCTATCTGAGCCCATAGCTGCAAAGCGTTTAGCAGCTAAAACACCCTCTGGAAATACCAAGTCAATGTAGGGTGGTTCTTCACGCAATACCCCAAGGGAGAATTCAAGACAAAGGAAGAATAGGCTGAGAGCTGAATAAAGAAAACTTCAATTACCACTCAGGCCTGAAGAAGCCAAGTTTGAGTATGTGAAGACCAACAATGACTCATCTGTCTACAGGTGCATTAATCAGAAGAATGGCTACTGGATTCTGGAACTCAAGCACTTACTGGTAAATGAAAAATTTCCAGAACCAATCCATAAACAACTCATGGCATGGAGAAAAGACAAGTCAATCTTGATTAACACCAACCACATCAAAGCCTGGTTGGATTTTAAAGTAATCAAGAGAATAGAAGCCATGAAGAAGGACCTCTCTGATGATTGTCCTTATGGAAAGCCAGATGATGTGCACAGAATTCCCAACATCACTGGAATAGGCACAAGAGCAAGACTTGTTGTGGAACCCTATGAGTCTTTCCACATGACTGAGGATCAATACAAGGGTGAAATCAGATATCTGAGGATCATATATGAATACTTCAAGCTATCAGATATCAGAATTGAGCATGCCTGGAAATGGGGAAAGTATATGTGGGTCAAACAATTTGCCAAGAAGAATCCCACAAAAACCTACAAGGAAGTTTGTGGATTTGCCAGAAACACTGAGATTATAGGGAATTTGCAAATTGATCCATATATCTTCTAATTGAAGACTTGAAGATTTTGAAGACTTGAAGACTAGTTTATTAGGATGTCTACTTGGAGCTTGGTTACTCTTGTTGTCCTAATTTAACTAAGTGTTTTATATCTTGCTGAATGGGCTGTAATATGTTTTATTTATTAAGTTATCTGTGAACTTTCTTTGTAACATATCTGATGAACCTACTCTCAGATATCAATCTATAAAAAGATAACTTGTCAGCAAAGATCACACCTTGTGATTTGGTTCATGTTTACTTTCTGCACTAAATTAAAATGAATTGAAAAGATCATAAGAAATGATTAAGTGTCAGATTGTTCCCTCTTTCAAGTTGTAATGGGTTATAAAGATAGTCATCGTTGACTAATCAAAAAGGGAAAAATTTGTTAGGATTATCTGTTTAGATTTTGATCAGCAACCTAATGACTTATCTTAGCTCAGAAAGGTGGTTAGTACTCTTGGTTCACTGGAACACTGTAAAAGAGGAAAATCACTGAGTATGTTAGTCTAGCAAATCTTATATAGGATGTTAGGTCTCTGAATGTAATTTTTATATCTTTGAAAAAAACCAAGAAGAAGGCATCCAGCAGGAGAGTTCAACAAATTTTGAAGTTTTGAAGACTGCACAAGATTGCTGAAGAGGAAGGTTATCAGATACCTATGTCCAGATATCTTAAATAAACAAGTGTTTTTCAATAAACAAGTTCTACAAAAGATATCTGAGAACACAAGGTTTCTGAACAAGGAAAAGTGCCCACAGATATCTACACTCAGATATCCTGGATAAAACTATGTTTCTGGGAAACAATGTTTCAACAGGTATCTGGAGATGTGAAGGTCTCTGGAATGGGACATGCAATGCTTCAGAAAGCGTGCATAGTTCCGTTGGCACTACAAGACAAAAATAGTACAATGCAATAAATGCGCAGATAGAGACATCTGAACAAAAGAGGAAATCTATGAAAAGAGACAACGTCTTCTGCAGTACTATTTACAGATATCAATAGTTTGAATTTCGTTAAGCCTAACGGATACTATTCAAACGGCATGATTTTCAACTATAGATATCAACACTTAGAATGCTTGAACACACACACTGAACACCAAGAAACTTACATCTACGAACTCATTCAAGCATACAAGCATTCAACCTACTTACTCTTTAGCTTACAGTTGCGACTAAGCTCTTGAATTCTAAGTAGCACGAAAGTTTCTAAGTGTCCTGATCCTTAACAAGCATTGCTATCTGTGAAGGAGTTGAATCAAAAGATCAAGTATCTAAGTTTCATTCTCTAGAACATTTAACGTAGACTTGGGTCAGTAAAGAACATATCACCACACATTGAGAAGTGTGTCAAGTGATTCTTGTTCTAAAGGGTATTCTTACATAACTGAGAAAGTTATAAAGACTACTCACCTCACAAGCTACCTTAACCAACACCTTAAACAGCGTGGAGTACAAGAAGTACTTAGTTTGGGAAACTAAGGAATAACTCCAAGGTTACTGAGCATAGGAAGTACTTAGTTTGGGAAACTAAGGAATAGCTCAAAGGTTTCTGAGTACAGGAAGTACTTGGCTGAGAAAGCTGAGGAATATTCAGGGGGAACACTTGGTTGGGAACCTAATGTAAAAGGAAATTAAGGGATAGGTTTATTGTAAGGAGAACTCAATATCTATCTGAGTAAATTTCAAGTCCTGTGAAAGGGCGAGTGGATTAGTTGAGGGATTACGCCACCCTCAGATACCACTATAAAGATCTGTGTTATTTACTTTCTGCAACTTATTACTTGCTTTATTTACCTTCCTGAGTATTTAAACACTTATATCTTGCTGAGCACGTGCACTTATCACAGAAAAGTCTTCCGCTCTCTGAAATTTAGTATCAGATATATTCACAGAAATTCTGTTTATCGACAAAAGTTGTAAAAGACTATTCACCCCCCCCCCCCGAGTCTTTTCCTTTGTCGTTATCTGGACCAACATTGCACCTCTCACTTACCTGTCATACCGGGGCGAAGACATTGCCAAGAATCCTCATCTCCTTAATCTGTTCGGCCAGGTCGCAGGTACTAGGTCCCGGCGCCTATTCCACCGATTTCACCTCAGCTCTCCTGGATCTTCCACGTGTTCCCTTAAGCTGAGAGATAGCAGACAGTTTCTCAAAGGCCTCATTCAAAGCTGCTGGAGATGCTGTAACTATGGTCCCATTAACTGTCATATCCACCATATTCTGTGCCTCCTAGTCCAATCCCTCATAAAACTTGCAGCACAAATCCATCTCACTCATCCTGTGGTCAGGGCACTGAGAAAGAAGGTTCAGGAACCGTTCCCTAGCCTCATAGAAGCTCTCATCCCTCATCTGCATGAACTTCTCTATCTGGGTCCGAAGTTGTCTAGCCTTCTCTGCAGGGTAGAACTTGTTCGTAAATACCATGTAAAGCTCATCCCATGTCCGGAAAGACCCTTCCTGCTGGTTCAGAAGCCAGCTCTTAGCTTTATCCTACATGCACATAGGAAAAACCTTCTTCCGAATTTCCCCATCAGTAACAGTGATCTCCCCAACAGTAAGCGGAATCCTAGCAATCAGAGCTTCACACTCTATCAGGAACCTGATGACGTCTTCATTAGCCATCCTAGTACTTGGGTAGGTCATGGAAATTGATAAGTGTATATATATATATATATATATATATATATATATATATATATATATATATATATATATATATATATATATATATATATGAATGATAAGCCTTGATCTCCATGTTCCTGGCTTCATTGGAAAGCACAACAGCTGACCTCCCAGCCTTAATCTCACTAGGCTGCATGTAGGTTCCATAGGTGATCTCTGGTACCTCATAAATTAGTTGGTTAATCTCTGCGTTTCCTGCCATTGCGATTGCTACTACGTTCTGTCTTCTAAGCCGACGAATGTGTCTATCGATCTCGTTCACTGGAGTTTGCAAAGGTGTTTCTTGTGATCTCCTTCCAAGCATAAACCTGTAGTGAAATCTACAAAATCAAAAACCTCGAAGAATCTTACTTTCCGTTAGTGTAATAAACAACAGCTTGAAAAACAAACAAATAAAAATTCGCAATCAACCGCTACAATAGGAATTGACTCCCTGGCTGCGGCGCCAAATTTGATATGCTCAAATTATTACTTAGAAAACAAGTAGTAATCAGTTGTTATAGACAGACAATGCTAACCACAGGATCGTTCGCTAAGGAATCAATTAAGCTACCACAACGGTTTGAAAGCAAATAGTTACTTGTGAAAACAAATTGATTTGTAAGTTGGTTGTTTCTAAAAACTAGAAATAGATAAATCAGATAACGGCTTTTAACAATGAGAGAAGATGAACACAGTAGTAATGATCAGGTAATGCTAATTCGTTCTAGGGAAATTATTCATATTTGTCACATGGTCGGTGTACGTAAATCGATCAATCCAACCTCAACCAATCGTCATTTGAATGTTTTAAACTAGAGAAATCGTGGGTCGTCAATCCACGATTCCTAACCAAAAACAATTTAGAAAATCTTGAACTAGCGAATTGAATTGATAGTTTTTACGAAGATTTTGAAGCAGACGAACCTATATAAACGAATCCTAACCCTATAAGGGAATATGCAAAACCGTCACATATCTACCGTATTCGGAGTGGTTTAGCTACTCATAGTAGAAGAAAAGTTCAAAGAATTCGAAGTATTGCATATGATAAACATGGACATATTGATAATCGGACGCAAGCTCATACAAATCGATAAACAATAGCAACACAAATCGAAGAGATAAACGATGGAGAATTGTCAAATATTACCAGGAATTCGATATCAATCCTTCAACAATGATGAAAACCAAGCTCCAATTATGTCTCAATGTCAAAGTATGAATATAGAGATTATTTCTAAGAACTAGGTTAAAAGAAAGTATGAGAAAAAAATCCCAATTCTAAGCTAATAAGGAAAATAGAAAATCTGTTCTGCGCCTCTCGCCGCGGCGGAAGAAATAGCTCGCCGCGGCAAGTCTTCTTTATCGAAATATATATATCCCTCGCATAATCTCGCCGCGGCGATTAAAATACTCCCGTCGCGGTGAGCTTCGATCTTCAAAACAGGGGATTCATTCGCAAAATCTCACCGCGGCGGGACAATTCCTTCGCCGCGGCGAGCCTCTTCAGCAATTCCAGTACTAGCTTCGCAAAATCTCGGTGCGGCGGACAAATTCCATCGCCGCGGCGAGCCTGGCTGATTGGCTCTTCCTCTTTTTTGCTCAAAATGAATAATTCCTACAAAAAGGGAACAAAACACCAAAGCGTAAAAATGAACAAAAAACACTAAAAAACTAAAAGCAAAGACTCACAAAGACCGCTAAAAAGGACCAAATGAGACTCTAAATCATAGTCACATCAGCCGTCGATGAAAATTCATCCAACGGTATAGTTCAAATTACTAGGTGAAATGACGGATTTGTCCAAAATATTTATTTCACGACGATTAGAATTCCAACAACACTTGGAATGTCGGAGATAGCACCCCATCCTATTACGGATGGTTGGCTCTGTCCTACGCTCACGGACCCTCGTCCGTTCGGATGTCCCTACTCGGACAATCCAGAAAAACCGAATCATAAGCGACACGGATTCTCATCTGTTTGGAGGTGATCCCTCTTCCTCACTCGGACGGATAAATCATCATAAACAACATGGATTCTGATCCGTTCAGAGGTGATCCCTCTTCCTCACTCGGATGGATAAATCATCATAAACAACACGGATTCTCATCCGTTCGGAGGTGATCCCTCTTCCTCACTCGGATGGATAAATAATTGTACGACACAGCGGACTCTTGTCCATCCGGATAGGCTTAATGGCTTACGGGTCTGGAGCTATGAAATCGCCCGTAGGTTCATTATAGTACTACCGAATGATTGATTAGTGAAATACAAGATAAACCCGATCTTTTCAAAGATGGTTGCTTTGGGCTTAAACTACCCGGACACATGTCCGTTCGGACATCCCTTGTCGGATTCAACCGAATAAATCAACTATGTACGTCACGTGGACCCTAGTCCGTCCGAATTTCACTAATGGCTTACGGGTGTGGAGCTATGAAATCGCCCGTAGGTCCTTATTTGGATCCGAAGAGTTGATTAGTAAACACAGTATCAACCCAATCTTTTTACAAGATGGCTGCTCTGATCTTAAAACTACACGGACTCTCGTCCGTTCGGACATCCCAAGTTGGATTATCCTGAATAGTCAACTATGTATGTCACGCGAACCCTCGTCCATCCGATTGTCCTTAATGTCTTGCGGGTGTGAAGCTATGAAATTGCCCGTAGGTCTTATTTTGGAACTTCGGTAGAGTCGATTAATAAACACAAGACAAATACAACCTTTTTACAGAAGGTGGATTTCTCTTCAAAATACACGGATGTCCTTAATCGGACAACCGGAAAATCGATCATTAAGTAACACGGACTCCCGTTCGTTCGGATGACCTTCCGCAGATCATCCCGATTTCACCACCAACAAAAAGTGTTCCCTTCCTACGCCTCTCGAACCTACGCTTAATCTCGCTTAAAAATACCCCTTTTCACACTTACAGTCCGAGACCACAATCTCGGACTATAAGAAAAGGGGGGGGGGGAGAGATTAAGGTAAGGACGACAGAAGGCACGGACTAAACACCTTTTTTCTTCTTATGAGGGACGGATTGAACAAAAAACAAAAATGTCCTCCCCACTTTAAAGTATAGTTCCACAACTATCTTCTACTAAGATACTTGGAAACTAGGGGGACATGTGTTGAGAGGGAAATATGTCCAATCCATCATCAACGCCATTGGAACGAATCCTAAGGCGTTTCAATCTGTCTAAGGTCCTTGGCCTCAAGGTCCGACCCTCCTGAGTGAAATGATGAACTAGACCTCAAAGACAGTAGTTCTGACCCAAACCCTGGTCCGAGACCATGAGGGTCTGACCCGGACGATGGTCCGGACATAAGTCTCTAACCTCATAAAGAACCAAGTGAACTAGCACCAAGAGAGAAAATAGTATTGGTCCAGATAACGACAAAGGAAAATACTGGGGGGGGGGGGGGTGAATAGTCTTTTACAACTTTTGTCGATAAACACAATTTCTCAGATATATTTGAAGATATCTGATACTTAACTTCAGAGAGCAGAAGAATTTTCTGTCATAAGTGCACGTGCTCAGCAAGATATAATGTGTTTAAATACTTAGCAGGATAAAGAGAACGATAAGTAAATTTCTAAAAGTAAATCACACGTCTTTTATAGTGGTATCTGAAGGTGGCGTAATCCTTCAACTAATCCACTTCGGCCTTTCTCAGACCTGGAATACACTAAGACAGATAATTGAGTTCACCTTACAAATGTCTTCTCTCGATTCCTAAATACACTAGGTTCCCAACCAAATGTTCCCCCTGAGTTATTTCTCGGCTCCCAGCCAAGTATTTCCTATACTCAGAAACCTTTGAGCTGTTCCTTAGTTTCCCAAACTAAGTACTTCCTATGCTTAGTAACCTTGGAGTTATTCCTTAGTTTCCCAAACTAAGTACTTCATGTACTCCACGCCGTTTAAGGTGTTGGTTATGATGGTTTGTCAGGTGAGTAGTCTTACTAACTTTTCAGTTATTTAGGAATACTCTATAGAACAAGAATCACTTAACACACTTCACAATGTGTGGTGATATGTTCTTTACTGACCCAAGTCTATGTTAAATGTTCTGGAGAATGTAACTCAGATACTTGATCTTATGATTCAACTCCTTCACAGATAGCAATGCTTGTTAAGGATCAGGACACTTCGAACTTTCGTGTTACTTAGAATTCAAGAGCTTAGTCGCAACTGTAAGCTAAAGAGTAAGTAGGTTGCAGGCTTGTATGCTTGAATGAATAAGTTCATTCTGTGTGTAAGTTCAAGGAGTTCAGTGTGTGTTTCAAGCATTCTAAGTGGTGATATTTATAGTTGAATTTGAAGTCGTTTGAATAGTATCCGTTAGGATCAATTCAAATTCAAACTTTTGATATCTGAAAATAGTACTGTAGAAGACGTTGTCTCTTTTCAGAGATTTCCTCTTTCTCTTCAGATGTCTCTGTCTGCGCATTTATTGCATTGTACTATTTTTATCCTGTAGTGCCAACGGAACTATGCACGCTTTCTGAAGCATTGCATGTCCCTTTCCAGAGACCTTCACATCTCCAGATACCTATTGAAACATTGTTTCCCAGAAATATAGTTTTATCCAGGGTATCTGAGTGTAGGTTTCTGTGCGCACTTTTCCTCGTTCAGAAACCTTGTGTTCTCAGATATCGTTTGCAAAACTTGTTTATTGAGAAACACTTATTTCTTTAAGATATCTAGACATAGGTATCTGATGAGACCAATTTCCTTTGTCCTTAGCAATCTTGTGCAGTCTTCAAATCTTCAAATTTGTTGAACTCTCCTGCCGGATGCCTTCTTCTTGGTCTTCTTCAAAGATATAAAAATTACATTCAGAGACCTAACATCCTATACAAGATTTGCTAGACTAACATACTTAGTGATTTTCCTCTTTTACAGTGTTCAAGTGAACCAAGAGGACTAACCACCTTTCTGATCTAAGATAAGTCATTAGGTTGCTGACCAAAATCTAACAAATTTCCCCCTTTTTGATCAGTCAAGATGACTATCTTTAAAACCTATTACAACTTGGAAGAGGGAACAATCCAACACTTCATCATTTCTTATGACCTTTTCAATTCATTTTAATTAAGTGCATAAAGTAAACATCAACCGAATCACAAGGTGTGATCTTTGCTGACAAGTTATCTTTTTATAGATTGATATCTGAGAGTAGGTTCATCATATATGTTACACAGAGAGTTCACAAATAACTTAATAAATAAAACACATTACAGCTCAGTCAGCAAGATACAAAAATACTTAGTTAAATTAGAACAACAGGAGTAACCAAGTGTTGGTCCAGATAACGGCAAAGTAAAAGACTAGAGGGGGGGGGGGGGTGAATAGTCTTTTAAAACTTTGTCGATAAGCACAGTTTCTCAGATATCTGATACTTAATTTCAGAGACCGGAAGACTTTTCTAAGATATGTGCACGTGTTCAGCAAGATAAGTGTAAGTACTTTGCAATATAAGTAAAACAAGTAATAAGCTGCAGAGAGTAAATAATACAAGTCTTTTTATAGTGGTATCTGAAGGTGGCGTAATCCTTCAACTAATCCACTTCGGTCTTTCTCAGACCTACAATCCACTAAGATAAATGAGGTAACCTTACAAATATCTTTTCTTGATTCCTAAATACACTAGGTTCCCAACCAAGTGTTCCCCTTGAGTTATTCCCCGGCTTTCACAGCCAAGTACTTCCTGTACTCAGAAACCTTTTTGAGATGTTCCTTAGTTTCCCAAACTAAGTACTTCCTGTGCTCAATAACCTTGGAGTTATTCCTTACTTTCCCAAACTAAGTACTTCCTGTACTCCACGCCGTTTAAGGTGTTGGTTTTAGGTTTGTTTATCAGGTGAGCTTCTTAGATAACTTATTCAGTTATTCAGATAGCTCTATGAATCAAGTATACGTAATACACTTTTCAATGTATGGTATCTTGTTCTCTACTGACCCAAGTCTATTGTAAGTGTTCCAGAGAATGAATCTCAGATATGAAATCTTAGTTCAACTGCTTCACATATAACAATGCTCGTTAAGTATCAGGACACTTAGAACTTTTGTGCTACTTAGAATCAAGAGCTTTGGTCTCAACATAAAGCTTGAAAGTAAGTAGTTTGCTTGAGAGAGCTTGTGTGAGTATTCAGTATAAGTTCAGTGATCTAAGGTGTTCAAAGGTACTCAAGCGATCTAAGTGTTGATATTTATAGATGAATTTTGAGTGCCGTTTGAATAGTATCCGTTAAATCAAATTCAAACTATTGATATCCGAGTATAATCTTTAGCAGTTTGTCTTCTTCTTGAAGCTGACTTTTGTTCGGACATTTCGTCATGCGCATTTAATGCATTGTACTATACTTTGTCCTCAGTAGTGCCAACGAACTATGCAAGCTTTACGAGGCTTTGCACGTTCTTTTCCGTAGATCATCATAGCTCAGATATACCACTTTTTAAACAACTTGTTATAATATATTTCTTTTCAAGCATATTTTATGTCCAAGGTATCCGAGTGTAGATATCTGGGCACTTTCATCGTCGTAAACTTTTTATTCTCGATATCTTTTGCAACACGTGTGTTTCAAACACTTGTTTCTTCAAGATATCCGACATAGGTATCTGAAAACCCTTGTCTTGACAATCTTGTGCAGTCTTCAAATCTTCAAATCCGTTGAACTTTTCCTGCTGGATGCCTTCTTCTTGGTCTTCTTCAGAAAATAAAAATTACATTTCGAGACCTAACATCCTATACAAGATTTGCTAGACTATCATACTTAGTGAGTTTCCTCTTTTACATTGTTCAAGTGAACTAAGAGTACTAATCACCTTTATGAGCTAAGATAAGTCATTAGGTTGCTGATCAAAATCTAAACAGATATTCCTAACACCAAGCTCCAAGAAACATTCTAATTTACTAGTCTTCAAGTCTTCAATCAGCAGATCTATGGATCAGTTAGCAAATTCCCTATCTCCAAACCTTTTGATATCATCTGAGTAGTCATATAGCAAGGTCCTGACTATCATCTCAGTGTTTCTGGCAAACCCACAAACTTCCTTGTAGTCTTCCTTTCTTTCACTTGTCTTCTCCTTGGAGCCTTGGTACTCCTTGGAGATCTCTGTGCCCTGGCCCTTGTTGTCATTCCTATTTCAGGAAGTTGTTGAGTAGTGGCCACTACTTGTAAAGCAGCTTGACTTGACGAGGGGTCATTGATTCTGAGTGGTGGTTGGGAAGATTTCCTCTTGTTTCCTCTTCCTTTCTGAGCAACAAAACCTTCCCCTTGTCTTGGATACTTTTCCCCCTTATTCATTGTTGACTGACTAAGTATGACAAAAGATACTGAGAGAGATTCAAAGTTTCCTTGTAGATAATTGTAAGCAGTAACCAACTTCTGAAGTTCAGCCTTGAGCTCCTGATTTTGTTTGATAAGTCCTGTTTCCTTATCAGTGAGCTCTTCCAGTGGACCTTGAGTATCATCTGCTTTTCCAGCAGCATAGCTAGCCTCATTGAGGGCTTTTTCAGCAAGATTATTGTCATCATCCCTTACCATGCCTAGGTCTCTCTGAGCAATGACCAAGCTTGTTGTTCTCTGAGTGATTAACTCAGTGAACTTCTTCATTTCAACAGGGACTGATGCAATTACTTCTTCATTTTGGTGAGACAGCTCCTTTCTTAGAGTTGCCAGAACCTGGTATCTGGCCATGTAATAATGGGAGTTGAGATTTGGTGTCTTACTGAAGCTTTGAGGAGCTATCAGTTTTCTCTTTAAGTGAGAAACTCCCAAGTGAACATTTGCATGTTCTGCCAACTTTCTGTCTTCTTTATCATCTGAGTCTTCATCCTAGTGATCTTCATCCTCTTGGGATTTTTCATCAATATTTTCTAGCCCAGCAACCATCTCAAAGATGGGCTTCTTTCCTTTCAGTGAGGAGGATGGTACTTCTTTTGGTAATGCAGCCTTAGCATCATGCTTGTCTTCAGATACTTGCTCAGTATCTAATTCTTCAGCAATTGCCTGAACAGCAAGCTGGAGTTCTTTTATTTCAGCATAAACTTCCATTTCCTTGATTGTTTGATCTTTAATCTTTTGGAGCTTTGCTTTAGATTCAACTATCTTTTCTTCTAGTTGAAGATTTAGCTGTTGTTCTTCCTCCAACAATTGTTTGAATTGAGCAACTCTGGCTTGTGCATCCAATATTTTTTGAGTTTTGGCCTCAGAGTGCTCAACTACTTGTTCAGTAGAGTCTTTTTGTTGGGGAGATGAATGTGTAGACTTCTGAGGAGATGGAGGAGGGGAATTTTGTGAAGTCATCTCAGTGTGCTTTTCAGCAACTGAGGTATTATTACCTTGTGCAATCCCTCCTGTTCCTGGTGCAGGGGAATCATCATCATCCTTGTGATGGTCAGAAGGAGGTTCTTCAAAATTATTCTCATCTGTTTCCTCCTCATCTTCAGAAACCAGATTGATCACTTCAGGAAGTGTGATCAATTGCCCATTTACTTCCTCTTGTTCAGAGGGTATGCACTGTAGGGACTTGGGCAAGATTGGCTTGAATGCCATCTCCATTCTGATCTGACCATCTGCCTTTTCAAAGGCTTCAATAAGCTTGTGTGCTACTTCCTTCATGAAGTTCTTATTCATCAACGTGGCAAATGTGTATTGCTCAGTTGGAAACATTGCATGCACATAATTCTCCAAGTCAAATGCTCCTGGTAGGGTGATCAGTACCCTTGTGATCTCAAACAGATCAAAGCATCTGAGTCTCTGCCATTTCTTGAAACACTATAGATGCTTTGGCAGAGTATGAGCCTTGAAGAATGGAAGTAGGTCCTTGTTCAAATCTTCAGGGACCACTAAGGTACTAGCTTGAGCCTGAAAGAGAGAGTTTTGAGTTAGTTTCAAAACTATAGTAGATATATGGGTGTTAGAGTAGTCATGTATCTGTGTTACCTGTGCAACAGCAACAGGCTCAGAAGGTTGGACTACTAAGGTTCCAGGTGCCTCAGATATCTTGGTGTGAGGAGGAGACTTGGAAGTCTGATCCTCAGCATCCTCTCTTTCTTTTTCAACCTGAGAATAAAATACAACATAACACTTAGAAATTTATCAGGAGAGAAATACTTAGACAATTTGATATTTGAGATGTCAATTACCTCCAAAGTAGGAGGCACAGACACTTGTCTCTCAGAAACTTGTGCAGTTTCTAGTATTCTCTCTAGTGATGAAGGCTTGGTGGCCTCATCAATTTCCATTGGTTGAGGGGATTGAATGGGCAATTCCCCAGCAACTTCTACTTCTGTTTGAGCCTATAGGTAGAAAGTGTTAAGTATTTAGAAAAATGATCAGAGTAACATTGTGAAGAATATAGATATCTGAGATATATACCTTCTCAATAGACGGCTCAGATACTGGTTCCTCAGAGACTTTGTGAGTCTCTAGTTGATTCTCTGATGAGTTAGGCTTCTCAGCCTCATCATTTTTCTTCTCAGTTGGAGCCTATTAGAAACAGTCACTTAATTTGTTAAGTGTATTAACATATATCTGAAAAGTAATATCTTAAGGAACTCTCTATCACCTGTAGCACAGGCTCAGATTCCTTAAGAGGTGAGGCTGTGGTGGCCGCCTTCTCAGTCTCTGAGGCAAGCTTTCCAGCTTCCTTTTGTTCTTGTGTTTCTAATTCAGCCTGTAACAAAGAAATTTTATTGAATAACAAGATTAATAAACATAAGATATCACAAGTAATGAGTTAAACCATTCTGCTACCTGAGCAATGTCAGGCTGATTGGTCTTTGGAACTTGTGACCCTTCTAAGCTTTGGTCTTGTTGTTCCATTTCAGCTTCTTTGTTTCAAGTTTCAGGTACTTCAAACCTTTCCTGAGTGTGCAACTCAATTGCCTCCCCTGGTTGATCATTCTGAGAAGATGCCTCAGTTTGATCCCTCACATTGAGTTGGGGAACTTCCTCTTTTACAGGATTTTCTTCAGCAAAAAAAGATGCTGGTATCTCATGCTGTAACTCAAGTATCATCTCAACAGCATCCACTATTGGTTGTTGTGGTTGGTGTGGTGATCCTGATCTGGATGAAGAAGGTGATGTTGTATGGGGCCTATACAGATCTTCTTGAGACAGATTTTTAATTGTTGAGGCAATGGCAGTATCCTCGAACACTAAGTTGCCACTCAGCAGAGCATCTTCAATATGCTTAAGTGTTACTTGCTCTGACGGTTTATTTTGTCGAGCGACCTTGGACACAGTTGCTTCTTCAGCAACCTTTGAACTAGTTGCTCTTTCAGCAACCTTGGGGATTATT
This sequence comes from Plantago major, assembly GCA_026545765.1. Taxonomy (NCBI): domain Eukaryota; kingdom Viridiplantae; phylum Streptophyta; class Magnoliopsida; order Lamiales; family Plantaginaceae; genus Plantago; species Plantago major. Next base: position 42,300,719 of record CM048841.1, read on the forward strand.
GCTTCCCCCTCATCTTCAGATTCCTCATTGAAATCTGGGACTGAATTATCAACAATCCCTACTACTTATGCAGAGAGTGTTTGAAGTTTCTCACTGCTTTTATCAGCATTGATAAGTTCATCAGCAAGGCACTCTGCAGCATTGATGAGTTCATCAGTTGTGGTCTTAGCAGCATTGATGAGTTCATCAGCAGTGGTGTCAGATATCTGAGAGTCGACATCCACAATGGGTATGCCTTTTGATTTGCCAGCAGACTTCTTTCGTGAAGTTCTGGGCTCTTTGGTCGCAACGGAGCCCTCAGATACCTCATCAGTCTTTCGTTTCTTGAAACCTTTCTGCGATGCAGTAACCTTTTTCATCATGTTTGTATACTCATATTTGTAGAGTAGGTTACTATTGGCAATGTCTGCCGTCTCTCTGAGCTCAATGCCAATACACTCCAGTAAGTAGCATATCTTCAATCCATAGCTTACTGTGTCTTTTGGCTCAGCAAGGCCCTTAACGATTTTAGGCTCAAAGCCTTGTATCTTCTTCACAAATTTCATGAAGGTGTACTTCCCCCAATTAAAATGGTTTTCCAGCCTTTTTGTTTTGTTGATTCAACAAGAACATCATCATCCAGCGTTTTTGGCTTATCTGGTCAGCTCCTCCTTGTAGACCAACAAAGCATCTGTGAAGGATACATGCCAACACATCCCAGTGGACCAACAGATGTCTGGTCCTTATGTCAGCAAACTTAAAGTCTATGGGTGTGTCTGGCTTGTCAAGATCACACACATCACTGTAGAGATTTTTGACACCCTCAAGGAGATCTTCATCCTTGGTGTCAATTTCAAAATCCTTTCCAAGATTTTGAAGCTCAAACAGCTCACAGAAAGTTGTTTCGTCCAACAGGATTTCTTGTCCTTGGACTTTAGTCTTGATAGACACTGTCTCAGTGCCTTCAGAGACTTGGAAAATAATCGTGGAATTTTTGTAAAACTCCAGGACATCCAGTGAAGAAACTCCACTGGGAAAAGCAGATAGAAAGCCCTTGATTTGTGCCTTTTCAAGCATATCAAGTACCAACTTCCTGTCAGCCTGGTTTTCTATTGCAGCAACAAGGTATTCCTCAATCATTGCACCACCCCAAATCATCCTGTGATTTGAAGTCCAATGATCAGGATTGAACTCTCCAATCAACCGATTGTTTGTTATGACCAGCACTGGTGCTTGCTATTCAGCAGTACCAGATGTAGTAGCTTGGGATTTCTGGGTAAGAGCACGTTTTGGAGCCATCTCTTTAAATAGTGAAATTTTTGAAAGTCGAGAATAGATTAGAGTGTGAGTTTAGTGATTCTTTGTAGAATAACTAGGCGAAGAACAGAGATTTGCAGAAATCTTTGAAAGGTTTTTGCTATTTCTGTGTAAGTATGAATGTTGGATTAGGCGAAAGTGATTTCGTTTGCCAAAATCCTATATATATAGCATCTTACTCTCAACAGACATATACATACAAATTGATTTTGTACATATGTATCTGTGCAAATGAAGAAGGTCGTGGGTGAAAACTACTTTGCATTAAATGCTAGTGGGCCATAACTATTTTTTACAGTCCACTACTTTTTAGCAAGATTAAATCTTGGCCATTGAATCTGGAATGCCTATTTCATCAAGGGTTGTGATTGCTTTTCCAGCAATTATCTCAATCACTTCATGTAATCGAGCCCAATTAATGAACTTTGGCGAGTAGCTATCTGAATCACATCTCTTTTCTGTGAAAAGGGGACAGTCTTCGAACTTATGTAGTCAGTTCAGAGACTGTGTGTAACTTAACATATAAATGGAAAGATACAAAACACAGAGATATAGTTGACTGAATAAAGTTGTACCACATTTCTCTTTTGTGTTCCCCCTCACTTTGTGATCTCATAGATATCTGAGTACCCGTCTCAGAAATCTTTGAAAGACATTTTACCCATCCTTTTAGTATATGAGTTCTCGTCTCAGATACCTTTTTGCCTTAGATATCTAGATGCATGTTCTAGATATCTTTCTCCTTTCTGAGTTTTCGTCTCAGAGATTAGAACTTTTCAATTCCTTTGTTAGCTCCATTAACCCAAGACTATGTCGCAAGATTAAAAACTTGCTTTCTTGCAAAGGCTTTGTAAAGATATCTGCAAGTTGGTCTTCAGTACCAATCTTGAGTATCTCTATATTTCCTTTTTCAACATGGTCTCTAATGAAGTGGTGTCTAACATCAATGTGCTTTGTTCTAGCATGAAACTTAGGATTCTGAGTTATGGTAATAGCACTTGTGTTGTCACAGAAAATCGGAGTTTTCTCTTCATTGATCTCATAGTCTCTGAGTTGTTGTTGTATCCACAATATCTGTGAAGCACAACACCCAGCAGCAATATATTCAGCCTCTGTGGTAGATGTGGCAATTGAATTTTGTTTCTTGCTGAACCATGATATTAATCTGGCACCAAGAAATTGACAAGTTCCTGAGGTGCTTTTTCTAACAAGCAATGATCCAGCATAGTCAGCATCAGAATAGCCAACTAAACTCAATCCACTATCTTTTGGATACCACAATCCAACATCTACAGTACCCTTTACATACCTTAATATTTTCATAGCAATGTTGTAGTGTGATTGCATCGGATTTGTCAGAAATCTCACACACTCCAACTACATATTGAATATCAGGTCTACTTGCAGTGAGGTACAGTAAAGACCCAATCAATTTCCTATACTTGTATTCTTTGACACTCTTGTCAGATTCAGTATAGGTCATTTTGGTTCCAATGCTCATAGGTATCTAATCATTCTTTTCAGAAGGCTTTAGATTAAACTTGTTGAGCATATCTTTTGCATACTTTGTTTGACTAATGAATATTCCATCATTAAGTTGCTTGACTTTCAATCCTAAGAAGTAGTTTAATTCTCCCATCATGCTCATCTCAAATTTACTTTTCATGACCTCAGCAAAGTCTTCACAAATTTGCTTGTCTTTAGATCCAAATATAATGTCATCAACATATACTTGAACTAAAAGTAGTTTTCCTTCATGGTTTAAAGTAAAGAGTGTTTTATCAACATCTTCTTTCTTGAAGCCACTTTCCAGCAAGTATTTGGCTAAAGTATCATACTATGCTCTTGGAGCCTGTTTCAGTCCATACAGAGCTTTCTGAAGCTTATAAACCATTGTACTTTCTGTGGAAACTTCAAAGCCTGGTGGTTGTTCAACATAGACTTCCTCAGCAAGTTCACCGTTTACGAATGCACTTTTGACATCCATTTGATAAACTTTAAAGTCATTATGAGCTGTAAACGCTAGAAATAGTTTAATTACATCCAATCTTGCAACTGGAGCATATGACTCATCAAAATCTAGTCCTTCAGTTTGGGTGAATCCCTTGGCAACCAACCTTGCTTTGTTTCTAGTTATTTCACCAGACTCATTCATTTTGTTTCTAAAAACCCACTTCGTTCCAATTACAGATGTTCCATCAACAAATGGAACCAGTTTCCAGACTTTGTTTCTCTCACATTGATCCAATTCTTCTTGCATTGCAGAGATCCAATCATGATCCTTCAATGCTTCTTCTATAGTTTTAGGTTCAATGTTTGAGATGAAACATCCATAAAGAGAGTCAGCAATTGCTCTCCTAGTTCTAACTCCTTGGTCTAAAGGACCAATCACATCCTTGGCAAGATGATTTCTTATCCATTTCATAATGAGTTTTGAACTAGTAGGATCAATATCATTTTGATCTGAATGTGAATCAGTATGATCTTGACAGGATACTTGTGCAGTATCTGAGATATCTGGCACACGGGAAATGCCATAGATATCTGACACTTTTTCAGTGTTAGAGATATCTGGGATTGGATTTTCAGCAATCTCATTCTCAGAAACCTCTTCATGATGAAGGTTCTGAGTAACCTGTTCCATTTCTGGAATTCTCATAGGACATTCTTCATCATGTCTTAGAGTCATCTTGTTGTTACTAAGCAATGGCTGCTTTTCATCGTCAAGGTCATCCTCTAAGTGAATGACAGAGTTGTTTCCTTTTGAGGATTCTTCTTCAGAATCTTTAATCATTAATTCTTTGAACCTATCTGAGAGTTCTTCATTCAACGGTACTTTCTTGTTTCCTTCGTAGAAAACTACATGAACAGATTCTTCAATCTTTTGCGTTCTTTTGTTGTAGATTCTGTAAGCTTTGCTATTCAGAGAATAACAAAGAAATACTCCTTCATCTGCTTTTGGTTGAAATGTTCTCAAGTATTCTTTTCCATTTTTAAGAACAAAACATCTGCAACCAAACACCCTTAGATGTTTGATACTAGGGGGTCTACCAATCAAAAGTTCATAAGGAGTTTTGTCATGGTGTTTGTTAATCAATCATCTATTTTGAGTGTAGCAGGCTGTGTTAACAGCTTCAACCAAACAGATTTCACTTATTTCAGTGTCATCAAGCATTGTTCTTGCTGCTTCTTTTAGGGTCCTATTTTTCCTTTTACCAACACCATATTGTTGTGGTGTCGTTACTGAAGATAGTTGATGTTGTATACCTTTGCAGGTACAAAACTCTTTTATGTACAGGTTCACAAACTTAGTACCATGGTCTATTCTAATTACAGATACCTTGTCATTTTTCATGACTTCAAGCTTACTCAACAAGTTGGGTATTTCAACCCTTGCATCAGATTTTTGTTTGAGAAATACAACTCAAGTGAATCTTGAGTAATCATCAACAACAACCAGACCATACTAATTTCCTGCATAGCTAGTTACAGAGGATTCAAAAAGATCCATATGTAACATTTGCAGTGGCCTTTCACTGGAGTGTCTAGTTTTAGACTTGAAAGATGTTTTGGATTGTTTTCCCATTTGGCAAGTTGAGCATATACCATCTTTTCTATATACCATTTTGGGTAAACCAACCACCAATTCTTTCTTGGCTAGCTTGTTCAGAGTTTTGAAGTTCAAGTGACTCATTCTTTTATGCCATAGCCAGTTTTCTTCAGTGTGGCCAGATTGACTCACCATGAGACATTCTTCAGTTGTGGCAGATGCCCAGTCAGCAACATAAAGATTTCCTTTTCGCCTAGCAACGAAGACTGTCTGCTTTGACTCATTGTCAATTAATTTGTATAGCTTTGACTTGATCTTTACAGTGTACCCTTTGTCTACCAATTGACTCATGCTTAGGAGATTATATTTCAATCCCTTTACATGTAGTACTTCAGAGATTGTAAGAGCTCCAAGCATCAGATTGCCAAAACCTATGGTTGGATTTTCATCTCCTCCAGCAAATCTAATAATTGGTCCTTTATCGCATTTTCTGTAGTTAACCAGATTTGCTTTGTCTCCTGTCATGTGCTTCCCACATCCACTATCAAAATGCCACTTCGGGTTCTTCCTCAGAGTGTTCTGCACAAAACAGGAAATATGGAGTTAGGCTCTCATTCCAACAATGGAACCTTCTGGACTAAAGAATCTCCCTGTAGGAATCCATTTCTGAATGCACTTCTTTGGGGTATTCTTTTGTCTTGTTGGATCATAAGGAGGAATTTTAGGTAAATGATTAGTGTCATTATCATTTAAAGCTATTTTTCTTCTCGGTGTGTTCCTTGGTGCTCCTCGTGGTGCTTTCAGATACTTGTCAGATTGTTGAATCTGCTTTTCAGCAAACTTAGATTTCCTTGCCAGATTTCTTCTAGCCCTGGCATTCAGAGTGGTCGCAACCTGTTCTTTCTTCCACTTCTGATGATTACAATGCCCAATCTTGGCTTTCATCCATCGTACTTGCTCTTGTTTATACTCACGAACGAGTTATTTCCTGATGGCTTTATAGCCAATGCCATTTCGAGCACCTGGTGCTATCTGAGTTCTCTTCTCAGCAGCTTTGCTAGTCTCTGGAACGTCTTTCTTTCCAGAAAATGTGATGTTGGGATATTTGCCTACTCCCGCAATTTTTCCTTTCTGAGGGACATAGCACTGTGGGTGATTACACTTTTCAGTGTTATGTTTCTTTACAGAAACGTTCCCAACAGTTTTCTTTTGGACTTGTTTTTCCCACAAAGGTTTGGTCGCAACTGCATTTCCTTTGTCAACAACCTTAGCTTTCTGACCAATGACGTAGGTTATTCGAGAACCATCTTGCTGAGCACTAACAAACGTTATTCTTTCGTCACTCTTATTCAAAGTAGTAGAGCTATTTGTTTGTGTGTCCAGCCCAAGTCCTCCCTTTTCTAATGGATCTCTTAAATAAGAGCGTACTTCAGTAACAGTGTCACTAGCTTTGGCATAGGATTGAAAAGATAGTTCTTTCTTCTTGAGTTCCTCATTTTTCAGAAAGAAGATCTTTATTTTCCTTTTGGAGTATATCCATTGCCTTTCTATGTAACTTCTTCGTCTCAGATATCTGTGCTTTGAGAAATGCATTTTCAGCATCCTTTTCCTCAGATATCTTGAGTAATTGTGAATTTTCCTTCTCGAGAGAATTCTTTTCTTCTTCAAAAATGTCGGCTCTAGCTCGGACCATTTGAAATTCTCTTTTGTAGAGATCAAGTTCTCTTCTAAGATATTCTAAATTTCTGATTTCTTCCTCTCACTCTCATATTTATGAATTGAGTAATGTTGGTTACCTCGTCAGCCATTAGGCAAGGCTCAATGTTGGAGCAATCTAGATAGATCTCCTCAAGAACCCCACATAATTCCCTTTTCTTTTGACCAAAGTCAACCAATTCATGAGTGATGCCACATAATTCTGGAGAAGGTAGTTTGGAGTCATCTAAGTCTTCTTCCTCAGATTGTGACTCAATATCAAGAGCACCCAGTTGGAGTTGAATCTTTTTCCTTTCTTCAGTGAGCATAGCTCTCTGATCTCTCTTGAAGTTTCTTCTATCTTTCTTGTCACCTGTCTTTAGCTTATTGAAAACAGGGCAGTCTCTTTTAAAATGACCAGGTTTCCGACAATGGAATTATATATCATTTCCAATTTCTGCTTCCTCAGTACTAGATGTTTGCTGAGCCAGCTTGTTCAGCGAGCCTGACAGCTGCATATTTTTGTACTGGTGATAGTTTGAACCTAGATACTTTTTCAACTTCTCTTTGGCTTTTCTTCTCTCAATCTCCCGACTGACATATTTTTACATTTGCTTCACAGCAAGATCATCTTCCTCAGTCATTTCTTTGGTATCCTTCTTTTCAGAAGTACCTTGTGTTACAAAAGCAACATTGTGAACTTTCTCAGCAATCATTTGTTCTCTCTGAGTGGTTTCATAGTTGACAGTAGCTAAGTGGGAAAAGAGTTCTACTGGAGTGATATTTGTCATTCCTTGGTTGAAATAAAAGTACTGAGTATGTTCCCAGTTTTGATTCAAGCTTCTCACGAATGTCTTAACCTTTTCAGAGTTAGAGTATCTCTCACTTTCACCAAGTGCAGCCATTTCACTCATCAATGTTGTGAACCGGAAATCTAGTTCTTCAAGAGTCTCTGTGGGACCTTGTTTAAAGTTTTGGAATTTGAGCTTCAAAACTTCGAACTTATTTTCCTTTGTTTTCTCAGTGCCGGCACAGATTTCTTCAATCAGTTGCCAGGTCACTTTCGCCGTTTTTGCACCCCACAGTTTACATTGTATGTGCTCTGGAGTGAAACGTATGATTATATTGCGAGCCTGACCATCTAGTCGATTTCTCTTGGCATCTTCCGTTATCCAGAGCTCTCTGGGCTTTGGCTCATAAAAAACTTGACGATGGGTCTTCCTTTGGTTGGCCTTTTGTTTGTGAGTAACCACCACTTCGTTCTTCATCAGTGGGAACTCTGTCTCTACCATTAGAAACCTCCATGACCTGCTTGAGTTGTTGAATGACTATGGGGCCATTCTTTATAACTTCGATCGTTTCGTCACTGATGGCTTCTAGGTGGAGCATCATGTTGTTCTTCCATTTCTCATAGTTCTCTGGCTTGAGAATTGGAGCGTCACTTAAAGACATCCTGCAGCAAACACACTAAACAGACAAATCAAGCGTTGGGGAAAAGCAGTTAGTGGGCACTTATCTGGGATCTAGGTTCAGTGCAGAAGGCTTGGGAACCTCCTGCTCTGATACCACTTGTTGGTCCAGATAACGACAAAGGAAAATACTAGGGGGGGGGGGTGAATTGTCTTTTACAACTTTTATCGATAAACACAATTTCTCAGATATCTGATTCTTAATTTCAGAGAGCGGGAGACTTTTCTGTGATAAGTGCACGTGCTCAGCAAGATAAAATGTGTTTAAATACTTAGCAGGATAAAGAGAACGATAAGTAAATTGCTAAAAGTAAATAACACGTCTTTTATAGTGGTATCTGAAGGTGGCATAATCCTTCAACTAATCCACTTCGGCCTTTCTCAGACCTGGAATCCACTAAGACAGATAATTGAGTTCACCTTATAAATATCTTCTCTCGATTCCAAAATACACTTGGTTCCCAACCAAGTCTTCCCCCTGAGTTATTCGCCGGCTCCCAGCCAAGTACTTCCTATACTCAGAAACCTTTGAGTTGTTCCTTAGTTTCCCAAACTAAGTACTTCCTATGCTCAGTAACCTTGGAGTTATTCCTTAGTTTCCCAAACTAAGTACTTCCTGTACTCCATGCCGTTTAAGGTGTTGGTTATGATGGTTTGTCAGGTGAGTAGTCTTACTAACTTTTCTGTTATTTAGGAATACTCTATAGAACAAGAATCACTTAACACACTTCACAATGTGTGGTTTTATGTTCTTTACTGACCCAAGTCTATGTTAAATGTTCTGGAGAATGAAACTCAGATACTTGATCTTTTGATTCAACTCCTTCACAGATAGCAATGCTTGTTAAGGATCAGGACACTTAGAACTTTTGTGCTACTTAGAATTCAAGAGCTTAGTCGCAACTGTAAGCTAAAGAGTAAGTAGTGTTGATACGGAAATGTGTCCAATCCGTTAAGGGCGCCATAGAGCGTGTCCTAGAGCGCATCAAGGCTAAGACAGCCATTCAAAGCTAGTCCGACCTTCGAGTGGTCCGTCCTAAAGGAAACCATCTCAGGTCAACTAGTACTCACAAGTCAGCACGCCATTTCAGCTAGGTCTGACCAAGCTAGATGGATGACTTCCGAGCCTGACAAAAGGTTACCTGGTCCTCCCAAAGTACCGCAAACTGTCAGTCCTAAGATGCTAAACGGACCGGACGAGAGAATATCGGACGCCACCAAAAAGTATTCGACCAGAATCACCACCTACCGAAGTCATCCCCCAATCCCCTAAGGTCTGATCAGACCAGGGACTTACGGACCCAACATGCGTGGGACTCTCGGAGGACTCAGAGGGAAAGGACCAAACTACCCTCCCAGCCCATTAAATAGTATTGGATTACTATTCACTAATGGGCCATGGGCCAAAGGTAGCATTGGTGTCCAAATCTGAGGCATACACTTGGCATCATCTTATGAGCTACTTCATAAGTATACGATAACTATAAATATAACACAAGGTCCAAGACCTTAAGGTAAGCATGATCGAAAGGAAATCCCCTAGGAAATTGTGTTGTCTCCTAAGTCCTAAACATCCTTGATTTCATTACCTTTCTCATTACTATTGCATTGAGAGCTTTCATCTCTCCTTTGAGTAAAGCCTCCTTCCGGATTGACTCAGGCAATCCGGGTAACCCATTCTAAACCCCCCCCCCCCCCACTTAGTCTTTTCAGGTACTCTTGCTCGGACAAGCCTTCTCTCGGACTTCAAGTTGGAGGTGGATCTTAGATTAGGTTACTTGTAGTAGTAGTGTTGGTGTTTGAGGTCTTATCCCTCAACAAGTAGGTTGAAGGCTTATATGCTTGAATGAATAAGTTCGTTCTGTGTGTAAGTTCAAGGAGTTCAGTGTGTGTTTCAACCATTCTAAGTGGTGATATTTATAGTTGAATTTGAAGTCGTTTGAATAGTATCCGTTAGGCTCAGTTCAAATTCAAACTATTGATATCTGAAAATAGTAATGTAGAAGACGTTGTCTCTTTTCAGAGATTTCCTCTTTCTCTTCAGATGTCTATGTCTGCGCATTTATTGCGTTGTACTATTTTTGTCCTGTAGTGCCAACGGAACTATGCACGCTTTCTGAAGCATTGCATGTCCCTTTCCAGAGACCTTCACATCTCCAGATACCTGTTGAAACATTGTTTCCCAGAAACATAGTTTTATCCAGAGTATCTGAGTGTAGGTTTCTGTGGGCACTTTTCCTCGTTCAGAAACCTTGTGTTCTCAGATATCTTTTGCAAAACTTCTTTATTGAGAAACACTTATTTCTTTAAGATATCTGGACATAGGTATCTGATGAGACCAATTTCCTTTGTCTTTAGCAATCTTGTGCAGTCTTCAAATCTTCAAATTTGTTGAACTCTCCTGCCGGATGCCTTCTTCTTGGTCTTCTTCAAAGATATAAAAATACATTCAGAGACCTAACATCCTATACAAGATTTGCTACACTAACATACTTATTGATTTTCCTCTTTTACAGTGTTCAAGTGAACCAAGAGTACAAACCACCTTTCTGAGCTAAGATAAGTCATTAGGTTGCTGATCAAAATCTAAACAGATATTCCTAACAAATAGGATCCGAGGCTATCAAGTTCCGAACCACTATGCCTTGTGGTTTATGGGAGTTGCTTTCAGACATGAGATTGCGACCCGTTCCAGGCCCTCGGACCTACACTATCGGACGAAGGTCCGAGACGGACTTCAGAAGTCTCTAATTTCTCTCGGAGAATGACTAAACTACCCTCGAAAGCCCAAAAGGGAAATGGGTTAAGTCTTCTTAATGGGCCATGGGCCTAATAGAGCATTGTTGGCGCAATCCGAGCCTTACACTTGGCACGATCCAACGGAGTCCTTCCGCTTTGGGAGATCTCTATATATATGGCACACATTACCATGCTAACGGTAAGTCAAGTCATCTTTACGAACTAATCCCGATCACTATACAGAGCAGATCTTTAGTCTCTCTCAAGTAAAGTCTTTACCCGGTTTTACACTACGCAAACCGGGTCATCGGTCCTAACCCCCCCCAAAGTTACTTGTGCAGGTTCTTACCCATTATTGCTTTGGACCTTGGAGTGCTTCGGACCCTAGCTTTTGACCTTTGCTTGCTTTGGACGCTCTACAGTGATTTGGACATGGACGACCTAGGAAGAACTTACTAAGAGTTTGGAGGACTTCACCCTCAACAGAGATACAGGAAGTTCTCAATGTGAATCCCAATTTCCGAAAAATAAGAGAAGGAAGGCAAAGGATATATATGGTATGGACTGATGGACATAATAGTACTCCTCTACAAAAACAAAGAAGTAAATGTTAGTGTTGTCAATTATAAGTACAAAAAAAAGAACAAAAAGAAGATAAAATGCAGGTCTCCTTGATCTATACGTGCAAGCCCCGGAATCCCTCTAGGATTGTTAAAATATACACTTCAGGAATATGCAAAAAAAAGAAAAGAACTACTGGAATTTGGATGGAAGTGGAGCGATAGATGACCAGTACATACACCCAGATTCTTTGTTTTGAGAGTCGGTCTTCTGAGAGACGCCTACTTAGGAGAGACGGAAAGACTCAAAGAAATTATATCATACAAGAAAAGTGGTAAAATTCGCGGGTCGACCCGAAAAAAAACAGTATCTGAATAGCCAAGGCTGCCTGGCAGCCATGATTGTTTGATTCAAGCAGCTCGCTTGCTCGTTGCTTCTTTGCTCTCCATGGACAAAAACGTCCATGGATAGCCATTCCAAGAGCTTCATCCATGGAAGTTTGGGGAAAAAAAATTTGAGATCCAAATATTTTAAAATTGATCTCGAATTGTTTGTTAAATGAGTAGTTTTGAAAGGTGTTAAGCTTCCATTCAAGTCGATTTGAGGTGTATTTGGATTACGATATTGATTTTGGGTTCAAATTGCTTAAATGGAAATGTACTAAGTATGGTATTGGTGAATTTGACAAATCATATATGGATAGTACCAACTTGATATTCAGCTGTTATTCTGTTGGTATTGACCTTTACCAACAATTTTTTTCCGTTAGATAAACTGTTGGTGATAGTGGCGTTGGTAATTCAGCAACGGAAGACAATTTCCTTGGTGAGTTTTGCAAACCCTTAATTTGTTGAAAAAAAGGGAAAATAATATAATAAATTAATGTTGTCCTTGTGACTCGAACCGCGTCTCTTAGATTATTAACTCCATTTATTACCACTACACTACATAAAACACTTGATCTTATCTTGTATACATTTTATTAACAATTGACAACCACTAATAACACTAATAAAACTCATAAAACTCATAACATACACACCGAATCTTAGTCTGTCAAAACTTCTCCAAAAAATTTTATTACATTGCTATTGGTTTGGACTTAATTGATTATTATAAAATGCATATCTTTATAATACCAGAAACAAGTTTTGTATTTTATTTTACTTTATTGATGTGAATTAGAGAACTTATAAATTGAATGAACTATGTTAGAAAACTAAATTTGTTGGTAAATTGTCGCTATTTTTGCGACCATGCTAATTTGTGTTGGTATTTTGTTATAAATTTATTACAAATAGCAACAAATTATTTACGTTGGAATGTTATGTTGGTGTTGACTGCTTGTTCTAATATTTCCAACAATTTTCTAACAAAAAATTATTGGAACCTAGACCATTTGGTAATTTGTTGGTACACTGTTGGTATTTTCTATTATGTTTTTAAAGGATAAATTACCGTTGGTACTTTGTTGCAATTTCGTTGTGAATGGCAACGAAATTTGTTCCGTTAGAACTTATGCGTTGGTGTTGCCAAGTTTTTTTGTAGATAGGGGTGAATTTAAAATTTAGAAAATTATATGGGTTATTCGTGTTGTTTCAGTTTTGTTAAAATGTTCAAAGTTTATTCGAAAATGTACTAAGGTTTTGTTAAAAAGTGTTTAAGGTTATACGAAAAAAATTGATGTTAGGTTTCATGAGAATGTTTAAGGTTTATTCAGGAATACTATAAGGTTTTATCGGTAAATGTTTTAGGTTTTATAATAAATAATGTTATTTAGATTTATATGTTTCGGTGAATTTTCTTTTGATCAATGTTAATATTTGTTATACTTGGGTAAGGTTGTTTTGAAAATGGGTGAAGGTTACTTCATGAATGTTCGGAGGTTTAATAAACAAATGTTTAAGGCTTTATTTATTATTATGGTTAAGGTTGTTTTGAAAGTATGTTAAGGTTTTTCTTATAGATTTTAAGGTTTATATCATCTACGGTATGTAGTTAGTTTACGTATTTTGTCGAATGTTTTTTTTAGAAATGGTTAAGGTTTATGTGAGAACTAGTTAAGGTTTGAATAAGTAATTATTTAGGTTTATGTTTAGGGTTGTTTAATTTGCATGACATGTTCAATATTTTTCCTCAAAATGTATGTTTTATGCTAGTTGTTGTTGAGGTTTATTTGATTAGCTATCAAGGGTAACTGAATCATTCTAAAATCCTACGAAGAAATGGTGAACCCTAAAACCCCCCCTTGATACATGAAACACAAATTCAAGTTATTAGGTAAAGGTTCAAAGTATGACCTTGTAAATGTTCTATTACGTATAAACCTTAGTAGGAACACAAAATAACCTAAAACATTATAAACATAAACCTTAACCATTTTTCAAAAGAAACCATAACCATTACAACATAACTAAATTAACAGTGAAAAATATATCATCCCCTTAATCAGGGTTTAATTGTCGGGGTTTATTAAAGTATTCTAAAACGCTATGGATAAAATGTTGAACCCTAAAACCTCTGACACATGAAACACAAATTTAGGTTATTATACATAAATATTAAGGTTTAAGTGTGACCTTATAAAGGTTGTATAATTAAATATAAACTTTAGCAACAATATACAATAATCTAAAACATTCAAATCATAAACTTTAACCATTTTTTAAAAGAACCTTTACAATTTTTTTGAAACTCTATGGAGTAAATGGTGAACCCTAAAAGCCTCTGACACATGAAAACACCTTTAGGGTCTGACGCCCTTAATTAGGGTTTAGGGTTGAGGATCACCCTGTACCCATCCTCAACCCTATGCCCTAATTAAGTGTTTGTCGGGGGTCATTGAAGCATTCTAAAACCCCATGGAGGAAATGGTGAATCCTAAAACCCTTTGACACATGAAACACAAATTCAGGTTATTATACAGAAATGTAAAGGTTTAAGAGTAACCTTGTGAAGGTTCTATCAGTACATACAAACCTTAACAAAAACACGCAATAACCTAAATCATTCTAAACATAAACCTTACGTCCTTAACCATTATTTTAAAAAAAATAACAGACACCATTTCCCCCACACATGATATACAAATTCAGGTTATTATCAAAGTCACTATACACAAGTACAAGTTAACCTTATAAATGTTCTATCATTACATACTAGTTTAACGAAATACTCTACGCGTGTGAAACGAATTTCAGATCTGCACCGTATGTTTTTTTATATTTTTATACATTTATAAGTAGTTATCTACATATGTAAAGTTACTTATCAAATTCATCTTTGATGAGATATGTATACCAAAGGAGCTTCTTTACAAAGGTACTGAAAGTTACGACAAACCTCACGGTCATTACTTGTTTTCACGGTCAAATTCATACTAATTCTGACTAATTCGGTCAAATTAATGATTATGTAAAGTTTGACTAACGGAGTACATAAATTGGAGTAGTAAACAAAATGCACCTAAATTGGATTGAAACAACTAAATGTATCTAAAATGGATGTGTCACAATTTTACCCCCAACATCTTATTTGTAAGGGACAATTACATATACCACCCCTGTTAGAGCACCCTTACTCATCCAGACACCACTTACTTCAACAATTACATCTAAGTCCATTTTGCCTAATTTTCGTTGACCAGCTTTTAAGCCACATTTCATTATTCTCCAAACAAACATGGCCTTAGCAACAGTATCCTTATTAGATTTAATAATTCCAATTGTCCACAACTCCATCCACCCGCCAAAACCTCTTCGTCTTCCTCAACTCCTCTGCCATTAACGGACAAAACAAAGCTCAATTGTGAACCAACATTCTCATTGTTACCGGTGTAATCGATCGTTGTGGTACCGGTGTAATCGACGGTTGTGGAGCCGCAATTCGTTGTCGTACTGTTCGTGAAGCTTGGACGGCGACAGTAAGGTGAGATTTCTTATTTGCGTTTCAAAAATTCTTCTTTTTTTTTTTTTTTTTTTGGAATTCATGAACGTAATAGTGTGGGCGAGCATAATGTTCCCTTGGATTATAATGGGTGTCGTTGTAGAGTTCTGTGTAAATACCTAGGGTTTTTAGTGTGATTCTGTTATTTCCTTACAATTTCCTTGAATTTGTTGTTGTTATTGTTGTTTACAGTTGCAATGGGTGCCAAATATGATATCAGAATCCACCTGAACAAGGAACAATTTATGCTCGTTGATGTTGATCCTAAAAGATATACACATGCGAAACTCTTGAAGGATATTGAAATGTCTGCTTTAGATGATGTTCTTGGTCAGGGTTCTCTGTTTTTTACTTTGGTGTCTTATGTTGAGAATTCATTTTAGACTATTGAAGTTTTTGATGATCGTACTGTGAAATTAATGTTTGAGAGGAACAACATAAACAAAGAGATTTAGTTGCACGTAACTATTGAACATGTTGAACCTTTAGCCATAGACAGTACTTACACTAAAACAGATGCAGTCTGTGGTATTGATGTTGAGTATGTTCCCCCTCCCAAAGTCCAAAATGAACCACCTCCTAGAAGAAGATTGTTTAGGCAAAGAAGATTGTGGTATTGGACCTTTTCAACACTTGAGGCTCCAAAAACGACGATAAAATTGCTCCCCTGTTGCGCTTCTGGTCAGCACCGAATCACCAATTAGTTCTATATTCCTCTCATCCATGAATCGCCTCAGCGCAGAAGGCTCTTTAAGCTCTATTATTTTTCCACTACATGTAAAGCTAAAGAATCTCAAAAATTGTCCATTAAACAATGAAATTAATCACATACCTGAAAATCTCAAGGATAAATCTATATTTATCTTCTTTACAAATCAGAGTTCATATTTGCAATCCGCAATCAAACTAATCGTAAGAACAGGATAAAATGTACAATATATAAGGTTTTGTTTTTTTCGTCTGAACTGATCTAAACTGAATTGATCTGAACTGAAATGAATTGTTGTATAAAATATAACTAAGCAGAGCTGAACTGATCTGATCTGAACAGAACTGAATTGAATTGAACTGAATGAATTTGCAAACGAAGAGAACAGAGCCTAAATATACCTCAAACAATATACGATCTGTCACCTGAAGATGGAATTGAGAAAAAAAAACTAATCACGAACAGATCCATATGCAGAATTGAAATTTTTCAACCCTAGTACTCCCTCCGTTCCAAAGAAATCATTCCATTTTATTATTATGCGATCAACTGTCTTCTACTTTGACCGCGAATTACTTTTAAACTATAATATTAAATAATTTAATAAAATCATATAATGAAAATTTAATTATTATATTTTCATTATATGATTTTATTAAATTATTCTTATTATAGTTAAAAGAATCCTTGATCGTAATCAACTGATTAATAGGTTAAAGTTAAAATAAAATGATTTATTTGAAACGGAGGGAATATAAGTTAAATGTCCAAACAACTATATATATATATATATACATACATATATATATATATATATATATATATATATATATATGTGTGTGTGTGTGTGTGTGTGATTTCGTTACATATAAATTATAACACCATAGTCATTCCGAGAAATATTGACCGTCTTTTCCCATAACCAGCATTATGATAATCACGAGTTGATCATATGAGTTTCTATGGGAAAAAAGAGTTGCAGCAACGCAAAGGAAATCATACAACTTCCCATCGGATCCATAATTCTAAAGTAATGATATAAGTCATAGTATCATTTCTTTCCTTGATTCATATATATATATATATATATATATATATATATATATATATATGTGTGTGATTTCGTTACATATAAATTATAACACCATAGTCATTCCGAGAAATATTGACCGTCTTTTCCCATAACCAGCATTATGATAATCACGAGTTGATCATATGAGTTTCTATGGGAAAAAAGAGTTGCAGCAACGCAAAGGAAATCATACAAACTTCCCATCGGATCCATAATTCTAAAGTAATGATATAAGTCATAGTATCATTTCTTTCCTTGATTCCTTCGAAGTCGAGACAATGCTCCAGATCCATTTGAGTAAGGTTGTTGCAAAATAAAGTAGTAGTAGTATATTTTTTGAGAAACAAAATTAACAAGCAACACAAAACACACAACATTTGCAATATAGCCAATACCAATAGTAATCGTCATGGATTAACTTAGAACAGAGCCCACACTCCACAGACAGAATCCGACAGAGGCGGCCAAAGAAAGAAAAAAAGAGAATCTATTTCTGAGAAATTTCGGCATGGAATCGATGTAAACTGTTGGAAGGTGCCCGAAACGGTGCTGGAATCTGACCGAGGTGCGCCGCTGCTAATTACGTGTTAATTCTACAACCTAAATTCACCAAATTCCGATTGAAGTACCAGATCCAAGAAGCGTCAACAGACTGCAATTAATGTTTAGTTAGTGGTGAGTTTAAGAGCGGTTGTAAGCGAAGATCAGACTGCATATTCTTCAACTTCTTGTGCCGCCTTTTTCTCCGGTTCAGGTCAAGACCGCCGCCTTCTCTGAAGCCAAAACAAGTTACATCTTCATGAAGCTCAAACTAAGATACAAAAATTGATATAGATTGTTTCCTCCATAAGAATTTATTAAAGGGATGTTGAGATGGAAATTGATTTGGGTGGAAAGGATGGGAAGGGAGAGAAATGACAAAAGATTAAGGAAGATGAAAGGTCTGTGTCCCTCACGCGCTGGTTTGGTGACAGTGGACATTATTGTTAGTTTATATTGTACTGTATGTATGAAAATTGAATAAAAATCGGAGATTCCCCACGCGACTTTTATTTGCTTATATCATTATTACTAGCATTTACGTAACACACAACGTGTGTTAAGGGTTTTTATATAAACCAATGAATCTATGATTGAAAAAAGAGAATGCATTTAAAAATAATAAATAAAAGGGAGAAACATACGCCAATGGAATTCAAACCATGCATCTTCTACTTAAACAATGACACATATACGTACCAAATTCAAATTGAATAAATAAAAGGGAGAAATCTACGCAATTGGGATTCGAACCCTGCATCTTCTATTTAAACACTGACACATGTACGTACCATATTCAAATTGAATGGTGAAGGCATGGACACTTGGATAGAAAGAAGGAAATAAAGATTCTCAATGAAACACATCAAGGAATATTTCCTTCTTGATGATTAACGCAAAGAAGCACCTAATGTGAGCAGTTCTTTGTAGCGATTCTTTGTAGCAAAAAGGAAAATAAGAAGCATAATGCAAGAAGGAAGCTGCCATAATGATTCAAGGAAGAATTTGATGCTATAAGGAAAGTGAGATTTAAAAGAGATTGATATCTAAAAGACTCCTTATACCATTAATACATCAAAGGAAGTTTCCTTATCATAGAATCCAAGTTGGTTTAGACTTGGGCCTACTGACCGACTTCTTCTTTCCTGGTGATGAGTTGCCGCAATTATATATAGAAGAAGGGGGCGTTTGCAGGAGGCTGAACCCAAGAACAAAAACAAAGATCATTATATTGTTTTTAGGCATCTTGCTTTACTAGACCTTTACCTCGGTGTTAACTTGTGAGTGTTCTCTAAAGATTGAGAATTACTCTAGTATCATTGAACTAGAATAGGTTGTTCTTATCTGTTCTAGGTCTAGTTTTCTGTAAGTTTAATCAATCGTTTGTGATTGATTTAAACTTCTTTTTGTAATTCTACTTTACAAGTTTAGTAGAAGTTTTGCTACGGCACCGTCGGTATCTTTATATACCGGCTTTAGAAATCTCGTGTTATTTTATTCATTGCACTTCTGAGTTACATCAATCACAGTATACTATTGCCGTAGTTTAGTTGAACACTGTACACTGTTGAGAAACGGTGTTGACTCAACATCAATAGTCAACATCGTTTGAAACTGTCCAGAAGTACCAATCCCGATCCTATAGTTCTAACAAGTGGCATCAGAGCCAGCCACCTAATTAATTGGTGTCTGGATTTGGTACTACTACAATGGGCGTTGTCAATTCAAGTGTCAACAAGCCACCTGTGCTAGATGGGTCGAACTACCACTACTGGAAAATACGGATCAGAACGTATATCAAATCCATTGAAGGACGTGCATGGAAATCGGTTCTTGAAGGATATGCCTTGCCTACCATAGGACCAGATGCTGATGGAAATGTCATTCTAAAACCCGAAGCACAATGGTCAGGTGATGATTTTCTTGCTAGTTCTTACAATGAAAAAGCCTTGAATGCCATTTTTTCGCATATTGATCCACATATGTTTAAGCTCATTCAGAATTGCACTACTGCTAAACAAGCTTGGGATTTGTTGCAAAATCATTGTGAAGGTGATAACAGTATTAAGCAAACTAAACTTCAACTGCTTTGGTCAAAATTTGAAAACTTGAGAATGGCAGAAGAAGAAACCATTGATTCTTATTTTGATAAACTGGTCACTATTTCAAATGATATTCAACTACTAGGTGATGCTATGTCTAATAAGCAACTAATTTTCAAAGCTGTTCGTACTCTTGCTTCAAAATTTGACATAAAACGAACTTTTTTGGAAGATACTCAAAACCTGGCTACTATGGATTTTCATACACTGATGAACAATTTGAAAAATTTTGAGCTCCAACAGAATGAGCGCAAAGGTACGAAAAGCCATAGTATGTCTCTTCACTCAAAATCAAAAATCTCTGAGTCTGAAAGCAGTAGTGATGAATCTGATGAGATGACTGAAGAAGATTTCGATAAAGCTCTTGCTAGGTTGCGTAGAAAGTTCAACAAAACCAGCTTTGGAAAGATTTCTAACAAAGGTTCTTCAAGCAATTCAAAAAGCACAAACAAGTTTAAAAAGACTGTAGATTCCCCTAGTTTAAGTCCTGCTCAACTTAGCAAAGTTAGATGTTTTGAATGTCAAGGATGGGGACATTATCAGAATGAATGTGCTAACTCTCTTCGTAAGAAGAAAAAGACTTTGTTTGCTTGTCTCAGTGATGTTTCAGGTGATGAGCAGAATCGATGCTTGAAGATCGTGTTGCGACCTGTCCTCGATACGGGCGATGTTGGAAATCGATGTTTAGTCAACAATGAAAACTCAACATCGTCTCAGATCCTCTTCTTTGATTATGATGACTCACAGACGTGCGAAGAAATATTCAGGGAAAAAGTTTCTGACTTTGAAAACTCAATGTCTACTGATGTCTATTGGTTGCATGGTTCAGTTGATTTGTCTGCAGATCATTCTCTTGAAGAAGAACTCACTGACGAACAAATTGAGGCAAGAGATGATGAAGCTGTGACTTGGCACAAGAAATTTGGCCATGTAAGCTATAGGAACATTGAAAGGCTCATCAAACTGGATGCGGTTAGAGGACTGCCGAAACTGAGCAATGCCGGAAAGCAAGTGTGCGGTGACTGCCTAAAAGATAAACAAACTAGAGCTGTGCATACATCCCTACAAACCAATACATCCAACTGCTTCGAACTCTTACATATGGACTTAATGGAACCAATTAAGGTAGATAGTCTAGGTGGTAAGAAGTACATCTGTGTCATAGTTGATGATTTTTCTCGATTTACTTGGGTAAGTTTTTTAAAAGAAAAATCTGAAACTTTTGATTCCTTCAAGAAACTGCATGCTAGGTTTAGTAATCAATATGCTACTGTTGTCCAACGCATTAGGTCGGATCATGGTAGGGAATTTGAGAATCAAACCTTTGCTGATTTTTGCGAAAAGAAAGGAATCTTTCATGAGTTTTCTGCACCCAAAACTCCACAACAAAATGGAGTGGCTGAGAGAAAGAATCGGACCTTACAAGAAATGGCTAGGGTTGTGTTGAGTTCCATGAACCTTTCAAAAAGATTGTGGGTTGAAGCTGTAAATACTGCTTGTCACATAATAAATGGAGTCTACCTTAGACCAGGAACTTCAACCACTCCCTATGAGATTCTAAATGGCAAGAAGCCCAATCTTAAGTACTTTCATGTGTTTGGTTGTGCTTGCTATATTCTCAAAGATAGAGAACATTTAGGCAAGTTTGATGCAAAAAGTGATAAAGGCATTTTTGTTGGTTACTCTCTTAATAGCCATGCATATAGGGTGTATAATCTAAGGACACAAACTGTTCAAGAATCTGTTAACATTACCTTTGATGACTCAGTGCCCTTTGAAAAAAAGCAAGTTGAGGCAGTCTGCATGCAGAAAAAGCAATTCTTGCACTGAAGCAGTACTAAATCGGATCGGGTTCTATACGATTCCCAGTCTTGAATTCTTGTCGGAAGATGGAGTCAATGTTGATCACAATGTTGAGTCAACATCGCGCCCAACATTGCAGGGGGAGAGCTCATCAGATGAATCTGTCTCTGAAAATGAAGATGAACCTGTTCTGGAACCGACTGTGCCTCTGGATTCCATCAGAGGTGATCCACCTTCAAGGATTCGCAAAGATCATCTAAGTTCTCAAGTCATCGGAAGCACCAGTGGGAGAATGACCTTAAGAGGAAACACTCGGAAACACCCTCAAGGACACGGTAAGATATGCAACAATCTGCCAATCTGTAAGTTCCTCTTGTTTTGTCTCTCCTAAAGTGTCTGTTCCAAAATCTGTTCCTTTGGGTGCTCCTATTAAGCAGAATGAAAAAATCTAATGTTGAGCACTCTGTTGAGTCAACATCGACATCAACATTGTCTGTTTCCAGAAAGTTTGTTTCTAAAACTGCTTCTTTCATCCTTTGTCCGGAAAGGTAAACCCTCGGGCGGGAAAAACTCTAGAGAAAAGTATAAGAGAATTTGGGCTCCTAGGGAAAAGATTGTCTGTAATGTTGCTTTTTCTGTTGTTACCTCTCCTAACAATGCAGGTAGATGGTACCTTGATAGCAGATGTTCAAGACATATGACAGGAACCTTAAGTTATCTTTCTAACTTTGTCTCTCAAAAGAATGGAATGGTAACTTGTAGAGGAGGATACAAGAGTAAAGTACTTGGGAAGGGGGTGTTAACTCGATGGTTTTCCAACCTTGAAAAATGTACTGTTGGTTGAAGGTTTAACTGCTAACCTTATTAGTGTCTGTCATGTGTGTGATGATGATTTGAAGGTCAAATTTAACAAACACACTTGTAAAGTACATACTTGCAAGGAGAAATGTTTTGAAATGATAGGTACCAGGTCTCCTGACAACTGCTACGTGGTGGTTGATCCCCACAATTGCAATCGTCCAAAAGAAGATTATATTGTGCTTAACCTGACTAATCTTTCCATAGTACATCAGTTTGTGCAAACTATGATAGGTACCTTTGAGATGAATATGATTGGTGAACTCAGCTTCTTTCGTGTCCGGGAGAACTCTAAATCATGCAGTACACTTATGGGTACCTCTCTGAAGCTGAGCAGAATCGATGTTGGCGCGGATGTTGACCCAACATTGTACAGATCAATGATTGAAAGCCTTCTGTATCTGTCTACCAGTAGACCTGATATCATGCTCTCTGTGTGTGCGCGCCAGGTATCCATCCAAGCCTAAAAGCCCCCATTTAACTGTCGTTAAAAGAATCCTTAGATATATATCAGGAACTGTTAATTTTGCATTATGGTTTGCATGTGATACAAACACTAATCTGGTGGGATTTAGTGATTCTGATTGGGCTGGTGATCTAGATGATAGAAAATCCACTAGTGGAGGTTGCTCTTATCTTGGTCCAAATTTGGTGTCTTGGTATAGCAAGAAACAGAATTGTGTGTCACTGTCAACTGCTGAATCTGAATATGTAGCAGCTGGCAGTTGTGTGTCTCAACTGGTCTGGTTGAAAAATATGCTGCATGACTATGGTCTACAAAGTGCTACCCTTTTGATGTTCTGTGATAACCTTAGTGCCATACATATCTCTAAGAACCATGTTCAACACTCTCGCACTAAGCACATAGATATTATGCATCATTTTCTTATGGACTTGGTCAATAAGCAAGTAATTGACATAGAACACATAGATACAATCAATCAACTTGCAGATATTTTTACCAAGCCGTTAGATAGTGAGAGACTCTTCAGTCTTCGAAGATCTCTCAGTCTGTGCTCTCTGTGATTGTCATTGTTGAGTACCAATGTTGACTCAACATCACGGTCAACATTGGAAAATTAGTAAGAGTGATGCTTTTGTCTTTTTATATTTTTTATTTCTGTGTGTTTCTGTGCTCCGGTGCTTCTGTACATGTCTTTGGCTGTTCTTGTTTTGTGGCTTACATTGGTGATGCTTAGGGTCTGAAAGGCTGTTTTAAACCAAGGTTGAAAGGGGTCGAGTCTCATGTGTGTTTGCTTTATGTAAAACCCACTTTTGCTGCTTTTTGGCTATTTTTACTCATACCTTGACTCGCACTTGATGTTGCCTCCTGCTCTTTATGCTTAATAAATCTAATGAATTGTGTTAAAAAAAAGGGCTCGAAGTGTTTCCGTCGAGGATCGTGTTGGGCAGGTTTCAAATACTATCCAGATATCGACGTGGCCAATGTGTCATATGTCGCGAGGGTTGATGACTTGTACTGGAAACCGACACGCACAAAAGTGCTGATTCTCGTAATGCTGCTGGTTCACTTTCTGAGTACCAAATTACCCAATATAGTCAACTGAGTGATCTTTATGCCATGAGACGTGTGCTTGCCTAACTCCGCATAAACCCGGAGCGGATTCATACGTGTTCCAATTATTTGACATGGTTCACGGTCTCATGGTCACCCCCACTCAAACTTATGCTAATTGTTCAATTTACTTTTTGAGGCAATGTTGGGTGTGTTTCTTTGGTATTCCTTTCTCTTTCTGTTTTGCCTGCAGCATCAGTGGTGTTAATCGAATCTGCACATTTTGAGACTTGGTTTCCTGGCTGACTTACATTAAGAGTGGTCTGATTTCCCGATGTTGTCTTCAATGTTGAGTCAACATTCAGGTCAACATTGACTGTGCATGAAGTACTATTTGCTCTTTTGTTGTGCTCCATTTTTTTGTGCTCTATTTCTGTATGTTTTTGGGTTTGAGGGGGAGTAGGTCTAAGGTGTTTTCTTCGGGTTTTGGGTTTCTGCATTCATGTACTTGCATTTCAAGTCATTTTCTTGAAGATCAAGATTTTTGGTCATCCTCCCTAGGGTTTATCTGTTTATCTGATTACGTTGACTTGACGGATAACTGTCTTACTTGCAACTTTAATCTTTAATTACCAGTTGTGCATAGTTTTTTGTTGCTTTGATATATATCTGCAGGAATCTACCTTGAAGCAAACCCAACAACACCCATCATGACTTATCTTGTAAGCTGTGTACTTGACCTTCCGCTCTCTTCACATCACTGCCCTCCAGCTGACCATCCACTCTATTCCTGATTACTGCCCTTCAGCTGATCCGTCCTATAGTCCTGCTTTTGCTACTTTCTTTGCCAGTGTTGACTACAATGTTGAGTCAACATCGTTTATCTGCATTGGTACTTTGTCTGCAGGTCCTTAACAGATTACCAAGATGGTGAATTTTTTTTTAAAAAAGAACTTTGTTTTCTTTCCTTCCTCACAAAAAAGGGGGAGAATGTTTATACTCTTGGTTGTTTTGTATTAAGGGGGAGTTCTTGGAGTAAGGGGGAGTTGCTTGATATTGTCTTGTATTTTTCTACTAACTGCTTTCAGGTTTTTGTGAAGAAAGGCAAGAATTAAGGGGGAGATTGAAAGTGTAATTTATATTGCACTTGTTTTGTTAATTCGGCCTTTCTTCGTTTATTAACCGGTTCGACAATTGTAGTTGTTTTTCTATGGATATTTTGTAGGATATATCAATTTGGGCCTCAACATGCTTAATGGATCAAGATTGGTTAGCTTGGGCCTTAAGGAAGAATCCAAACAGAATCTGGAAAGAGCTAGGCGCAGGAAACTCAATATGGGAAGAGTTGGTGAAGGCATGGACACTTGGAGAGAAAGAAGGAAACAAAGATTCTCAATGAAACACATCAAGGAATATTTCCTTCTTGATGATTAACGCAAAGAAGCTGCTTGCAAAAGCAGTTCTTATGGCGATTCTTTGTAGCAAAAGCAATCAGTAGCAAAAGGAAAATAAGAAGCATAATGCAAGAAGGAAGCTGCCATAATGATTCAAGGAAGAATTTGATGCTATAAGGAAAGTGAGATTTAAAAGAGATTGATATCTAGAAGACTCCTTATACCATTAATACATCAAAGGAAGTTTCCTTATCATAGAATCCAAGTTGGTTAAGACTTGGGCCTGCTGACCGACTTCTTCTTTCCTGGTGATGAGTTGCCGCAATTATATATAGAAGAAGAAGGGGGCGTTTGCAGGAGGCTGAACCCAAGAACAAAAACAAAGATCATTATATTGTTTTTAGGCATCTTGCTTTACTAGACCTTTACCTCGGTGTTTACTTGTGAGTGTTCTCTAAAGATTGAGAATTACTCTAGTATCATTGAACTAGAATAGGTTTTTCTTATCTGTTCTAGGTCTAGTTTTCTGTATGTTTAATCAATCGTTTGTGATTGATTTAAACTTCTTTTTGTAATTCTACTTTTCAAGTTTAGTAGAAGTTTTGCTACGGCACCGTCGGTATCTTTATATACCGGCTTTAGAAATCTCGTGTTCAGTTTTATTCTGCTGCACTTTACAGAGTTCTGTCAATCACAGTATACTATTGCCGTAGTTTAGTTGAACACTGTACACTGTTGAGAAACGGTGTTGACTCAACATCAATAGTCAACATCGTTTGAAACTGTCCAGAAGTACCAATCCCGGTCCTATAGTTCTAACATGATGTTTAATTGATTAAGCTTGATTTTCATGTTTGATGTTTTTGTATATGTATTATGATTAATGTTTTGAAACCCTAATTTTTTGACAAATTTGGAAATTTTGTTAATTTCGACTAGTTTAATTTTAAGTATATATATCAAATTAGTATTACTAGTTAATTAGTATAATGTTAAGATTTAGTAAATTAACTTTGAGATTGCTATCACTTAGATTGTTAATTAGTATAATGTTAAGTAGTTTTGATTTGATAAATTCGTATATGTACTAGATAACGAGGATTTAGTTAAGTGTTTTGAGCGACGGATAATATGTTGATTATATTAACGTGTAATTTATAATTTATAACTCGTAGTAGTAAAACACTTAATAAATTTTGTAACATATCGAACACTTAATAATTAATTTATAAGGAATGTATAATAATTTACAATTAATCTCTACAATCTTCTTATCCGAATTGGAATCGATCTAATATATTAAATACGATCTAATCAATTGGAACAGGTTAAAAAAGTATACAATGAATTCCAACCGTTCATGGATGTATTGTCGTACTCTAAATGGCAGAGTTCAATCGAGTTTTCTGAAAGGGGTTGAAGGTTTCATTGCATTTGCAATCTCAAATCTGGCTTGTGTAAAGGATGGGTTGATAAAGTGCCCTTGTGCAATGAAACAGTGCAGAAACAAGCAATACGTGACTCCTACAGCGGTAGTCCAGCACTTGAGAAAAAATGGATTCCTGCCTGCGTATCAGGTATGGAATCATCATGGTGAGGAAGCAGCACCGTCCAATACATATGACCAATATAGACAGCGTGGAAGGAAGAGAAAAAATGAACAAGTCGGGGAACAAAGTACATCTGAAGGCGATGCTATTCGAGCTCGAGTCGAACAAATTGTGTACGATGCTACAGGGGCGGAGTTCAGGGACACAACCAACACTGAAACCGAGGTGGAGGTGGAGGAACCACCGAATCCCGAGGATCAGGTGTTCTTTGACTTGTTAGAATCATCAAGGAAGCCGGTGTATCCGGGGTGTAAGCTCACTGAGTTGTCTTTGTTGGCTCGGCTAATGAGTTGTAAGGCTAATGGCCAGAAATCTGAAAGGAGCTTCAATGAATGGGTTGACGTAATGTCGGACCTTTGTCCTGAAGAAAACCTAGTTCCAACCAACTTTTACCAAGCGAAGAAAAAGATGCGGGGTTTAGGGTTGCCTGTGGTAACCATAGACTGTTATCCAAAAATGTGCATGATCTATTGGGAGGAGGATGCAGATCTAATACAATGCAAGTTCTGTGGTAAGGAACGGTACAAGCGTTACAATGAGGGGGCTGCAAAGAAACGACAGAAGAAAAATCTCCCACATAAGAAAATGTGGTACTTCCTTCTAGCACCCCGTTTGAAAAGATTATATGCTTCAAGTGCTTCTGCGGATAAAATGCGGTGGCACAAGGAGCGAGTAATCTCGGATAATGCAGAAGATGGTAGAATGGACCATCCACCAGACTCACCTGCATGGAAATCGTTTGAAAAGACATATCCAGAGTTTGCAGTCGAATCTTGAAATGTACGATTGGGACTTTGTACAGATGGTTTTAACCCGTTCGGGAGTGAATGAAAATACTCTTGTAGGCCAGTTATGCTCACACCGTACAACCTGCCCCCCGGTGAGTGCATGAAGGAGCCATTCATGTTTCTGACTGCGTTGGTGCCTGGGCCGAAAGATCCTGGACTGACGTTGGATGTTTTCTTGCAACCCCTAATCAAGGAGATGATCGAGTTGTGGACGGATGGTATCCCTGCATATGATGTCTCGACCAAAAAGAACTTCACCTTGAGAGCAGCTCTTCTTTGGACCGTGAGTGACTTTCATGCGTACTCCATGCTATCTGGAAGGAAAACCGCAGGGAAATATGCATGTCCACATTTCTTGGAGGATACAGATGCATTTAGACTGAAGGGTAGTGGAAAATTTTGTTGGTTTGATTGTCATCGTAGGTTGCTAGAAAGTGACCATCCGTTCAGGAAGAACAAGGATCAATTCTTGAAAAATAAAGTCGTCGACAAAAAAGCCCCGACAAGACTTACTGGTGCACAAATTCTTGCGGAGATTGATAGGTTGGGTCTTATGAAGGTGACTGAACTTGGGTGGACGAAGCATAACGAGAAAATTGGTAAAAAATGTGGTTGGAGGAAGAGAAGCATCTTCTGGGACTTGCCTTATTGGAGCAGTCTTCTTATCCATCACAACTTAGATTTCATGCACATTGAAAAGAACGTGTTCGAGAACTTATTCAATACACTTTGCAACATTGAGGGAAAAACAAAGGACCATACGAAGTCTAGAGCCGAGTTGTCTACGTGGTGTAAAAGGCCTGAGTTGACAAAGAAGGATGAAAATGGTAAGTGGCCGAAAGCATGCTACACAATTGACAACGCTTCTAGGTCAGTTTTGTTTGATTGGGTGAGGGCATTGAGTTTCCTAGATAATTACGCCTCAAATTTAGAGAAGTGTGTGGATTTGAAGAAGACAAAGGTTTATGGATGAAGAGCCACGACTGTCATGTGTTCATGGAGAGGCTTATCCCGGTAGCATTTCGAGAGCTGCTACCGAAACATGTATGGACTGCTATCACCGAGTTGAGCTTATTTTTCAAAAATTTAGGCACAAGGGTGGTTCATGACAAAGTGTTGGAAAATCTTGAAAGGAACATACCATTGATTCTATGCAAGCTCGTGCGTATCTTTCCACCGAGCTGGTTTGATTCTATGGAGCACTTGTCGGTTCACCTTCCACATGAAGTGAGACTGCTGGACCGGTTCAGTATCGATGGATGTATCCATTCGTGAGGTACTTAGGGAAATTGAAGAAGTATGTCAACAACAAAGGTAAACCTGAAGGTTCGATTGCCAATGCCTACATTCAAGAGGAAACTGCAACCTTCTGCTCTTATTACTTTGATGAACACGTCCCTACGAAGACATCAAGGCCGGCTCGAAACGAAGACACATTCGAAGTTCAAGCGGATGATGAGTTTTCCCTATCTGTCTTCAGGGTATCAGGGAGACCTCTTGGTGCAGCTAAGAAAGAATATCTTACGGATAAAGAGTTGAAAGCAGCTCAATATTATGTCCTCACGAATTGTGCTGAGGTTGACCCGTATATGATACTATTTGTGAGGTGAGCAACACTTTCTTTAAATTTTAATATAGCTACGTAAGTCTCTACTTCAATTATAGACTTATCATCGAATCAATGTTTGTAGTTTTTTCAAAAAGCGTTGTTTGGAAGAAAATCCTCAGATGACAGAGGATACACTAGAGGAACTACTTGACTCAAAAATTCCTACAGAATTTCCAGATTGGTTCCGAGACTATGTCCGGAATCCTATTAACAACGTCACATGCATATACTTAAAGGCTCTCGCAGAAGGGCCATTCAAAAAGGTCTACACATTCCCAGGTTATATAGTCAATGGCCTTAGGTTCCACACGACTGAATGTAACACGGCCATGGTGACAAGCAACTCTGGGGTGTGTGTTAAGGGTGCAGAAGATTATGGAGACGATGCTTTGTTTGATTTCCACGGCAAGCTAAAATGAATAGTGAGGATTCAATATTCCGGCTTGCCATTGAAACGAACCTTCTTGTTTGATTTTGAGTGGTATGATCCTATCCAGGAGGTACGAGGAAGAACGAGCAGAATGAAATGGTTGATGTGAACAAAAAGAAGAGGAACCGAACCAAGTATGAACCATTTATTCTGGCGACTCAAGCACGACAAGTGGTGTTTCTTGAATATCCAAGCAGGAAACGCGATAAGGCGGAATGGTTAGCTGCGGTACCTATTCGTGCTCGCTCGAAAGTGGAGTACATTGAGAAAGACGACTCAATTACCAACTCGTACCAACAAGAGGACGTCGATAAACAAGCAGAAAATCCCATTGAAGTAGATGATGAGTTGTTTGATCTGCACGAGGACCAATATGTAGACTTAGAGGACGGCGATAACGGTATATTATGTGTATTATAACTAGTTAGTAGTTGATAACACTTGAGTAATTATATGTGTTATTATAACTGGTACTAACACATTTTATTGTATTTGTTACATGTTTTTGCAGATGCCGCAATAGAGACCACGCACCTATCCCCCACAGCCTAACCGCATGATAGTGCCGGGGGGACAGAGGGGGAGGGCTCAGTAGTCGTGGCAGGTCTCGATTCTAAGACCCCCAAGCAGGAGAGAGCAGCCGGGGCTCTACCAGTCAGCACAGACACATACAAGAGGGCGACCACGACGATTGTCCCTACCTCGTGTTCGATCCACATCATCCCAACGTCACGTGGAACGGCTTGCCTGTGATTTTTCCTACTGGTCCTGCCAAGTAAGTATTATACATTCTTCTTAAATATGTAAAACATAACTTATGATAGTTGACAAGTATAAATTGTTGTACTAAAGTAATATATATTTGTTTCTTGTATCTTATACATTGACAACAGTTTATGGCCTCGGAAGGTCCACAACAAACTAGGTGACATCTTCCGAGGGAGAGAGCCACCGAGGTGGTGGTGAGTGTTGGTCTCACATCTCGGACCGCATGAGGCCGAGTACTTGATGAGTGAGGTAAGTTAAAATATGACATTCCTTTGTTTGTAATTATAATCGTTTTAATATGAGTGGTATGTTAGCCACTGTATGTGAGTGGTATGTTAGCCACTTTATTTGGGTGATATGTTAGTCACCATTGTGTTAGTAAAATTTAGGACAATGTGAGTGGTATGTTAGCCACTGTATGTGAGTGGTATGTTAGCCACTTTATTTGGGTGATATGTTAGTCACCATTGTGTTAGTAAAATTTAGGACAATGTGAGTGGTATGTTAGCCACTGTATGTGAGTGGTATGTTAGCCACTTTATTTGGGTGATATGTTAGTCACCATTGTGTTAGTAAAATTTAGGACAATGTGAGTGGTATGTTAGCCACTTTGTTTGGGTGGTACGTTAGCCACTTTGTTTGGGTGATATGTTAGTCACCGTTGTGTTAGTAAAATTTAGGACAATGTGAGTGGTATGTTAGCCACTTTGTTTGGGTGGTATGTTAGCCAATTTGTTTGGGTGATATGTTAGTCACCATTGTGTTAGTAAAATTTAGGACAATGTGAGCGGTATGTTAGCCACTTTGTTTGGGTGGTATGTTAGTCACTTTGTTTGGGTGATATGTTAGTCACATATCTGTGATGTTGTTGTATCTTATTAAATTGATGTAACATGGTGACGTTATATATGTATGTATTGACTTTTGATGTTGTATGAAATTGGGAATGTAGAAGGAGTACTTCATTCCCAGCAGGTTGATCCCATAGATCTGGCGTGTTTACGAGACTGTGGGATATAAACTGTACAGGGATATGGTCTGTACTTGGAAGGCCATTCGGGATGGGGTGGCCCAATGCCTCCACAGGTTGATGCAGAGGAGTGGGCCCTTTGGGATGCCTATTGGCGCCGGACTGATGTCCAGGACATTGCCTACATCAACAGACAGAACCGGGCATCTCAGTCTGACGCGGCAGGGAGGGCCGTTCACCACCTTGGGAGGCGATCTACTGTTACTGATTATTACCAATCGGTATGTATATATATGTTTTTTTTTTCAATCTACCATTACGTGTATGTATTGTGTCTCTGATTACTTAATTGTGAGATGATAAATTGTTGACTACATATGTTGATCAGATCGCACGGGGGGAGGTCACATCCAAGTATGACATCTTCTAGAAGGCCAAGCAGAAGGGCGGGGTATGGACCGACTGCCGGGCCTCGTCTATTGCGGTATGTTTATGTTGCTTAAATTTCATATTTGTACACTATTACAAGTTATTTTTGAAAAACAGTAACTGATCATGATATCTGCTATTTACGATTTCAGGCTGAGGTTGATGCTCAGGTGGCGAGGCAGGAGGACGAGACGGGTGATGTGTTGTCAACTGAACAAGTTGACAACATCTTCCTAGAGGTCAACAAACCGAACAGCAAAGGACGTATATATGGACTCGGGAGCCTCGGTTTGAGCTTGGCTAGTCCGGGGTGCTCCTCATCATCATCCCAGCAGTCTAGACGTCCGGTTTACACACAGGACCAGGTCTCGGAAATGGTGCAGTCGCAGGTCCGGGAACAGGTTGCTCGGCTAACTCAAGAGATTGAGCAACAAAGGGACGAGATGGAGCGCCGCGACAGAGAACGAAGGGAGGAGAACGAGCGCCTTGATTCTGAATGGAGTAATTCATGTCGGGTTCGCCAAATTTCACCCCGTCTGGTAGCTAGTTATATTCATGTACGTTCGGATTTATTATATTTACACTTGTACGGATAATTTCTCCTGCTCTGGATATTACTTTATATTTTTTATCATTTATTGAAACATTTTCCGTATTATTGATTTATTATCGAACATTATATTGATTAAATAGGTGAACTACGAAAAACAGGGATTAATATGAAATAAATAGTGACGGATTAACGGTGATGTAATTAGTGACGGATTAACAAGTGAGAATAATAAGGATTTGGAATTAGTGACGAAATTCCAGATTCCGTCACTAATTCCAATAATATATTTGGCGACGGATAGAATCTATCCGTCGCGAAATATAACGACGGAGCTTCTATCCGTCGTCCCATATAGCGACGGATATAATCTATCCGTCGCTATATGGGACGACGGATAGATTCTATCTGTCGCCAATAATCGATTTAAAAAAAAAAAGTCAAATATTTTAATCCGTCATCCAATCCGTAGCGAATTGGACGACGGATTATGTTGGTCCAGATAACGGCAAAGTAAAAGACTAGAGGGGGGTGAATAGTCTTTTAAAACTTTTTTCGATAAGCACAGTTTCTCAGATATCTGTGAAGATATCTGATACTTAATTTCAGAGAGCGGAAGACTTTTCTAAGATAAGTGCACGTGTTCAGCAAGATAAGTGTAAGTACTTTGCAATATAAGTAAAACAAGTAATAAGCTGCAGAAAGTAAATAACACAAGTCTTTTTATAATGGTATCTGAAGGTGGCGTAGTCCTTCAACTAATCCACTTCGGTCATTTTCAGACCTAGAATCCACTAAGATAAATGAGGTAACCTTACAGATATCTTTTCTTGATTCCTAAATACACTAGGTTCCCAACCAAGTGTTCCCCCTGAGTTATTCCCTGGCTTTCACAGCTAAGTACTTCATGTACTCATAAACCTTTTTGAGCTGTTCCTTAGTTTCCCAAACTAAGTACTTCCTGTGCTCAATAACCTTGGAGTTATTCCTTAGTTTCCCAAACTAAGTACTTCCTGTACTCCACGCCGTTTAAGGTATTGGTTTTAGGTTTGTTTGTCAGGTGAGCTTCTTAAATAACTTATTCAGTTATTCAGATAGCTCTATGAATCAAGTATACTTAATACACTTTTCAATGTATGGTATCTTGTTCTCTACTGACCCAAGTCTATTGTAAGTGTTCCAGAGAATGAATCTCAGATATGAAATCTTAGTTCAATTCCTTCACAGATAACAATGCTCGTTAAGGATCAGGACACTTAGAACTTTTGTGCTACTTAGAATCAAGAGCTTTGGTCGCAACAGAAAGCTTGAAAGTAAGTAGTTTTCTTGAGAAAGCTTGTATGAGTATTCAGTATCAGTTCAGTGATCTAAGGTGTTCAGTGTCTTTTCTCAAGCAGTCTAAGTGTTGATATTTATAGATGAATTTTGAGTGCCGTTTGAATAGTATCCGTTAGGCTTAAATCAAATTCAAACTATTGATATCTGAGTATAGTACTGTAGCAGGTTTGTCTTCTTCTTCAGAAGCTACAACTTTTGTTCAGACGTTTCTGTCTGCGCATTTAATGCACTGTAATATACTTTGTCCTGTAGTGCCAACGGAACTATGCAAGCTTTCTGAGGCTTTGCACGTTCTTTTCCAGAGATCATCATAGCTCCAGATACCACTTGTTTAAACAACTTGTTATAATATGTTTCTTTTTCAGAAGCGTATTATATGTCCAAGGTATCTGAGTGTAGATATCTGTGGGCACTTTCCTCGTCTCAGAAACCTTTTATTCTCAGATATCTTTTGCAACACGTTTCGAAACACTTGTTTCTTCAAGATATCTGGACATAGGTATCTGAAAAACCCTTGTCTTGACAATCTTGCGATCTTCAAATCTTCAAATCCGTTGAACTTTTCCTGCTGGATGCCTTCTTCTTGGTCTTCTTCAGAAAATAAAAATTACATTTCGAGACCTAACATCCTATACAAGATTTGCTAGACTATCATACTTAGTGAGTTTTCTCTTTTACAGTGTTCAAGTGAACTAAGAGTACTAATCACCTTTCTGAGCTAAGATAAGTCATTAGGTTGCTGATCAAAATCTAAAAAGATATTCCTAACAAATTTTGTCCATTTTGATCAGTCAACAATGACTATCTGACCTATTACAAATCTGGATGAGGAAACAATCCACCACTTAATCATTTCTTATGATCTTTTAAATTCATATAATTAAGTGCAGAAAGTAAACATCAACCAAATCACAAGGTGTGATCTTTGTTGACAAGTTATCTTATATAGAAAATGATATCTGAGAGTAAGTTCATCAGATATGATACAGAGAAAGCTTACATATAACTTTTTCAAGATTTAACAGAAAAGATCAATCAGCAAAATCACAGAAACTACTTAGTCAAATAGAACAACAGGAGTTACCAAGCTCCAAGTGAACATTCTAAATGACAAGTCTTCAAAAATCTTCAAGTCTTCAAAACAGCTCCATGGATCAGTCTGCAAATTTTCTATCACCAAACCTTTTGATATCATCAGAGTAGTCATAGAGAAGAGTTCTGACAATCATCTCTGTGTCTCTGGAAAATCCACAGGCTTCCTTGTAGGTTTTGGTGGGATTTCTCTTGACAAAATGCTTGACCCACAGATACTTTCCCCACTTCCAGGCATGCTCGATTCTGATATCTGATAGCTTGAAGTATTCATAAATGATCTTCAGATATCTGATGTCACCCTTGTATTGATCTTCAGTTAAGTAGAAGGACTCATAGGATTCCACCGCAAGTCTTGCTCTTGGGCCTGTTCCAGTAATGTTGGGAATTCTGTGCACATCATCTGGCTTTCCATAAGGACATTCATCAGAGAGGTCCTTCTTCATGGCTTTTGTTCTCTTGATTACTTTAAAATCCAACCATGCTTTGATGTGGTTGGTGTTAATCAAGATTGGCTTATCTTTTCTCCATGCCATGAGCTGTTTAAGGATTGGTTCTGGAAACCTTGAATTTACCAGTAGGTGCTTGAGTTCCAGAATCCAGTAGCCATTCTTCTGATTAATGCACCTGTAGACAGAGGAATTGTTGTCATTCTTCACATACTCAATTTTGACTTCTTCTGGCCTGAGTGGAAGTTGACTTTGTCTTTGTTCAGCTCTCAGCCTGTTCCTTCTTTGTCTAGAATTCTCCTTTGGGGGATTGCTTGAAGAACCACCCTGGATTGACTTGGTATTTCCAGAGGGTGTTTTAGCTGCTAAAGGCTTTGCAGCTATTGGCTCAGTTAGGCTATCAATTTTCCTTTTTCTATGAAGAGGAGCTTCATCTTCATCAGTCTCTTCATCATCATCATCAAGATTAATTCTTGTGAGACTTTTGCAGCCTTCTTCATTGCCCAGGGATTTGATTTGACCTTCTTCTTCATCAGAAGATTCATCAATCCCTCTTACTTGTCTTCTCCTTAGAGCCTTGGTACTCCTTGGAGGTCTTTTTGCCATGGCTCTTGTTACCATTGTAGTTTCTTCAGTTGGCTGCTGGGAAGTAGCTACTATTTGCAAAGCAGCTTGATTTGATGAGGGATCATTTATTCTGAGTGGTGGCTGGGAAGTTTTCTTGTTTCCTCTTCCTTTCTGAGCGGCACCAACTCTAGATTTCTTCTTTCCTTCCCCCTGATCTTGAGATCCAAATTCTTCCCCCTTAGTCATTGCTGACTGACTAAGTACCACAAAAGAATCTGAGAGAGACTCAAAATTCTTTTGCAAGTAGTTGTAGGCAGTAACCAACTTCTGAAGTTCAGCCTTGAGCTCCTGAGTTTGTTTGATATGTCCATTTTCCTTATCAGTGAGCTCTGCCAATGGGCCTAGTATGGCATATGCTTTTCCAGCAGTGTAACTTGCCTCATGAAAAGCTTTTTCAGCTAATGACATATCATCGTCCCTTATCATTCCCAGATCTTTCTGAGCAATAACCATATTGGTTGTTCTCTGAGTGATGAGTTCTGTGAACTTCTTCATTTATGAGGGGACGGAGGCAATTACATCTTTGTTTTGTGAAGACATCTCCTTTTTAAGATGTGCCAAAACTTGGTATCTATTCATGTATTCATGGGAGTGGACATTTGGCAGTTTGTTGAAAACTTCTGGAGCAATTAGCTTCCTTTTAAGATGAGAAACCGTCAAGTGTTCATTGCGGTGTGCTGCCAAAGTCTTATTTTCTTCATCATCTGAGTTTTCAGCCCAGTGATCTTCATCCTCTTGGACATTTTCAAGATTTTCTAGTTCAGCGACCATCTCAGAGATGGGCTTCTTTCCTTTCTGAGAGGAGGATGGTATGTCTTTTGCTGGTGATGCAGCCTTAGCATCATGCTTTTCTTTAGATACTTCTTCAGTATCTAATTCCTTAGCAATAGCATTTACAGCATCCTGGAGCTCTTTAACCTCTGAGTAAGCTACTGTCTCTTGTAAGTATTGATCTTGTAGTTGATTGAGCTTATCTCTGGATTTAACTAACTCTTCTTCAAGTTGAAGATGGAGCTGTTGCTCTTCTTCCAACAGTTGTTTGAGTTGAGAAGCTCTGTTTTGAGTATTTAATATCTTCTGAGTTGTTTCCTCAGAGTGCTCAACTATTTGTTCAGTAGTGTCTTTTTGTTGTTGGGATTGCTGTGAAGGATGGGTGGATATATGAGGAGATGGAGGAGGGGATTGTTGTGATGTCCTCTCAGTGTGCTTTTCAGTAGCTGAGGCATTGTTTCCTTGTAGAATTCCTCCTGTCCCTGGTGCAGGGGCATCATCATCCGTCATATCATCATCATCCTTTTTGTGATGGTCAGAGGGAGGTTCATCAAAGTTATTCTCATCTATTTCTTCCTCCTCATCGTCTTCAGATACAAGATTAATCACTTCAGGAATAGTGATCTTCTGCCGATTAACCTCTTCTTGTTCAGAAGGAATAAATTGTAGTGTGTGGGGCAGGACTGGCTTGAATGCCATCTGCCTATTTGAAGGCTTGCACCAATTTGTGTGCCACTTCCTTGGAAAAATCCTTACGCATTAAGGTCGCAACTTGGTATTGTTCAGTAGGGAACATTGCGTGGATATAGTTTCCAGATCAAGAGCTCGTGCTCGTCTTGTTGGTTGATCTGTGATTCTCAGTATTTCAGACAGATCAGAGCACCTTAACCTTTGCCATTTCTTGAAGCATTGAATATGCTTTGGCAAGGTATGAGTCTTGAAGAAGGGAAGAAGGTTTGCATAGTCATCATTTGACTCCTTCTTGGCACTCAAAGAACTACTTTGAGCATGAAAGAGAGAGTTTTGAATTAGTTTCAAAATTTGTGTAGATATCTGAGTTTTAGAGTAGTCAAGTATCTGTGTTACCTGTGCAACAGCAACAGGCTTAGAAGGTTGGACTACTAAGGTTCCAGGTGCCTCAGATATCTTGGTGTGAGGAGGTGACTTGGAAGTCTGATCCTCAGCATCCTCTCTTTCTTTTTGAACCTCCACTATTGAAGACTCAGATACTTGTTGCTTAGAGACTTGTGCAGTCTCTGGAAATTTTTCTTGTGATGAAGGCTTTGATGCCTCATCAATTTCCATTTGTTGTGGGGATTGACGGGGCAATTCCCCAGCAACTTCTACTTCTTTTTGAACCTTCTCGATAGAAGGCTCAGATACTTGTTCCTCAGAGACTTTGTGAGTCTCTGGTTGATTCTCTTATGAGTTGGGCTTCTCAGCCTTATCATTTTCCTTCTCAGTTGGAGCCTGTAGCACAGGCTCAGATTCCTTAAGAGGTGAGGTAGTAGCCTCCTTCTCAGTCTCTGAGGCAAGCTTTTCAGCTTCCTCTTGTTCTTTTGTTTCTAATTCAGCCTGAGCATTGTCAGGCTGATTGGTCTCTGGAACTTGTGACCCTTCTATGCTTTGGTCTTGCTGTTCCATTATGGCTTCTTTGTTTGAAGTTTCTGGTACTTCAGACCTTTCCTGAGTGATCACCTGGTTGCCTCCCTTGTTTGATCATTACGGCGGTGTCTCAGTTTGATCCCTCTCTAGGAGTTGGGGAACCTGCTTGTTTGCAGGATTTTCTTCTGCATGTTGCATAGCTGATATGTCGAAATGGAGTTCATTTACCATTTCATCAACCACTTGTGGCTGTTGTGGTTGTGGTTGTTGTGGTTGTCTGGAAGCAGAAGTTTGAGCAGTTGAGAGCTCTTCCAGATTTTTAAGTGTGGTGTTGACATCAGCGTCTACCAACACTAGGTCACCACTCATCAGGGCTTCTTGAAGTTGTTTATATGTGACTTTCCCTGATGGTGTGTTGGCACCAACAACCTTCGCTATAGGTGCTTGTTCAGCAACCTGTGAGCTAGTTGCTTTCTCAGCAACCTTGGACCTTTTGTTCTTCCCCTTTGCCTTGGTTACTTTTTCAGCAACCTTGGGGGATGAGATCTTCTCCTCGTCCGATTCGTTATTGAAATCTGGAACAGAGTTATCAACAATCCCTGCTGCTTCTGCAGAAAGAGTTTGAAGTTTCTCAGCATTTATGAGTTCATCAGCAAGGCATTCTGTAATAGTCTTCACATTTCTGAAAGCACTTTCTCTTGCTGAGTCTACTTGATCAGTAGCCGATGCCTCTTTTGCAGCATTGATGAGTTCATTTGCAGCGACGTCAGGTATCTGGGAATCGACAACCTCAATGGGTGTGCCTTCTGATTTGCCAGCAGACTTCTTCCGTGAAGTTCTGGGCTTCTTGGTCGCAACTTTTCCCTCAGATACCTCTTCAGTCTTTCGCTTCTTGGAACCTTTCTGAGATCCAGTAACCTTTTTCATCATGTTTGTATACTCATATTTGTAGAGTAGGTTCTCATGGCAATATCTGCCGTCTCCGAGCTCAATGCCAAGACATTCGAAGTAGCAAATTTTCAGTCCATAGCTTACTGTGGCTTTTGGCTCAGCAAGGCCCTTAACGATTTTAGGCTCAAAGCCTTGTATCTTCTTCACAAATTTCATGAAGGCGTACTTCCCCCAATTAAAAGGGTTTTCCAGCCTTTTGTCTTGTTGACTCAACAAGAACAACATCATCCAGCGTTCTTGGCTTATCTGGTCAGCACCTCCTTGTAGACCATCGAATCTTCTGTGAAGGATACATGCCAACACATCCCAGTGGACCAAAAGATGTCTGGTCCTTATGTCAGTAAGCTTAAAGTCGATGGGTGTGTCTGGTTTGTCAAGATCACACACATTACTGTATAGTTGCTTCACACCTTCAAGTAGATCTTCATCCTTGGTGTCAATTTCAAAATCCTTTCCAAGATTTTGAAGTTCAAACAGCTCACAAAAAGCTGTTTCGTCCAACAGGATTTCTTGTCCTTGGACATTGGTCTTGATAGACACTATCTCAGTGCCTTCAGAGATCTTGGAAATAATTGTGGAGTTGTTGTAAAACTCCAGAACATCCAGTGAAGAAACTCCACTGGGAAGAGCAGATAGAAAGCCCTTGATTTTTTCCTTTTCAAGCATATCAAGTACCAACTTCACCGTCACCGGTTTTCTATTGACTACTGTATTCCTCAATCATGGCACCACCCCAAATCATCCTGTGATTTGAAGTCCAATGATCGGTCAATTCTCCGATCAACCGATTGTTTGTTATAACTAGCTTCGGTGCTTGCTTTTCAGCATCCGATGGTAGCTCAGGATTTCGAGAAGCACGTTTGGGAGCCATCTCTTTAAATAGTGAAGTTTTTGAAAAATGAGAAAGAGATGTGGGTGAGAGATTAGTAATTCTTTGCAGAAAAACTAACAGAGATTTGCAGAGGTTGAAGAAGAGTTTTTGCTATTCTTGTGCAATTCTGTATGTTGGATTAGGCGAAAGTAATTTCTTTTGCCAAAATCCCATATATATAGCAATGTAATCTCCACAGACATATACATACAAATTAATTTTGTGTGTAAGTATCTGTGAATTGTGGGCAGGCGTGAGTAAAAGCTTGTTAGGCATTAAATGCATAGTGGGCCTTGTCGGAATTTTGACAGTCCACTATTTACTGAGAGTTAATCTATGCCGTAAAGATCAATCGCGCAATTCATCAAGGGTCACCATTGCTTCTTCAGCAATGATCACAATCAACAAATGTAATTGAGCCCATTTAATGAATTTTGGCTATTAGCTTTTTGAATCACGTTTCTCTATGACCAAGAACACTGTTTGCATCTGAATTTATCTCACACTTGGTATTTGTCCAAGTTTTACACAAAGATAGAAATAATACAAATTTCAAGAGAGTAGTTGAATGCAGACAGTTGTACTATTCTCTTTTGTGTTCCCCCTCACTGAGTGATCCAGATATCTGAGTACCCGTCTCAGAAATCTTTGAACAACTATTTTACCCTTTAGCCTTTAGTTTCTGGATTCCCGTTCCAGATTCCTCTTCTCTGGATACCCGTTCCAGATACCTCTTCTCTGGATACCCGTTCCAGATACCTTTTCTCTCTTCTTTGATATCTTCTTCAGATATCTCTTCTCTGAACTTTTCAGTTCTTTGGTAGCTCCATTAGCCCAAGACTGTGTCTTAAGGCTAAGAATCTACTTTCTTGTAGTGGCTTAGTGAAGATATCTACAAGTTGGTCTTCAGTGCCAATCTTGAGTATCTCTATATTGCCTTTTTCAACATGGTCTCTGATGAAGTGGTGTCTAACATCAATGTGCTTTGTTCTTGCATGATACTTAGGATTCTAAGTTATGGCAATAGCACTTGTGTTATCACAGAAAATGGGAGTTTTTTCTTCATTAAGTCCATAGTCTCTGAGTTGTTGTTGTATCCACAATATCTGTGAAGCAATATCTGTGAAGCACAACATCCAGCAGCAATATATTCAGCTTCTGTGGTAGATGTGGCAATTGAATTTTGTTTCTTGCTGAACCATGATATTAATCTAGCACCAAGAAATTGACAAGTTCCTGAGGTGCTTTTTCTATCAAGCAATGATCCAACATAGTCGGCATCTGAATAGCCAACCAAACTCAATCCTCTATCTTTTGGATTCCACAATCCAACTTCTACAGTACCTTTTACATACCTTAATATCTTCATAGCAATGTTGTAGTGTGACTGCATTGGATTTGTCTGAAATCTAGCACACACTCCAACTACATATTCAATATCAGGTCTACTTGCAGTGAGTTATAGTAGAGACCCAATCAATTTCCTGTACTTGTGTTCTTCAACACTCTTGTCAGATTTAGTATAGGTCATTTTGGTTCCAATGCTCATTGGTATCTTA
Organism: Plantago major; assembly: GCA_026545765.1. NCBI lineage: Eukaryota > Viridiplantae > Streptophyta > Magnoliopsida > Lamiales > Plantaginaceae > Plantago > Plantago major. Next base: position 42,342,385 of record CM048841.1, read on the forward strand.
GCATTATTTTCAGAAGGCTTTAGATTGAACTTATTGAGCATATCCTTTGCATACTTTGTTTGACTAATGAATATTCCATCAATGAGTTGCATGACTTGCAGCCCTAGGAAGTAATTCAATTCTCCCATCATGCTCATCTCAAATTTACATTTCATGAGTTCAGCAAAGTCTTCACAAAGTTGCTTGTCTTTAGATCCAAATATAATGTCATCAACATATACTTGAACTAAAAGTAGTTTCCCATCATGGTTCAATGTGAAGAGTGTTTTATCAACATCTCCTTTCTTGAAACCACTTTCTAGTAGGTATCTGGCCAATGTATCATACCACGCTCTTGGAGCTTGTTTCAACCCATACAGAGCTTTATGAAGCTTATAGACCATCCTACTTTCTCAGGGAACTTCAAAACCTGGTGGTTGCTCAACATAGACTTCCTCAGCCAGTTCACCATTTAGAAATGCACTCTTGACATACATCTGATAAACTGTAAAGTCATTATGAGCTGCAAAGACTAGAAAGAGTCTTATTGCATCCAATCATGCAACTGGTGCATAAGATTCATCAAACTCTAGTCCTTCAGTCTGGGTGAATCCCTTGACAACCAACCTAGCTTTGTTTCTGGTTATTTCACCAGACTTATTCATTTTGTTTCTGAAAACCCACTTGGTTCCGATTACAGATATTCCACAAATGGAATGGAGCTTCAGATTTTGTTTCTCTCAAATTGATCCAACTCTTCTTGCATTGCAGAGATCCAATCTTGATCCTTTAATGCTTCTTCTATTGTCTTTGGTTCAATTTTTGAGATGAAACATCCATAGAGACAACTTGCTTTTTCAGCGGTTGCTCTTCTAGTTCTAACTCCTTGGTCTATGGGACCAATCACATCCTTTGCAGGATGATTTCTTATCCATTTCATAATGGGTTTTGAGCTAGTAGGATCAATATCATTTTGATTTGAATGTGAATCAATATGATCTTGATGAGATACTTGCAAGATTCCGAGATATCTGACATATGGGAAATGCCATGGATATCTGACACTCTTTCAGTGTTAGAGATATCTAGAGCTTGCATTTCAGCAATCTCTCTTTCAGATACCTCTTCATGATGAAGGTTCTCAGTAACCTGTTCCATTTATGGAATTCTCATAGGAAATTCTTCATCATGTCTTAGAGTCATCTGGTTGTTACTAAGCATAGGTTGCTTTTCATCGTCAGACTCATCCTCAATTTGAATGATAGAATTGTTTCCTTCTGAGGATCCTTTTTTCAGAATCTTTAAACATTAGTTCTTTGAACCTATCTGAGAGATCATCATTCAAGAGTACCTTCTTGTTTCCTTCATAGAACACTACATGAACAGATTCTTCGATCATTTGTGTTCTTTTGTTGTAGATTCTGTAGGCTTTACTATTCAGAGAATAACCAAGAAATACTCCTTCATCTGCCTTTGGTTGAAATGTTCTCAAGTATTCTTTTCCATTGTTAAGAACAAAACATCTGCAACCAAACACCCTTAGATGTTTGCTACTAGGTGGTCTACCAATGAAAAGCTCGTACGGAGTTTTGTCATGGTGTTTATTAATCAAACATCTATTTTGAGTGTAACATGCTGTGTTTACAGCTTCAACCCAATATATTTCACTTATTTCAGTGTCAGCAAGCATTGTTCTTTGTTGGGAAATTTGTTGGGAAATTTCTTGAGAAATTTGTTAGGAAATTTGTTAGATATTTTGTTAGAAATATCTGTTTAGATTTTGATCAGCAACATGATGACTTATCTTAGTCTCAGAAAGGAGATTAGTACTCTTGGTTCACTTGAACATTGTAAAAGAGGAAACTCACTAAGTATGATAGTCTAGCTAATCTTGTATAGGATGTTAGGTCTCAAAATTTAATTTTTATTTTATGAAGAGAAGACCAAGAAGAAGACATCCAAGCAGAACAAGCTCAACGACATTAAAGACTTGAAGAAAGCAAGAAGATTATCGAATCGTTGTTCAGATACCTTAGCCAGATATCTTGAAGACACGAACAGTTTTAAACAGACTGTGTCACAAGAGATATCTGAGAAATAAAAGGCCTATCTGAAAACAAGGAAAGTATCCACAGATATCTATTCTCAGATACCTTGAGCATTAACCACATTTCTGAAAAAGAATTATATATTGCAAACAAAGTTGTTTCAATAAATAAGTGGTATCTGAAGATTGAAGATAAGGACGTGCAAAGAATCAGATAACACTAGTCTCTGATACAAAGCATAGTTCCGTTGACACTACAGGACAAAAAGTATAGTACAATGCATTTAATGCACGGACAGAGATGTCTGAATAAAAGCAACGACAACTTCTGAAGAAGAAGACAAAACCTGCTTACAGTACTATACACAGATATCAATAGTTTGAATTTGAGCCTAACGGATACTATTCAAACGGCACTCAAATTCATCTATAAATATCAACACTTAGACTGCTTGAGAAGATACCTTAGACACACCTTGAACTGCATAAAAACGCTGAACATCTTACTCTCTCAAAGCAACTTACTTACTCACAAAGCTTTCTGTTGCGACCAAAGCATTTGATCTTGAGTAATACAGAAGTTCTAAGTGTCCTGATCCTAAACAAGCATAGCTATCTGTGAAAGAGTTGAAAAGAAAGATCAAGTATCTGAGATTCATTCTCTTGAACATTTATCTAAGACTTGGGTCAGTAAAAAGAACAAGATACCATACATTGAAAAGTGTATTAAGTATACTTGATTCACAGAGCTATCTGAATAACTGAATAAGTTATTAAAGAAGCTCATCTGACAACTCAAACCAAAACCAACACCATAAATGGCGTGGAGTACAGGAAGTACTTAGTTTGAAAAATCAGTGAATAACTCCAAGGTTACCGGAGTATAGGAAGTACTTGATTTGGGAAACTAAGGAATAACTCCAAGGTTATTGAGTATAGGAAGTACTTAGCTTGGGAAGCTAGGGAATAACTCAAAGGTTTCTGAGTACAGGAAGTACTTGGCTGTGAAAGCCGGGGAACAACTCAGGGGGAACATTTGGTTGGGAACCAATTGTTTAAGAATCTTAGAATAGGATTATTGTAAGGTGAACTCAATTATCTGTTCTAGTGAATTCTAGGTCTCTGATAGACCGAAGTGGATTAGTTGGAGTATTACGTCACCTCCAGATACCACTATACTTGCTGTGTTATTTACCTTTCTGTATTTACATTTCAGCAACACACACACACATTTTAACTGTTTCTGCACTTATCTTTAGTAAGTCTTCCGCACTCTGTTTCTAAGTATCAGATATCTATTCAGATATCTGAGAAATTGTTTTTATCGACAAAAGTTTTAAAAGACTATTCAACCCCCCCCCCCCCCCTAGTCTTTTACTTTGCCGTTATCTGGACCAACAAGTGGTATCAGAGCAGGAGGTTCACCAGCCTTCTGCACTGAACCTAGATCCCCAGATAGGTGAAGGAACTTTGTCCATTTTTGAGGACTATTTAATTTGTGTGTTAAGTGTGCAGGTATGTCTCTGAGTGATGCACCCATTCTCAAACTAGAGAATTACGAGAAATGGAAAAATAACATGATGCTCCACCTTGAAGCCATAAGTGACGAAATGATCGAAGTGATAAAGAATGGCCCAATAGTCATTCAACAACTCAAACAACTCATGGAGGTTTCTAATGGTAGAGACAGAGATCAAAGCGAAGGATCTTCACAAACCGATGCGTCAACAAGCGGGAGATCTACTAGTCAAGTTATTTACGAACCAAAGCCCAGAGAACTCTGGACATCGAAGATGCCAAGAGAAATCGTCTGATGGTCAAGCTCGTAATATCATCATCGACATCGAGCATATACGATGTAAAGCGTGGGTGCTAAACGGCGAAAGTTGCCTAGCAACTGATTGAAGAAATCTGTGCCGGAACTGAGAAAACCAAAGAAAACAAGTTCGAAGTTCTCAAGTTGAAATTTCAAAATTTCAAACAAGGACCCATCAAACTCGAAGAACTTGATTTCAGATTTACCACTCTCATGAGTGACATGGCGCTCTTGGGAAAGCAGGATACTCCCAATGTAAAAGATTAAGACCATTGTCAGAAGTCTTAACCACAACTGGGAGCATACCAAATTCTTTTATTTTAACCAAGGAATGCCAAATATCACTCCAGTGGAACTTTTCTCTCATCTTGCTACTGTTGATTATGAGACAACTCAAAGAGAACAAACAACTGAAAAGTTGCAAAATGTTGCTCTAATCACTCAAGGAACTTCTGAAAAGAAGAAAAGCAAGGAAGAAACTGAGGATGCTCTTGCTGCAAAGCAAATGAGCAAATATATCAGTCGAGAAATTGAAAGAAGAAAAGCCAAAGAGAAGCTGAAAAAGCATCTAGGCTCAAACTATCACCAGTACAAAAATATGCAAAGCTTGCTGATCAAGCCAGCTCAGAAAGCATCATGTACTGAGGAAGCAGAAATTGGAAACGATATCTGTTTCTATTGTCAGAAACCTGGCCACTTCAAGAAGGATTGTCCTGCCCTTAACAAACTAAGGACAGGTGACAAGAAAGAGAGGAGAATCTTGAAGAAGCGTAAAGCTTTGTTAACTGAAGAAAGAAAGAAAATCCAAACTCAACTGGATGCTCTAGACGTTGAGACAGATTCGGAAGATGACAATTCAGATGACTCAACCTTACCATCACCAGAATTATGTGGAGTTACTCATGATATAATCGACTTCGGCCTCAAGAGGAATGAAATGTGTGGAGTTGCTGAAATTGACGGTCCAGACATCTCCAACATAGAAAACTGTCTTATGGCTGATGAGGTAACACATACTTCTTGTTATACTTATGAAAGTGATGAAGATGAAATAAAAAATCTATGAAAGAGAATTTCTAATGATCCGAGCTAGAGTCGAAAACCTTGAAGAAGAAAAGAATTCTCTTGCAAAGGAAAATTCTCAATTAGTTAAAGTATCTGAGAGAAAGGATGCTGAAAATGCATTTCTCAAAGCTCAGATATCTGAGACTGAAAAGTCACATGAAGAAGCAATGGCTGAATTACAAAAGAAATATGAAGATCTTCTTTCTGAGAACAAGGAACTCAAGAAGAAAGAATTATCTTTTCAATCTTATGCCAAAGCTAGAGACACTCTTACTGAAGTACAATCTTACTTAAGAGATCCTTCGGAAAAGAAAGGACTTGGGCTGAATACACATGCAGATTGTTCTATCACTCTGAATAAGAGTAACGAGAGAAGAACATTTGTAAGTACTCAGCAACACGGTTCCCATGCAATCTATAACATCAGTGAGAAGACAAAGATTGTTGACAAAGGAAAGGCAGTTGTGACTAAACCTTTGTGGGAAAAACAAGTCAAAAATAAAACTGTTGGGCACGTCTCTGAAAAGAAACACAACACTGAAAAGTGTAAACACCCACAGTGCTATGTCTCTCAAAAAGGTAGAATTGCAGGAGCTGGCAAATTCTCCCATGTCACTTTTTCTGGAAAGAAATTGGACCAACCAGAGACTAGCAAAGCTGCTGAGAAAAGATCTCAGATAGCTTCAAGTGCTCGAAACGGTATTGGCTACAAAGGCATCGAAAAACAACTTGCTCATGAGTACAAGCAGGAGCAAGAACGATGGATGAAAGCTAGAATTGCTCAAAGCAATTATCAGAAGTGGAAGTTAAATCAAGCCACTGAAAATCTGACTGCCAGGGCTAGAAGAAATCTGGCAAGAAAGGCTAAGTTTGCTGAAAAGCAAACTCAGAAACCTGACAGGTATCTGAAAGCATCATATGGAGCACCTAGGAACACACCAAGGAAGAAAATAATTCTTACTAATGATAACATTCATTCAAATAGAATTCCTCCTTACGTTCCTGTCAGACAAAAGCATATTTCAAAGAAATTCATTCAAAAATGGATTCCTACTGGAAGAACTTTTAATTCTGACGGTTCCATCAAAGATATGAGAACCTAATCTCCTATTTCCTGTCAGTGCGTAATGCCTCTGGACTAAAGCACAATGGCTATTTGATAGTGGATGTGGAAAGCACATGACAGAGACAAAGCAAATCGTTGATTACAAAGCTTGCAACACGTGACCGATATCGATTTCTTGGAGGAGAATTAAATCCTCTCCGGATTTGGCAACGTCAAATTAGGGACTTTAACAATCACGGCGTATTACATGTTAAGGATTTGAAATATAATCTATTTAGCATGAGCAGCGGTTATGGTTTTTTACTATAAAATTCAAAGCTAAATATCGCAAACTAATTGTCAATGAGTCAAAGCGCATACCTTAGTTGGTCGGCGAAAGATCTTTATGTTGCCGATTGGGCATCTGCCACAACTGAAGAATGTCTCATGGTGAGTCAATCCGGTCACACAGAAGAGCACTGGTTATGGCACAAAAGAATGAGTCACTTGAACTTCAAAACTCTGAACAGACTTGTCAAGAAAGAGTTAGTGGTTGGCCTTCCCAGAACATCTTTCAGGAAGGATGGTATCATTCGCTCGCCGGATGGGGAAACAATCTAAGATCTCTTTCAAGTCCAAAATCATACACTCTAGTGTTAGACCTCTGCAACTTTTACACATGGATCTTTTTGAATCATCTGTAACTAGTTATGCAGGAAAGAAGTATGGTCTAGTTGTTGTAGATGACTTCTCAAGATTCACTTGGGTCTTTTCCAAACATAAATCTGATGCCGTGGTGGAGATACCAAACTTGTCAAAAAGCTTGAAGTCATGAAAATGACAAGGTATCTGCAATCGTAATGCACCATGGTATCGAGTTTGTTAACCAAGACATAAAGGAGTTTTGTACCGCAAAGGTATACAACACCAACTTTCCTCCGTAAGAACACCTCAACAAAATGGTGTTGCGTAAAGGAAAACAGAACCCTTTAAGGAAGCTGCAAGGACAATGCTAGTATTAATGAAATAAGTGAAATTTATTGGGTTGAAGTCAGAAACACGACTTGCTACACTCAAAACAGATGCTTGATAAACAAACACCATGACAAGACCCCCTATGAAATCTTGGTTGGTAGACCCCCTAATATCAAACATCTGAGAGTATTTGGTTGTAGATGTTTTGTTCTAAACAATGGGAAAGATTATCTGAGAACATTTCAACCAAAGGCAGATGAAGGTGTATTTCTTGGTTATTCCACAAACAGCAAAGCCTTCAGAGTTTACAACAAAAGAACAAAGAAAATTGAAGAATTAATTCATGTTGTATTCTATGAAGGAAATAAGAAAACACCTCCTATTGATGAAATCTCAGAAATGTTCAAAGAACTATTACTGAGGGATCCTAAAGAAGAATCCTCAGAAAGGAGGAACATCATTATGGAAAGTGAGGATGACTCTGACGTAGAAAAGCTTGAAATGCCTAGTAACAACAAGATGACTCACAGACATGATGAAGAATTTCCTATGAGTCTTCCAGAAATGGAAAAGGTTACTGAGAACCTTCATCATGAAGAGGTATCTGAAAATAAGACTGCTGAAATGCAAGTTCCAGATATCTCTAACACTGAAAAAGTGTCAGATATCCATGACATTTCCCATATGTCAGATATCTCAGATACTGAAAAAGTATCAAATCAAAATCTTAGTGATTCACATACAAATCACTTGGATATTGATCCGACTAGCACTAAACCTATGATGGGATGGATCAAAGATCATCCTGCAAAGGATGTAATTGCACCAATTAATCAAGGTGTTAGGACTAGGAGAGCAATAGCTGAAAATGCTAATTCTCTCTTTGGATGTTTCATCTCAAATATTGAACCAAAAAATATAGAAGAAGCACTAGGAGACCAAGACTGGATCTCTGCAATGCAAGAAGAGTTGGATCAATTTGAGAGAAACAGAGTTTGGAAACTAGTTCCATTTGTAGAAGGAATATCTGTGATTGGAACTAAATGGGTTTTCAGAAACAAGATGAATGAATCTGGTGAAATAACCAGAAACAAAGCAAGATTGGTTGCCAAGGGATTTACCTGCATCAAGGCTTAGATTTTGAAGAGTCATATGCACCAGTTGCCAGATTGGATGCAATAAGACTCTTTCTAGCCTTTGCAGCTCATAAAGATTTTAAAGTTTATCAGATGGATGTCAAAAGTGCTTTCTTGAACGGTGAACTTGCAAAAGAAGTTTATGTTGAGCAACCACCTGGCTTTGAAGTTTCCTCAGAAAGTAGAATGGTCTACAAACCATGTAAAGCTCAGATGGATCAAACAGGCTCCAAGAGCGTGGTATGACACTTTGGCCAAATACCTTCTGGAAAGTGGTTTCAAGAAAGGTGAAGTTGATAAAACTTTATTTACCTTAAATCATGACGGGAAACTACTCTTAGTTCAAGTATATGTTGATGACATTATATTTGGATCTAAGGACAAGCAACTTTGTGATGACTTTGCAAATCTCATGAAAAACAAGTTTGAGATGAGCATGATGGGAGAATTGAATTATTTCCTAGGATTGCAAGTCAAGCAACTCAATGATGGAATATTCATTAGTCAAACAAAGTATGCGAAAGATATGCTCACAAAATTCAATCTTAAGCCTTCTGAAAAGAATGCTAAGATACCTATGAGCATTGGAACCAAAATGACCTATACTGAATCAGATAAAAGTGTTGAAGAACATAAGTATAGGAAATTGATAGATTCACTACTTTACCTCACTGCAAGTAGACCTGATATTCAATATGCCATTGGAGTATGTGCTAGATTTCAGACAAATCCAATGCAAACACACTACAACATTGCTATGAAAATATTAAGGTATGTAAAGGGTACATTAGATGTAGGATTGTGGTATCCTATAGAAAGTGGATTGAGTTTAGCTGGGTACTCACGCCGATTATCTTTGGATCATCGCTGATAGGAAAAGCACCTCGTGAACTTGCCGGTTCGGCACTAGACTTATCTCATGGTTTAGCAAGAAGCAAAACTCAATTGCAACTTCTACCACAGAGGCTGAATATATTGCTGCTGGTTGTTGTGCAACACAAATTCTGTGGATACTACAACAACATAAAGACTATGGACTTGATGAGAAGAAAACTCCCATTTTCTGTGACAACACAAGTGCTATTGCGATTACACAGAATCCTAAATTTCATGCCAGAACAAAGCACATTGATGTTAGACATCACTTCATCAGAGACCATGTTGAAAAGGGCAATATAGAGATATTCAAGATTGGCACTGAAGACCAACTTGCAGATATCTTCACTAAGCCACTACAAGAAAGTAGATTCTTAGCCTTAAGACATAGTCTTGGACTAATGGAACTACCAATGAACTGAAAAAGTTCAGTATCCGAACGGCATCCAGAGAAGAGGTATCTGGAACGGGCATCTAGAGAAGAGGTATCTGGAACGGGCATCCAGAGAAGAGGTATCTGGAACGGGTATCCAGAGAAGAGAAAAGAGAAATCTGGAACAGGTATCCAGAAGTCAAAAAGGGCTAAAAAGCAAAAAGATAGCTTAAGATCTCTGAGATGGGAACTCAGATATCTGAATCACTCTATAAACGGGGAACACAAAGCAGAATAGTACAACTATCTACAGTCAACTACTCTCTTGAAACTCGCATTATTTCTATCTTGATGAAAAACTTGGAAAAATCCTAAGTATAAGACAGATTCAGATGCGAACAGTGTCCTTGGTCAAACAGAATCGTGATTCAGATAGCAAGTCGCCAAAATTCATTAAATGGGCACAATTACACTTGTTGATTGTGATCATTGCTGAAGAAGCAATGGTGACCCTTGATGAAATTAAGCGAATCGATCCACGGTGGAAATTAATTCACGAAATAGTGGATCTGAAATTCAGACATGGCCCACTAAGCATTTAATGCCGAACTAGCTTTTGCTCACGCCTGCTTGCAAATCACAGATACGTACACACAAAATCAATTTGTATGTATTTGTCTGTTGGGATTCAACTGCTATATATATAGGATTTTGGCAAAAGAAATCACTTTTGCCTAATCCGAAAACTCATCTTGCACAAAAATAGCAAATCCTTCTCTTGATTCTCTGCAAAACCTTCTACAATCTCTGCAAATCAAGATTAAGTTTTTCTGCAAAGAATTACTGAATTAAATATCTTTTCAAACACCAATTTCAAATCCCTACACTATATAAAGAGATGGCCCCTAAAAGTTCAACCACACTGAAATCTCAATCCTCCACTGGTACTGCTGAAAAGCAAGCACCAGAGTTGGTTATTGTGAATAACCGACTGGTAGGAGATTTTAATCCTGACCATTGGACTTCAAGTCACAGATTGAGGAATACCTCACGGCTGGAATAGAGAACCAAGCCGACAGAAAGCTAATTCTTGACATGCTTGAAAAGGCACAAATCAAGGGCTTTCTATCTGCTCGCCCTAGTGGAATTTCATCACTCGATGTGTTGGAATTCTACAACAACTCGTGATTATTTCTGTGTTTCAAGGCACCTTTGAATTAGTGTTCATAAAACCTCAGTCCAAGGAAAGGAAATCCTTCTGGACTTAACAACTTTCTGTAAGTTGTTTGAGTTTCAAAATCTTGGAAAGGATTTTGAAATAAACACCAAGGATGAGGAACTCCTTGAAGGTGTTAAAGAACTTTCTGACGTGTGTGATCTTGAAAATCGATACACCCACCGAGTTCAAGCTTGTCGACATCCGAACCGACATCTAATGGTTCACTGGGATGTACCGCTTGCATTCTTCAGATGCTTTGATGGTCTACAAGGAGGTGCTGACCGGATAAGCCAAGAACGGTGGATGATGATGTTCTTGCTGAATCAACAAGACAAAAGGTCGGAAAACCCTTTAATCGGGAAAGTACGCCTCAAGTTTGTGAAGAAGATTCAAGGCTTCGAGCCTAAGATTACCAAAGGACTAGCCGAGCCAAAGGCCACCGTAGGATATGGTGCGAAAATATGCTACTTCGGAAAAGCTTGGCATTGAGCTCGAGAGACGGCCGAATAGCCAACAAAGAACCTACTCTACAAATATGAGTATACAAACTTGATGAAAAAGGTTACGGGTCTCGTAAAGTTTCTAAGAAGCAAAAGTCCGAAAAGGTATCTCAAGAAAAGGTTGCACCAAGAAGCCTGTAACTTCAAGAAAGAAGTCGATGGCAAATCGAAGACACACCTAAAGAGGTTGTCGATTCTCGATATCCAGGCATTGCCGATGAACTAATAAAGGCGATGAAATCATCAATGCAAAAAGAGTTATCAACCATCGAACAAGTAGACTCAAGAAGAGAAAGTGCTTTTAAATGTTGCGAGTAATACGTAAAGCCTTGCCGATGAACTCATAAATGCCGCCAAAAGTGGTGAAAACACCCATTTCATCTCAGTAAACCGTAGGAATAATGGACCAATCGCCCTAATGCCGATGAGAGCTCGACAATGAAGATGATGAACTCATCTCTCAAGTCCTAGAAAGAACAAAGAGGGCTAAGGTTACTGAAACAGTAACTGGTGATAAGGTATCTGAAGAAGAACCTACACCACAGGTTGCTGAGCCTATAGCAAAGGTTGTTGGTGCAAACACATCATCAGGGAATGTTTCTCTTGCACAACTTCAAAAAGCCCTGATGAGTGGTATTTTAGTCTTTGGGATGTCGATGGAAATGCCACATCTAAAAATCTGGAAGAACATTCTACTGACCAATCTTCTGCTTCCAGACAACCACAACAACCACAATCACAACAACCACAACAGCCACAAGTGGTTGATGAAATGGTAAATGAACTCCATTTCGAATTACCAGCAATACAGTATGCTGAAGAAAATCCTGCAAATGAGCAGGTTCCCCAACTCAATGAGAGGGATCAAACTGAGATATCTCCTCATAATGATCAACCAGGGGAGGCAACTGAGTTGCATACTCAGGAAAGGTGTGAAGTACCAGAAACTTCAAGCAAGGAAACTACACTGTGACAAGAAGACCAAAGTATAGAAAGGTCACAAGTTCCAGAGACCAATCAGCCTGAAATTGCTCAGGTAGATGACTGGTTTAACTCTTATCTTGTGAACATTTTATGCTTATACATCTTTTCTCATAAAAATTTCTTTGTTACAGGCTGAGTTAGAAACACAGAAACAAGAGGAAGATGAGAAGCTTGCCTCGAGAATCGAAAAGAGGTCCTTCAACCTCAACTCTTGAGAAACTGAGCCATGCCACGTAAATGATTTTAAAGAGAACTAATTTTCAAGAAAATGTTTATGTGCTCATTCATGTTAAATGTTTCTAACAGGCTCCAACTGAGAAGGAAGAAGATAAGGCAGAAATGCCAGAGACAAATCCAGAGACCAACAAGGTTTCTGAAGAATACATCACTGAGCCTTCAAACTTGAAGGTATATGATAATCAAGTGACAAGTATTCTTCATCTTGGGTTATCTTTTATCTCTTCTAATATTCAATACTTTCTACTTACAGTTATTTCGTAAGTAGAAATGCAAGGATAAAGTTGCGACTTCCCAAGATCAATGGAAACCGATGAAGCCCCAAGGCAACATCACTTGAAAGAACACGAACCGCAAGTTTCGAGAAAATGAATCTGAGCTTCCTTTTGAGGAAGTAAGTAGCACATATCAGAATTCATTAAAAGCATATTTTTCCATAGATTCTTTCAAACTATTTCCTAAGTATTGTATTTCTCTCAGGTTCAAGAAAGAAAGGTTGCTGAGGACCAGACTTCAAAGTCTCCACCTCACAACAAGATATCTGAGACACCAATTGTCTCAGTAGTCCAAGTCTCTGAGCCTGAAGTACTTACTCAGGTAATCCAGAAACTAAACTACACTACCACTCAGATATCTACCAAAGTTTTGAAACTCATTCAAAAATCTTTCTTTCAGGCTCAAACAGGTGCAAAGCAGGTTCCCGATGATGATAAAAGGGACCTACTTCCCTTCTTCAAGGCTCAAACCCTGCCAAAGCACATTCAATGCTTCAGAAAATGGCAGAGGTTAAGCTTCTCTTATCTCTCTGAAATATTGAGAATCACTGATCAACCAACCAGACGAGCACGAGCTCTTGACCTGGAAACATATGTCCAAGCAATGTTCCCTACAGAACAATACGATTCATGACTCTTCCGCAGAAGGACTTTTCCAGAAGTGGCGATATTTACTGTGCCTTTGAGCAGGCGGATGGTCGACAAGATTACAGATGGCCTTCAAGCCGATCCCCGCCCAGACACGCAATTCATACCTTCTGAACAAGAAGAAGTTAATGGGCAGAAGATCACTATCCCGGACGTAATTAATCTTGTATCTGAAGATGATGAGGAGGAAGAGATAAACGAAAATGACTTCGAACCTCCCGCTGACCATCACCACAAGGATGACGACAAAAAGGATGATGACGATGCCCCTGCACCAGGGACCGGAGGAATTTCACGAAGAAATCCTACCTCATCTGCTGAAAAGCAAACTGAGAGGCAAACACAGAAATCTCCGCCTCCATCTCCTCAAAAGTTGAATCATCCATCTTCCCAACAACACAATGTCACAGCACAAGTAGTTGAGGATTCTGAGGATATTGCACAGAAGATGTTAAATACTCAATCCAGATCTACTCAACTCAGACAACTGTTGGAAGAAGAACAACAACTCCATCTTCAACTGGAAGACCAGATAGCTAGATCCAGAGATAAGCTAGATCAACTACAAGATCAATATCTGCAAGAGATGATTGCTTACTCTGAGGTCAAAGATCTACAGGATGCTGTAACTGCACTCAACAAAGAACTCGATACTGAAGAAGTATCTGAAGTCAAGCATGATGCTAAGGCTGCATCATCTTCAAAAGAAGTACCATCCTCCTCCCAGAAAGGAAAGAAACCAATCTCTGAGATGGTTGCTGGACTCGATACAATCGATGAAAATGTCCAAGAGGATGAAGATCACTGGGCTGATTACTCAGATGATGAAGAAGACAAGACTTTGGCAGAACACCGCAATGAACATTTAGTGGTTTCTCACTTGAAAAGGAAGCTGATTGCTCCTACAATATTCAACAAACTGCCAAACGTCCACTCCCATGAATACATGAACAGGTGTCAAGTACTGACACAACTTAAAAAGGAGATGTCTTCACAGAACAAGGAAGTAATTGCCTCCGTCCCCTCTGAAATGAGAAAGTTCACTGAGCTCATCACTCAGAGAACCACTAGCATAGTCATTGCTCAGAAAGATCTGGGAATGATAAGGGACGATGATGCGTCTTTAGCTGAAAAAGCTTTCCAAGAGGCAAGTTACACTGTTGGAAAAGATGCCATCCTAGCCCATCAAGGGAGCTCATTGATAAGGACAATGGACTTATCAAGCAAAATCAGGAGCTCAAAGCCGAACTTCAGAAGTTGGTCACTGCCTATAATTATTTACAAGGGCACTTCAACTCTCTCTCAGATTCCTTTATGAGATTGAGTCAGCCAACAATGACTAAGGGGGAAAGAATGTACAAATCTGGACCTCAAAGTCAGGGGGAATGGGAAGAAGGAGAAGCAAACAAAAAGAGATCTGGAGTCAAAGTGCTCAGAAAGGAAGAAGAAAAACTTCCCAGCCACCACTCAGAATCAATGAACCCTCCTCAAGCCAAGCTGCTTTGCAAATAGTAGCTGCTTCCCAGAAACCTACTGAAGGAACCAAAATGATAACAAGGGCCATGGCACAGAAACCTCCAAGGAATACCAAGGCTCTAAGGAGAAGACAAGTTAAAGGGATTGATGAATCTTCTGAAGAAGAAGAAGAAGGTCAAATCAAGTCCCTGGGCAATGAAGAAGGTTGTAAAACTCTCACAAGATCTAATGATGATGAGGAAACTGATGAAGATGAAGCTCCTCTTCACAGAAAAAGGAAAATTGAAAGCCTAACTGAGCCCATAGCTGCAAAGCCCCTAGCAGCTAAAACACCCTCTAGAAATACCAAGTCTATCCAGGATGGTGGTTCTTCAAGCAATAACCCCAAAGAGAATTCAAGACAAAGAAGGAACAGACTGAGAGCTGAGCAAAGACAAAGTCAACTTCCACTCAGGCCAGAAGAAGCCAAAATAGAGTATGTGAAGTATGACAATGATTCCTCTCACTCTGGTACATCAATCAGAAAAATGGCTATTGGATTCTGGAACTTAAGCATCTATTGGTAAATTCAAGATTTCCAGAACCAATCCATAAACAACTTATGGCATGGAGAAAAGATAAGCCAACCTTGATCAACACCAATCACATTAAAGCCTGGTTGGATTTTGAAGTTGTCAAGAGAACTGAAGCCATGAGAAAGGACCTCTCTGATGAATGTCCATATGGAAAGCCAGATGATGTGCACAGAATTCTGAACATCACAGGAACAGGCACAAGAGCAAGACTCGCTGTAGAACCCTATGAATCGTTCTATCTAACTGAAGATCAATACAAGGGTGACATCAGATATCTGAAGATTATCTACGAATACTTCAAGCCTTCAGATATTAGAATAGAGCATGCCTGGAAGTGGGGAAAGTACCTATGGGTCAAGCATTTTGTCAAGAAAAATCCTACCAAAACCTACAAAGAGGTCTGTGAATTTGCCAGAGACACAGAGATGCTCGTCAGAACTCTTCTCTATGACTATTCTGATGACATCAAAAGGTTTGGAGATAGGAAATTTGCATACTGATCCATAGAACTACTGTTGAAGACTTGAAGAGTTGAAGACTTGAAGACTAGTTTATTAGGATGTTTACTTGGAGCTTGGTTACTCCTGTTGTCCTAATTTACTATGTAGTTTTTGTTGTATTTTTGCTGACTTAGCTTAACTGTATTATGTATTAAAGTTATCTGTAATCTTTATTTGTAACTTATCTGAAGAACTTACTCTCAGATAGTATTCTATAAAAGATAACTTGTCAGCAAAGATCACACCTTGTGATTTGCTTGATGTCTACTTTCTGCACTTAATTAAATAATTTGAAGATCTTAAGAAAAGATTAAGTGTTGGATTGTTCACTCATCCAGATTTGTAATAGGTAAGATAGTCATCGTTGACTGATCAAAAAGGGGGAAATTTGTTGGGAAACTTCTTGAGAAATTTGTTAGGAAATTTGTTAGATATTTTGTTAGAAATATCTGTTTAGATTTTGATCAGCAACATGATGACTTATCTTAGTCTCAGAAAGGTGATTAGTACTCTTGGTTCACTTGAACATTGTAAAAGAGGAAACTCACTAAGTATGATAGTCTAGCTAATCTTGTATAGGATGTTAGGTCTCAAAATGTAATTTTTATTTTATGAAGAGAAGACCAAGAAGAAGACATCCAAGCAGAACAAGCTCAACGACATTAAAGACTTGAAGAAACTGCGCAAGATTACTGAAACTGTTGTTCAGATACCTTAACCAGATATCTTGAAGACACGAACAGTTTTAAACAGACTGTGTCACAAGAGATATCTGAGAAATAAAAGTCCTATCTGAAAACAAGGAAAGTGTCCACAGATATCTATTCTCAGATACCTTGAGCATTAACCACATTTCTGAAAAAGAATTATATATTGCAAACAAAGTTGTTTCAATAAATAAGTGGTATCTGAAGATTGAAGATAAGGACGTGCAAAGAATCAGATAACACTAGTCTCTGATACAAAGCATAGTTCCGTTGACACTACAGGACAAAAAGTATAGCACAATGCATTTAATGCACGGACAGAGATGTCTGAATAAAAGCAACGGCAGCTTCTGAAGAAGAGGACAAAACCTGCTACAGTACTATACACAGATATCAATAGTTTGAATTTGAGCCTAACGGATACTATTCAAATGGCACTCAAATTCATCTATAAATATCAACACTTAGACTGCTTGAGAAGATACCTTAGACACACCTTGAACTGCATAAAAACGCTGAACATCTTACTCTCTCAAAGCAACTTACTTACTCACAAAGCTTTCTGTTGCGACCAAAGCATTTGATCTTGAGTAACACTGAAGTTCTAAGTGTCCTGATCCTAAACCAGCAAAGCTATCTGTGAAAGAGTTGAAATGAAAGATCAAGTATCTGAGATTCATTCTCTTGAACATTTATCTAAGACTTGGATCAGTAAAAAGAACAAGATACCATACATTGAAAAATGTATTAAGTATACTTGATTCACAGAGCTATCTGAATAACTGAATAAGGTATTAAAGAAGCTCATCTGACAACTCAAAACAAAACCAACACCATAACTGGCGTGGAGTACAGGAAGTATTTAGTTTAAAAAATCAGTGAATAACTCCAAGGTTACCGGAGTATAGGAAGTACTTGATTTGGGAAACTAAGGAATAACTCCAAGGTTATTGAGTATAGGAAGTACTTAGCTTGGGAAGCTAGAGAATAACTCAAAGGTTTCTGAGTAAAGGAAGTACTTGGCTGTGAAAGCCGGGGAACAACTCAGGGGGAACATTTGGTTGGGAACCAATTGTTTAAGAATCTTAGAATTGGATTATTGTAAGGTGAACTCAATTATCTGTTCTAGTGAATTCTAGGTCTCTGATAGACCGAAGTGGATTAGTTGGAGGATTACGCCACCTCCAGATACCACTATACTTACTGTGTTATTTACCTTTCCGTATTTACATTTCAGCAACACACACACACATTTTAACTGTTTATGCACTTATCTTTATTAAGTCTTCCGCGCTCTGTTTCTAAGTATCAGATATCTATTCAGATATCTGAGAAATTGTTTTTATCGACAAAAGTTTTAAAAGACTATTCACCCCCCCCCCCCTCTAGTCTTTTACTTTGCCGTTATCTGGACCAACATTCTTGCTGCTTCTTTTAGGGTCCTATTCTTTCTTTCAGCAACACCATTTTGTTGTGGTGTCCTTACAGAAGATAGTTGATGGTGTATACCTTTGCAGGTACAAAACTCTTTGATGTACTGGTTCACAAATTCAGTACCATGGTCTGTTCTGATTACAGATACCTTGTCATTTTTCATGACTTCGAGCTTATTCAGCAAGTTAGGTATCTCAGCCCTTGCATCAGATTTGTGTTTGAGAAAGACAACCCAAGTGAATCTTGAGTAATCATCAACAACAACCAGACCATACTTCTTTCCTGCATAACTAGTTACTGAGGATTCAAACAAATCCATATGTAACAATTGCAGTGGCCTTTCACTGGAATGCCTAGTCTTAGACTTGAATGATGTTTTGGATTGTTTTTCCATTTGGCAAGCTGAGCATACACCTTCTTTTCTATATGCCATTTTGGGTAAACCAACCACCAATTCTTTCTTGGCTAGCCTATTCAGTGTTTTGAAATTCAAGTGACTCATTCTTTTATGCCATAGCCAATTTTCTTCAGTGTGGCCAGATTGACTCACCATGAGACATTCTTCGGTTGTAGCGGATGCCCAATCAGCAACATAAAGATTTCCTTTACGCCTTGCAACCAAGACTGTCTGCTTTGACTCATTGTCAATCACTTTACATACTTTTGACGTGATCTTGACAAAGTACCCTCTGTCTACTAGTTGCCTCATGCTTAGGAGATTATATTTCAATCCCTTTACATGAAGTACTTCAGAGATTGTGAGGGCTCCGAATTTCAAATTGTCAAAAGCTATGGTTGGATTTTTATCTCCTCCAGCAAACCTGATAATTGGTCCATCATTGCACTTTTTGTAGTTAATCAGATTTGCTTTGTCTCCTGTCATGTGCTTCCCACATCCACTATCAAAATGCCACTTTGAGTTAGTCTTTAGAGTGTTCTGCACAAAACAGGAAACAGGAGATTAGGTTCTCATACCAACAATGGAACCATCTGGACTAAAGAATCTTCTAGTAGGAATCCATTTTTGAATGAATTTCTTGGGAACATTCTTTTGTCTAACAGTAACATAAGGAGGAATCTTGGTTAAATGATTGGTATCATTGTTGTTAAAAACTATTTTCTTCCTTGGTGTGTTCCTAGGTGCTCCATTTGGTGCTTTCAGATACCTGTCAGATTTCTGAGTCTGCTTTCCAGCAAACTTAGCTTTTCTAGCAAGATTTCTTCTAGCCCTGGCATTCATATTTTCAGTGGCTTGATTTATCTTTCACTTCTGATAATTGCTGTGAGTAATTCTAGCCTTTAACCATCGTTCTTGCTCTTGTTTGTATTCGTGAGCAAGTTGTTTCCCGATGGCTTTATAGCCAATACCATTCCGAGCACACGATGTCGAGATCTCTTCAGCAGCTTTGCTAGTCTCTGGATGATCAATTTTCTTTCCAGAAAACGTGACATAAGAAAATTTGCCAGCTCCTGCAATTTTTCCTTTTTGAGAGACATAGCATTGTGGGTGATTGCACTTCTCAGTGTTATGTTTCTTTTTAGAGACATTTCCCACAGTTTTCTTTTGGACTTGTTTTTCCCACAAAGGCTTGGTCACAACTGCCTTTCCTTTGTCAGCAATCTTAGCTTTCTGACCGATGCTGTAGATTGTTTGGGAATCACCTTGCTGAGCACTGACGAATGTTAGTCCTTTATTACTCTTATTCAGAGTGGTGGAACTATCTGTTTGTGTGTCCAGCCCAAGTCCTCTCTTTTCTGAAGGATCTCTCAAATAAGATTGTACTTCAGTAAGAGTGTCACTAGCTTTGGCATAAGATTGAAAAGATAGTTCTTTCTTTTTGAGTTCCTTATTCTCAGAAAGAAGACCTTCATATTTCTTTTGAAGATTTCCCATTGCTTCTTTATGTGACTTTTCGGTCTCAGATATCTGAGCCTTGAGAAATGCATTTCCAGCATCCTTTTTCTCAGATATCTTGATTAATTGAGAATTTTCCTTTGCAAGAGAATTCTTTTCTTCTTCGAATATTTCAACTCTAGCTCAAAACATTAGAAATTCTCTTTTGTAAAGATCAATTTCTTTTCTGAGATTTTCCAGTTCTTTGATTCCTTCTTCATCACTTTCAGAAGTATAACAGGAAGTATGTGTTACCTCATCAGCCATTAGACAAGGTTCAATATTGGAGATATCGGGGAAGATTTCTTCAGCCATTCCATGTACTTCTTTTCTTTTGACCAAAGTCAATTACTTCATGAGAAACACCGCATATTTCGGGGGAAGGCAGTGTGGAATCATCTGAATCCTCATCCTCAGAATCAGATTCAATATCTAGAGCATCCAGTTGAAGTTGAATCTTTTTCCTTTCTTCAGTGAGCATAGCTCTTTGACTTCTTTTGAAGATTCTTCTATCTTTCTTGTCACCTGTCTTAAGTTTGTTGCAGGCAGGACAATCCTTCTTGAAATGACCAGGTTTCTGACAATAGAAACAGATATCATTTCCGATTTCTGCTTCCTCAGTACTTGATGCTTTTTGAGCTGGCTTGTTCAGCGAGCTTTGCATATTTTTGTACTGGTGATAGTTTGAGCCTAGATGCTTTTTCAGCTTCTCTTTAGCTTTTCTTCTCTCAATTTATCGACTAACATATTTTCCCATTTGCTTTACAGCAAGAGCATCCTAAGTCATATCCTTGCCTTTCTTCTTTTCAGAAGTCCCGTGAGCAACTAGAGCAACACTCTGCAACTTCTCAGATGTTTGTTCCCTTTGAGTTGTCTAATAGTCAACAGTGGCAAGGTGAGAGAAAAGTTCCACAGGAGTGATATCTGGCATTCCTTGGTTAAAGTAGAAAAACTTTGTGTGTTCCCAGTTATGATTAAGACTTCTCACAATGGTTTTAATCTTTTCTGACTGGGTATATCTATTACATTCGCCAAGTGCAGCCATGTCACTCATTAGTGTTGTAAACCGGAAATCTAGTTCTTCAAGAGTCTCTGAGGGACCTTGTTTAAAGTTTTGGAATTTTAGCTTCAAAACTTCGAACTTATTTTCCTTTGTTTTTCGGCAAGATGATTTCTTCAATCGGTTGCTGTGCCACTTTCGCTTTTTCACCCCACGCTTTACGAGTAGAACGTATGATGATATTACGAGCTGTCCATCCAAACGATTTCTCTTGGCATCTTCCGATGTCCAGTTCTCTGGCTTTAGTTAAAATGACTTGATTGTGTCTCCATTTGGTTGACGATTCTCTGTGAAGATCCATCACTTTGTTCTCTGTCTCTACCATTAGAAACCTCTGACTTGCTTGAGTTGTTGAATGACTATTGGGCCATTCTTTATTACTTGATCATTTCAGAATCGACGCTTCTAGGTGGAGCATCATGTTGTTCTTCCATTTCTCATAATTCTCGGCTTGAGAATTGGGCGTCACTTAAAGACATCCTGCAAAAACACACTAAACAAACAAATCAAGTGTAGGTGAAAAGGTTAGTGGGCACTTATCTGGGATCTAGGTTCGGTCTGAAGGCTTGGGAACCTCCCGCTCGATACCACTTTTGGTCCAGATAACGGCAAAGTAAAAAGACTGGGGTGAATAGTCTTTAAAACTTTTGTCGATAAGATAGCTTTCTCAGATATCTGTGAAGATATCTGATACTTAATTTCAGAGAGTGGAAGACTTTTCTAAGATAAGTGCACGTGTTCAGCAAGATAAGTGTAAGTACTTTGCAATATAAGTAAAACAAGTAATAAGCTGCAGAAAGTAAATAACACAAGTCTTTTTATAGTGGTATCTGAAGGTGGCGTAATCCTTCAACTAATCCACTTCGGTCTTTCTCAGACCTAGAATCCACTAAGATAAATGAGGTAACCTTACAGATATCTTTTCTTGATTCCTAAATACACTAGGTTCCCAACCAAGTGTTCCCCCTGAGTTATTACCCGGCTTTCACAGTCAAGTACTTCCTGTACTCAGAAACCTTTTTGAGTTGTTCCTTAGTTTCCCAAACTAAGTACTTCCTGTGCTCAATAACCTTGGAGTTATTCCTTAGTTTCCCAAACTAAGTACTTCCTGTACTCCACGCCGTTTAAGGTGTTGGTTTTAGGTTTGTTTGTCAGGTGAGCTTCTTAAATAACTTATTCAGTTATTCAGATAGCTCTATGAATCAAGTATACTTAATACACTTTTCAATGTATGGTATCTTGTTCTCTACTGACCCAAGTCTATTGTAAGTGTTCCAGAGAATGAATCTCAGATATGAAATCTTAGTTCAACTCCTTCACATATAACAATGCTCGTTAAGGATCAGGACACTTAGAACTTTTGTGCTACTTAGAATCAAGAGCTTTGGTCGCAACAGAAAGCTTGAAAGTAAGTAGTTTGCTTGAGAGAGCTTGTATGAGTATTCAGTATCAGTTCAGTGATCTAAGGTGTTCAGTGTCTTTTCTCAAGCAGTCTAAGTGTTGATATTTATAGATGAATTTTGAGTGCCGTTTGAATAGTATTCGTTAGGCTTAAATCATATTCAAACTATTGATATCTGAGTATAGTACTGTAGCAGGCTTGTCTTCTTCTTCAGAAGCTACAGTTTTTGTTCAGACGTTTCTGTCTGCGCATTTAATGCACTGTACTATACTTTGTCCTGTAGTGCCAACGGAACTATGCAAGCTTTCTGAGGCTTTGCACATTCTTTTGCAGAGATCATCATAGCTCCAGATACCACTTGTTCAAACAACTTGTTATAATAAGTTTCTTTTTCAGAAGCGTATTATATGTCCAAGGTACCTGAGTGTAGATATATGTGGGCACTTTCCTCGTCTCAGAAACCTTTTATTCTCAGATATCTTTTGCAACACGTTTCGAAACACTTGTTTCTTCAAGATATCTGGACATAAGTATCTAAAAAACCCTTGTCTTCAGCAATCTTGTTCAGTCTTCAAAGCTTCAAATCCGTTGAACTTTTCCTGCTGGATGCCTTCTTCTTGGTCTTCTTCAGAAAATAAAAATTACATTTCAAGACCTAACATCCTATACAAGATTTGCTAGACTATCATACTTAGTGAGTTTCCTCTTTTACAGTGTTCAAGTGAACTAAGAGTACTAATCACCTTTCTGAGCTAAGATAAGTCATTAGGTTGATGATCAAAATCTAAACAGATATTCCTAACAGATTATCTATCCGTCGTCAAAGGCCCAGTGGGGCGACAGAATTACTATCTGTCGCTAAACAGTGTATATTTTTGTAGTGAATATTCTCAATTTCCTACAAAAATTAACCAAGGGCGGTGGATCCAAAGATGGTGGTGCCGAAGATAAAAGACGGGGCAAAAGGAACGTAATGGATATTCCTCAAGTACCAGTTGATCAGTATTCTGGACGCCTGCATGATATCGGTGGAAGGGTTAGAGGTCCCATACCTGCTTCAGCTAGAGCAAGAAGGGATAAAATGATGTACCCTTAAGAAAGTTCGGCAACATCTGAAGAAACATCGCCGGTGAGACAAGACTCGTACCAGACACCTAGCTCTATCGGCACAGAGTCAAATTTGAGAATTGAAAGTGCAATGCCTTTTGATGAAGACTTCGTCGCAGAGTCTATGCGTTCAGGCCAGAGGACGGTTCCATTTGAACGCAACATTCATGGTTCTTCCGCCAGGGGTGGCCATAGTAGAAGCGGAGACCGTGGACAGGCTTTCCATTTCAGTGATGAGGAAGAGCCTAATGATGAGGGTGGAAGCGGAGACTGTGGACAGGCAGAGCCTAATTATGCTACTAATGAGGCGTGGAGAGAGCTAACAACCGGTATTGATGGAGGCCCTGCAAATTCGGAGTTACTCACAGGATTTCTAGGCCACATCGCTCACTCCATATGGATAGGAAATGTAAGTCACTTCAATGTTTACTATTGTTAAGTCATGTTCTTTGAAATCCAACGATTCTTATTTATTATATTTTAATCCGCAGGACCGCGAGGTTCTAGAGGGATTTCACAAACCCCGATCTTTAATCCGTTTTAAAGACTATTTAAACAATGGTGTCAACCATATTGTCAACAACACCCATATCTCACGCTTGCCGAACTGTATGCACCCGAAGATCAACATGCCTTTGATTAGTGCATTTGTTGAACGGTGGCATCCTGAAACTAATACCTTTCACATGCCATTTGGTGAGATGACAATAACCCTGCATGATGTTCACTATTTTCTCGGGATTCCTGTTCAAGGTCGTGCTGTCAAGACGACGATGTAACCAGATGCTTAAGGTGGCATTAGCAATTCATATGCAAATGACTGAAGCAGCGGTGAAATCCAACTTCAAATGTGCTGGTTTCAAGCGTAGCACCATCGAGGCAACTTTAAAAGCACGAGTTCTTCCACCGAAATCACATGCTATCATGTACTTGTTGTGGTTGTTAGGCACTTCTCTATTTGTCGACAAAAGTGGACATCGAGTTACTGTCGAGTTTCTACAGTTCCTACTTACACTGAATGAGGTTAACACATACGCATGGGGAGCTGCTGCACTTGCCAATCAGTATAGACAATTGTGAGTTGCAACCCGTATCAACTGCAGACAGATAGATGGATGTCTTTCACTTCTGCAGGTTTGCCCACTCTATATTATATATACATTTTTACATAACTTTAAAAACGATCATTTTCTATCAAGTATTTATACTATTTCAGGCGTGGATATACTCGTATTTTCCTCGTTTTCAATCATGGAACATGGGAACCGCTGATAAGGATGAGACTGCTATGCATCTTATGTACAGAAGTGCACTAGACAATGTTGCACCGAATGATATATGTCATTCAATATAACACGCTTGTCTTCATTACGTTTGAGTCTTTTTTTTTAATTATATACTTATGTTACTTGCCACTCGTGTAATAGGTGAGTTGGACACCTTTTGGACTCGTGGCGGAGGAAGCAGTCCCTATTTCTCAATATAGGGGAATTATTCATTGTCTAAAGGTTACGGAGGCTTACATGCCAGACCGCGTTATGCGGCAGTTCGGATACCCCCAATACATTCCTACAGAACTGATAAAACCAGTGCGTGTACAAAGGCCACCACAACCCTTACTCTATCGCTGTTCTCATGTTGTTCGAGACTCATTCGAGGACTTTCACACCTGTCGATGTAATTTTCATCAACAAACAATTCGAGTGCATTTTGGACATGAAACAATTCCGACGTACCCGGACTGGTTTCGACAACGTACGCATATGCAAGTGACCCGCCAAGAATCA
The DNA here is from genome assembly GCA_026545765.1 of Plantago major. Taxonomy (NCBI): domain Eukaryota; kingdom Viridiplantae; phylum Streptophyta; class Magnoliopsida; order Lamiales; family Plantaginaceae; genus Plantago; species Plantago major. The sequence continues at coordinate 42,367,502 of CM048841.1, forward strand.
TTTACTCCAAGGCAACAATTCCAACCGGCCGATATGGATCCTAGCATTGTATTTTTCCTAGACATTCAATATATATACATACACGACGTTTGTTCGAAATCTCAAAATCCTTATTTGCGTGTATTTTTACTTTGTAGAGGCTATGACTGATCGCTGCTATGATGGGACGCATCACTCGACCAAACAAACATTTTATGGAGCCGAATGACATATTCACGGTTGTTGATGAAGTTTGTGAACACTTACAAGATTTAATTCCAAATTAAGTATCCAGATTTATTATGTTAAGCATGTAATATTTTCCGATTCAAGTTCGTATCCTTGTTAAAATTGTAACGTTTTATTGGTAAGCATTTAATTTAATATATGTTGTTATTTGTGTGCCGATTAATCTCTCGAATTTCCGTTAAATAGATTATTTAACTTTTACTTTTCATTTTGAATAAATAAATGACAAAAGTAAATTAAAGTTTTCAATTTGCAAAATTATAAGTAACATTTCAATTTGCAAAAACAAAAAAAAATAGAAAACTATATATATATATATATAATCAATTTGTAAATTAAAAAAAATAAAAATAAAATAAAAAAACTGAAAATATAGAATTAATTAAAAAAAGCAAAAAAACAATATAGAATTAATTAAAAAATAAGAAAAAAAATGAACCAGCCATATCTTAAAACCGGCCACATCTTCATTTAAAACCGGCCATATCATATTTCCAGTTTTCGGTGTGCTTTTTTTTTTTTTTTTCTTTGTTTCCTTTTTTTTTAAAAATTAATTCTATATTTTTAGAAACTTTTGTATAAACAAAATATTTTTCGGAAAAAAAAATTTCATTCATTTTTTTTCGATTTATATTTAGTGTTGTTATTTTGTGTTCGATCGTGCATGTTAATATTTTTGTGTTTGCATATACGAGTTTTTTTGATTTTTCGTTAAGTTTGTAAGATTGTTTTTAAGTTGGGGGCATTTTGGTAAAGTTATAAATATTTTGTGTTGTGTTTAGCCGAAAACGTGTTGCGTTTAGTAGTGGCCAAAGCTAGCCACACATTGGAAAATATATAAACCTTAAAGAGAAGAGTATTTCATATCTTCATTCCAATACTGAATATTACAATGATATGTTCTTCCACTGTTGGCAGAACTTAATATGCCATTTACAAAGACGACTAGGATCAAGAGGCTATACATAAACATAAAATCATCTGAAAAACCCTCAAACTCACTACAATAAAGTTAGAGCACGAAGACTTGACATCTTCAAGTAAAACACTAATAGGGGCCTAAATATTGATCAATATAATTGATAGTTGATATAATGTTCTTGCAGTCCTCTACTATTGTGACTTCCTCTGATGCATTTCCTTGTACATTAAAATGGCACGTCATGGAGCATGTACCCAACAAGCACTGAATAGCTGTGAATCTGTTCTCCTAGGTTGCAGGACTTTCACCATAGCAAGACATGAAAGATTTAAATGGTTGAACAAGTAAACAAACATGAAGAACTAAACTCCTGCAATAGTTACCTAAAAGTCCAAGCCTACTGCAAATTTAATAAACAAGCATCATTGTTAAAATCAGTTTTTCTTTCTTACTCAAAGAACTATTAAGAGACCATTATTGATTGCTAAGAGAGCTTCTACATACACCAACCAGTTCTTTAACCATCCACATATAAGAGTAATCCACAAATGAACAACCCATATCAACATCTCATTAGATATCCAATGTTGCTTGCTGCCAGCCATATAGATTCACATGTCCAACTCATTAATCACATTCAAATCTGTTCAATAAACAAAAGAACCATAAACAGAGATTTTGAAGGACAACGAGCCTGCTGCAAAATACGACGAGATGAGATCCTCTACGAAACATAATCAAGTGCCTCGTACCAAATTTGTGTGTAGAAATTTTCATCAAATAATTACTATCTGACACAACAAAGATTTCTAGGTAATTAAGCCAATTATACACCACTTCATAATCCGTTCCTCCCCATCCATACTCGAGACTCCGCTCATTCATCGAACTGCAACTCACAATGCTATGTAATCCTGAACTAAGCAATAAGATTGTAGAATTGTAATAATGCGAGGAAAGAAACGTACATCATCAGATCTAGATCCGGATTTTAACGATTATCAAAGATAATTCAACACGAAGCTTATCATTCAACGGATTCGATCAAGCTTAATCGATAAAAGAAATTGACATTTATAGTGATTGATTGAAACTGCACAAGCCACAAATAAACGAACCGCAATCAAATACACACAAATAATTATCACAAATAAGAAGAATACAATTCATTTTGCATTAAAGCTTACCAGCATGCCTCCATAGGTCGATTTAGCAACAGATTCATGATTTCCTTAGATTCCTCCATTGTTGACTACGAAATTGAGTTTGAAATCAAGCTCTTAAACTGCAGATAGCAATCGCTAAGAATAATCGAGCAATTACAACTGAAATCGGAGATTAAATCGAGCAATTACAACTGAAAATGGAGATAAAATCGAGATGAAAACCTGTGGCTTGGATTTTTCGTCGGAAGATTCGAGATGAAAGAAGCTCAGATGAAAACGATGAAACTGAAAGAATCGAATGGTTTTGCGAATTTTCCAGCAATTTATATTGACCTGATTAGTTGTTGACTCACCCGACCCGCGAGAAATAACAACCGGGTCAATAATTGGATCCCTGAGAATGGTAGGCTTGGCTTGTTTTTATCTGTCTCCCCTTGTCTCTCTTCTCTAGAATTAGTTTGTGTTTGCAAGTGATTAAAAAAATTACTTTTGTGATTTTAAGTTTGTATTTGTAAATGCTTAAAAAAGTATTTTTGTGCTTTTTAAGTAGTAAAAGTAGTTTTTTAGTGTTTTATATTACAACTTTTGCTGCAACTTCTCTGAAAAAAGCAGGTAACCGCCAGATCTACTTTAAGCACGTAGTAGCTTTTTTTCCAATTAAAAATAACTAATTAAATTAATTTTTGCAAACACTAGAACTTCTGCTTTTACAATTTTAAGCTGTTTTTTATATGATATATCAAACACTATTGACTTTTGCTTAAAATCAACTTTAATCAACTTTTAGTAAAAGCAGACAAAAAGGCACAAGTAAAAGCATTTGCAAACACACACTAAGTAGTAATAGCAGTTTTTTAGTATTTTATATTACAACTTCTGCTGCAACTTTTCTGGAAAAAAACAGCTAATCGCCAGAAGCAGAGAAGCAACCCAATAGCTGCTTCTAACTGCTTTAAGCAAGTAGTAGCTTTTTTTCAAGTGAAAACAACTAATTAAATTAATTTTTACAAACACTAAAACTTCTGATTTTACAATTTTAAGCTGCTTTTTATATGATATATCAAACACTACTGACTTTTGCTTAAAATCAACTTTAATCAACTTTTAGTAAAAGCAAACAAAAAAGCATAAGTAAAATCATTTGCTAACACACACTTAGTGTTCTTTTGAAACAAATTTTGCTCTCAGATGCCTACTGAATCCCTTCCAATTTTAATTTAGGGGTTATTACATATACCCCCTGTTAGATAGGGACATTGCATTTAAGCACCAGTTAGTTCAACAATTACATCTAAGTCCAAAAAGCTTATTTTTTGTTGAACAACTTATAAGTTGAAATTCCTTAGTGGACAAACAAACAGGTCCTTAGTTTATTTTACCCCCTTTTCGATTTTAATACACAATAATGTCCAAAAAATAAATAAAAAATAGAAAAACAATTTAGGTTGAATAAAAAATTATGAACAATAAATAAAGAATAGAAAAAAATATATTTTTTGAAAAATAAATAAAAATTAGAAAAGTTATTTTAAAAAATATGAAAAGAAATAAATAATATAAAAATAATTTTTTTTGGATAAAAATGAAAAATAGAAAAATGATTTTAAGAAATAAAAAAGAAATTACTAAATAAAAATTGAAAAATAAATAATGACATAAAAATGTTTATAAAATAAAAAATTATGAAAAATAAAATAAAAATATAAACAAATGTGAAAAACAATATAACATTAATTAACACATGTTTCCTTTCACTTCCATGGAAGCTCCATCCATTACAGGAAGGTGAAAGTGATTTGTTAGAGATATGTGAGTGAAAAATAATAAATATAAACTAATTAATAATTTAAAAATTTTATCAATTATGAAAAATAAATAAAAAACTGAAAAATAATTTAAAAAATAAAAAATTACGAAAAATAAATAAATAACAGAAAAATTATTTAAAAAAAGGTATTGAAAAATAATTGATAACTGAAAAGGCATTGAAAAATTAAAAATTAAAAAAAACATAAATTTGTCTAAAAAATAATGGAAAAAAAACAAAAATACAGTATCAATTAACCCAAATTTTCAATTTTTAATTTTTAATTTTTTTATCACTTTCACGTTCATGGAAGCTCCGACGGAGCTTCCGTGCTTCCTGCCATGGAAGTTCATGCATGGAGTTTCCAATAAAGTTAAATAAAAATTAATAAATGAATAAATATTATTATTTAAAATAGGAAGAGCAATCATGATTGGACTGATCTCTCTCCATGCCCTCCTAATCGTGTAAGAATGATTTTATTTTGGAATTTTACAAAGTTTTTAAAAATTTTGGGATTTTACAGGGACTTAATTGAGGGTTTTAAAAAATTGAAAGGGCTATCCTTTAAGAATTAGATGAGCCCTGGGGATCACTACTGTAATTTAGAAGTTCTCATTATTTAAATAGATGCCATTAAGTATTAAAAACAAGTATGAAGTTCTAGAAATTGTAAACTATCCTTCAACCTTTTTATATTTATATGTTTGATAGGTGAAAATTGAAATTAAACCTCCAAAATGTTTAAAAATCAAAATGGGACCCTCCTGAACATTTACATACAACCACTAATTAAGGTATCTTAATATACAAGTTAATTAATAATAGGTTTAAATATAAATTATATGTAAAAAAAATCAATTACATCCAAGTCCAGACGTCATCAATAAGTTAAGCCTGTTTGGCTAAAACTAAAAGCTGATATTTAAACAGGGGTAAAAATGACTTTTCCTGGTTTTAATTCGCAAAAAGTCAAATTCGTGGACCTACATGTAATTGATTTATATCGATCAGGACTTGCATGTTATTGTTGATCTAACTGGTACCCAGGTGTAATTAGAACATCTAAAAGGGGTACTGGATGAAATTCACCCTTTAATTTAAGATAGATTTTGGTCCCAAATACATACTTCCATCAAGGGTTGAGCACCGGGTCAGACCTGACCCGAAAATGGACCGGTAGATAAAGGGTCACAGTTTATCGACCCGAGACCCGGGCCGGTCCGGGTTGGACCCATTTTAACCCTGTTGAGTGTTGATTAAAAAAAAAAAATGGACTAATTTAATAATTAGTTATTGCACATTATACAACAAAATTTAGAAACAAATAATTAATCCGCATGACGTTAAACAACACTATTAAATTGATTCCACCCAAGCAACACTACCTAGTACCTAGTCACTAGCACATGCACATCATTTTTCATTTCAAATTTCAGAAACTACTACACTAGCAGTCTAGCACACTCATTTGGGTAAATTGGAATTTAAAAAATATTATATTTTTTACACTTTGTCTAAGTTTAAGTTAGTAAGTAGTAATAACACATGCAAATAGACTTAATTTCGGTGTGGGAAAGATTAGATTTACCAAGCCTTGTCCGGGCCGTTCCGGGTTGGATCGAATTTTTCGGATTTTGACCCTACCCGACCCGACCCGAAATCGAATTTTGGTAAAACATAGACCCGAGACCTGGACCGCAAAAAACGGACCGGTCCGGGTCCGAGTCCGGTCCACTAATGCTCATCCCTACTTCCATCCCTTCCAAATCGTAATTTTTTTTCAATTGCCCGCCAAATGAAATTGAAAATTTTGGATTGGCGCCTAACTTCTTGACAATTTATGGACGAAAATTTTCAAATTCACATGAGTTACTAACAAAATATAAATAACATCATCAACATTATTATTTACAAATACGATAATTTATGAGCAAATACTAATTTACACACACGAAATATTCAATGAAATTTTTTAAAGTCATTAAAAATAACAAAATATATATTTTTGACAAAAATTACTAAATGGTACATTGCCTTATTCATGACTTTATATTATTCACATAAAAATTCAACTTTCATTGATTTTTCAAAAAGGTCGATGAATGGTCAATAGTACTTCCTCATCCGTTCCATAACAAATGTCATGTTTCGTTGTGGGTACAAATATTAAACATAAATGGAAAGGATAATACTAGAGCTGAATTTGGACTTACTTGATTTACAATTGAATTTGTTAAGTCAGTGTTATAATTTTGGTGTTTAATTAGGTTAATTAAACAAACGAAGTAAATGGATTTGATATAATATAAGTAATTAAGTTTGAGGGATAAATTTTTTCCAAAGGAAACAAGACATTTGTAATGGAACATGTATAAATGGAACACTACTCATTCGTTTTCGGTGGAACGGAGTACATGTTTGCAATATATAGTGTAAGGTGGAGGGAGTAAATTAATGCTAACTAGATCTTGTATTTAATCGAGAACAACATTTTTTATATTGAAAACAACCACGTTTAATTATATTAGGAAATATTAAAAAAATAAATAAGCAATCTTTCCTAATTTAAACTTGTGATCTCTATATGACAAATGTTGTTCCCGATTTAATACTATGCCCTTTATTTATATTGTGTAGCTTATATAATACTTCTTCCGTCACATTCATATTTATCGTCTGATTTTCGTTGATTATTTTAAACCTTATTTTCACTAACAAATCAATCATAAATAGAATTAAAAATAAATTAAGAAAAATATATTATAAAATTGAAAATGGAGGCGGTTGAATTGAAAATGGAGGAGCAGGATAAAGAAAAGGTTCTTGAGAGGGTTATCTTGCATACAAAAATAATAAATTAATAATATTAGGGTGGAGAAAGTTAACTGTGAGAGGAGTCAAACTATAAATTTTTGTTGTGACAAAATAACAGTCTCTGAAAATTAATTAGGAGGGATAACCTGTCCCAATTATTTAACACATTCAGTTTTTTTTTTTTTCCCCGCATATCATTTTTGTTTCCCATGTATCACTTTTGTTTCACTTACCCTTCTGAGACAATCAATCGGGACGGATAATATAATGCTCCCAGATAAGTGTAACTTTACACGACAAGGATTTATCCTTCCCAGAAACTAATATTTTGGGACCAACTTTATGCCCTCTCTTAAATTTCACAACACCAGCTGACTGCACTTTATATTGCACTTTAGTTCTTCAATTTTATATATTTTACCTTTATTCACTTTGATTGGATTCCACATTTTGGAGACACTTGTTTAGGATATCAAAAGGGATGAAAGTGCAGGTGTTGTCATGCGGTGTTTTCACAACACCAGTCGACAGCACTTTAGTTCTGCACTTTTATATTCGATTCGATATTTTCCTTTATTCACCTTAACCTAGTTTCACAGTTTTAGGTTGATTGTGCAGGTCTAAATAAGTCGACGGATTCGAAGTTGATGCTTTGAAAAAGTTTGAGCTAATTAGGAAAGCAAATCAGTTGGAAATAGTTATTTCCTTATTGAAGACTAAGAGAATCTTTGAAAAGAATATTGGGGAGATATACTTTGGAAGATCTTCTATTGCGATCAACACAAAATCTGAACGTTTCCAAGTATGTGATTTACCTTCTGGCGGCTGAAGGAGGAAGGAAAGCGTACCTCGTTGTTGAGTTTATAGCTCAAAGTGAATGGACGGATGAGATCAAATCTGGAAGCAAGCAACGGCTGAGATCAAACTGGCAGTTAGAAGCTGTCTGATGTTGTTGTCAAAACAGAGAAACAGAGCACAACTGAAGTTGGCGTAAAATTAAAGCAATTGTTTGCGCAATTTCTCTGTCAGATATATATATAGCTCATTCCATTCATCTTAGAGAGATAGAACACTTTTATTCCACTCTCAATTTAAATCAATTGTAACTGTTTTCTTCGTAATTCCGATCAAGGTAGAATATAGGTTACTATGTACTTGTTGAGCTTGATCGTCTCGATTGTAGCTCGTATATGTACTCGATTGGTGGCAATAAAGTTTGTTGATTGTTTTCCCGTGGACGTAGGATCTCATTGAGGTGAACCACGTAAATTCTCTCGTGTTGATTCGTGTGTTGTTTTGATTGTGAGATTGTCGTTTTCATTTGTTTTGATCGTTGTTTGTGATTGCCGAAGAGATTGATTGTTGAATCTCGACAATTGGCACCGTCTGTGGGAAGTTACTCACTCTCTTCTGGTGCTCAATCAACAATGGGATCCTCAATGAAGTTCGACGTTGAAAAGTTCACGGAGAAAACTGATTTTATTCTGTGGCAAGGGAAAATGGAGGCACTGTTGGTTCATCAAGGTTTGCAGGCTGCATTGCTTGGTGATAAAGGATTCGACAAGGATTTCGATGAGAAGGAGAAGGCATCGATCATGGGAAGAGCTCGCAGTACTATTGTTCTCTCACTCAGTGATAAGATTCTGAGAGAAGATATCAGTATTAAAACTGCTAAGGAGATTTGGGAGAAACTTGAGGAGATGTACAATTCCAAAACTGCGAGTAACAAGCTTAATCTCAGGAAGAAACTATTCAATTTCAGGATCAATCCTGATAGATCACTGTCAGATCAATTGGGTCATTTCAACAAAATGTGTCAGGACCTTGAAGTTATTCAAATCAAGGTCACAGATGAGGATAAAGCAATGATCATCCTTGCGGCACTGGCTAAGTCATATGAGCATTTCATTGACTCCTTGGTGATTCATAAAAGTACTGCACTAACCTATGATGATGTTGATTTAGCCCTTAGGAACAAGGAACTCCACAGGAGTTCATCATCCACCATTCAGGACATCAATGCTGAAAGTCTAAATGTCAAAGCCAGGTGGAGCAACAAGTTCCAAGGCAAGAAGAATCCATTCAATCATAGTGATGCCAAGAAGCCTGTTAAAAACAAGCAGACATATATTTATGATGCAGAAAGGAGGACCTGCTATTATTGCAAGAGAGATGGACACTTGAAGAAGCAGTGTTTTCAATACAAAAGCAACAAGAAAGCTGGTAAGCTGCAAGCAAGTGGATCAACCAACACTGCAGACATAGCAGAAGATTCTCAACCATATGGAGATGCTGAGGTACTTATTGCTTCTGAGGCTTGTACAGTTACCAATTATACTTCTAATCTTAATTGGGTGATAGACTCTGGTTGCTCTTTCCATATGAGTCCCAATTTAGACTGGTTTGAAAATTTTACTAGTAAGAAGAGTGGTACTGTGTTATTTGGAAATGATTATCCATGCAGTATTGAAGGTCATGGTGATATAAGGTTGTGATTGTTTGATAATGAGATTAGAGTACTAACTAATGTTAGATACATCCCTCAGCTGAAAAGGAATCTAATCTCATTAGGACTGTTTGATGGAAATGGATATAGATATCAGACTGACAATGGTGTGCTCACTATACAGAGAGGAAATATAGCTGTCATGAAAGGTGTTAAGAGCAATGGTTTGTATAACTTAGATGGTGAAATTGTAAATCAAGTATCTGCAAACACATCTGCTATTGATAACACTTAGTTATGGCATCCTAGAATGGGTCATTTGAGTGAGAAGGGTCTCAAGGAGCTTAGCAAGCAGAACCTATTATGTGGTGATCAAATAACAACTCTCAAGTTCTGTTAAAATTGCATTTTAGGCAAATCTCACAAGGTTGGTTTTGATTCTGCAAAACATGTCACTAAGCCTCCACTAGATTATCTGCACTCTGATCTCTGGGGGCCTACTAATACTCAGACCATGAATGGGGGTAAATACTTTCTGTCAATCATAGATGATTTCTCAAGAAAAGTGTCGCTCATTGTACTGAAATCTAAGGATGAAACTTTCTCTAAGTTCAGAGATTGGTCTATTGAGGTTGAAAACCAAATGGGAAAGAAAATCAAGCACTTAAGAACAGACAATGGGTTGGAGTTTCTGTCAGAAGAGTTCAATGATTTCTGCAAAGAGAAGGGAATTGTGAGACATAAAACAATCCCTGGGACTCCACATCAAAATGGGGTTGTAGAAAGGTTCAACATAACTGTACTTGAAAGAGTGAGGTGTATGTTAATAAGTTCTGGATTAAGTAAAAGTTTTTGGGGATAAGCAGCTACTACAGCTTGTTACTTAATCAATAGATGTCCCTCTGCACCACTCAATTACAAAACCCCTGAGGATATCTCGTCTGGTAAACCACCATCTTACTCACACATTAAGGTGTTTGGATGCTTGGCTTTGGCTCATGTCAGACAGTACAAGCTTGAGCCTAGACCACTAAGGTGTATCTTCTTGGGATATCCATCAGGTGTGAAGGGATATAAACTGTGGAGTATCTCATAGAAGAAATGCATTAAAAGCAGAGATGTGGTGTTTAATGAGCAGATCATGCCACTAAAGCCTAACAAGCAGGTTACTGAGCTTGAGGTGGAGCTCACAGGAAATGAACATGATGCACACATCAATAATGAGCATGAAAATGATACTGAGCATGATACTGTTAATGGAAAACAATCACAGGTGCCTGATATGCATGGAGAGATAGATCATGATGATACAGTAGAAGCTACTGATACACTATCTTCATATCAGTTGACTAAGGACAGAAGCAAGAGAGCAAAGCAATTAGCTCCTGATATGCTTGGTTTTGGCAGAGTAGGAAAGTCTTACAATGTAAATTATGCTCTTCAGTTGCAGAAGAGGTCAACTACTCAGAGCTAACTACATATCAAGAAGCAATCAATGGTCCTGAAAGTGACAAATGGTTGTCTGCTATACATGAAGAACTTGCATCACTAGAGAAGAATGGAACTTGGGATATTGTGCCAATAGCTAAAAATCATAAACTAGTGGGATGCAAGTGGATCTTCATGAAGAAGACTGAATCAGGTACTACTGAGTCAATAATATACAAAGCTAGATTGGTTGCTAGAGGATTCACTCAAAAGGAAGGAGTTGATTACATTGAGATTTTCTCACCAGTTGTCAAACATGTATCTATCAGAGTACTACTGGCTATGGTTACTCAATGGGATCTTCATTTACAACAGATGGATGTAAAGACAACATTTCTGCATGGAAATCTAGAGGAAACCATCTATATGAAGATACCTGATGGAGTGCAAGTTAAAAACAAGGACAATAAGGCTTGTTTGCTGAGAAAATCACTGTATGGACTGAAGCAAAGTCCCAGACAGTGGTATAAAAGATTTGATGACTTTATCAGTTCAATCAACTTCACAAGGAGCAGTTATGACAGTTGCATTTATCTTACAGATGCTACACAGGAAAATTGCATGTATCTGTTACTCTATGTTGATGATATATTGATAGCTGGGAAGTCAATGGATGATATTTGTGAGTTTAAGCTAAGATTGAGCTTTGAGTTTGAAATGGAGGACATGGGAAGTGCTAAAAGGATTCTAGGCATGGATATTGCCAGAAATTTGACAGATGGTAGTCTATCACTGCCACAGTCAAGTTATCTTGTTAAAGTCTTAGCTAGATTCAATATGAATCTCTCCAAGGTTGCCTCAATACCTATAAATCCTAAAGTAAAGCTCTCATCAAGTCAAAGTCCTATTACACAGTCTGAAATGTGTAAAATGATTTCTATACCATATGCCAGTGCAGTGGGGAGCATTATGTACTCCATGATATGCTGCAGACCTGATTTGGCTTTTGCCATGAGTATGATTAGCTTGTACATGAGCAATCCTGGTATGGATCACTGGAATGTTGTTAAGGGAGTGTTTAGGTATATTAAAGGAACTCTGCACCATGGATTGAAGTTTCAAGTATCTAAAGAAGTTGAATTTCCACTGAAAGGATATGTAGATGCAGATTTTGCTGCAAATATTGATACTAGAAAATCAATCACTGGTTTTATCTTCACTCTCTATGGAACTGCCATTAGCTGGAAATGTACTCAGCAATCTATTGTTTCTCTTTCAACCACTGAAGCTGAGTTCATTCTTGTTACTGAAGCAATCAAGGAGGCTATTTGGCTTAATGGATTGATAAAGGAAATGGGAATCATTCAAGAATCAATCACAGTTTTATGTGACAATCAAAGTGCAATACAGCTCTCCAAGCATCAACACTTCCATGAAAGGACTAAACATATTGATGTCAGATTATATTTCATTAGAGACATCATTGATGGAGGAACAATTAAAGTGGATAAGGTGCGGACAACTGAGAATGCTGCAGATAGTCTGACCAAGGCTTTGTTAGCTTCTAAGTTCCATCATTGTGCAGAATGGGTGAATATGAAGTGTGTAAACACTTCTTCATCGGGTAATTAAAGGTCACTAAGGCATGCTCTACCCTTCAAGGGAGCTTAAAGGTTGTTGGTTCTACTTGTAAAGGATTGTAAAGGGAAGTATATCAAGAACTTTGAGCTAAGGTGGAGATTGTTGAGTTTATAGCTCAAAGTGAATGGACGGATGAGATCAAATCCGGAAGCAAGCAACGGTTGAGATCAAACTGGCAGTTAAAAGCCGTCTGATGTTGCTATCAAAATAGAGAAACAGAGCATAGCTGGAGTTGGCGTAAAATAAAAGCAATTGTTTACTCAATTTCTCTGTCAGATATATATAGCCCATTCCATTCATCTTAGAGAGATAGAACACTTTTATTCCACTCTCAATTTAGATCAATTGTAAATGTTTTCTTTGTTATTCCGATCAAGGTAGAAGATAGGTTACTGTGTACTTGTTGAGCTTGATCGTCTCGATTGTAGCTCGTATCTGTACTCGATTGGTGGCAATAAAGTTTGTTGATTGTTTTCCCGTGGACGTAGGCTCTTATTGAGGTGAACCACGTAAATTCTCTCGTGTTGATTCGTGTGATTGTTTCGATTGTGAGATTGTCGTTTTCATTTGTTTTGATCATTGTTTGTGATTGACGAAGAGATTGATTGTTGAATCTCGACACTCGTAATACGAAAATGAAGAATAATACCTTTGTGGATAAACCAGTGCTATAATTTTTTTTAACTATCTTAGCCAATAATACTAAATAAACATTATGAAGTCTTATTTGAAAGGGTAGTCTAAAATCAGCAAAAGTAGAGTTCTTAAAACGAAAAATATGTTCTTGGCGAGGCGAATAGAAGACTAGAAATAGATTGAGCCTTTAAATGTTAAATAATATAAATATACCAAATTAGAATTCGAGGAAGAAAGGGTAAGCGTAGAGTTACTATTATTATTACTATCATTTTGAGAATCCAGATGGAGTATGAAAGCCTACACATTATTATCTTACTATACAAATATAATAGTTAAATATGGAAAGCAATATTGCAAGGAAGAAATACTTTCCTTAATGAAGAAGAGAGTTTAGGAATGATATTTTAGAAGATTTTTCTATTGAATTCAAGTCAAGATCTGGAGCAAGAATATAGGAACTTACCTTCTAGCATTGAGCATTGTAAAGCAATATATAAAGTCAGAAGTCAGTTCATTCAAGTACGTGAGTTTTGAGCTGTCTTCGAGTGTATTCATAACACCTCACGTACTTGACAATTTTCTAAGCTTTGTTTAGTCTTTTTACTAGATTAGGATTGTTAGTTCAATTCGAGTACTTAATGGTTTATTTATAGCTTAATCACTTTGATTAAGTTGGGAATTATTTTTGTAATCCGTTATTACATTATAGTGGATTCTTTTGCCTGGAGTCTCGGTGGGTTATAATATATTAACTCACTAGAAAACTTACATTGGTGCTCTTACTTTCCGCTGTGATCTTGATTATTTCAGTAGATTAGTTTGTGTGTTAGTGTGTTAACTGTTCTAGTTAATACTCTGTTTAATTCAGTATATCGAAGACACTTTGTAATAGTGTTGTTAGGTGTACTAAATACACTAATATACTCACAGTATACTTCTTAGTGTAAGTTTCATTGTTGTTGAGTTTTGGTGTCGGGACTATACGAGTCACCACAGGTTGTTTCAGTATTTTACATACACTACCTGACTTCCGTTGTGCTTTATTGTTTATCTATTTGAATTTTATTGTAAACAGGTTTAGTGTTTGGAAGACATCTAGGATATGTTCTATCATATCTAATCCAATATATCGGAGACACTAAGTCATAGTGTTATTTGGTATACTGGATACACTTGTCCATTAAGTACCAAATCTCGGTCCATACATTTTCTAGATAATATAGAGGAGTGTTTGGCTAGGCATCATTAAAAGATGAGCAAGGCAAAGTAAAGGGCATTTCAGTGGGACTTATCTTTTCGGACACCGAGTTCCTTCTTTCAACTTCGTCTTCCCTCAACCATAAATCTCCAACTTCTCCTTCATCATCATAGCTACTTCATTGGTTGCTTCACACACATACTACTTGCTCCTTTATTTTTCTTTTTCTTTTGGCATACTATTTTTTGCAGTCGTTTTACCGACTCATATGTTTTTGGTTGGCCATCATTGGGCTCTTTTAGTCTCTACATTTTTTTGGTAGTTGTCTATTTTACCGAATTGTGCACTTTTGTGCGTGCTGGTTTGGTATACATGCCGTCAACCCTCACAGACATATACCTTTTAAGGGCCATGCCGGTATGTGGGTAGTATCTGTAACATGCCCAAGACGAAAATGGTGATCACAAGGACCACAGATCCACTCCGAGACTTTTGTACCTTTGATTTTTTCGATACTTTCTTTTCTATTTTTCGAGAGCAAGAGCTAGTGATTTTTAGCACCGGTAATACAAAAGTAGGGCCAGCAAGGTTACCTTTCGATGATGTTAATCTTCCATTTCTCCCTCAAACCAAATCTTGAACTAGGTTTGGGATTTTCTTCTCTCATTTCCCCCAAACCAATTCCCAATCATGGTCAAAATATGATTCTCCTCCATTCTTTGGAACTTGGTCCATTATTTCTTTGTTGAAGCTCGGCGGTGGATTGCTGACACCGCTTAAGTAAAGCATGTATAGGATATATGATGGAGTTTCGTCAAGGCTCAAAAAACTCTCAGAGGGGTTAGTGAAAGGTATATAATTAAGGGTTCAGAAAGGTGAGTACTATAAATCACGTTCATGCTGTTAACATATACACAAAGTCTTAGAAGAGACGTGTATTAGTGAAAGACCTGAGAGACGGATTGATATTTTTAAGTATATGTATAATATTCTAAACAATATCAGTAATGTTTATGAGTGAATATTTTACATCATTTTTATGTATATGTATATCACCGATGTTCTTAGTAAAACTTGTAATGTTTTTTGATATAACTGTAATGTTTTTCCGACTTTTTTAGTCTCTCTATAAGACCGTCTCTCAGGAGACTTACTCAAACATATAAGGACTCAAGGGTAGAAATGTTCACACGGTTTGCGCACAGGACTTAATTTGAGCAGCAAATAGACTCACTTGTCAAAGTAGCGTAGGTCGGGGTAGGTTAGAGCATATATTCAATAAGCAGCGAAGCATGAAAACAAATAAACTACCCCTATCTAGTCATACTTTATACCGAGTACTCATATCACATAACGTGCTTCGTTTCAAAAATCAAATAGCCTTAGACGTAACAGATAAAGATAAAATTAAACTACAGATTACTAAGTGCGAGTATTTAAAGTTATTACAGACCGAGTAGTTTAACAAGTAGCAGTCAAATCAAATTCTTCCCCAAACCTAGCACAGAGCAGATAAAGAACTAGGAAAGTAAAGAAGGAAAAGAAAAGATACTTCTCTCTTGATGTAACTATGAAATTTGCATTTTGGCATGCTTTTAGACCCTTGTTTTTTGCCCAATATTTAATATTCGTATCATTTTATGGCCAATTAACAACTTCTTGTGTATTTTGTAGGTCATGATCGCATTTTCGAGAAATTGCACGATTTCGGGTACCAAAACGTCATATTTGGGCGAAATCGAGAAAGTTAAGAAAATATGATGATTTGACAATTGCATGGAGTTCGAGGTGTCAAAACATGTCATGTGACCAACTAATGCGAAGGTAATTGAAGATGCTACAACTTTGTAGAAGACGACTTTTTGAGGAAACGAAGTTATGAAGCCCGAAATTGAAGAACGAAGAAAACAAATTCGAACATGGTGGAATCGAAGCATAGCGGTCCACAGTGGACCGCAAAAGGGTGATTGCGGTCGACACTGAAGATTCTAGAATGGGCTGTTTTCTGGCATGTCAGTCTGAGGCCCATCTTCCAAAACCTTCCTTACACATCAAAGGCGGCCAAGCTACGAAATTTTCAGTATAAATAAGACCATTGGGATCTCATATTCGTAGGATAACCGAACGAAAAGGTTTCGTATCACAAGGCATCTCTCTTAAGAGAGAACCAGTACTCGGGGAAGTGAAACCCCAAAACCCTAGCTGTCAGCAAGCAATCAAGAAGACTTCAAGGCAACCAAGAAGATAACCTAGATAGACTACTACAGGTTGGAATCGAAGAGGAGGAGCTGAGGGTCGACACTCGCCATCTGCTTACGGTTTAGTTGTTTCAAACATGTTTTCAATTCAGTTTACAGTTGTTTTACTTTCAGTTATGTCTGGCTAACTTACCTGTGTAAGGGTTAGCCGGGATCTTTGTGATGCATCAAATCAAGTCCTTAATTTATAAAGTCAAGAGCAATATCAAGGATCACTAGAAAACACGTAGTGAGTTGATAAGTTGCCCCGAGTGTCATTCTCGAAGGACATAACTAAGCTTGTCGGTGTTTTAAAGTAGTAGTTTGTCTTAGAATTGCGTCTTACGACCTCCAATTCTTTCTTTCGCAAATCACACAGATTAAACAACAGACACGAATTTGTTATCAATTAAAGGAGGCATGGGTGGTGGTTTCATCAAGAGCTAGCTAGTAAAAGGATGCAATGGAATACACAACTTTTGAAAGTGAAAACGTTTAATCAACGTAGTAGAGTCGTCAATTCTAATAGTCGACGTTTGTAGTCAAAAGTGTTGGGCTTAAATCGTAATTAACCTTGAGGGTGCGAATCCCTCTTGTGGATTTTGGGTATCATAAAACGATTGCTAAGACAATGAACTAATCAAATGATTCGCAAGAATTCAACAAATCAAGAACAATGTATTTCATCCAAAGACCTATACTAGCATGCTAAATATTTCACCACCAACATATGGGTGTTGTTTAGCTACTCTTATTCATATTGTGACATGCAAGAAATATGATAAGCATAGGCATAAACATACACAAGAATGTAAACAAAGAGAAATGATACAGAATTACCGAATGACTTTGAATAACTGAGCTCCAATGGATAACAATGGTAAAAGTACTGTTTACAGGAAGAAATCTTCAGCTAAATGGTTAACCAAGACTCAAAATTCAATCAGATGGATGATTCTTGGAACCCTAGACCTCTCAAAATCTCCCCAATATTTGTGTGAAATGAAAAAGTGATGTTCAAAATACAAAATCTAGATTTTAAAATGCCAAAATCATAAAAGTAACGCCATAATTGTGGATCGCCGCTCCGGCTCCTGGACGCAGCTCTCTCTAGCTGCGTCCAGTCTTCCGGGTGATCGCCCCGCTCCTCCTCGGGCTCGATTCTGTCTTATTTGTCCATCCTTGACCCGTTTGGCATTCCGGGAACCTTCGTGGCACCTATTTGAAGTCTTGGAACTTGTGATCTCCGACAAAGTGCAATAAAATGCATCGTTTTGACTCCTTTTCTTCATGAAAAGTACCTAAAACCTGAAATGAAGGTGGAAACACAAGAAACACAAACAAAATACAAAATATATACAAATAAAGGAAAAACTAATCTAAAAGTTAGTAATAACAAGGTAAAAGAACTTGATGAAGTGTTCTAAAAATGCCTCATCACTTGGATTACTTAGTTCAAATATGATGGAATAGTTTTAGCATCCATGTTGGTTATGCGATTGTCATTCAAACCTGTGCTGTTTGAGGAAAGATGCAATTGTTTATTTATGTTTAACGCGTTACATGAGTATTCGTTGCACTAGATTAGGAGATTTCAGCCGTGTCTATAAGTTGATGTTCTGCCTGAGGTTTGTTGTTAAGCTAGCCACTGGTGACAGCTTTAAGCTAGACGATAGTTTACATGGGGTATCTGTGCTGACTGCGCCTTAGTATAATATATGTGACCTGTGTGACTTTTCAGCCGTAACTATCGCTATCTATTATTCCGGATATAAACTATTTATCAAAGTGAAGGTTAATTATTACATGCTTTTTTCTACTAGTTCTTAATTCATCAATTCTTGTTTAAATTACTTTCTAGTTACGTGTTTAAATTATTTATTCAAAATACCAAAATCTGTTATTTACTTTATATTGAAAATCAACCATTTAATATTCTATCTTAATCGAGCGTTATTCCCGAGAGACCGACCTCTCGAGTCAACTTCTGCTATACTAATTTATTTAGTGTTTCTGGAATTTGGGTTTGGTATTATAAATTCGTAAAACTTTGGTGTTCTCAGTAAAACTTTAAGTTCAACGACAATTGTTTTTCCTGAGGATCCATCAAGTTTTCTGGCCCCGTTGCCGGGGAATAATTAGTAGATTGCCTGCATAGAACTTATTTGGTTATTTTCGAGCCGTAACTACTTTTATTTCACAGGAAAATTCAAGATGGAAGAAGAAGATGAAAGAACTATCAGAGAGATCAGTATGCTGAAATCAAGGAGTTGAATTTGAATCCAGACGCATATAAGGGAGTATGGGTTTGATCCAACTCTAATTAACTCATTACCAAAGTTCGAAGGAAGAGAAGGAGAAAATGAGTGCAAGTTCATGTATGTATTCGAGTCTATCGTCGAGCAGTTTCCGACAAAGGGGTTAGCTGAAATTCTGGTTCTTCATCAAAATACTGGAGGGAGCAACAAAAAGAAGGATAGAAGAGGTTAGTGAGTGGGATGAGCTGAGGAGTCTGTTCTTGAAGAAGTTTCTGGGACTTGCAAGGGTTATGAGAGAAAGGAGAATGATATCCACTTTCACTCAGAAACCGAAGGAATCTTTTCACGACGCATGGGAATGGTTTGAGGAGATGCAATACAACTGCCCCCAAAATCAGTTCACTTCACGATAGCTATGTGAGTATTTCTACTTAGGAGTAAGACAAGAATTTAGAGAACTTATAGACGTAGCTCTGAAGGGATCATCTATGGGGAGCTCTACTAAGCAAGTGCTGGGAGCTTGTGCAAGTGTTGTTGAGAACTCGAGGTACAGGAGTAAGCAAGTGAAGGAGAATGAGACTTTCAACAAAATGGAGGCCGTGGAAGAAATGAGGACAGTAGCTGCGATTGAGGAGGAAGCACAATGGGCTATGGGACAGAGCGTAGGAACTCCTGAGTACTTAGACAAAAGAAACATATCGAAGAAAGTAAGCCAAGAAGTACCAGAAGGAAAGCCTATTAAGCTGAGCATAGAAGGAAAGGACGAAGTTTCTAAAATCAGCAGTGAACAAGTGGTTGACAGCGTCATAACTGCCAAAAGGGGTTAGAAGAGGAGATCAAAACCCTCAAAAACATCACAACCAGAGAGGAAAAGTACTGTTGGAGGAGCTGGAGAAAGGAAGCGAGGAAACACACTATCTGATAAAGCTTTTCATAGAGAACTTCACGTCGACGGAGGAAGCAATAAAAAGGTTAAGTGATGAGGTTGATGTGGTCAAGGATGATTTTATTGAAATGAAGTGTGTAGTGAGGGAGCTAGATGAAAAGGTGGAGGAAGTCAAGGAGCAACAGGTGGAGAGCATTGGGGCTAGAACTACTAGGAGCGGGATAACAACCCTGGATTCTATTCCTAGAAGTGAAGAAAGAGCAAGAAAGAAGAAGGATACAAAAATAGTGGAGATAGAAGAAGAAGGTGAGGAAGAGGAGAGAGAGAAGTCGGAGAAAGTAGTCTAGGAGAAGGGAAGAAAAGATAAGGTGGTTAAGGAGACATCCTGGAAAGGAAGGTATGATGGAGACCTGATGGATATAGGATACGTCCAAGCAGATGATGGGCGAATAGTTGATCTGAAAGACATACCTTATCTAGGAAGGCTCACGAATGATATCAAGAAAGCCGCAAAGAAGAAGGCTAAAGGAAACTTAGAAGGCCATTTATTACCAATACCGATAGCAGACCTGCTTACTTTACGCCCATCTGATTATGAAGCAGCTTTAAGGGAAATCGCTAACCGGAGAAAGGCCTATGCTGGATTGGCATGGAGAGAAGGATCGGATATCATAAGAAGAGGAGCTGGAGATCCAGGACAATTCAATATGACAATTGGAGTGAAGAGCAAAAGGATAAATTGCATGATAGACCTTGGTGCCAGCGTAAATCTTATGTCATTGGCTATGGCGAAGGAGTTAGTGATTGAAGACGAAATAAAACCATGTGGAACTAGTGTCTAACTGGCCGACAATTCGACAAAGAAATGTGTTAAGGAAATAATAGGTTTACCTGTAGGGATCGGGGGCATAAGTTCGAGGCTAGACTTCCTCGTGATGGATATGGAAGGAAGCGTAATGAGGTCTAAAACACTTATTGGACGACCAGCCTTACATCAGATGGAAGCCTTAGTTGACACTGGAGAAATGACCTATACAATAATCATGGAAGGACAGAAGAAGCTTTTCAATTCTAAAGGGTAACTCCTAGAGGAAGGAAAGAGAATTGAGAGAGGATATTGGGAAAGCGCAGATGATTTCCACCTTGGTGACGAATATGAGTTTGGCTATTTGATGTCAGATCTGATAGTGGAAGATGAAGAAGATTTTGACACAGAATACTATGAGAGGCTCGAGCAACTTTATTCGGTGGATACAATGGAAAATCGAGAGAAGGACGATCCGTCAGCCAATGGATTGGAAGAAGTGCTAAGGTCAAAACTGGAACTAAAACAGCTACCCGCAGACCAAAAGTACGTTTTCTTATCCGACAACGAGTTTTTCCCTGTCATTATATCTTCATCTTTAACTAAGGATCAAGAACTGAAGTTAGTAGAGGTTTTAAATAAATATAAGGAAGCAATAGGATGGGATATAACCGACATCAAGGGGATCAGCCCCGTGAGATGCATGCATACTATTACACTGGAAGAAGGAGCAAAGCCAGTGAGGCAACCTCAGAGGAGATAGAATCCAGTAGTAATGGAAGTGGTGAAGATGGAAATCTACAAACGTTTGAATAATGGGTTGATATATCCTGTCGAGAGTAGTAATTGGGTGAGTCCTATACACGTGGTTCCTAAGAAGTCAGGAATAATGGTAAAGGATAACATTGCAACAAGGATTGCTACCGGATGGAGGATGTGCATCGACTACAGGAGATTGAAAACAGCTACAAGGAATGACCATTTTCCTTTACCCTTTATAGATCAGAAGCTGGAGAGTCAGACAGGGCATGATTATTACTGTTTCCTGGACGGGCTATCTGGATTCTTCCAGATCCCCATTGCACCTGATGACCAGGAGAAGACTACTTTTACCTGCCCTTTTGGAACGTTTGGTTTATAGAATAATGTCGCTTGGATTATGCAACGCACCTGATACTTTCCAAAGATGCATGTTGTCTATATTTAGTGACATGGTGGGGAAGTTCATAGAAGTATTGATGGACGACTTCTTAGTGTTCGGGAATTCATTCGATGACTGCCTACAGAAGTTATCCTTAATTCTGGAAAGATGCATCGAATGCAATCTGACTCTGAGCTGGGAAAAGAGTATCTTTACAGTAAAGGAAGGAATATTTCTAGGCCATATCATTTCAAAGGAAGGGATAAAAGTGTACGAAGCGAAGGTGGAGACGATATCAAAGCTACCGCCACCAACCAACGTCAAGGAACTTCAATACGTTTTGGGGCACAACAATTTTCCCAGGAGAATTACAAGGACTTGTCGGTGGAAGCTAAACCTCTCAACAATCTATTGAGGAAAAATGCTAAGTGTGATTTCGACGAAGATTGTATGAAAGCATGGAGCAGCCTGAAAGAGAAGTTAATAACCTCCCCGATTATGACTGCACCAAATTGGGAGATTCCGTTTGAAATAATGTGTGATGTATTAGATTTTGCTATTGGAGCTGTATTAGGACAAAAGGTGGATAAGCAGTTCAGGGTAATCTACTACGCAAGAAAATCCATTAACGATGCGCAAAAGAATTACTACACCACAGAAAAAGAATTCTTGGTTGTCGTATTCGCCTCGAGAAGTTCCGGAGTTACATTGTGGGTTATCAAGTTATCATCCACAGTGATCACGCAGCACTGAGACATTTGATAGCGAAGACGGACGCAAAACCGAGACTCATTTGGTGGGTAATTCTGTTGCAGCAGTTTGATTATAAGATAGTATGGCAGACCATCTCTCCAGAATCACCGCACTCAATGAGGGAGAAGAAATTGACGACGATTTTCCTGGGGAACAAGTTTTCAGTGTTGAGATGGAGCCGCGGTATGCATATATTGTTAATTTCCTCACAAGTGGAGTGTTCAAGAAGGACTGGACGATGGTAGATGATGCTTGAAATCTAGTCCTTAATTTGTTTAGCCAAGAGCAATATCAAGGATCACTAGAAAAGCACGTAGTGAGTTGATAAGTTGCCCCGAGTATCGTTCTTGAAGGACTTAACTAAGCTTGTCGGTGTTATAAACAAGTAGTTTGTCTAGAATTGCGTCTTACGACCTCCAATTCTTTCTTTCGCAAATCACACAGAAAGTAAACAGCAAACAAAAGTTTTGTTATCAATGAAAGGAGAAATACTCAAAACCAATATCTGAAAACTATCTTAGAGTCTAAACAGCGGAATGTAAAGAACACAAGACACAAATAATTTCTAGCAGATTATAAATAATCTGCCGAGCCATAGGCAAAATATCCACTATAAAATATAACGGATTTACAAAAAGATATCTAGACAATATCCCTATAGTCTAGAATATCAAAAAACTAAGCAACTTGAATCGAGCCACCAATTCGATGCTAGATCTCTCACAAACAAAGAGAGAGACGACTAACTAAAAGGTTAGTAAAAGAGATGCTTAAACAAGCTGCTAGAGAATATCTATGTTGAGCGTAAAAGCTTGTCTAATCATCTAAGAACCTATCGGCTAGTATACATAGTTGTGAATATTAATCCAACTAGTACAATAGTTCTATCTTGATTGAAAGTCTTGATCAGGTCGAATCAACATGTTCTTCTCCTAGTTCTTCTCAGTCTTCCATGCATTGAGAATCCCTGTAGGAATACAAGTAGAATCCTTCTTAGATAAGTAGAAACCTTCTTCGATTAGGATTCTTATTCCTATCCTTCTTCAATATCTTCAAGCATCCAGAATCCTTCTATAAATAGAAGTCGAGTCCTTCTTTGAATACAAGTCGAGTCCTTCTTTGAATAGAATTCCTTCTTTGAATAGAATCCTTCTTCGAGTAGGATTCCAATTCCTAATCTTCCTTAATATCTTCAAGTATCCAAACGTCAAGAGTTCTTCTCCATAAGATATCTAAACCTGTTAAGACTAAACTAAAAACGTGGAACTATATCAAAGTGAAGTAATGCAAAATCCATAAATAGAAAGCCTAGTGCACAGTCAGCTAATATTGTGACAATATTAAGCCACGTTAATATTGCACCAATATTTAGCTATTATCTGCACTTTCATATGGTTTACAGGAGGTGCGTTCCAGAGCATGAGCAAAAGAATATACTATAACACTATCACGAATTCGAGTGTTGAGGGTATTACGGACCATAGAAAACCGACCACAAAATCCTTCAATCAGGATTCTACTGGGAGTCGATCTACAATGATGCAATAAGTTTCTGCAAGAATTATGACAGGAGCTAGATGATGCGCTAAAAAATTACTACTTATATTAACACAAGTAGAAAAAGCAATAGTTATAGATAGACAAGGCTTCTAACCTCAGGGTCGTTCTCTCGAGGAATTGATTAATCTAGTTCTATAGAATAGACTCTCATGTTTTGGTTGTAAACAGATAGTGTGGATTGTGATACTTCAACCCTAGAATATAATCTAACGTGCACAAGATAAGGTAAAACCTAGATCATACAATTCTACAAACAATGAAGTTAAATAAATCCTTTCAAGAAGTGTGTTGATACGACCAATTATGGATACACTAGTGGTAGCTCATCACCTTGCTATTGATAGTTCAACCAAATACGAGCTATAACTACGTAATCACTACAAAGAGCCTGTCACGAGCTATGCAATCATACAGATATAGCCTAATTAATGATTAAGATACTACCAAGTTCACAACGATACACCAAGATTCTGTAATCGAAGTAACAACTTGTCACATACAAAGTTAAACAACAATTTGTACGATTGATACCTGGATACGTCAGTGACAAGAGATCGTCTGAAAGGAAATATACTTCTATTGCAAGAGAGATGGAATCTCTAGAGTGTTTAAAATGCTTGAATTGAAAGAAAATAGACTTAGAAGGTTTGAAGGTATGTTTAAGACTGAATACAAGTGACCTATTTATAGAATCAAGGAAGTAGAAATTTGAAATCATGGGAAAAAACTGCCAAAAATCGTGGTTGAATTGGTCTTGCCCAGCTCTCACAGCGGCGAGCTTCCTTTTGGTACCAGGCTCGCCGCGGTCTACATTCTGCGTGGCTATTCGGGTTTTCCTTTGCACTTCTGGACCGCGGTGAGCCTTCCATCCGGGGAAACTCCCATTTTTCCACTTTCTTCCTATTTTTACTCTCTTTTTCTCAACCTCCTTGTCACCTCCTTGGAGTAATGGCCCATTACTTGGCCTTAGTTTGCTTCTAGAAGCTTGGATAAGCTTCAATTTGCACATTGGTCCTCCATCTTCTTGCCTTTTATCTAAAAACACCTGAAAAAGTACAAAAACACACAAAAATACCCAAACGTGGAAATGCACTAAAATACTATAAAAAAGGCTAAAAGACATAACAAAATACGGTTAAAAAAGATTAAATGAGTCGTTAAAATATCGACTCATCAAACTCCCAAAACCGAACCTTTGCTCGTCCTCGAGCAAATAAAACTCTAAAACGTCCTAACAAAGAAAAAACATATAGACACGACACAACACAGAAGAGTTCAATCAACAAGCTACCGGGACAACTATTGCAAGAGTCAAGCCCAAAACTGATGTAAACTTTTATCCCCTCTAACGTTGGCAAGCAGCTTAGCAATGATAACAATCTTCCGTTTCACAAGTAAATAAAACTTCGACTTATCCTAGCAGTCCCTCACAAAGGATAATATAAGTGCAACTCAAGTCTCTCTTCTAGAAGTATCCAGTAAATAAAGGTAATCGCTCAAGACATAACTTAGAAAGGTGACAACAAACATCACAAAGCTGCCACTAATATTACATTCTTTTGCACTCAATTCAAACAAATCAGAAAGGACTTTTAGTGAAAAGGTCGAAATCAATACATTGAATAGAAATAACTGCCATTCTCGTGCTTTGCACTTTTTGCACGTTTTATTTTCTCTCTTTTTTTTTCTTGTGCTTTGATCTTTTTGCACATATTTTTTCATTTTTCATTTTTGATCTCAATTTTGCAAGTGTTTGACAATAGGTTTATCAAGATCCGCAGTTTTGTACATGTCGGTTTGGAGTACACCCCATCAACCTCACAACATACGAGAACCGCCCACGCACTAGTTTATAGGTAGTATTTGGCATGCAATTTGAGAACATAACCATCAACCCTCACAACATATGCACAATCAGCCCCGCATTGGTTTATAGGTAGTATTTGGAAAGGCCCAACACGATCTCAAACGATCACAAGGATCCTGGAAAAACACCTCGAGATTTTTTTTAGAACGACAGCAAGAAATACAAAGAAAGTTTTCAAAATCAACCAAATGCTCAAAATATTGAGTGTAGTGAGCCAGAGTATGAAGTAACGAGTACCGTTCTCCCCAAAGAACAGGTTTGGGAATCGAGATAACAAGTCGAAAATGCCGTTCGTCATACCCATTTTAAAAAGAGTGCACATGTATACGAAGTGGCGCAAGGATTTCCCTTGCTCATCCTACTAGAATCACACATTTCCCAGTACAATATTTTTTCATCGGCTCAACAAGGCTTCTCACCGGCTTTTTGACTGCTAGAATAGGAAGACTTTCTATTTACAAGTGAAACGGACTAAAGTGATTTTTGAAAATTCCTTAATACTAGTTAAAGGACATCAAAGATCACATAAGTAAAAGGCTTATCTATTGCAATAGAAAACCGACTTGTCAAAAGAACTCAAACTTAACACACAAAAAATTTTGAAATAGGCCAAAAGACGACTTACACAAGACTATGCAAAAGTGGCTAACATACCACCCCACATAATCACAAGAGTGGCTAACATACGAACCAACACCACAAAACTCAAAATAGAAAAATAAATAAAACACATATATACAAATGTACAAAGCAGCGTAAACTCATACCGAGGTATTTATGAATAGAACATACAACTTCCCTCCCCAAACCTATTCGATAGCTAGACCCTAGCATAAAGAATAAATTAAAAGAGAAAGTTGTAGAGTTACCGCCCGTAGTATGCCTCGGTCGACAGGATCAATGGTAGGAGGGCGGACCGTGGGGTTCGGACGATGATCCTCCTCTAAAATGCTGCTACCAAAACGTCTCCTCTCTCTTCTAACCTGAACCCTCAGGTTGCCTCCCGGGAAGCGCCTTTTCTTATAGTCATTGGCTCAACTATTGTAGATTGCTGTTATCCATTCGCATATGGGAACGAATTCTGAGCAGGCATTGAGCCTACTTGGAGCTTCCAGTGAATACCTTCTGCTCCGTTGTGTGTTGATTCCACAATACTCATGTAATCCTGCAAACGAGTATGTCGAGAGTTAATATGTTCAAATTTAAGCACATAACACTCATAAATAGGAAACAAAGAAAGAGGGCAGAAAGGATCAACAAAACTCCCCTCGGGTCACGACATATGTGTGGTGTCGGGGTGATTGATGAGCTCAAATTATACTCTAAAATAACTTAAGAGAATAAGCTGTAGTTGTAGACTAAGCCTAACTCGGTATCGTTCTCTAGGGAATTAATCAAGCTATTCAATGATTGAGAATGAACAATTGTTCGTGAGAAACAGATTGGTTTGAATGTTGTTATACCCCTTAAACTAGATTAACGTAAGGTAAATAGATAGATTTAAACAAAGAGAGAAAGCGAACACGGTAGTGATGATCTAGTTATGCTAATTCGAACTAGGGATAACACTCATATTTGTCAAAAAGTTGTTGTACAGTAAATCAATCAATTCGATTCAACCAATTGTTCTTAGAATATATTATACGGGAGAAATCGTGAGTCGTCAATTCACGATCCTTAAACATGAACAATTTAGAGAATTTAATACGGACTTATCGAATTGAAGGTTTTTACGAAGATTTCATACGAGACTAACCTATATGAGTGATTTGATAAACCCTAGAACGAATATTCATAATCTTCACATACTACTGTATTCAAAGGTGTTTAGCTACTCATATTTGAGAATTGCATACAGAGATTCATGGTAATAATCATGTGAAACGTAGATGAGAAACTCGCATGCAATAACATGCAATTCAAGCGATAGAGATAAAGAACGAATTGTAAAGGAGAAAGCAATAGAAAAATCAATACCAATAATCCTGATGAATAAAATCAATCGAATAACCAAGCTCTAAGGGTGTCTCAATGTTAATGTCTGAATCTAGGAGCTTTTCCTATGCCTATCTAGGGTAAAAGGAGTTATGTCTGAAGTTATGGTAAAAGAAATCTATTTAAAGGAGAAAAAACGAGTAGAATCCTAGCAGAATTCGACCAGAAAATCGCCCAGCAAATAAACTCTCGGGAACTCTCGCCGCGGCGCGCCTAAATGTCTCGCCGCGGCGATGATGCTTTCTGATAGTCAACTTGCGATGTCTGTATCTATTTCTTCAGGAAGAATTTTGCTACGATTTTGGCACGCAAGTTGTAGCCCTTTGAATTTTCTTTCCACAGCCATCGGGATCAGATAAATCGGACTTCATATGGGAGAGTTATGTCCAAAATGGCTAGACTGCTCCGTAAATCATCAGTTTTGCAAGTCACGCTAAAACGGCTCTCAATTCTTCGCCCGAACTCCGAATCCACTTCCGTCTTCGCCCAATTAATGTTCATTCAGATATATATAACCAATGTCCACTCCGATTTTCACCTTCGGGACCAGATAATACAAAAAATCCTACAAAACACAAACAAAATACCAAAGCATAAAAACGTACAAAGACACTATAAAACTAAGGTCAAAGACTAACAAAAGACCGCTAAAAAGGATCAAATGAGACGTTAGAATATTGTCTCATCAAAATCCCCAAACCGAACCTTTGCTCGTCCTCGAGCAAACACACAACCTAAACAAGAACTAGACTCGAAACAAAAACAAACAAGAAGCACATAAAAGAGTTGAACTCCCAAGTGACCGAGTCTACCATTGTAAACATTAAATTCACAAGATGCAAAGGTTTTGCACTCAACTAACCTTGGCAGAATAGTGCACAGAAAATCAAACAAGAAAGTTTTTCAAGTAAATAGCACTTAAGTCTAACTCGCTAATCCCTCACAAAAGGATCCTATGCAACTCTCTCTCGCACTCTGGAAGTGTCCAGTGGGTTAATCACTCAAGAAATATGAAGAGAAAGGAAGGTGACTTTCGTCACAAAAGTGCCTCAAATAACTCATGCAATGTACTCAATCAGTTAAGTCAGAAGGGACTTTTTCCTAGCACATAGCAGCTTGCCAGAACATACAAACCAACTTCCATATCACCACATTCTTGCATAATATGAATTATATGCTAATCAATTGGCCACAATGGACTCTTTTAGTCTCACTTTTTTGGTAGTGTCTGTTTTACCGAAGTCCGCACTTTTGTGCGTGTCAGTTTGGTATATTTTCCATCAACCCTCACGGTCATATGGCTTTTTAGGACCACGCCGGTATATAGGTAGTATTTGAAACACGCCCAACACGACTACGGTGATGACGAGCACCACAGATACACTCCGAGACATATTAAATAATCAGGGGAAGCAATACAGATTACAAGTATAAACTAAACATATCAGCACAACATAATTCTTCTCCCCAAACCGGTTCTTTGTAATGGATTGGCATCGATAAAATAGATCATGAAGAGCATGCCGTTCTTCATACTTAACTTATACAGAGTACACATGAGCATGATGAGGCGCAAACAAGGGAGTTTGCACTTTCCGAATAAATCACACAGGTGCCGGTACAATATTTTTTTCATCGGATAATGGTTTCTCACCGGCTTTTTGGACCAAAGAGCTACACATACTTGCTATTTACAAGAAAAACAGACTTATAGGATTTTAAATCCACCACGCCACTTTCAGTCAAATATCATGCAAAACATAAGCAGCTAGCAAATTTAACAATCACAATAGATGCTCGACTTGGGAGAACAACTCAGACTCACCACAAAAATCAGAAAGTAGGCAAAAAGACTATTTTTTAAAAAAAAAACTAGGCCCGGCGAGTCTTTACGAGACGAAAAAAAATTATGGGGAAGGGTCTCGCCACAAGATTTTCTAAACTAAATTCACCCTCTCGACTTATCTACTTCGCCACATGGACAAAACGCCGCCATGAGGCAAAATTCAATTTTTTCTCTATGACTCTAATGCGATCTCACCTCGCGAGATCGAAATTCCATGCCTCGGCTAGAATTTCACGAGTTTCCTCGTGTGAGTGCAAAGGTTCCACTCCCACAAACACGTACAAACATAAACTGAAAACAAAACAAACATATAAAAGTGGCTAACATACCACCCCACGTAGACAAATAA